>CM076116.1:8357173-8957173 GCA_038048805.1 Hipparchia sbordonii | reverse complement strand
AATACTTTCAATGATCGTACACACTCAATTAGTTTTTCCATTCGTCCATTTTTGCTTCGTAGGTAAATACACAAACATCACTACTTAGCTCTCCGGAGCGAACGGGGCGACTGTGCATACGCAGCGGAATCACGCACGGGACGGGGCACGTACGGGACGGGACGTGCTAAACATCGTCGCCGACGATATTTTTCCCGTTCCGCGCGTGGCACGTTCCCGTCCCGTCCGTGCTCCGTGACGTATGCACAGTCGCTTACATTTTCTATGAAACGATGTTTCCAAAACTCCACGTCCCGTCCCGTCCACGTCCCGTCCCGTCCCGTGCACGTTATGTATGCAGCGGCCTTTATTTAGAAGCTGCTAACGAGGCGGCGTGACGGCGGCGTGACGGCGGCGTGACGGCGGCGTGACGGCGTGACGCGGTGACGGCGACGTGATTTATAAGATGACGAAAGTGTCTTGTAAGTACATGTAATGATGTACCTTCCTACAAGTAATGAGTTGTAAGATCCGAGCGGTGATATTGCGTAGTGATTTTTGAATTCGGTCTTCTTCAGGGGTTCGAATCCTAGGCAACCTCTAACTTTCTGTCTGCGTTTTAAGCAATTATAGATAACACATGCTCCAACGGTGAAGGAAGGCTTTGTGAGGAAAGTATGTCTGCGAATATGTATGTACACACAGAAACAGACAGACACAGACACCAAGACACACACCACACACACATACACGCACGCACGCACGCTCGCACGCACGTACGCACGCACTCACACACACATCCACACACAACGAGCGCGCGCGCGAATTACTCGAACAAAATCAACATGTCGGATTTTACACCCAATTTTCCGCAGTCAGATTACAGTTTTTAAACTTTTTCTTTGTAACAATTTTGGTACGAAGCCCGAAAAGGCTACGTTTATTGAGCGTATGTGATACTAACATGGAGGCTAGGCTATTTTCTGAGCTAGGCTTAAATGTAATACACTGGCAGACACAATCGCTCGCTCAATACGCTTCCCGGGATATTATTGTATTGTCAATATATTGTCCGTTGATCCGCTGATCCATTTCAGAATACCTATATGAATAAATAACGGAATAGAGGCAAAGATTTGAAAAACCGTGCAGAAAGTATATCTACGAGTATTTTGATAGGGCTGTCATTGAAGGATAAGACAATGCAAAAGAATTGTTTATGTTTTTTTTTAATAGAACAGCGGAAAATTAAAGAGTTCCTGCAGAAATCAAAAAACCTTCATCCACGCGTACTTAGTCGCGGACATCATCTAGTATTTTATGTAATATGATACATTACTTGTTTTAGACCAATAGCCATAAGAATTTTCATAAAACATTTTCCAAAATTTGAAGTGGAAATTAATACAGCGCGCGCAGCACACACCCTAAGCTAGTCAGCTAGTCCACCAGCAGCAGACTTTCACACACACTCACTGCATTTTCACACTAATATTACAGGAAAAAGTTTGTGTGTGTGTGTGTGCGTGTATGTGTGTGTGTTTGTATGTTTGTTACTCTTTCACGCAAAAACTACGGGACGGATTTGGCTGAAATTTAGAATGGAGATAGATTATACCCTGAATTGACACATAGGCTTCTCTTTATCCCGGAAAATTAAACAGTTCCCAAGGGAATCAAAAACCTCAATCCACGCGGATGAAGTCGCGGGCATCATCTAGTCTCCTATATATTGCAGCACGGTTGAATGGACCTTTGTCTCTGTTCGGTTATTTATTTACACATTATAATAGCCTCGTATGGTCTCATTGTGATTTAGCATCTCCGAGTTTCAATTGTAATTCAATTTGTAATAGGTATTATTGGTTCTAATTCCCTTAACTAAACTTTGACAGCTGTAAATGTAATGCTATTCTCAGTAAATTTCAAATCCAAGATGGCCGCCACCACAAAATGGCGAATTACATTTTTTTTTCACTTCACATGTCGGGGTGTTTTAAATTTTCAATTTACTTACAAGTTTTTAATTTCTTATGTCTCTCCTCTTTAAAGAAGAAAATAATTAAAGTAATAAATAGTCTGCCCTACTACTTCTTGCATGGTCTGCACTGTACAAAATGGTATATTATGTTAAAGTTATGCTGTTGTTAATGTTATGTTGTGCTGTATGTTATGTAATGTTATGCTAGCCTCCTATGATGTTAATTTATTATACTCATAGTAAATCATTTTTTAAATTAGATCCATTTTAATTTAAATAAAACTTAATATTCACTAAGCAAATTTATTTGTAAAGAAATAACAAAGTTGTTGCAATTATTTTACTTGAGTCGATATTCTTTTTCTTAAAAATATCAAACCTAAGCTTTTACAAATTACGTTTCTCCTTCTAGAGAACCAATTTAGATTTCTTAGACAAAAAAGACAATCCCCTATTTCCTTTATTATAACAAACCAAATAAAAACAAACCTCTTCTATTTTCCATTCAATATGCCTTATCCGCATACCTTTAGATCACAGACTAGACGATAAAATAGACAGGACACCAACAAATAAAACGAGGCAGAAGGAGCCAGCTTCTCAAAGCCTGCATTAAAACATGATAACGGTGAAATTGTCTATTCGGCTAAAAATAGTTAAGAGTAGAAAAAAATAAGAGCGCCATTATCGCTATATTTTGAATCTGGCAACCCAAAAAAAAGGAACGATCATTTAACAACCCAAAAATCACCTCTCAGGTAGATAATAATATGGAGTTTAACTATAGATACTTTTGTTAAAAAAATTGATTTTCGTATGTTAGGTAATTTAATCCAAATAAATAAATATTTAAAAATTGAAGGATAGAACGATGCGATGACATCAGTGATACTTGGTATAATTGTTGCCATAAAAGACAAATATTCGAGACTTTTTTGCTAAGCTGTACTACTTCCAATCACTTTAACACTAGTAGTTTTGTTTATTTAATTCACATAAAGCTTCACCTATGTATACTTCTTCTAATATATCTTCTTTTGTAAATATTTATATGTACATAAAAAATAAAAATAAATAAATAAATAAATAAATTGACTCCGTCTATCTTTGAGTGTTATAATGATATCTATAGAGCGTGCTCTAACTTAGCTCGGACTTAAGATAGAGTTAAAACGAAACACAAATATGCTCTGATATAAATCTTTCTCGTTTTAACTTTGTCTCGAGTCTGCGCAGATATGAAAGTGCGGTCTATAGATTTCAGCCTTAGTCTGTGGTCTGAGTTTGCTTTTCTCCTAGCTGAAATTACAGGGGCCTCAGGAGACTCGGCCATTACAACTGCGCGATGCGATCGCAATTGGTTTACGTCGCCATCGGGACCGGGAAGGCTTTTGAAAAATACCCAACGATCCAATAAATTGAAATTTCGCAGGACTCTCATTGTTTCGTCCAATTCAATGGTAAAGAAACCCGACTTTAAAGTACGATTCACATGAATCTAACGGAGAATATACTTCGTACTCTTTCTATTGAAACATTCTAAATGACATAAGTAACATGGTAAAATATTTTTCAAAAATGCTTTTCTTTTTATGCTGCGGCTACATTAAGGTTAATGTCAATGCCCAACAATGCCTTTAACTATGCCATATTTTTTCACTGGTAAACTACGCGTAGAACTGAGTGGCCACACATACGGTAAATGTCTAAATAATGCTATAATTCTGCCGTTGAACCTCTTTGATCTGCCAAATTTACCGCCACCCGACTTAATGCCAAACTTCTACGGCATTGTCAATGCCATTTCCCGTAGATCGTGGCTACACCTACGGCTAATGGTGATATACGCCATGTTCACTGGCATATCCCATTAATGTGGCCGCAGCATTACATCTTTTCGGCACTTTAAATTAATGCATATATCAAGTTTATTTTTAGCTCCCCACGCAAAAACGACGGAGTGTTTTAAGTTTGACGTGTCTGTGTGTGTGTCTGTCTGTGGCATCGTAGCAACCGAACGGACAAACCGATTTTGATTTTTTTTTTTGTTTAAAATGTGAATTAATCGGGAGTGTTCTTACCCAAGTAGCACAGATAGCTGTATAAATACTCACTTTTAGACCTATTTGAACCTCTAAGCGTATTAAGACTCTTTTAAGAGTACACTGGTGATCCTACAGCTGCATAATAGCTGTCAGTGATATTTAAACAGCTTAGGCTGAATAAGGGCTGTTTAGTGGATAAAATTACGCCAAATGCTGTATAAGAAGGTATTTGTGAACTCTTATTACACTGACTTATTAAGGGGGCACGTGTGAACTATTATGAAGCTTGTTGCTGAATATCAGAGTTTTAACTATTCACGTCGCTGTTTAACATGAATCCACCATTTTGTTGTATAACCTCATAACCTATATAAATATACTGATTCATTTTTCAACTTTTATGATGTTTTGTGTATGAATTAGGAATGGATTGCATTAGTTTTTACTTCTCGATATCATAATAACAACTTTTTATCTTATAATTCTTTTCAAAGCACTAAAAATTGTTTATTCAAGTTTTCATCACGGCTTATTTATATCACGAAACTAATTAAAAACCGAATATTTTCGTGGCGCACTAAAATTTTCTTAGGTAATATATATGTATAATGTCAGTAAAATTACATTCCCAATCATTTTTCTTTTATAAATATGAAAACAATGCACTTAACTTTGAATATATAACCACACGTATTCAATCAAATTCAATTCACTCCACGAAGTATATTAATTTGCTAGATTTGTATTATCTATGGTTTGCTACTTCACTTTTACGTCACGTGACATATTTGCTGAATAAAGAGTAACTTGTA
The DNA here is from genome assembly GCA_038048805.1 of Hipparchia sbordonii. Classification (NCBI taxonomy): domain Eukaryota; kingdom Metazoa; phylum Arthropoda; class Insecta; order Lepidoptera; family Nymphalidae; genus Hipparchia; species Hipparchia sbordonii. Next base: position 8,952,356 of record CM076116.1, on the reverse strand, counting down.
ATCTTTTACTCAACTTAAGGCTGTATAATTTGTGCCCATTTAAGAGGTATAAGAGCTGTATACGGCCGTATACAGCCCTTATGCAGCTTTTTTATACAGCTTTAAGCGTGACGGGAATTCGTTATTCAGCTGCTAAGCAGCCTTCGTGTGCTACTTGGGTAGCCTATGTTTGATGGAAATGACCGATTACATATTTTTTACAACGCCCTCAATATGGGTATCAAATCAAAGGGCTTGACTAATAGATTACTATACACTATGATTTTCAAATCCAAGATGGCCGCCACCACAAAATGGCGAATTACATATTTTTTTCATCTCGCATCACGGGGTTTTCAAAGTTACCCGCGCCAGGAAAGTTCATAGGGATTGTACGAAATATAAATCGAACAATAAATATCAGAAGTCCTTACGTACGGGCTAGCTGAATAGGCCTTAATCTCAACAGATACCTAAATAATGAACTCAGAGGGAAGATTATAACGAAGTTGTAAAAGTTTCAGTGATAAATTGCGGTTAAAGCAAATATCTTATCGCAAAGACGGAATGCTTTAATCATATTCAAAGTTGGACGTCGCGGGGATTCTCCCGCGTCTCCACCACGGGGGAGTCTAATCTTTATTTTTTTTATTCGATGACAAGATAGTACTTGACTGCGATCTCCCCTGATGGTAAGTGACGATGTAGTCTAAGATGGTAGCCGGCTAACTTGGAAAGGGCATACCCCTAATCGGTTTCTACACGCCATCGTGCCGGAACGCTAAATCGCTTGGCGGCACGTCTTTAACTGGAGGGTGGTAACTAGCCACGGCCAAAGCCTCCCACCAGACCAGCCCAGAGAACCAACCAAAGACACTAATCCTTGTAGTTGCTTAATTACTTTGACGACCTCCCTGGCGCAGCGGTGAGCGCTGTGGTCTCATAACTGGGAGGTCTCGGGTTCGATTCCCGGCGGGGGCAATTTGGGAATTTATAACTTCTGAATTGTTTTTGGTCTGGTCTGGTGGGAGGCTTTGGCCGTAGCTAATTACCACCCTACCGCCAAAGACGTGCCGCCAAGCGACTTAGCGTTCCGGCACAATGGCGTGTAGAAACCGATTAGGGGTAAGTATCTATGGGTTGAATTTACACTGCCATAGCCCTTCCAAGTTAGACCGCTACCATATTAGACTGCATCGTCACTTACCATCAGGTGAGATCGTAGTCAATGACTACCTTGTCATTGAATAAAAAAAAAATTGTCATTGTAAGACATCTTAAGTCTTAAAACAAAGACTAACAATAACTGTGCCAGTCTTCTCACATTCTTTTTGGCATCTCTCGAATCTCGTTGGTCCCTCATTCAAGGATATGTTCATCTGCGTTCAAAAGATCGCCAAATTGTTGGTAATTTGATCTGTCAGTGATACAGCCGTAGCCCCTAGAAAGCCCATTAGAGCAATCTGATCTGTGCACGCACTTAACTGAATGAAGCAATCATCGAGTTTCTTATCGGTTCTTCTCGATAATTATATTTACCTATCAGAAAAGGTACAACTTACAGGAGTGTTGTGTTAAGGTTTATACAGTACTAGCTGACTACCCGCGACTTCGTTCGCGTGGATTGAGATTTTTTGATTCCCGCGGAAACTCTCTTGTTTTGCGGGATTAAAGCCTATGTGTTATTCCAGACTATAATCTATCTCTGTGCCGAATTTCAGCCAAATCGGTTCAGTCCTTGCGGCGTGAGTAACAAACACTTATCCAAACTTTCGCATTTATGATATTAATAGGATTATATAAAATAAGATTAGATTAAGGAGTATTTATTTATGTATAATTTTAAGAATCGTGAAGAAACAAAAGCCCTTTTAATTTTATTTATTTAATGCTCGTGAACGGGTGCCACCAACGGGAATGGGTCTGCTTTGACTGCCCATCTTGACATGCGTTGGATTGGTGCACCTACGTATGCATTTTTGCATTTTTGAAGCTTTATTGTGGAAGCACTGTATACATAGCATAGCTTTGTAAAAAAAAATTTTTTTTGAAAAGAGCAACTGCTGAGTTTCTTACCGGCTCTTCTCAGCAGAATCTGCATTCCGAACCGGTGGTAGATTTATGACGTGTCATAAGAGCTACAAATTAGCCTACATGAAATAAATTAATTTTGAATTTTGAATTTTTGAAAAATAACCTTTCCTTTAGCTTCCCTTTTAGCCCAATGTATCCTGTACTTATATAAAAATTACCACCAAACCATCATAAAATGATGCAAACAAAAATCTCTCTATAAAGTTATAATTTGGAAAAATTCAAGACATGGTAGGTACAATACGGCGACCACGAACTATAATTCACTTGTAATCATGAAGGCGTGAAGGTGTGATGTTTCCACTACATTAGGACTATTAAAAGGGCTGTGACGTGGGGTTTAGGTGGTGAAGAACAAAAACCCGCCAGTCAACATAAGAATTTATTTTAGCAGTATAGCAGGGTCGTGAGCCGAGAGGCCCGTCATTAATTCACTTCACTAACCGTAGGGGCGAGTACTCCCCTGGCTTTGCCACTGAGTCAATCCAGCTGGTAGCGGCACGATGGTAGGCCAGGAGCTCGATGAGGTGCTGCAGGCTGCTCGGTGATCACGGCGTCGACGACGTGCCAGGAGAGGGCACGGCGGCCGGAGAACACGGTGTCACGCAGGAGTGGCGTGACCCGTACGCACGTGATGCACCCAAGGCCCGGAACAAGGGACCCAGGACCAAAGTCGAGTTCAGGATCCAGTCAAAAAAAACCTGGAACGCACATTCCAACTTGTGAGCGAAGCGTTTCCCTTCTATCCATCTGGTTGTGACACAGCAGCAAGCAACGAAGAAGTACTGCACAAGATGGCGGTGCGTAAGTGTGTCACAATCAGACGGAATTTACAAAGAAGGAAAGAGTGAAGTTATTACATTTTTAATATACTCAACAACAAAGAAAAAATGATATTAAAGTGCAGAAGGCAATGACAAGTACTATTTTTATTAAAACAAATGTTAAGCAAACACTAGTGCAATACAATGAATGTAATTAGGTACATACTATGTAATAAACAAAATTAAGTTTAATTTAAAGCGATAGGATAGTAACAAAAGATCTACTACGAAAATTGTTCAGGCTTACCCGTTTTACCGGGTTTTTTTCGAGTTGAATTATCCCAAATGAGGAATTGAAGTTACGCCAACGGCACGAATTAAGGTTGAGAAAGACGTGAAGCGTGTGTCTGCTCTTAAGTCGATTCCCAGACTGCCGGCAGAGGCGCGGCGCGCGCGCAGGCGTTGCGCCACCCGAGAATTCCCGAAGACAGCCGAATCGAAGGCCGAACCGTCAGCGGCGAAATCCCGTTGATTTCGAGCGTAGATTTATGATTTGTTTTTTATAAGATAGCTAAAAACCATGTAAATTGCTACACAATGTTACATATCCCCCTCGCCTCGCGAAGAATTTTATCCCTATAAGATAAAATTCGTTAAGCTACGAAATACGTTAGTACTACTCACTCTCATAATCACCTGTCATACACATACATACATCACGCAATCATTATAAGCAACAGTAAATTAACTTTAGAATTACTGACGCATCCTAATACACTGAGTTAATGGTTATCCAGAACCAATAACTCTCGTACAAACTTAGCCATAAGATGGTAAATAATACGAGGGACAGCAAGTTAACCAAATATATAAGTTGTACTGTAAGTTAAATTTAATATCGTAATAAAAATTATCTGAATTATGATATGAATTTAAATTTAAATTAAATTGATATTATATAAATATAGTGCAATACTGAAAATTTATGTTAAATATTATAGTGAGAAGATACTGGTTTAAGATCTTTGATATGCCAAGTGCCTAATTTGTCTCCTGACATATTCTCTAAAATATAAATAAGTGGCGAACGTTTTTCAATAACGCGACACTTCACATATTTAGGCGCTAATTTTTTGCTAAAGAATTTATCCTTGTCAGATAAGACATAAGTTTTCTTAAAGACAATGTCTCCTACTTCAAATTCAAAAGGTTTCCTACGTAAATTATAGTTCAACGTATTTTTTGCATGAGCATGATATAATGTTTTTTGAACTTCATTAAATATATTAGCAAGATGACCTAGATTTTCGCAATAAATGTCCCTAGGTATAAAAATAAATTCATCACCTATGTCGGAGTTTAAGTAATGGGAACCGCAAGTTACAAGTTCTCTCCCGTGAACAAGGAAATTCGGAGTATACCCAGTAGACTCGTTCACAGAACTGTTCATAGCGAACTGAATTTTCGGCAGTTTTGTGTCCCAAGATCTGTGATCCTTTTCTATAAATGTAGCTATGCTAGTAATAACAGTTTTATTATACCGCTCCACAGTATTAACTTGGGGAGTGTATTTAGGTGTAAAGTATATGTTAGGTATTTTGTACTTTTTAAAGAACGTATCCAGGTCTTTACTGCAGAAGTAAGTGCCATTATCTAGGACAATAGTCTGAGGAATTCCATGAACCAGGAACAAATTATCCTCTAGCACTCGAATTACAGATTCCGTATTAGCGCGTCGTAATGGAAACAGCATAGAGTATTTTGAAAAACAACAGACTACTACTAAAAGATAACTGTTCTGCTTTCGACTAGTTGGCAAGGGACCTACAAAATCTATAGAGATCATTTGAAAAGGACGTGAGACTTCCTTCGGTCTACCCATCTGTCCCATAGTACCATGAGTAGGGGTTTTATAGGATAGGCAGGTATCACAGTTAGAAATGAAGTTTACTACATCAGCGTGCATACCAGGCCAATAATAACGAAGCGATAGGCGTTTGTAAGTTTTGAATATGCCAAAGTGACCAGCTGTAGGCTCGGAATGACACTCTGTAAGAATCAGTTCACGATTTTCCTTAGGAATTACCTCCTTCCATTCGAATTCTTTGAGTAAAGCGCATTTAGACTGCATGAAGCGATACAAACGTTTATTTTTAACGATGTAGTTCGGAAATGAAGTTGGTGAGTTTTGACAACCATGGTAAATATTTAAGTACCACTGATCAGAACTACCACTAGCACTAGATGATATATCACCCGAGTCTATAGCTGCCACAGGACATGCGCGAGAAAGAGCGTCGGGAATAATATTGTCAGCACCACGACGATGTTTAATTTCAAAGTTAAAGCAAGATAAGCGAATGCCCCAGCGAGCTAAACGTCCGGTAGGATTGTTAAGGTTGAGAAACCATTTGAGTGCAGAATGGTCAGTGTACACTGTAAACTTAAGACCATTGTCGATATAGCATCGCCAATGTTCCAGAGCTACTAAGACTGCAAGTGCCTCTCTTTCAGTGATACTATAGTTTCTTTCAGGAGCCGTCAATGATCTACTCATATACGCGATAGGGTGTTCAGTACCATTGATCGTTTGAGTTAACAACGCACCTATTCCGCAGTCACTAGCGTCGGTATGGACCTCGAACGGTAGATTGTAGTCAGGACAAGCCAAAATTGGAGCAGAAATTAGGCATTCCTTAAGTTTGTTAAAAGATTCATCAGCTTCTTTAGACCAGATAAAAAGTTTAGCTTTTTTACCTGCAGACGTCAATCGATTCAGTGGTCCTGCGATAGTACTGAAGTTAGGCACAAATCTTCGGTACCAGGAAGCTGTACCTAGGAATCTCTTAACCTCCTTTTTATTCGTGGGAGTTGGGAAATTAAGGATCGCGTCGACTTTTCCGGGATCAACGTGTAATCCTTCGGCATTGACAATATAACCTAAGTATTTGAGTTCGTTTCTAAAGAAAACCGATTTTGATAAATTAATAGTTAAGTTAGCCATTTGTAATTTTTTATAAACTTTCATTAACAGTGAGATATGAGTATTGAAATCAGGTGAAACAATTATTATATCGTCCACAAAAACAAATACGGAATTTTCAAACTCGGGGCCGTAAAACAAAAGATCGACTAAGCGTTGTTGCGTGGCAGGAGCGTTCGTTAACCCAAAAGGCATGGTAACAAAACGGAAGGTACCCCGACCAGGAACATAAAAAGCAGTTTTGTCTCGATCTTCAGCCGCAATAGGTATTTGCCAGAATGCCTTAGATAAATCAATACTTGACAAATATTTAGCATTTTTGAGATTGTCTAATATTTCAGATACATAAGGTAATTTATAAGCATCTTTCCTAGTAACAGAATTCAATTTCCGACTATCGAGACAAAATCTAAGCTTACCGTCTTTTTTTGGAGTCAAAAGGACTGGTGAAGACCAAGGACTCTCACAGGCTTCCACAACACCTAACTTTAGCATTTCATCTAATTCCTCACATAGAATACGCTGCTTATCAGGTGACATTCTATAGTATCGTTGTCTGATTGGCGGAGCATCTCCTGTGTCTATGTGATGAGTGATGATATGAGTAACACCTAGACCTTTATTTTCTGATGAAATATCCTCATACTGTTTTATAATATTATCAGCTAATTGTTTTTCAGAACTAGACAAATTACTATAGCTTTGAATGAAAGATTGATGTGAAGCATCAGCCTTAAGGTTGTTATCATCATTGCTACTAGTGGTAATGACACTGCTGACATATTTAGGACAAAGATGAAACTTTCGCCAAAAATCAACGCCTAGAATAAGATTGGGTTTGATTTCGGGTATCACAAATGCTTTTAAAATGTGAAATTGACCTTCGAATTCAACAGGCAAGTTAATGTATCCAATAGATTGCAAACGTTGACCGCCAACCGCAATAACAGAAATACAGTCTTCATTAATTAAAGGTAGACCTAAATTGCCAAGTTTATCTTGAATATTATTACCTAGTATGGTAACACTAGAGCCAGAGTCTAAGAGACCTAAAAGTTTAAAACCATTCACCTGAATCGATGCATGAGGCCTAATATCATGATTGTAGTTTTTATCGAGAATTGTGTGGATTTTATAAGTTTTAAAATATAAATTAATAGTGTTAAGCCAATCTGTCCATTCTTTTGAGTTAAATTTTGGTTTCACACAATTCTCGATGATCAGTTTTTTGACTTAGCCTGCTTATTCTTCGCACATTCAGGACAATCAGGAGACTTCACATTCTTACAGCCACAAACAAAACAAAATATTTCACTACGATCAGCTGTGCATTGTCTAGTACTATGCGCATCAGTACGACATCGAATACAATATCGAGGACGTTTGGTAGTAACAGGGGTAGTGACAGCATGCACGTAAGGACTATCTGAATTTGTGTTTTTATTGCTAGTATGTTGTGAATGTTGTGGTTTATTGAAATTAGATTTATTGTAGTCATTAGTTGTATTTTTAAATTTATAGTTATAATTAAATTTTTGTGAAACATTAGGATTCTGCTTGCTGCTTGAGCTACCAGCATAAGCTAAATCAGGAGCTAAAGTATCAGCTGTAGCTTTAGGTGGTTCTTTAAAATTTGAAAGGCGAGATTGAATGTCCTCGTAATTTCGGCATAAATTTTTTAACTCATCTATAGACTTTATTGATGAAACTGATGATAAAGTGCTGGCGTAACATGGCCGAATATTATGTAGCAGAATTTCTAATTTCTCATCTTCGGGAGGTTCTTTCGATAGTCGCGAAAAAAGACCAGACATAATCGATAGATAAATAAGAATATTTTCTTTCTCACCCTGAGTACGGGATCTGATTTCTTTAGCAAGTAAATAATCATAATCCGGTCGACTGAAATCTCGCTTTAAAAGACACGCAAGCTCATCCCAACTACCAACGGTATCTCGGACACTACGATACCAATGAATCGCGTCGCCTTGAAAAATTTCCGTAGCATTCTTTAAGACTTTCTCAGATTTAATATTCTTAGCGAGACAAAATTCATTAATACGCTGTAGAAATGTTCTAACACAGGTTTTTCCATCAAACTTTATTTTGGAGAATAAATTTGAATTGTTGCCTTCACAAGTGACATTAACATTAAGAGGTGTAGCGGAGCCACTGGATGTAGAAGAAGACTCGCTACTAGAGGTTGCTAAGGGATCTGTCGCTGCTTCTAGAAGTTTGTTGAGTGTGGTTCTGTATTCTTTATAAAGAACAACGCACTCGTCATAATCCTTCTGAAGTTTACCAGTACATGTTATCCGGTGAAGCCGGTGATAAATGTGATTCAACAGGTTTTGTGATCGCAAGAGTGCACTCTTATCAGCAGGTGCAGAAATTGTAGTGCTAACTTTATCAAGTGCTTCCAGCACGCCGTGAAGGTCAGCTGAAGGCTCAAAAGGGCTCGTTAAGATATCCTCAGAGGGATATGCGGGACCACATCTAGTAATCTGTTTTCTTAACTCCTGTACAGTAGACGCTGGAGTTTCACCTCTAATAGCGACCTCGTATTCCAGTTCACCTTTTTGTAATGACATGAATTTTATCTCGCAAGACATTTTAAAATAATGAACAAATTATTATTCACAAAAAAAAACGAAAACTTAATGAATAAGTGTTTAAATTAAAGAGAAAAACCAAATACTCCGTCTGTTACAAATTAAAAGAATAAAATTAACGTTTCGGTTGATTTTCTTTAAAAGCGTGAAATGATAAAGCGAAATAAATGAATAAAATAAAATAAATGATTGATTGAATGATTGCAACAAAATAAAAAAATCTATTAAAATAAAATCAATAAGCAAGTAATAATTATTGCAACTAATGTGTACGAGTACGATTGTGTAAAATAAATTCACAAAAAAAATTTTTTTTTTTTTTGCTAACGGTACAAAATTTTTATTTTATTTTTAAGACCAACGCTAAACGCAGATAATAAAAACAATTTCCAAGCCAAAATAATACCAAATAAAATTATTCTATAATAGGGTGTAGCCTAGATCAATATAAGATGACCTGTCATTAACAAAAAAAATACAAAATAACCGTCTTTTAATAAAAAGTTCCAGTTAGTAAAACAGTAGGTACGCAACTCGAACACCTTAGTTGCTGGCAACCAAAAAAAAAAAATTAACGTTTTACAACTAAAAAACAAGCACACACACCAACTTACGTACCACTACGGACTAGGAAGCAAAATAATGACCATGAGATAATGATACTACCGCGTTGAGGCGCCAATGTGACGTGGGGTTTAGGTGGTGAAGAACAAAAACCCGCCAGTCAACATAAGAATTTATTTTAGCAGTATAGCAGGGTCGTGAGCCGAGAGGCCCGTCATTAATTCACTTCACTAACCGTAGGGGCGAGTACTCCCCTGGCTTTGCCACTGAGTCAATCCAGCTGGTAGCGGCACGATGGTAGGCCAGGAGCTCGATGAGGTGCTGCAGGCTGCTCGGTGATCACGGCGTCGACGACGTGCCAGGAGAGGGCACGGCGGCCGGAGAACACGGTGTCACGCAGGAGTGGCGTGACCCGTACGCACGTGATGCACCCAAGGCCCGGAACAAGGGACCCAGGACCAAAGTCGAGTTCAGGATCCAGTCAAAAAAAACCTGGAACGCACATTCCAGCTTGTGAGCGAAGCGTTTCCCTTCTATCCATCTGGTTGTGACACAGCAGCAAGCAACGAAGAAGTACTGCACAAGATGGCGGTGCGTAAGTGTGTCACAATCAGACGGAATTTACAAAGAAGGAAAGAGTGAAGTTATTACATTTTTAATATACTCAACAACAAAGAAAAAATGATATTAAAGTGCAGAAGGCAATGACAAGTACTATTTTTATTAAAACAAATGTTAAGCAAACACTAGTGCAATACAATGAATGTAATTAGGTACATACTATGTAATAAACAAAATTAAGTTTAATTTAAAGCGATAGGATAGTAACAAAAGATCTACTACGAAAATTGTTCAGGCTTACCCGTTTTACCGGGTTTTTTTTCGAGTCGAATTATCCCAAATGAGGAATTGAAGTTTCGCCAACGGCACGAATTAAGGTTGAGAAAGACGTGAAGCGTGTGTCTGCTCTTAAGTCGATTCCCAGACTGCCGGCAGAGGCGCGGCGCGCGCGCAGGCGTTGCGCCACCCGAGAATTCCCGAAGACAGCCGAATCGAAGGCCGAACCGTCAGCGGCGAAATCCCGTTGATTTCGAGCGTAGATTTATGATTTGTTTTTTATAAGATAGCTAAAAACCATGTAAATTGCTACACAATGTTACAGGGCATTAAAACCTAATGGTGTCGGGGAGGGGAGAGGGGTGCGGGGAAGGACGTTACGGGGATTGAATGCCTGACTCGTAGTCCGTAGAACCATCGAAAAATGTATATTGTCATAGTCTGCTTATTTGCATTGGGCTAGCGTGATGGACTATGAATAGAATAGAATAGAAATAAACTTTTACAAAGACTATGTGTTATTGCAGACTATAATCTATTTCTGTGCCAAATTTCAGCGAAACCGATTCAATCGTTCCGACGTTATTGAGTAACAAACATCCATCTATCCATCCATGCATTAAATCTTTCGCATTTATAATTTGTAGGATTTAATTTTTGATAAGTTTATATCACATTAAAATTTTAAATCACCTCCAGCATATGGATCAAGATGTTTGACTGTATCAACTATCAACGGATTTAAAAACTCAACAGAAATTCTCCGCTCCGTTCAAACTAGTCGCTGGTAAACGCTGGATACAAGCGCCACAGGATCGCTGTATGTGACTCTCTCTACGAGAGACCTAAATCCAGAGTCGTGATTGAAACTAGACTCTATTTCGTCAAGTTTATCGCATTATCTTTCCCGATAATAGCTTCGAAGACAAATAGAAAGTTGTCTTCCTCTCTAGCGATTACCTATTCTCAGCATCTGAATTTCATTTACATAATATTTAGTAGAGACGAGATCCCTGTTATTCGAAGCCCGGCCACTTTAAATACCGATCCGTAATAAAAGTGAATTTGTAGGCAGAGAGACCAATGCGGAAATCGGCAGACCTACTTTATATTTTTACACTTTTTATGACAGGCGTATGATTGCGAGTAATGTAAAGCGATGATGTTAATAAATTTTGTATTTGGTTGTTGGTGGGCTACAGTTCAATACTGCTTTAGGATACTTGAAAATAGCTAAATGAGTTTGGCAATGATCGCGTACAGAAATAAGAGTGACGGTTTACGATTGATTCTTCTTAATTTATTCATCACTAGTCGATGCTTGCGACTTCGTTCGCGTAAGGTTTTTAATTCCCGTGGGATTTTCGGGATAAAACGTAGCCTCTGTGTTAATCCAGACTATAATCTATCTCTATGACAAATTCAGGCAAATCGGTTCAATCGTTGCAGCGTGATTGAGTAACAAATATCCATCGTAGAAAGTCATAAATTTTATTAAGTTGCAACCATATAAGCTTATATGTGCATATATAGCAAACCTTTATTTAGCTTTGTATATGATAAAAATGCAAGCATAGATACTTTAAACTTTTGAAATAACTCCCTATATTATTGGCATCTTGGACTCTTGTACTATATCGTTGCACGAGACGAAGAACTTCTAGGGCAATCGGAAAATAAAATAAATCCATTATAAAACGAAAATAGATCTGTTTTTCTTTTCAACTGGTATTATTTGTATAATAGCTATAACGGGCGTTCGATACGCTTGCCTTTAGTTTATTTATTGATGAAAATAGAATAGAAAAGATTATTAATAACCGGTCAAATGTAAGTCAGACTAAGGGGAGGCCCCTTTAATTTTTAATTTACATTTATTTTTATTACTAGCCGTTGCCCGCGACTTCGTCCGCGTGGATTTAGTTTTAGAGACCGCCCTCAACTCATCTCATCGCATTGTTCGCCCGCACTGTTCTTTCTTTTTGCTTGGCTTCTAAGAGTTGTACCGAGATGTTGAATAGCCTATAGGTAACATTCCTTAAGAATTGGGCTATCAAATACATAAAGAATTTTTCAAATCCGACGGGTAGTTCCAGAGGCAATGGCTGGATCATGCGTCATGCTCGTGAACGGGTGCCGCCAACGGGAATGGGTCTGCTTTGTGTCTACCCATGTTAACATGTGTTTGGTTGCGGTAGGTGTACATTTTTGAAACTTCTGTGTGGAAACATTGTGTGCATAGCCTAGTTCTTTATTTTTTTTTACAATTATTTTTTTTTACAATTGTTAAATTTACAAAAATTATTTTTTTTTACAATTGTTAAAAACAGCGGAAGCTTTGTTTTAGTTAGTTTAGATATCTAGCTAGTCATCTCAGTGTTACATCTATTGATTCTCTGGAACATTAAAACCCAAAATCCGTCCAATAGTTTTTGCGTGAAATAATAACAAACATACACACACACGTACAAACTTTCGCCTTTAATAATATTAGTGTCAGGAGCTCTTCGATCTTGTCCCCCCCGTCCCCCCCCCCTTCACCTTTTTACCACCGCACTGCAAGACATAGGGAGAGCTTCCATCCCTACGTCGTTGATATTCCATCTACCAAGCGCTTCAAGTCTTCATTCCTGATCCGCACGGCTAGGGTCTGGAACGCTCTTCCAAGATCTGTGTTTCCTAACACGTACAATTTGGGTATCTTTAAAACAAGAGTGAATAGGCATCTTCTAGGCAAACGCGTTACACCTTAGACCACATCATCACTTTCCATCAGGTGTGATAGTGGTCAAGCGTGTGCCTTTAATGTATAAGAAAATAGTGTGATGTGATGTGATTATGCAAAAAAATTTGTGGAAATGAAATCTAAATAGCCGGTGTAAGCTCAGCTTAAAGGGATCATCATTTACATTCCTCATCCTCAAATTGGGCTTATGTAAATACGTTTGTCAGAGATGTCGGGACGGGATAGCGGACTTTAAATTCGCTTAAAACTTTGTAAAACGGCTAATTTTGTATTAATACATTTGTAAAATCGCCATTTGGTTTTGTAACAAGCTATTGTAATTTTAATGCGGCCTCTTTTATTAAGCCAGATTTAATTGGGATGTTTGATGAAAATCTATTTAGCTATCATACTTTTAATAGATTTGTTAAAATTGACAGTAGAATATGTTATTTTAGAACAACGAGTCCTCGTAAGGGGTTTTGTTTGCCGCGAGAACTTTTTAATTTTCCGGGATAAAATTTAGCCCATGTGTTAATCCTGGGTATGCACTATCTTCATTCCAAATAGCCAAAACATTTCATTTGTTGCGGCGTTGAGGAGTAACAAACATCCATCCATGTAAATCCATCCCCATAAACTTTCGCATTTACTATAATATTACTAGGACGTCACGCCCATTCCCACAAACGACTTTCGAACCGTCTTGAGGCGTAGTTGACGAATCACGAATCTTCACTTTCTTTACTTATCCTTCTCTAGCTTTTGCCCGCAGCTTCTCTCACGTTAAGTTTGAGCCTTAAAACCCTGTTTCACGCCCTTAATGGTGGAATTTTCAAAAATCATTTCTAAGTGGATGCCTACGTCATAATAATTAACTGTATGCCAAACAGCCCGTCTAGTGGTTTGAGCTGTGCGTTGATAGGTCAGTCAGTCAAGCAGTCTTTTCCTTTTATATATTTAGAAGATAGATAAGTATCATTTAAATCATTAAATCAATCAAATAATCAGTACTATTAGGTATTCTGTGATCTAACGAGGTTTATCAAAACATCGTTAGGTCACAGAATACCTAACAGTATGTACTATATGCAGGATTATTTCAGGGAATGGAAACTGAAATACTTAATTGAGCTATTGTATAGAGTAGCGTGGACAGATATCCGGGTTATGGGAGAGATGGCACACAACCGCCAATACAATTCCGCACTAATTGTTCGAAGTTAAGCTAAGTTCAATAACAATAAAACGTGCAGAGATCAGCTCTGGTAAGTCGCTTTTGTGTAAACACTCGCTGCAAGTAAATTCCTGCAATTTTAAAGTCTGATATTGACTTCTGCAAGGAATTTCCGACGTTGTTTGCCAGTTTTTCTCGGGGAAATTCAGAGTAGACTACAAAAGTTATTATCTTTATACCTAAATGGACAAATTTTATAGCTTTCGCTTGCTGCTTCGCTCACGTTAAGTTCGATTTTTGAAATCCCTATTTTATTCCCTTTATAAAACGCACTCTCACTCAGCTCAGTCAAGACAGAGTTAAAACTTGACAGATTTATATCAGAGCTTCAGATCTTTTTTCCACGTACTACCAAATTGTGGAATCATTTTCCTTCGACAGTGTTCCCATTTAATTACAATATGGGGTTATTCAAGGGGCGAACCAATAAGTTCCTGAAAAGCCGGCAACGCATTGGTGGCGCCTGTGGTGTAGTACAAGTGTTCATGGGCGGCGGTAATCACTTTACATCAGGTGACCCGCCAGCTCGTTTGCCCGCTATTCATATAAAAAAGAGCATATTTGTGTCTCGTTGTAACCTCTATCTTGAGTCTGAGCTGAGGCAAAGCACGCTCTATAGATCTCAGCGTCACTCTGAGAGTGCGGTCTATAGATTTCAGCCTGAGACCCCTTACATGACTGCCTTAAGCTTAGTAACTACAGCGTCTGTGCCATTGTGAACAGTTTCGATCGACTGTTTGTATTTATAGCTGCTGCGTTGAGTCAGTAATTGAAATACGAGTAGACCGAATGTCTCCATTCAAATTGTTATTATATTACATTCTGGTAGATTGCTGGCCTAGTAACATGAATCTCTACCAATATTGTCAATGCGAAAGTGTCTTTGTTTATTGATTTGTCCTACAATCACACCGCAACTTTTTTCTTTTTTTTCCCCCTGTATTTCTTTTTATTTTTCCTTCTCCCAGTTGAGTGTTTTTTTTTCTCTTTCATATGTAAATTCTATCTTCTATATTCTTCTATATTCTATCTAAAACTTGTAATTAGCTTTAATTCTTCTTTTGTATTTATTAACTAGTTCTTATTTTTCTAATAATCTGTAAGTTTTCTAGTAAAATTAAATAAAATAAAAAATAAAATAAAACATAGCTAGATGTGATTTTTTACCCGTTTAGGTACGGCCAAAACAAAAGGAAGGCTTATGATTTTAGAAGTTTATGTACCTACCTAACTATGTACGTCCGTAGATAAAAGCAACTAATAAGGGAAAAATAAAATATAAATCTTTTTAGTCTCACTAACTAAGCTCATAAACTAATGAATGAATGAATGAATATACTTTTATTGTACACCACACATATTATAAGAAAAGAACAGACACAAAAAGCTTAATAAATAGCATACAATTTGGCTGTCTTATCGCTACATAGCGATCTCTTCCAGGCAACCAATGGTGTTAAAGGACATAGCTACAGATAGTATGAGGTAGGTTGTGCAAATAATATAATATACAAACTATATAATACTAATGTAAGTAAGTACCTAATTAATTTTCAGTCGCGACAAACATTTTCAATTTTCAATTTTTCAAATTGTGCCTATAAAATTTGAAGAGTTCCCTCGATTTCTCCAGGATACCATTATCAGGTCCTGACCTGATGACAATGGTACGATATGACGGATGTTACATCCAATTTTTCATAGTCGGATTAGAATAGAATAGAATAATTTTTATTCAAATAAACTTTTACAAAGTACTTTCGAATCGTCAAATGAACCTATCACTGGTTACATTACACTATATTTTACTAAAATGATTTTGCGAAGTGAATCTTCTGTATCTCAACTAATAAATAATCTTTGACTACTTGGTCAAAGAATATTGAATACAGAGTACTCATTGAGTATTATATTAACACAGGACTATGTTGTAGCCCCATAATACAGTAGTTTTCTATATTTTACCACGCAATAAACAGCTAATCTCATCGAGGAAACTGTTATTGTTTCTCGTAGAGATTCACTTGAACCATTTACTTCCATACCTTTGCAAGGTAATATGGACTCTAATTCTTTTTGTTAGGGTGTGTATTTGCATGAGTTGTGGGTTAACGAAGTATACGTGTTTATGGAAGTCATTTCCGTAATAAAGAGTCATATTCTGTTGCCACCTCTCAGAAGCACACTCGAACATTGTAAAGGGGCTTGAACAAATTGGTCCAACGCATGCAGCCAACACTTTCAGCCAATCTGTACCATATAGTTTGGTGGACTAGAACCAAATTTTGTTATTCCTCGAAATATTCGAGTTATCTTAGCAAAAAAGAGTAACAATAAATATATATAGCCACTCGAAAATCAACCCCCCCTTGGTAGATAGGAAGATCAGCTAGAGATAGTTCTGTTATGATTTTATTTATTTTCGAGTATTTTAAACAATTTAATGCAAAAATAAATTTAGTCATTCAGCGGGGTAACACAGCCACCTTATTCTGGGCACATTTCCTCGTAATAGTGATTTAGATGATATTTTTTTGTATTTATTTTATTTTTTGATATTTAGGATTTAGTTTTAATTTAGAATTTAGTTGTATATTATTTTATATTGAATAAAGTTTGTTGTGACCACAAAAAAAATACTTCATGCAAAATAAATAAATACGAATTCCAAAATATTTAATGACAGAACAATGTCATTTTAGCAATGACTCTTAACAACTTAATAGAGTGTTAAATTGTCATTAAAGAAAACAATAATTTCCATTTCTAGCCTTTTTTGCCAAGCTGTACCTATACCTACCTATGTCGACGGTCCATAACAATAAAAAACCAAGTCACAATAGCCGAATACTAAGCATTTATGAAGTTCCACAGGAGGTATTCGGCCAAGTTTGAACCGCAACTTTTTCAACTTAATAACTTATTCCTTTGCGAGTGGTGAAGTTGAGCGGGGAAATAAATAATTTCACTGAAACTTAATCGCGGTCAGGGCTTTCAGTGTTTGTTCAATAATTCATTTCATTTTATACAGGGTGATATTTTTGGTTGTGCACAAATTTTTTTATGTTGTATTTGAAGGAAATTTAATCAAAACGTATTTTTTTAATTTTTTTATTTTACTTAAGAATACCAAAGTTATCGTTTACCAAAGAGATCCTCTTTGAAACAGATGGTTAGGGTCACCCTACAAAGGTAATCTATCAGCTGTTGATACATTAGGCGCGCGCGGCGGCCGTTGCCCCTGAGCGCGTATTTTAATTTCGTCGAATAGTATGACCATGATTTGCTTATTTTATGGTCAGATATGGTAAAAAAAATATTTCAAAAAAGGTACAAAACTACATAGAACTGCCAAAATAAATTTGTGCACTACCTAAAAAATCACCCTGCATAAGGAAACCTACCCTAATGTTGTCCCCGGCCCGATTTATCGGCATCTAAACTTACAAAATATCGTAAGAACATTATTCAGTGAGCCGTGTGGCTTCTAGTGTCCGACCGATGCTTCAGCTGCGGTCGAACATACCACATTCGGCCAAACCTTTGGCTTCGGCCAAAATGGGCCGAAGTTTAGCCGAAGCCGAACGTTTCTGGCATGCGCCGAAATTGAACGAACTGTGAGAGTTCAAAGAGACTAATGGAGATATCTCAACCCTAAGTCTTCTCTCAAATAAGAAGGGTATAAACCATTGGCCATTGTGGTGGACTATAGATATGCATGGACTATCGGATTTCTTTTGTTGTTTCTTAGGCGTGCAGGTTTCCTTACAATGTTTTCCTTCACCAAGTTCAAATTCAAAATTTATTTATTTCATGTAGGCCAACTTGTAGCTCTTATGACACGTCATAACTCTACCATCGGTTTGGAATGCAGATTCTGCTGCGAAGAGCCGGTAAGAAACTCAGCAGTTGCTCTTTTAAAAAAAAAAATTTACAATAGATAACAAAACTATGCACAGTTAAAACAAGTCATATTTAATTGCATAAACCCACATAACTCCGAAAAATCAGAGGATGTATTGAAAAAAAAAAATTATTTCAGTAAAAGGCGAGAATCCTATTGGATCTAGATGTACGCTTTAGATCTATTAGATATTCTGTGTCTAGATTTAGTCACGCAACGTTGCCTCATCAGCCCTCGCTACTTTGCGAGCTGCGATGAATAACAATAGCCAGGGCTGGCGAAACCCCAATCCACCAGCCACAAATCCACAAATAATTTAAACTTACGTACAATTTTTTTTCTTAGCTGTAAATGGTAAACAAGGTCTACAATCACTTTTTGTTAGACTCTGCTTACCGTTAAACAAGTGTTTTCTTGCAGAAAGGCGTAAGCACGGCGCATAGGACGTTCTTACCTAACACTGACAATTAAACCGTGCTACAAGTGATTGTATTGTATTCTTTATTTCTTCAATTCTGACTTACAAAAGCGCTTACGACTTTCAAAAATGTTATAAATTAAACAAAACGGAAATCACACAAAATACAAAAATACAAAATCTACCTATTAATTAATACGAGTACAGCTTGAAAAAAAAAAAAAGAAATCTACCCCGTAGAAAATATTTAATAAAAATAAATTAATTTAATGTCAAAAAAATTAGCTCTGAACGAACTGCTCTCTAAAATGAACTAGTTATATAGGTATATGCTATTGATTAAAGCAATTACCATCTCATTAAAATCTCACGACCAAGTCCATAACAAGCTAATAAAAGTCTGAAAAGTTGAACTCAGTCACAGATTCTGGTCGTGTGCGAAATAATGAAAAATAAATCAGTCACCGGAGCGTCGATCCTAACACAAGCTTGGGTTCCGTAGTCGTTTTATTTATTTATTTAAATAAATACCCTGGGAATCATTAACACCCTTAAGCGTTAAATAGGGGTTCATTCACGCCACAACAAATGAATCGATTTGTCTTGAAATTTGGCATAGAGATAGATTAAGGTCTGGAATAACATATAGGCTACGTTTTATCCCGAAAAATAAGAACTAAAAATCATTACAAGAATTAAAAATCTTCAATTATCTTAACGAAGTTGCAGGCATCAACTAGTGTTTACTAAAATATTCCTTAAAAATGGGTAGCGGCTAGCTATAAATAATCGGCTGCACCGAAGTTTCTAAGAAACGCCAGTTAATCAGGATTTAATCTAGCCTTCATCTAAGACAGAGCCGAGCTTCCGCTAATAATATCTCTCTATCCATATTTTCTTTTGCATCCACCCAGCTGTGACTCTATAATAAAAAGGATTTTAAAAGTATCGGTATTATTGTTTGCCTTCTAGTCGGAGTAGTCGGGAGCTCAATCCCAGGAATCAGTTTCTTCATAATAAAATAAAGCTGCATTATTTATTTATACGAAATTATATATTTATACGAAATACGCGAACGAAGTCGCGGGCATCTGCAAGTCCAAAATAAGGGAAATAAAAGTGGAATTTGAAATTATACAGAAACAGAGACGAGACGGATTAGGGATTGCTTGTTCGACAACGATACCCCAAAACCGATTTTCCGCATCGCCGCAACTGCCATCTCGGGATGAAAACTTTTAACAAGTTTAATCGATTTACAAGTGTGGGACTTTGGGACTATCCGCTTCAAGCTCGGATAGTCAGAAGTTAGTGTAGGATTTAATTCGATTGTTCGTATTCGTATTCGATGACGATGACATTAGCGTCAAAGTAAAATAAAAAATAATATAAATATCGTGCATGCTGCTTTACACGTTTACGTTTATGGATACGCTTAAACACCTATCACAAGTAGTAGAACCTACATGAAGTAGGTCAATTTTTATTGCATTGCCGCTGCGATATGAGGCACTGCATCAGGTGTGAGTCGACCTTCACTACGCCTCTTACGAAAGTTTAAAAAGTTAACAGTTTACAGTTCATTAACAGTCCATTCATCAATCTTGAAACGCGAAACTTCAGCTCTCCTGAAACTTAGACGCTGGAAGGGCGTTCCACACATTAGCTGTTGAACTAAAGCGTTTCGTACGAGTAGGTAGGTACCATTTAAGGTGGTTTGATCCGGTCAGCTAAGCACATCAGCGCCAATAGATGGCGTAGATTTTGTAATTAGACTTATTTTTTTTTTTTTATGAATGAAAATGTGAATATTTTTTTATAATAATATGGTTCCCGGTTGTAGCGGTATATTTGTAATATATCCAACTACGTTTCAGATGTATTTTAATTTTCAAAATACTTTCATTTGTACTGATAATCACGCGGTGGTAGGGTAAATTCTGCTGCTACCACCGCGTGATTATCAGTACAAATGAAAGTATTTTGAAAATTAAAATACATCTGAAACGTAGTTGGATATATTACAAATATACCGCTACAACCGGGAACCATATTATTATAAAAAAATATTCACATTTTCATTCATAAAAAAAAAAAAATAAGTCTAATTACAAAATCTACGCCATCTATTGGCGCTGATGTGCTTAGCTGACCGGATCAAACCACCTTAAGGGTACCATCGCTCACGATTTCTCTTAGTTCTGTGGTAGAACGGTGAAGGATGCACAGGTCGCGCAGGGTTGTGAAATTCACGAGTGCACTCTACAAAGAATATCCGATAGAATACCGATAAGACAGACGTCATTGCGTCGCAGTTGTCGACTTAGGCTGAGCAGTGAGCATGTTCGCCTACATTTTTTTAAAAATATTTTTAGCGAGCAAACGAGCAGGCGGGTCACCTGATGTTAAGTGATTACCGCCGCCCATGAACATTTGTAGCACCTGAGGCACCACCAAAGCGTTAGCGGCTTTTTAGGAATCTGTTGGTCCGCCCCTTGAGTAACCCCATGTTGTAGCTTAATGGGAACACCGTCGCAGATAGAGATACAAAGTGTACATTAGTGACTGTCGCAATAAAGAATTTTCTATCGATCTATTTTTCTCGTAAGAATTAAGTCCTTACAAATGACCTCTCCAATATTCATGACGCATTTTCAATGCGACACAAATCTATTGTTACGAATACCGCATTAACTGAAGCAATAACAGGGAGACTTGTTTATTCGCCTTTGGCGCAAAAATATTGTGATATAGAGTTGGGAGGCGTCCAAGGTCAAAGAGAGGGAATAACATCTAACATGAGGTATTTAGGTAGACTCGATAAACTGTGAACATTTGAGATTTTGTATCAAGTGAAAATCCACAAAAATATTTTTTTTATTCGATCACAAGATTTTTTCTCTCCTGATTCTGAGCATCAAAGTGGTGCTCAAAACTACAATCTAGCCCAACTTAGTTGACTAATTAGCAATTTTAATTAGACCTAAACTTATAAATTACTATCTTATATACTAAGAGATATCCAACGACGCTTTTTAGTCTTTCTTAATAGTCTTTAGAGACACTATGTTCATGTGTTCTTTCAGGCAGCACTTTCACTACACTATCACTATAATTCATTTCACAACAACTAAAATGGTTTTGAGAATCGATCACAAGATAACAACATATTTTGACTAAGGTGTATAGTTTGTGAAGTTAGGTCTTGTAGAGTTAGGGCGTGTAGAGTTAGAAGTTTGGCTCTACATAGTGCGAGTCATATAGTCTCGTCTTGACAACATTTTATATGAAAATGTTTTTGGTGGGATAATAAATGCTCGAAGGATAATTGTTATAGCACTCCCATTGGTTTTTATTCTTATTCATAAACCGTGCGTTTTTTGGCTGTAGAATGAATACAACACAATAACATGTACCTTCTAGCTGTTAATTTCAAAAAGCTGACTAGCTGATGCCCGCGACTTCGTCTGCGTGGACTTAGTTTTCAGAAACCTGCGGGAATTCTTTGATTTTCCGGGATAAAAGGCTTATGTTATTCTCTAGGTCCTCAACTATATCCATACGAAAATTCACGTAGCTCTGTTGCAGGCTGCAGCGTGATCGAAGGACAAACGAATAAACCTACAAACGAAAACACTTTAATAAGGAAGAAAAAAGGATTATCAAAAAAAATAGTTTTCATAGCTATCCTTATTTTTTCGTCCCATATCCACAGTTTAGGTGGCGAGATCGGTAGTCGATAGAATATCTCTGCCATCTCGCAAATCAGCCAGCCGCCGCGGCGCCTCCGAGTCGGTCCAACACACACACACAGACAGATAGAGCCTCCACACACACAGATACACGGCCATTTACAGCCTCAATCGTTCCGCTTACACTGAATCCGCAGAGTGGGTGTAGTTGAGAATCAAGGACAACACTTTCTTTTGACAACACTTTTCCATCAACAAATCAACAATTAGGGCCTATCTCACCATCGCATCGCCGAGTAACGTTAACCGAGGAATGAAAGGCTTCTGACCGTTTTTTCAAATTCATTTATTGATTGCATAAACTGAGTAACAAGATGTTAATGTTTAAGAAAGGCTCTAAACAGTTTGCCAATTTCTGGCTGGTTTTTGTAGGTATCTATTGAAAATCAGTAGAAAAAATCAACAAATTGAAAAAAATGACTAATTTTTTAAGCTATTGCATAGCTTCTATCGCGGGCCGGCGTGGAGACCGAATCCAGAAATTCCGTAACGAAAATAACCTGACACGGGACTCCTCTACGGTGAGTCGCTAGATGGCGTTCATAAAGAATGCTATGCAATAGCTTAACCGCGGCAGTCCCCGAGTGCCACACGTCTTTTTTTTTATTCGATGACAAGTTAGTCCTTGAATGCGATCTCACCTGATGATAAGTGATGATGCAGTATAAGATGGTAGTGGACTAACTTGGAAGGGGTATGGCAGTGTATATTCAACCCAAACCCCTAATCGATTTCTACACGCTAAATCGCTTTGACGGTAGGGTGGTAACTAAATACGGCCAAAGCCTCCCACCAGACCAGACCAGAGACAATTCAGAAATTATAAATTACCAAATTGCCCCCGCAGGGAATCGAACCCGAGACCTTCCAGTTGCGACCACAGCGCTCACCACTGCGCCAGGGAGGTCGACGGAATAATATGCTCTTTTATAAGTAGGTACCTATGCTAAACTCATTTTTACATCGATATCAATTCAATGGAACAAAGTATGTTCGGATCGCCTGGGCTAGTACCTAGTACAAACATATCGATCTCTTTTTAGGATCACGCCTCCACTATCCAGCCGTCCTAGATACGTGTCGAAGTATCGCTATCGATAAAAGTACGACCATCGTCGCGTCGCGTCGCGTCGCGTCGCGTCGCGTCGCGTCGCGTCTCGGTGTGAGCTGACCCTTACCCTTCATTTGCATGCGAACTTAGGCTCAAATCTATAGACCGCACTCTCACTCAACTCAGACTCAAGACAGAGTTAAAACGAGACAAATTTATGTCAGAGAATATTTGTGTCTCATCTATACATATAATAAATTTGTAGAAAAGTGGTGTCTGTACAATGGAAATATATAAAAAAAAAGTAGCAGGGGTTGTTATTATATCGATGCCGAACCCGAAATTGTAATTAATTTTTTTTTTGTCTGTTTGTCTGTTTGTTTGTGCACGCTAATATCAGAAACGGCTTATTCGATTTAGATACGGTTTTCACTAATATATTGTAGTAAGCTTCACTTAACATTTAGTGTTTATTTCATGTCAATCGGTTCATAAATAAAAAAGTTATGTCAATTTAAAGAATCACGGCGAATTTTTAACGTACAGAGTACGTACTACACGCCTCGCGCCTGAGCGTCGACGGTATATGTAATTCAAAATATGCTGCCCGAAAAGTCACTATTCCACGCGAACGAAGTCGCGGGCACAGCTAGTTTCAACTATATCTTAAGATCTCAGCTTTAGTTATAATCGTTACTATCAAAACAGCATACATAGCTAAGCTGTGATTTTTACTGCGGTTAAACACCTCAGCAAAGAGCATTTAGAAAAAAGCATAAAGTGAAATACAAAACACAACTCAGACAGATTCGTGCAAGAGCGTGAGTCGGTGAGATTTAGCTTATTACGTCCTCGCTCACGGCGCGACGTTCACAAATTCACAGATGATGGCGGGCGCCATTTGCAACGAAAAAGTGAAACGATATGAATCACTTTGTGTGTGTGTTACCGCTTAAGTGCGCGGGTATACCTACACTTTGAGTAGAGATTAACTAAATCCGCAGTTAGTACGAGAATTTTATTATTAACTAGTTGATGCCCGCGACTTCGCTCGCGTGGATTGAGGGTTTTTATTGCCGCGGGAACTCTTTAATTTTCCGGGATAAAAGTAGCCTATGTGCTATTCCAGACTATAATCTATCTCTGTGCCACGGCTAAATCGGTTCAGTCGTTGCGACTTGATTGAGTAACAAACATCCACACTTTCACATTTATAATATTAAAGTAGGATAGTAGGATACGAGTATATGAATTTTATTGTTTAACAAGTTAATTTTACATTACAATTACAAATTCGCTGATGAATAATCTGCAGTCTTCTCTAGAATATATTTTATTACTAGCTGATGCCCGCGACTTCGTCCACGTGGATTTTTTTAAAATCCCACGGGAACTCTTTGGGATAAAAAGTAGCCTAGGTCACTCTCCAGGTCCTCAACTATACCCATGCAAAAATCCCGTCGATACGTTGCAACGTTGCTGTGTGATTGAAGGACAAACAAACACACTTATTAGTAAGAATTAGTAAGGATGATTCTCATTGTCACACAAAATAAGTATACAATACAGTAAGTAAGAATACATCTACTATTAATACTACAGAAAGCTATTGAAGTAGGTACTCCCTACTTGTAGGATATTTTTATTATTACATACGTACCTACTCTACTTTATAACTGATAACTGAAAGTATCAACGTACTCTCTAACATTTTCATTGAGTCATTAACTTCAAGAATTTCAACAACTAATGAACCACTTCAACATTTGATATTTTGAGAATTCATTGAAATACTTGCATGGAAACTGAAAAACAATACTCAGAAGCGCACGTAAATAAACCCCAAGTATACAAAAAAAAACTTTTCGGCGCTCGGAATGGAGAATTCAGAACCATATTTCACTAGCAGTCCGGTTACAGCGAGAATATTTCCGGCACTTTACACCTAGCGACTGCGATACGATTTGACAAAACCGGCCAAATGCGAGTCGGATCCGCACATGGACATCCATAACATCGTTCATGTTAATCTACTAGAACTAGATATTATTAAGATCGAACAAGAACAAACGTTTTTTGATTTTCCCTTTTGATTTCTAACTTAATTTTTTTTTAAATTATTTAAATAAATAAATAAACATTTATTCAGCTCACACAAAAAAATTCAAATTAGGTACAGAGTTTGAGTAATACTAAGTGAGATCTATAGACTTCACCCCCACTCCGCCCAGACCCAGGACAGAGCCAAAACGAGACAGATTTATTGCTATAGCAGCAATAGAAATACATATTCCATGAAAATTTCAAGTATCTGCGAACGCTTACTAATAAAATTGGTTCCCGTTGACACCCTTAGAATACAAAACCTTAAAAATGGGCGTAATTATACAAAAGGGATCCAACCCAAAATACACACACACACTTTACTAATATTATAAATGCGAAAGTGTGTTTTGTTTGTTGGTTTGTTCTTCAATTACGCCGCAACAAAGCAAAGGATCGACGTGGTTTTTACATGAGTATGGTTGAGGTCTGGAAGAGTGACGTAGGCTACTTTTTATCCTGGAAAATCAAAGAGTTAGAGGATTATTAAAAACTAACGCGAACTTAACGCGAGCGAAGTCGTGGGCATCAACTAGTAGTCTCTTCTTCTTCTTTTCTTCTCCTGGAATCTTCTCTGCAATTAGGCGTCGATTCGCCCGTTTTGCGTCAACCATTAGTAATAACGATTAATTTAATTTTACGAATTCATCGTAGAGTATAAAACTCTCACCTTTACAGCAGGTATGTGAACACTGAATGAAAATATTTTTTGATACAAACCATAAATTCCTGTGAATTTCCATTTAATGTTTCGCGTGTAACCGGCTACGTTTTTAAATGCTTCTCATCGAATACAGGTTTACATATTACTAGCTTTGCCCGCGAATTCGCTCACGTTTAGATCGATTTTCAAATCCCTATTTTACCCCCTTGGGGGTTCAAAGGCCCGGCCCATAACAGAATCTGATATCTATTCCGGTACCAAATAGGCAGGGACTAATTTCCGGTAATTTAGTTACTGCCTATTGCACGTTACATCAAGCGAGATCTTCTTTGAAACAACTACAGTTGTTTTAAAGAAGTTCTCGCTTAAGGGCACGATCTTCGGCCGCAGTAACTTGCAAGCAATTGAAATGAGGTGCACGAGCCACTTTGTTATAAAAAAAGTAAAACAGTCATGATAAAAAAAAAGAAAACTTTTTAGAGAAAAATTAACGGTAAAATATTCTTCTAAAAGCTTTTGCCTATTTTTTGACATTTTTTTTTAGTTTAACTTTGATATACTATAAATACAACCTGAAAAACAATTAAAAACTACACTGTTTTCGGAATATTATTTGATCGAGTGAAGTTCAAAATATGGACTTTTGAACGGTAAAATAATTTAGAACGTGTATTGAACTACAACATATATTTTTAACCTACCAAAACAAAGAATATTTGATTGTTTACTATTGAATCAAAAACAGGCTGTTTTCGGAGATCCTGCCGTGCAAATAGATCTTTGAGCCAACCATAGACACAGATAATAGCGCTAGAGGTGTAAACACATTGGCGTGGGATAGCTCATATTTAAGTAGGCAATAAAGCGCGTATAACGTTACACGTGTTACATTTCTTATGAGTAATTAAACTCGCCTAAACCCTTAAGGCGAGGCTCGGCTGAAATGGAATCGTTGAAATGATCTTTCCGTAATAAGCTCAAATCCACATTTTCTCAAGGTTGTTTTAAAACCATCTCAAATATTTAATTGAAATTTGTATTGAGTTAAATGGTTAGGCTGTCTACTGGCAGACGCTTTGCCAATGCGTCATTTTCTTCACCTGTTTTATTTACCAAAAGGTACTCCAGAGTATAACTGATCAAAAATTTTGCTTTTTTTATTCGATAACAAGAAAGTCCTTGACTGCAATATTAGAGTCTACGATGCAGTCTATGATGGTAGTGGGCTAACTTGGAAGGGTATGGCATTGTACATTCAACCTATACCCCTAATCGGTTTTTACTCGCCATCGTGTCTTGGCGGCACGTCTTTGACGACAGAGTGGTAACTAGCCACGGTGAAAGCTTCCCACCAGACTAGACCAGAGACAATTTAGAAATTATAAATTCCCAAATTCCTGTTTCCCATATCCCAAATATCTGTTGCTTCAACCATTTAGCCGGGACGAGCCTTTACACAGATTTAGTGAATATATTCTGCCACTTTCTGCGGGAGGTAAAGTAATCACGTACAGCTTACGTACAGCACACATTTACTCACTTCCACACACTTTTGTAAAAAAACACTTTTGTAATATCTCTATGAACGCACACTAACTCAAAAGCTGTCACACTTACAAGCTGACACGTACGTTTGTACATGTACTTCGGCAGAGGGGAATGCGTGCGTTTTCCAAGTCCTGGATAAATAATATATAATTTTGTAATAAATCCACGCGGCAAGTTGCTATATAACGTATTTAAATGCACAGTTATTCGCCTTAAGCCCTTCGCAGGATTGCGTGGTTTTCTTTAACTATGCCTCTGTACGCACGTCGGCGTTTCTGACATACCTACTACCTACATACTACCTACGTACTACCTACATACTACCTACCTACTTACTACCCAGTACCTACTTCAGACAATTGCTTACATAATATGCTTACGTAAATGTGTTAGAGCCTTGTTAGAGCGCATTAACACGTTCCTACACCCACCAAAAACAAAAGTAAGTAATTGTACCTACTCGTAAGTTAGAGTTACTTAGTTTCTAGTTATGATGTAAACTTATACCTTGTATACATGTTATTTATAGTGTATTTCATTACTTCATACAGTTTTCATGGTATTATGGCTACACTAGACGATGCCCGCGATTTCGTCCGCGTGGATTAAGATTTTTTGATCCCCGCGGGAACTCTTTAATTTTCCAGGATAAAATGTAGCCTATGTTTTAATCCCGGGTACCATTCCAAATTTCAGCCAAATCGGTTCATTCATTGTGGCGTGAGGGAGTAACAAACATACACACACACACACACACACACACACACACACACACACACACACACACACACACACACTCACTCACTCATAGAAACTTTCGCCTTTATAATATTAAGTATGATTTCGTCTGTCAAAGAATCTGTCCCTCAGCCAAGATATGTTTTCTATGTAACTATAACTGTAGTGTGAAACAGCTCTTTCATTACGTTTTTTCGCCCAAACCACAAATGAACAAAGTGAGCGGGGCGCAGGGCGGAACCGGTTACTTCTAAATTGTTTAATTAAATTATGATCCGTACGTAATTCAGCCCTAACTTTGATTATAATTCCATACCCGTATATAGAGCCTTGAGTACGTTATTTTACTTCTTCCACACCTTATCTCACTAGATGGGATCCATTTTCCGGCATACTTTTGGTCACTTTGCCGGATCTTGTGCATCCGATTTTTTCAACCCGTTGGTCTCATATTGGCGCTTACGAGATCTGGCCAGCACGATCGTGAGTTTTAGAGAGACGAACGAAGTATACCTACTTTTTATCCTGGGAAATCAAGATGTTCCAACGAGATTGCCTGGAGCACTTCGACCATCCGTTGCTCCAGATCTTTTTTCCTAATTACCAAATTGTGGAATCATCTCCCTTCGACAGTGTTCCCACTAAATTACAATACTGGGTTATTCAAGAGGCGGACCAATTTTCTGAAAAGCCGGCAACGCATTGGTACTACCTACAAGCTTCGATCACAGAAGAAAAATGATCGAAGCCTACAAGTGTTCATGAGCGGCGGTAATAGAATAGAATAGAATAGAATAGAATAGAATAGAATAGAATAGAATAGAATAGAATAGAATAGAATAGAATAGAATAGAATAGAATAGAATAGAATAGAATAGAATAGAATAGAATAGAATAGAATAGAATAGAATAGAATAGAATAGAATAGAATAGAATAGAATAGAAATATTTTTTATTCAAATAAACTTTTACAAGCACTTTTGAATCGTCAATGAATCTACCACTGGTTCGGAATGCCTTTCCTGCCGAGAAGAGCCAGCAAGAAACTCGGCGGTTGCTCTTTTCAAAAAAAAAAAAAATTTTACAATAGTTAATGAAAGCTATGCTATGTATACAGTGCTTCCACAATAAAGCTTCAAAAATGAAAAAATGCATACGTAGGTACACCAATCCAACGCATGTCAAGACGGGCAGTCAGAGCAGACCCATTCCCGTAATCACTTTACATTAGGTGACCGTAATCACTTTACATTAGGTGACCCGCCAGCCCGTTTGCCCGCTATTCATATAAAAAAAAAATTTTTCAAAAAAAATCCGTGAAAATGAACCTCGTTTTTAAGCAAATAAATTCGATGGATCGTCGAGTAGGTTTCAATAATTCAACGATGCGTCGACACTCGCCCTAATGGAATAGGAAACTAAAATAAACTCACTTCAAGCCCTGGGACTACGCGGCTTGAAGGGCAGCCTGTGGCGTAAATAGCTTTCACCTCTGGGACATTCGGATTGGTCCAAATAAGTGTAGTAATGTCCTCCCGACCGATTCCAAACAAGGCGGCCGACTTCCTCAGAGATTAGCCATCTGCGCGCGAGATATTATAGTGCACAAACATAGGTACAGTCTCTATTCCCTCACTCTCATAATCCGATGGGACTGAATTGTCTCTAGTCTGGTCTGGTGGGAGACTTTGGCCGTGGCTACCAGTTACAACCCTACCGTGAAAGACATGCCGCCAAGCGATTTAGCGTTCCAACACAATACCTAACATGTAGAAACCAATTAATTAGGGGTATCGGTTTGTAATTTACACTACATATCCCTTCCATATTAGCCCGCTACCATGTTAGACTGTATCGTCAGTTAAAATCAAACGAGATTGCAATAAAATTATTTAAAAAAAAAGAGCAACCCCGAATTTCTTGCTGGTTCTTATCGGGTAACGGCATTCCAAACCCGTGAACGATTCGAAAGTACTTTATCTTCTTCTTCTTCATCAACCGATAGACGTCCAATGCTGGACATAGCTCTCTTGCAAGGACCTCCACAAGTCTCGGTCTTGCGCAGCCTGAATCCAACGGTTCCCTGCGACTCGTTTGATGTCGTCGGTTCACCTAGTGGGGAGTCTGCCAAATAAAAACTTATGCTATTCTATCTACAACGTGTAATGTGAAATGTGAAAAAAAAATGTTTACCTCCCATAGTAAATCAATCGGCTGATCGTCAATTTTGTACTATGGGAGGTCCAAATTTTTTTTTTCACATTTCGACCTAGGTTCCTTGGGGAAAGTTGTTCAGTTTCATGAGCACAATCACCTCCTTCAGTGTTATCTCGGAGTTTCAATACACGTTGCATAAACATAATATTATTTACCGTGTTGTAAGTTGTAACCTATACTTTATACCTAATAGGTTGTAACAGCTAGTACAAAAGTGGGCATGATGACGTCATCTACGCTATAAAATATGCAATAATTGGGGAATATTAATCTTTTATTTCCGCCTTCCTGCTCGTACATTAGACGGCTCAAGCAGCCTCGTTGAATTATTGAAGCGGCCCTCGCTCCATCGAATTAACGGAGTTAAAGCGATACCATTCTTCGCTTTCAATGCCCAAATATCTTATATACATTTTTTAACGGCACTAATATGAAAATGGAAATTATGCTTGCCTCTCTGTTCATGTTCCTACTTACCATGTTTTCTTGTTACCGGCTGAATGTTGTGATTATATATTTTCCAACTATAACGTGGGTGTCTTTAAATCAAGAGTGAATAGGCATCTTTCTTAGGCTGCACCTTCACTTACCATCAGGTGAGATCGCAGTCAAGCGCTAGTCTATATATTCAAAATATATATTCTTAGGAGTCAGAATTGGAAAAGGATAACAAAAGTCAGGATCTAAGCACATTGAGCTTACTTTCAATTTACTCTCAAATTCACTTGACATGACAATCATTCAATAGAGAGGTTACCTCGCACACGACCATTAACAATTTATACTTTAGACCAGTTATAAAAACTAAGTAATATGAAACAATCTTACTCCAAGCAGTGACGGTCCCGATGAGGTTCTCGGTCGACGAGTGAACTAGGAATGCCTTGTGCACCGCTGGGCACTCGCTTTTATTCGTATAAGTCCACTCAGATACCGACTAGAAAACTGTTTTTTTTTTTTGGCCAAAATCGTGTCCGTGGTCCGAAATGGTTAAGAGGCTTTTAAGAGGTGTGTGTATAATTAAACTGCCATAGTAGACTGTATTGTTATAAGCTTTGGCCTTGTAAGAGCCAAGGGCTAATTTGTCAAGGGCTAAAAATAGAAAGCCATAACGGGATCGCGGGACCTTGACCATTGGCAAAACAAAAACAATAACAATAACAACATTAATTATATCAGAGGGAAGAAAGGAATCGTTCCAACCCAGTTTGCTCAATGGAGCGTAGAGTGGCTTTCCATAATTCAACGATACGCCTCGTCTTAATAGGAAGGAGATGCATTTTCTGACGTCACAAACGCCCACTGCATAATAATAGGCTACTAGAATATAGCAGCCTATTTAATCCAAGCCTGGCAATCCAGAGATACAATGGTCCCAGTGTCTTAGGCATAACAGATTAAAGGGGAGTGGGGAAAGGGTGGTTCATTCCGACCCTCGGAACCTTTATCATAGCTTAAAAAATGATGCTGGGGCAGAACAACTAGTTTATCTGAAACGCTACTTTTATTTTGGTTTTTTAAAACGTCACTTAGCATCACGTGCTAATAAAACTTTAATGTATTGAAGATAGTTTGATAAAGTCGATATTTGACTTTGTTGACGACGTAGGTGCCCGTCTGGCGCGCCCGACTGACGCCGACTTGAACGGTATAAATACGCCGGATTAGACACTACGAATTCAGTCTCTTCCTGAGACTCATTCGGTTATTAGATGCTCCCGCATCTAGATCGTTGTATTTGATTGAGGGATTGTGATAGCAATCGCGTCCTAATCGAATAAATATTGCCCGAAGGTTTAGATGAGTGTAATTGATTAAATAATACTTGGATATGTTTCATGAAATTACCCTCGCGTTCAGATGGTGGTTTATCTGACGTGTTGTGGTTAAATTGATTAGATGTGAGGTCAGGGGCCGAGCTATAAGGGGATGGTGGAGACGGCTTTAGGTAGGGTGTAAGCGTTTTGAGTTGTCACTCTCAAGAGTGCAGGTTTCCTCACGATGTTTCTCTTCACCGTTGAAGCTATTACCCGAACTTTTTAGCTTTTAGAATCGAACCTGCGACCTTCCGAACAGGAGACCGTAGTCTTATACATCAGCTTCTACAAAATGTTACTTTGTATATTACAAGAGCATACTCCAGACGTCAAAAGGTTGTTTCCAGGTAGATATTAAGCAGGAAAGCAACACAGTTTCAATAGAAAAGGCTTTTGGTCCCAAAACGGGAGCACTGGGGGGTGGCGTGTGCAAACTGCAGCTATCTTTATATAAATTATATAGAACTCACTTTCGTTGAGCCACTAAAATCTCTTCTACATTATTATCCTACCATTTTAAGCATTCTAGTAAAACAAGGAATCCTTATATATATATAATTTTGTCAAGTCTACTTAAAGTTAGTTTTTATATCCGGGATAAAAGGTAGCGCTGTCACTCTATAAATTCATTACTTAGTTATATCAATTACTCGAAAACGCCTGGACCGATTTGGAAAATTCTTTTTTTATTTGAAAGCGTATACTTCCCAGGTGATCCCATTGTCATCAGGTCAGGATCTGATGATGGGATCCTGGAGAAATCGAGTGAATTCTTCAAATTTTATAGGCACAATTGATATACTTTGTAGTGGCGTTTGAAGTCGGTTTTGTTAAAGGAATTTTTACGTTTATATTATAATGTTGTTTAATGTACTGTACTGTTTTTAACTGTAATTAAATGAAAAAAATAAAAAAAACATAGGTAGTAAAGATAAGACAGATAGATAGCGGCCTTATTTCTGCAGAGCAATCTCTACCAGGCAACCATTGGTGATAGGAGTGAAATGATGTGTGAGGGTAGTATGGTGCAATATAAAGGTATATAATTCAAGCAATATACATATTTACACTACATAATAAATAATATAATATCTATTTAAACAAATATAATAATAACTAGCTTTAACCCGCGGCTTCGCTCACGTTAGGTTCGATTTTTTAACCCCCTATTTAACCCTCTTGGGGTTGAAATTTTCCAAAATCCTTTCTTAGCGGATGTCTACGTCATAACAGCTACCTGTATGCCAAATTTCAGCTCGATCGGTCCAGTAGTTAGAGCTGTGAGTTGATAGATCAGTCAGTCAGTCAGTCAGTCAGTCAGTCAGTCAGTCAGTCAGTCAGTCAGTCACCTTTGCCTTTTATATATTTAGATAAAGATTAAGCAAGGGTTTGCATAGCCCCACGCTAACAACACAAGCTCTAAGCTTGGTTGCGAGCTTTAACTCAATATTTGCTGCTTGTTGCACACCTGCCGCTGCCCCCGGGTGATGCGTTATGTGAAAGACTACGTCATTACGTCATAGCACGAGATAAAGTTAATGTACTCCCAAGGCACGTCCACACTCACATCGGTAGCGCTACGTACCATCTCGATCGGAACTAAACTAAATTACGAGCTTGAAATCTAGTGTTATTTTCAGCAAGGAGGATTTTGCATTCTTTTTTTTATATAAAAATATATATTAGCCAAGCTGAAGCCCGCTTATTTGGAGGGTATCCCCTCCAAATAAGCGGAGAAGCGGAAAGCTTGTGCTAAAAGTGGGTACGACAATATTGCAACGGGTAGGGTTTGAAACTGCGACCTTCCAGATTTCAGTCCGCCACCTTTATCCATTGGGCTATTGAGGCTTATTCTATCTATCTAAGTAGGTATAAAAGGTCTAAAATTCTATCTATAAAAGGGAAAAGTGACTGACTGACTGATTTATCAATGCAACGCAGTTTCAACTGCTAGGAGGGTAGCCGACACTGCGACCCTTTCAGCTTTGTCATAAACAAAAAACAACGATGTATAGAGTTGTATAGTACGCACAATGTAAACAAAGCCGGGTATAATCGCCGGGTATAATCGGCGGGGCTAATGACGTTTGTTGTTTTGTTTCGCGCTCGTTGCGCGTAACGGCGGATGGAAATGGCGGTAATCAGCGGCGAATAACTTTTCTACAACCATTTTATCAATAGCCCTATCAAGGGTGAGGGCTGTAATATATAACTTTATACATTTACTAGAAGCCCGCGCCGACTTCGTCCGGGTTGAAAATTAAATATTTGTTCTTGTGAGCTTCTTATAGGAGACGATTGTCAATAAGATCACCACAGGATCCACACGAATATCCCGCACCGATACCCGCCACCGTGCCCCGCCGCGCCAGCCGGCACCATTTTATTATTTTGTCGCGCGGAAATTACGTATTAATTTTCCGATAACTCCTAAGTTATTTATTTAAATTGTATAGTGTAAACGGCAAATATGTTCTAAATTAAATACTTACGATAATAAACATATTTATTTAGATATAGATAGACATCACATCGGTTAAAGAAGCTTCGAAAATAATTCATTATTTTTAATCAAAATTTGAAAAATAGAAATGGTTACTGTAAGTTATCCTTAGAATTTAGACATATGCTGTCCCGGACTTTTTTTTTAGAACTCTTTAAGAGGAACAATTCACCCATACATCATTTTCATCCAATAACAGTATATGACCCAGCGCACGCCTTGAAAACGTTTAAGAGTCAAAAAAAATTCCGACTTCTTTAACAAATTTGCACATAATATCTAACCATAATACATTTATTAACATAATTATAGCCTATAACCATCTGGAATAATGTACCTTTGAAATGGTAAAAGAATTATTGTAATAGGTGCGGTGGTTCCAAAGTTTGCTCCGGACATACATACAAACTCACAAAATTCGCGCTCTCTCTTTATTATAATAGTATAGATTTACTAGATTTTGCTCGCGGTTTCGCTCACGTTAGATTCGCTTTTTAAGCCTCAATAGCCGAACGGTTAAAGGTGCGGACTGCGGACTGAAAGGTCACAGGTTCGAGCCTCATCCGTTGCACTATTGTCATACCCACTCCTAGTACAAGCTTTTCGCTTATTTAGAGAAGAGAGAGAATATGAGTCAAGTTCAGCTTGTTTAATATTTTAAAAAAAAAACTCTGTCAGTCACCTTTTCCTTTTAAATATTAGGATAAGATTATATTATTTGTAGATATTAATTTCATTTAAAGCGTTCCCTAGCAAAAGTTACATATTAAATAAGAAAGGCATGTACTCAAATATGGAAAATACTTTCAGGGTTACTTACATCTTTTTATTCTGTCAATATGTTTTAAGCCCTCTAATAATGTCTCCGCTTATTTTCGCCATAAAACAACAAAAGTTCTTTCGAGCGCAAATAAAATTTTATTTTCAAAGCAGTGGGATTCAGGTTTTCATAAAAAACACCTGAGTGTAGAATGTAGGTACAGCTTATTCTGTACGATTCTTAATTTACAGAGCAGACCTGTCACAGAGCTTTCGTTAAAAGCGCGTTTAATCGTAAAACTTCAGAATCAGATTAGATTTTTATAGCAGTACATCAAGTTTTAAGTATCCGAAACGAACAAATTCAAATTTATTTATTTCATGTAGGCCAACTTGTAGCTCTTATGACACGTCATGACTCTACCACCGGTTCGGAATGCAGATTCTGCTGAGAAGAGCCGGCAAGAAACGCAGCAATTGCTCTTTTCATAACAAAATATTCCAATATTAATGTCTAGCTATATAATATTACAATTTAATAACTTATTACACTATCTTGTGGGTAGTTGGAAGTAACAGGAAAAAGTTATATCATGTTTTCAGGGATGAGACTGAGTAGAAACATAAAATAATGAAAGTTCGACAAAAATGTCACGAAGTTAGGTCTAATTTTTAACCAATTTGCATTTATTTTCAATATATTGCATATTACAGAGCCAAAATTTTTATATAAAACTAGCTGATGCCCGTGACTTCATTAGCGCGGATTTAGTTTTTAAAATCCCACGCGAACTTTTCCATTCTCCGGGATAGAATGTAGCCTACAGTAACTTAAATAAATTGAAACTTCTACTAATTACTACTTTCGCATTTGTACATTAGTTAGGATAAAGATGCGAGTTGGTAGTGGACCTCAGACAGCAACAGCAGACGACGTGTCGCCGCGACACTACTGGTTTCTTAGATGTAGGAGAGCGACGTGTCGCGGCGACATTTCGTCTGCTGTTCTGCCCTCGTAAATGAAAACACAGTTACTGAAAGGTAACATCTATAAAAAAAAATCATTTATTTCGACCAACTAGGATCATAGATGTGTTAGTAAAATTATAAATAAAATATATAAAACTTAAACCTATTTGTCTATGTTACTTACTTTTTCAATTACGAGGGCAGTGTTACTGTCTGCGGTCAACTACCAACTTGTACCTTTAGGATAAGGAAGTAAGGATTCCTATACATGCTACCAAGTGACAGACAATATGTCGGCGATGTGTTGAGAATTGAGATGAATGATGAAATTGACTGTATCTGTAACGCTCTGTGTAACCCGCAGTTTCTGCGCATCCTGAAGGGCTGTTGCTGTGCGAGTGACGCGGTAACGAGGCGTGCGACCGACGCGACAACACTTTGTCTTCATAAGTACAGACTTGTGAAGACAAAGTGTTGTCGCGTCGGTCTATCCAGATAGATGCAGATTTACTGCGGCTAAATAAGAGTAAGAAAAAAAGAGTTCTTTTTTTTTACCTCTGACAATGTGTGGAGACCTTTTTATTGCAAGTTTTATTTTGAAATACCTACGACTATAGGAATCTTTTTGAAAAAAAAAACAGTTCACCCTTCACGCTCTGTGTAGCCCGCAGTCTCTGCACATCCTGAAGGGCTGTTGCTGCGCGAGTGACGCGGTAACGAGGCGTGCCAGCGACAACACTTTGTCTTCGTAAGTCCGGATAGATGCAAATTTACTGCGGCTAAATAAGAGTTCTTTTTTTAAATTATCCTCTGACAATGTGTGGAGACCTTTTTATTGCGAGTTTTATTTTGAAATACGACTATCTCGGAATATTTAGGAATGCTTTTGAAAAAAAAGACGTGTGGCACTCGGGGACTGCCGCGGTAAAGCTATTGCATAGCATTTTTTATCAACGCCATCTAGCGGCTCACTGTAGAGGAGTCCCATGTCAGGTTATTTTCGTTACGGAATTTCTGGATTCGGTCTCCACGCTGGCCCGCGATAGAAGCTATGCAATAGCTTAATAATATAATAGTCTGCCTCAAGAGATTGTTACTGAAAAATCTATTTGTGCTAAGTGAGAGTGCGGTCTACAGATTTCAGCCTAAGAATTTCTCACTTCGTTTTTGAAATCATTTTTTACCCCGATTCGAGGATCGAACCCGGGACATCGTCATCCATGCCAACGAGGCAGTTAACTGTGTATAGTAAGATATAGTCAGCAAGAGGTAATAATGTACCCTGTGGATGACGTACGGGATGATGTACATCCGCGTGCCTCAGATGTTCAATATCCGGCACAGAACGACGTCGCTCTGATGGAATTCATCTTACTTATCTTATCTTATAACATATGCCTTGTCTTTTAAGATTTAAGTAGATTTTATATTAATCAAAATTGGCAAGTAGGTACACTTTTGGAGTCGAAGCCTCTCTCTAGATGCTCTAGAGTAGTGCACCTAAGCTTTTTTAAAACTTATATTGTCTGGTGGGAGATCCTGGCCGTGGTCAGAAGCCAGAATCTGCCACTCATGCCTGTCCTGCGCCGCTTCACGCCAATCGGATGTATTAAGGGCTTCCAGACTCCAAAGTCTGGAACATCGGCGAAGAGTTGCCTGTCTGTCGGTGTTCTACAGGATATATTTCGGAGAGTGTGCTCAAGAACTATTCAATTTAGTTCTACCATCAACTTTCTATCACCAAACCGCACGGCATCGTACGATCTGCACCACTACGTTGTCGAAATTCCACGATCTCGCACTAAGCGCTTTGCTTCCTCGTTCCTAATACGCACTGCAAAAATTTGGAATACCCTTCCAGCTTCCGTTTTTCCAACTAACTATAACGTGGGTGTCTTTAAATCAAGACTG
Source organism: Hipparchia sbordonii (assembly GCA_038048805.1). Taxonomy (NCBI): domain Eukaryota; kingdom Metazoa; phylum Arthropoda; class Insecta; order Lepidoptera; family Nymphalidae; genus Hipparchia; species Hipparchia sbordonii. The sequence goes on along the minus strand of CM076116.1, from coordinate 8,914,207 downwards.
AATACGCATATTTTAGGCAAGCGCGTACCATCTTAGGCTGCATCTTCACTTACCATCGGAGAGGTCACAGTCAAGCGCTAGGTCTATATATTAAAGAAAGGTCTATGGTTGCTTCATCCAGCTGTACCTACTTGGGTCGCCTCATAGGGCGTTTTCCTATTGGGCAACCCAAGGATACAGCTCTCCTTACAACACGATCCTCTCCCACTTTCTTTAGGTGCCCGAGCCAGCGAAGTCATGCCAATTTATACTCTCCAATGATATCGGGCTGAGTTGTTACGGACACATTTGAATTTTTTTTTAAATTTCCTATGACATTGAAATGCGGCTGCATGTCTTGAAGACTGCCTATTGATCGGGGAGTAACGTGTTATTCAGTGAAGTTTATTTGCAATCTCATCGCAATGCCAGCCGAGTATACAGTGTAGAGATTTGTTCGCGTCACCGGTAGTGTGCCTACTTGGTATGCGCGCGGCGGCTGAATTTCAGTCGTACGGATTTTCTCTGGAGCCGAATTTCTATTTTGCCTATTCCGCCGACCGATTTCTAAAAGATCGTAAAGTGAGAATTGGTTAAATTTGAGCTATATGTGAAAGTCATCTTTTTCTGTAACGATCTGTCTGGGTTTCATAATTTTATCATTTATACTAATTTAGATAGAGACTACCGATGGAGACTACATAAAAAAATTGTACACGGTGAACTAAATGATTTCCTTAATTTTCCATTACTTAAATATGGTTAAGTTAACCGTAGATATTTAGTAACTAAAACACGATGAATCAATCGTGTGAAAAAAAGCGTGGATCAAGGTTTTTCAATTCCCATGGGAACTCTGTCATTTTCCGGGATAAAATGTAGCCTATGTTTGAATCCTGGGTATGAGCTATCTCCATTCCAAATTTCAGCCAAATCGATTCATTCGTTGTGGCGTGAAGGAGTAACAAACATAAACACACACACATACACATACAAACATTCGCCTTTATAACATTAGTGTGAAGAATACTCACAAAGTTGGTACTTTAAAAAAAACACCCGCGATTCTTTGCATAGTTACTTTTTTCCGGGAAAAGCAAAGATTAAAAAAAATTATAAACATTGTAGCAGAATCATCGTGATTTCTTTTTAGCCCATGACTTCGACGAGTGGAGTGAGATTATTAAAAATCTTGCGAAAACTCTCTTTATTTAAAAAAAAAGAGAGCTGAAGCTGTTTAATATCCTCCCCTCCAAATAAGCGGAAAGCTTGTGCTAGGAGTAGGTACGACAACAGTGCAACGGGTGGGATTCGAACCTGCGACCTTTCAGTTTTCAGACCGCATGTTTAACCATTGGGCTATTGAGGCTTCTTTGTTTTTTTTTTTCAGAATAAAATGCAGCCTATCTCCAAGTCCTCAATCAAGTCCATGCAAAAAATCACGTCGTTCCATTGCTGCGTGATCAAAGGACAAACCAACAAACGAACCCATTTATAATATGAGTGGGAATGTTTTACCGCCAGTTACATCACTACTACCAGTAGGATGTAAAGTTATTGGGTAGGGGACGGCGGGTAAGGGACTGTCAAGGCTGACGCGCAATATCCGGGACGTAACGAGCAAGCCCTGTAGGCTTTATATCAAACCATTATGATTCAGCTTTTACTAAGCAGTTTGTTATAACTTGTAATACGCGTCAGGAAGCCTGCCGACACGATATGATTAGCGCCACATCTTTATTACGGACGGTTGCTCGCAAGTTGCAACTTAGTTAAGTTAGGTTTTTAAATTGTACCCCGTGGGAACTCTGTTTTTTTCTGAATAAAAAGTACCATAAAGGCCAAAGGAGGTAGGTTGATAAGGCCCAAAATCCGCCCCTCATACACTCGAAAAAAAAAGTTCCAGATTCCGACAAATTGTAAATGTATTTATATACTTGAAGATATAAACTTTATTTTAATATAAAGTTTAGGTGATAAAAAAAATAGTAAGTTACAGAAAATATTACCCAAAAAGAGAGTGTTTCTTTTACTTTTCTTACATTTTCATACATTTTAGTCGTTTTTTAAGCTTTGATTTAATATTTTAGAATGAGGCGCTCCATGAACCAAAATAAATTAATACTAATATAAAAGCTTATAAAAAGGAGCATCATTATCAGTTACGTTTACCATGGTTCATGGAGCGCCTCATTCTAAAATATTAAATCAAAGCTTAAAAAACGACTAAAATGTATGAAAATGTAAGAAAAGTACCAGAAACACTCTCTTTTTGGGTAATATTTTCTGTAACTTACTATTTTTTTTATCACCTAAACTTTATATTAAAATAAAGTTTATATCTTCAAGTATATAAATACATTTACAATTTGTCGAAATCTGGAACTTTTTTTTTCGAGTGTATGAGGGGCGGATTTTGTTGCCTTATCAACCCACCTCCTTTCCAAGGTCAAGAAGGCTATTTTTCGAAATTCTTACTTTAGGCTTCTAAACCAATGACTTCTATGTATACTATTAGAAGTCACTGTTCTAAACACCGACCGTTCACCGTTTACAAGCGATTTTGCCTCCGCGATAAAAGGTTCACTGGTATCGTGCATCTAATTTAGCCCTAATATAGGGGAGGCCGGGGTTTCTAAGTGCTGGAGGTAGGTTGTTCCGATGCAAATAGCTCCGCGAAGAAAAGAGACGGCAATACACGTGAAGTGCGCTGTTAAAGCGTGAGGTGATGCGCTGCGCCGGCAGCCATTTTAGTTACTCCGGCGACGACGGTGTGTGCACGACGCACGTAGCTGTCAAAGCGTCATGTAAGTAAATATTTTCGTGTTTAAACTATTTGGTATAATAATATGGACCTTGGGTCATGGGCGTAATGCAAAATTCACGAAAAAAGTGTCCCGAACAGTCCCGAAACAACCTATGCGTGTACATGTGTATTTTTATAAACGAACTAATACATTGTAAATATTGTAATTATTATTTATGTCTTAGAACATGATAATACAGCCTAATTTGTTTACATTTGCTCATACGGCAGCCGTGCTCGAGGCCTGAGCTAAATGCGATCAATTTAGGATCAATTTTGATAAAAATAGTGTACTTCCTCTGATTTATACGCGCGTATCGTGTTAGAAAACGACAGATAGATTCTTTTTGTCTGATGACAAAAACGAGACTGAAGTGCGATTGGAAAGGATTTCGCGTTTTGGATTTTATTCGGTTCGGACAATTTTTAGCGCTGACCTTCGGGTCCGTAGTTTATTATGTCGATGTTATAAACCAATTCATACGTAGTAGTGACCTTAGTAAGGTCACGTCGACCAATTACTTTGAGTCTGGATGTTTGAGCGCGCGTCACACCACTCTACCTGCAAGTTAAGTATGTTGGATGTAGAGTTGGTCAACCAAGCCTTGTAGGCTTTCATGTCAAACCACTAGCTTTAACCCGCGGCTTCGCTCACGTTAGGTTCGATTTTTTAACCCCCTATTTAACCCTCTTGGGGTTGAAATTTTCCAAAATCCTTTCTTAGCGGATGTCTACGTCCTAACAGCTACCTGTATACCAAACAGCTCGATCGGTCCAGTGGTTAGAGCTGTGCGTTGATAGATCAGTCAGTCAGTTAGTCAGTCACCTTTGTCTTTTATATATTTAGATAATAGAAGAAGATAATAAAGCGAAAGAATTTGTTTGTTTGAACGCGCTAATCTCTGGAACTACCCGTCGGATTTGAAAAATTCTTTTTGCATTTGTTAACCTAATCCTTGAGGAAGGTTATAGTCTATTTTACATCACGTTACGACTCTTAGAAGCCGAGCAAAAAAGAGGAAAAGCAAGAAAATACGCTAAGCGAAAACGAATTACTGAACAGGGGTTCAACCAACGAGAGCCAAACCGAAGGCTACTTTTCATTCTAGTCAATCAAAGATTTTTAAATACACGTACCTAGGATTATTAAAAACTGAATCTACACGGACGAAGTCGCGAGCAGTTATCTATCTAGTTATCATATAAGGGCCCATTTCAACATGTAGGTAAGGTCTATGGTACGGCGTTTATTAATAAGCAATTGATGTGATCGCGTCTGATTATAATTAAAATACCGTAGATGCTTTAATCGTAGATGAATGAAGGCCGTCGATCTCACGCCGCGCCTTTCTGGACCGGTTTTCCGAAAAAACATCGCCAAGTAAACTTTGACTTTGAATAAAGTTGTCATTTTAACAGTTTTTGTTTTGGCAATCTATCAAAATGTTATTCATTCAAAGCATGGCATTCAAAATTAAAATTAAAAAATATTTATTTCTTGAAGGCCAACTTGTGGCTCTTATAACGAGTCGAGAATCAACCATTCATCATCATTCATCCTCATTTATCATCATTCATCATCATTCATCAACGTAAAGTTGAAACAGCAAAATGCAAACGAACACAAAGGATTCGAACCACTGCACTGTTTTAAATCTAATTCACGCCGACGTAATCGCGGCCACTACACCACAATAAAAGAAAAATTTTAAAATCCCTTACAATAAAAATGAAGCATTTCTTTCTCTTTACCTTTCCCTTCACCCGCACCCAATCAGGTAACTAAGGCTCTGCGCCATCGGAATCTCAAATGAGTATACAAAATTCCTGGCGCGTGCCATTCGGGCCCGAATGTTACGGCTCTGATTACCTTAGGCTTTCTTTCAGGTAACGCCTGAGGTAACGGCCTTTTTACCTTTTATACTCACCATTTGCCTAAAAAGATTGCCGAGAGAAACATTTTAGGCTGAGAACCGGTGGGAAATTTCTTCGGAGAAAAATGATAACAATATCCTCGCAACCGAATTCGGCCACCGTGGTCTATCTTTAAAAATATTAGTACACAGAGCAAGAAATTATAGTGCTCAAGTGTGTGGACTAACACAAAATAATGTACCCTCTATTTCCTCACTCTCAAAGTCCGAAAAGATGAAAATCTCAGGAACAGAAACGAAGGCTTTACGTGCTCTCAGAGGCAGGGGGGTGACTGAGTGTCAACTTCAGTTCTAATTTGTTTTTATAGAAGTGCTACGCATTGCTGATTTGTTTGTGTAGAAGTACTACGCAGCGCTAAGCTTTTGGACGGAAGTGCTACGCAGTACTAATTTGTTTGTACGGAGATGCTACGCCGTGCTAATTTTTGTACAGTATTGTTACGCATTGCTTATTTGTGTGTACGGAAATGCTACGCAATGCTGATTTATTTATACGGAAGTGGTACGCAATGCTATTTTGAATACAGAAGTACTTCGTAGTACTAATTTGCTTGCACAGAAGTGCACGACGCTGCAGCAGCCATTTGGTATGCAATGGAACAGAATCACTACGTTATTTCTTCGCCTTAAAACAACGCATTGCTCTTACACTATAATATGATATTTTCTTGCTAAATGTCGCAACTCGCAACGCGAAATATGTGACTCACGTTCTTCTTTACATGGGAATAACCGAAGTTGACATAAGGATTTATATCACTAAAAGTTAAATGTTCTAAGCTAAAAGTTAAAGAACACTCTCTTGACAACTCTGCGGGCGCAGTGGAGTGATTGCCTTAGGATGGATTCACACCTGCACACGTCACGAGTACAAATTGTGCATACAAAGCGCAACGAAGCATTGCAAACACATCACTTATATGTCTTCAAACATAAAATTCTTGCCAAAAAACAACAAATACTTTAAAAATTACCTAAATAAACCGAATTTTACGTTTAAGTAGTCAGTTTTTTTGAAAATTTTTAAAAATCCGATGGTGTGTCATTATGAAAATGATTGATTTATAACCTATCTCACAATGACAGATTGGGAACAAAATAAAACTAATTCAATTACAGTCAAGTTTTATAAATAAATACATACACACGCCACTTAAACAAAGCTATGCTATAAGCTATGTAATAACTAAATAACTTTTATAGAAAGGATTGAATAGTCTTTTATCAATAAATAACTAAATAATATAATCATTGTTACCCCTAACTTAACTTAACTATATAGCATTAATAAGATATAATATCAAAGTTGCACCAAAAACTATTTTGTTATATTCTGTGGTTATACTTTAGTATAGCTGCTAAGAGCGCACTTGCGACATTTTGTTCTGTCAATTGTCGCATCATGGGACAGGCTATGTGCAAATATAGAATATGTAGAATACTTATCCAAAGAAGTTGCGAAGTGCTGTCCAACCAATAGTCGATTAAAATTAAAACAGATTAAATATTCGAAAAATAATAATGTCTATCTTGCTCACTCATATTCTATCTCGCTCACTCATGTGAGCATTAAATCGCGTTGCCTATTCAATGTTGGATAGGTTTTTATTTCTGCTGATCTACTGCGAAAAATATGCATCGATCATTAAATCCCGGCAAAACACAGCACGGTTCATTGAGACAGTCATCAAAGGATTGCAGTATAAAAAAAACATTCACAGCACTGTTCCTAGAAGCAAAAACCACCATTATTGCAGGATAAAAAAAACTACTTTACAATATTTTTCCCACTGTCTCCACTCTCCAGATAAGGAATAGTAAACTTTTGTTCACAAAAAATCGCAAGTGTGATCTAATGCTAACAGCAGCCATGAAATCTTACGTGTACAACTTCATTACTTTAACTTGATAATTTGGAAACTTTGAAATATGAATAATTTGAAAGGCAAATTCTCATCTCATAAATACTGAAGCTGTGAGTTTCAAATCAAAATTAAAATTGAAATTACCAAATTTCACAAATTAAATTAAAATACATACATGATAATAATATATTATAATCATATCATCTATAATATAAAACTAATTAAGTTATGAAGCGACTAAAGATAACTAAAAAATTATTCCAGGGCACCTACCATCGAATTAAAAAGCAAGAAGCTCAATAGTCGAAGCGGTGAGCCATTTTAGGATCCTTTATTAAAGGCTGACACAGTATCGAGTACAGCGAACTCGCAGAAAATAAGTAAAAAACTAGCTGATGCCCGTGACTTCATCTGCGTAGAGATATGTTCACTAATCCCACAGAAACTCTTTGATTTTCCGGGATAAAAGATTTGGTATATAAGTAATAATAGTTGAAGACCTGGAGGACATAGAGTATGTTATTCTCCAGCTCCTCAACTATGCTCGTGCAAAATCGTCGATCCGTAGCTCTGTTGAAGCGTGATTGAAGGACAAACCAACAAATAAACACACTTTCGCATTTATAAAAATAATTAGCAAGGAAAATTTAGTAAAGAATATTAATAAGGAACAGTAAGGGATTGTAAGGAATAGTAAGGACGACGTACTGTGCTGTGAAAGGATGTAATGATTCATCTCAATAACCATCAAAAACGTAACGTAGAGCCATATCTACAAGACGGCAAAGATATATTCTGCGATTTTACCGCTTATGTAGGCTTAAACATAAATTAAGAAACAGTCTCTACCTGAATCACATGTCTATGCCTACTTTTATGAATTCCATCAAATTCGTTCTGGATCTCTTCCAACGTTCTACCCTTAGTCTCTGGTACGAAGAAGTATACGAATATCACCCCAATAGTACAAGTAACTGCAAAATGCCACAACACCCATCCAGGTTTGACCAGTTCCTCCAAATTCTGATACAATTTTGTCACGCCAAATGCTAAAAACCAATGAAATCCTGCAGTGATTGCAGTAGCTCGTCTCCTTACATTTGGAGAGAAAATTTCTCGAAGCATCAACCAAGGAATCGGTCCAACACCGGAGGCATACACTGACACGAATATACACAGAGCCAAAACAGGTACCCATGTCTTGCTTGAGGATAAGTTAGAGGCTTTCAAATGGTAATAGATCGCTAAACATCCTAAACTCAAAGACATGGCTGTAAAAGAAACTAACAGAAGAACTCGTCGTCTAACTCTTTTCAGAAACATCGTTGAGAAATACGTAGAAGAAACTAAACAAAAACCGAGAATAATACTCGGGATGTATGAGGCTCCTGGAGCGGAAAGTGGGTTTGCGAACGTGCTGAAGAATATTTCAGAATAGAAAAGGATGGGGTATATTCCACTCATCTGCTGGAAGATCATGAGTCCGAAAGAGACGACTAGTGCTTTGACAGTTGCTCTTGTGCTAAACAGCTGTTTAAAGGTCGTTCTGTTCTTGGCGTAGCTTCTTAGGGATGCCTTTATCGTTTTAAGTTCTCCATCCACGTCATTGTCAATCCCTCGGAAGTATCTCAATGCCGCTTCAGCCTCGCTGAATTTTCCTTGAGACATGAGGTATGCCGGGGATTCTGGCAGAAATATAAAGGCTATGAAGAATGCGACCGGAATGCTAGCACAGAGAACAGACAGCCAGGTTATGCTCTGGACCATACCTGAAAAAAATAACAATTATTTTAGCTACTCCATCGTCACAACATTAAGAAGAAGAATTGTAAACCAATAATCGTCCATAGCTTCTTTCATACGCCGGTTGAATTCAGTACATTCCGACGGCTTCTAAAAGTCTATCAGTTCTTCGAACTATATGCCTCGTCCGTTGCCCTTTCAACTTCGCAAACCAATGAACTATGAGTATGTTCTTCTATGTATGAGCATATATTCTGGTTCTTTTATGGAACTAATTTCTAATTTGATCATGTTGTGAAACCCTGGACATAGCTCTATCCGTGATTTAGCTTTTCTGAGGCCCATAGTTAATTATTGGAGCAGGAATTTACTAAAGGAGAACACGTACAAGAAAGCGCAGCGTGGGGCATCCGTTGGATCGACGATATAAAGCGGGTGACAGGATGTGGTTCAATGCAGAGGCTAAGGACCAGATGTGATGATGTAAGATGATACGAATACTTTAAATTCCGATGAGCCTTAACCCAAGTCTAACTGACGTCACTGTGTTCCTTGGGAAAATTACTTTACACGTCAGAGCGTGTATCACTAGCAATCCTGTAGGAGCGTAAGGAGCGGGGTACGTGCGAAAAATTGTTATGAGGGTTGAAGTGGCTACAAAATAAATATAAATTATTATGGGAGCGAGCAGGGCAGGCCCGAATACTAAGCACTCACGTCAGCCTGTGATGTTCACGCGAGCGGCTCGAGACATGACACAAGAGGAAAATGGCTAATATTTCATTTCATTTTTGGTACGTGTCGGAGAAATCCAACGTGCGAACTAGAATTCCGCAGTTTTGCCTGGTGAGAGCTCTCAGTCCTCATCACCCTTGCCAGTCATCTATACCTACCCTCCCGACCGAATCCGGTCACGGCGGCCGACCTTCTCAGGGATTAGTCATCTGCGCGGAAGATATTATAGTGCACAAGTGTGTACACTCTCTATTCCCTCACTCTCATAGTCCGATGGGACCGAAGTATGACACGAACGGAGAGAGCTTTACATACTCTCCGAGACACGGGGGTGGCACACCTCCAACTTCCTATCTTTAGGCTAGTACTGAGAATTTCTTGACAGAAAACCCAATACATTTTGTTAGCTTGACCCGGGAATCGAACCCAAAACCTCATCACCCGCAATCGAACATGCTAACTATGGATCAACGAGGCAATTGTGCCCTGTATTATGCAAAGTTAAACTAGCAAACGGCTTTGTATTATATTTGGTCCGGGTATTAAATACTGTCGTACCCTAATCAAGAGAATGAAAATAAATCATGCCAAAATGTAAGCATTTTCACCGAAATTGCGTTCTCTGTTACTTTTTTGCATTTTTTGCTATAAAATCAATTGAACCCCGGAAAAGAAAAGCTCAATGGCAGTGGCGTAACAATAGGGTGGCAAGACGGCAAAATGCCACGGGCCCCCAGCCGGAGTTCTAAAAAAAGTCCGCGACAGCATATGTCTATCTTCTAAGGATAACTTACAGTAACCATTTCTATTTTTCAAATTTTGATTAAAAATAATGAATCATTTTCGAAGCTTTTTTATCCGATGTGATGTCAATCTATATCTTAATAAATATATTTATTATCTTAAGTTTTTAATTTAAAACATATTATTTGCCCATTATACTCGTAGTATACAATTTAAATTAATATCTTAGGAGTTATCGGAAAATGAATATTTTCGCGCGACAAAATAATAAAATGGTGCCGGCCGGCGCGGCGCGGCGGTGCACGGTGGCGGTTATCGACGCGGGAGATTTCTGTGGTTCCTGTGATCTTATTTACAATCGTCTCCTATAAGAAGCTCTGTGTGACCAGTCCCGTAAAAACAAATATTGAATTTTTCAACCCGGACGAAATCGGGGTGGGTCGCTAGTTTATTATAAAATAAATAACCGGTCAAGTGCGAGTCATACTCGCGCACTGAGGGTTCCGAAACTCTTGACCATTGTATTAATTAGGATTAATTAGGTACCTACTAGATGACAACTTAAGTGCGCAGTGTTATTGCAGTTCCTATAGACGCCTTCTGGTCTCATCATCAGACCCTGCATATCATCTAGGACTAGAGTACTGTCAAGATGAATCAAACAAGCCCAAACTCAATGGGGTTGTGTAGTTTTCTCACAGTTCCCACTATCCATCTTTCATCCCATTATTTGTTTATTTGAGTTACTTCCATAAGACAATGTATAACCTGTAAAACTAAGTCTAAGCTGTCTTTAAAGCATTCGAGATAGTCAATCAAAAGGTTCTCTATGTTTGATAGAATTTTCTTTGTGACCCTTTTCATGTCTAAACAAGCAAGTAATAGTATTGTATGTTCTAATAAATGTGGGAATAGCTCAAAGTAAAAACACTAAATATATATTAACTTCTTTTATTTAAACTACTTTTAGCACTCCTTAGCATGTCTTAACTCCATATGCCATCTTGCCAATCTTTTTTATCTCCATATCTTCCCACTCTCTCTATCGCATACATCCATCCCTGTCATACACTTACATTCCGTTTCCCACATTCTGTCATCCTGCACAGACATACCTTCTCCGTTTATACATCTTTACCATATTCATACTTCCTCGCATACCTTCTCAACACTAATACACCTAAGTTAAACAATACAGTTTTCATACATACTTAATACATCTTAAGTTAACCAATACAGAATGACATCTTATAACGAATCTAAACACTAGTAAGTATACATGGTCACAAATTATTATAATATTTCTTTTACAAAATAAAATAAAATTTGACTGATCTTGAATTTAAATAATGATAAAGTAATTGTATTTGAAAAAATGTTATTAAGTAATGAACAATGTTGATCATCAAACTTCTTTTTATTTAAATAAAATTACTTGAGTTATGATTCAATAATAACCGGTAAAACACCAGTTTTTCTCTGGTGTTTCACCGGTATAGTATAGAATGAGACCTTTATTATATAAATCTTTGATTAACATACTTTATGCGAGTAAATAAAACTAGTTGTTTTACTAGCTACCTACCCATGAAAGGTTTTTTTCTTTGATTGTATACTCTCGTTTTTTGGTTGATTTCATTCGGCAATTTCGTTCCTACCTACCTCTTAAAATATAAAGCCCCTAAATAATCCCATTTCACTTGTTTACTCCCTCAATTTGGGGAGAAACCCCCATAAGTTGCGATCCCTGGCAGCACTACAAAAATCCGATACCAACATTAACATACTATACACATAGCCGTCTCATAGAGATGTCTCAACACTACATCTACGTTGCTTATTTTTTAGCAATTTCATTTGGTCTAGAACAAGCTCTGCAGCAAAATTACCATTTTCAAGATTAACTGCTTCATTCAAGTACTCAATAGACCTATCAAGACTATTGTCTTGTCAAATGACTTTGTTGGTTCACAACTATTGTTATAATAACAAGATAGTATATTTTCAAGCTGTGACCATCTGCTAAGCTTAAGTTCACTAGGTAATATCCAGCTCAAATCTTCATATGCATTAAACGTCCTTTTACATATACCTGAATGCTTAGATTTTCATCCACCAACACACTATTAACACACAATTACATTGCTGTCACCATTATCACTTTCAATATCAAGATTTAACAAATAGAAATATAGCCTCTTATTAGGTATCACTTGATACAACCATAGTCTCTTAAATTTTCTTGGAATTTATACACTAAGTCTGCGAATGATGTTATTATGTCACTCTAAAAATTTATCAATTGCTGTTCTGTCCATCACGTCCAATGATTATTTCTTCTTGAAAAATGGTTGCTACGCTTGAGAGATATGAGCATCTTTCGGGAAAGAAAATGTACTTTTAGCTCCTTCAATGCTGATAACACTGTCGTAATTTGATTTGCATTCGGGCACACAGCATTTTCTTGGCATCTAAAACAGTTAAAATAACTTTTATTATCATAAACAAAATGAAATATAAGTATTTGTTTTGTAGGTTATGTTTTCAAACCTAGAAACTTATTACTTACTTATTTAAATTATGAGTCTGGCACTTAATTGTAAGTTACTATGTACCTTGTTACTAAACATCTTTAAACGAAAATATCTTCATTTGTTACACCAAAATATATTGACAGTATTAGCCAGTTAGTAATAAACATAGCTTTTTACCTTTGCAATTTTGTTTGCACTTTGCAGTCGATATACATTATACATATAGGTAGGTACGAAACATGGATTTATCTCGTCGTAACTGATGTATTTTTAGGTTTCTATGCACCTTGACTGAAACCGTACATTAAATTTATTGTAACTTTTATTAAATAATTATGATTTATATACAAAACAAAATAACACGGACGCACTATGTACCTTGCGAGGTTGCCAGACTTCTACAGTCTTGAGTCTATATATACATCCTTCTCTATGCTTCTACTTCATGGCTCTCTAGATAGAGACAGCTCTACACGTCAATGGATAGGTACCAAATAGAAACACAATGCGTTGTCCTGCTCCTACATACATATTTTGACATAATGTCTTCTCACTTTAGTCGTTTTAGCTTTATGAGCTAGCCACATTAGAGGGTTAACGTTGCCGCTATTAACACGGCAGCTTCCCCCAATATTTAATGCGAAAAATTGAGCGGAAACACTTGAACGATCAACGTCAATGCCCGATAATGACGATAAAATGTCTTGATTCAAGATGGACGCTGACGCTGCTGCATTCACATTGCGTTATCGCCAATGAATTAATACAGGATTAATAAATACATCATTAAAAAATTAATACAGAATTATTGCGTTATCGCCAATTAAATTTGCGTTGACGTTGACGAAGTGTGAGCACTCAGTTTGTCGCGTTTAATATTGTCGGAAATAACCACGATAATAGTTGAGATGATCGACATTGACGTTTACCATAGTGTGGCCGCACCATTATAATCTGTCTACGTGACGCGTCACTAAAGAAGCGTAGCAATAGTTGTAATTCACAGTAAGATATCGGTTTTTTTTGGTTTTTTTGGCTGTTTTAGGTACTATTATAAGGTTTAGAGGTATCAAAATATCCGTAATTTGTAAGATTTTAAGGCTGGTGTTTGTAAAATATAACGGGACTTACTATGAAACTAAGAATTCGGTATGGAAAAAAACGATTTTTGAAGATGTGCCTTAATTTGTTTTAATAATGAGAAAACCGTGGTTTTCAAGCTGTAACTTTTTACTGAGTTAAGCTATAAGCTTGATATTCTTAAAACACTACGAGACCATTGAACTTTATATTCAGTATAAATTTCGACTTCGGATCATAAGCCGTTTTCAAGAAAAACGGTGGTGACACACTGACAGACAGACGGACAACGAAGTGATCCTATAAGGGTTCCGAAGTTTTTTTCGGAACCCTAAAAATACTATCTCATTGGCTGAGCTTCTTTATATTGGGGGAGGGAGGTTCCCATCCGAAGAATTTGCCAGGGGACTTCAATGGTATACCTAGTTAGCATATCCTTTGAATTTGGTACATTCGCTATCTGTCGGACTACATGTACCTACATCCGTGTACTATCGCGTCTTATCATCGATACAACACAATTAACGTACGACTTATAACTGCAATAAACGTTTTCTAGATATCTATTTGAGATTGCTAGATTTCTTCCGCGACTTCGTCCGCGTGGATTTTGATTACCGGAGTAAAAAGTTGGTTAAAGAATATATACCTATCTATTTAGTTACTTACTATCTGGGTCCCAAGTGCCCATTCGTCTGGTAATTAGCATGTTCTACTGCAGATGACGCGGTCTTGAGTTCGATTCCCGGGTCGGGGCAAAAAATAAGTTTTCTGTCAAGAAGAACCCGTAAAGCTGTCGGTTCTAGGTTTAATCTCCAGTCATGTCGGATTTCCGTCCCATCATTTGCGCAAACACTTGTGCACTATAATAACTGCCGCGCAGATTCCTAATCTCTGTGGAGATATCATAGAACTATAATGGAGTCTTTCAAGGTCAGGTATAGCAACTTGGTGGAAACCTATTCGTATAACAAAACAAAAGAAATGATTTTTCGTATCATACATACATAATCACGTAACATAATATAAAAACAATCGTATCTTTTCTTATCAAGCGCTTGTTTTGTTAACAATAATAATATTATATTGACCAATGTTACATGGAAATCATTCTACTTGCAGTAACCAACGATGGCGGAGAGCGTAGAAGTGCTCAATGAAATCTTAGCGAAAGTAGCCAAGGAACAAGGCTACGAAGATTGCCAGATATCTTCCAAACAGGTATCAAGCGGGGGAGCCAATTACACCAGCTTTATATACCAGGCGAGCATCTCAGCACCAGGTAAGGAGGATCTCAAGTTATTTGTCAAAGTAGCAGCAGTTGGAGAAAAGATGAGAGCTATTGCGCCGTTTCGAATATTCGAAATCGAAAGCTTTGCATACAATGAACTACTAAAAACGTACAAGGAACTCGAGGAAAAGCACAAGGTTCCAAAACAGCACAGATTGGTTACCCCCAAATTTTATGGCAGCAGCGAAGAATATTTAAGAGAAGCGATAGTGTTAGAAGATTTAGCGGCGTCCGGTTACATAACTTACGACAGATTTAAGTCAATAGATTGGGAGTATGCGTCGAAAAGTGTTCAGAATCTGGCAAAACTCCACGCTTTGTCCATCGTCTGGTCCATCGAAGATCCGGAAGGGTTTAAGAAAACAGACACAATATCAATGTCCGATAATTTGGAAGGTATCATCGCTTTCTTGGACACGGTGATCACAAACGCTCTTCAAGTCACCCGGGAGGAGAATAAGGAGCGCTTGTCAAAATTCGCAAAGAAAATAAAGGAGGATAAAGAGTACATGATGGCTTTCTACAAGCCCATAAAGCGGCCGGTCATAGGCCACGGTGATTATAGACCAAGCAATTTGATGCACAAGGTTAACGAGGTGAGTTCTTATTGTTTTCTTCAAATCCGCTTGTGTCTCTCTCAATTTTATTACTACGGCAATCTTAATAATTATGAGGAGCTGCATGAGGCTACCGACCGAGCTAGCTTGCGGTTGCAGCTTTTTGGGCTGCCCGTATTTGAGGTGACCGTTGACTCGAGAAGAAGAAGAAAAATAATTATGTTCTTTAAAAACTCTAGCATATTTGGCCAAAACTAAAAAGGCCAAGTGCGAATGGTACACCACCAGTTAACACTAGTTATTAGGCTTGAGATCGAGCAAAAACTAGTTTATTGCATGAGGTCTCCAAAGTCACTTTAAAAGTTTTATTTATCATGTAGTTAGGCTATAGTTGACCACCTGTAGAGATATCAAAACATTTTCAGGACGGCACGGTCCACATAATTTCCATTGACTATCAAACGCTGCAGCGGAGCAATCCGATCCTAGACCTGATGTACTTCATGTTCACCGGCTCGGACAAGCGGTTCCGCGACAACCACTTCCAGCAGACCTTCGACTGCTACTACGAGGCCTTGTGCGCCGCTCTCCGCAGATTCAGCCTGGACCCCAGCGAGATATACCCACGAGAGGACTTCGACTATGAGCTGCAGAAGGTATGAGTGACATATCTACTAGACTCTCTCTCTTATTTTCCGGAATAAAAAGTAGCCTACGTCATAAAAGCTGTCATAACAACCCAATCCGTCCAGTGGTTTGAGCTGTGCGTTGATAGATCAGTCAGTCAGTCACCTTTTCCTTTTATACATTTAGACTAGCTCACGTCCGCGTGGATCAAGGTTTATGGATTCCCGCGGGAACTCTCTCATTTTCGGGGATAAAAATAGCCTGTGTTATTCCAGACTATAATCTATCTCTGTACCAAATTGGTTCAGTCATTGCAGCGTGCTTGAGTAACATATTATATACATCCATTTACTTGTAGGTAAGAGTTTTGTAAGCGTTTTTATTTTCGCAGGTCCTGCCCTTTGGCCTGACGACGGCCATGTTCTGCCTGCTGCTGGTGACGGTGGACGCGCAGGACGCGCCCACGGTGAGCGCGGACATCGCCATCACCGATTTCGCGCTCAACCCGAGCACCCTGTACAAGGAGCGCCTCAACGACATCGTTGACCAATTCGTCGACATGGGCATCATTTGATAACCTTGTCAAATTCCCAGTAGTTCTGTTGACAGAACTACTTACTGGTTTTTTTTTCTCACTAGTTCTGTGGATAAAAAAGCACACCCCTTCACAAAACTACTGGCAATATTTTGTCTCACCATTTCAGTGATTTTTTTTTTTGACCGGACTACTGGTAATAATTTTCTTAATAGTTCTATTGATAAAGATTTTACACAGCGGGTGGTCGAAGTCAACTAGGCACCCAGGTGGTGAGGGTGGAATTGCTTTCGGTGGCGTGTGGTGCGGTTGTAGAAAAGAGAAAGTGAGATAAGTACTTACCGATAATATACCCAAAGAGTACACCGCAAGCAAAGAGCACGTGGTAAAAATTGGCGAGCGCGGGCAGTAGATGCGTTTCGGCGATGTCCTCTACGTAGGGCGGCACGCCCACGCTGAAAGCGCCCACCGCCACGCCGCCCACGAACCTGCCCACGAACAGCCCGTACACGTTCGGACTGCGAAGAATTTTGAATTATTTACAAACGGTTATAATAAAATAGAGCATTTCAACACTGGATTGGTTACATCAGTCGTAACAGTGCGCTGTGTTAACTCCACATAAAACACTCGCGCAGTTCAGATGGGTCTGTTGCATGTTAAATTCTGTATCTATTATCCTAGAGAACTCATACTCGAGTTTCAATGTGAGTTAACGAGGCTTCGAGATCTGTTCTCGAACATAAATTGTGTTTAAAAGCAAGTAGTTAAAGTTGGGAGCGCGGGCAATAGATGCGTTTAGCGAGGTCCTCTATGTAGGGCGGCGCGCCCACGCCGCAGCGCCCACGCTGCAACGCCCACGGCCACACCGCCCACGAATAACCTGTACACATTCCGACTAGGAAGAGTTTCGAATCGTTTACACGTGTAGATAGGTATGCTAGATTTCAATCGGCATCGGAATAGGTTTATTAGCACGCAATTTAATCCCAAGTGGTTTATAACCCTTCACGCATAATACCGTTACCAAGGGACGTAGGGATTCATTTTTGTATATAGACAGACAGATGTTAAAACTGTATTAATTGAAATAATTGAATTAACTTGAAATGCCCCGACGGGGCGACATGTTTGCAACATGAATCAGATTCATTTATTTTGCATTCATGTACATACTCATGTTTTGTATGTAACAAATTTGTATGTAGTATTTTTATAAAATCCAATATATACGCTGTTGTTTTTTGAAAATATGTTATGAAATGAAATGTTCATTTGCTTAAACGCATATGGGTAATAACAATATGGCAAAATTAGAATATGTATTCCCCAACATGTTTTGCCTCAATAGGCGTTCAAAATATTAAAGAGTTATTACATATACCTACATATTGGTTATATCCTCCAAGACCTACATACACACTATATCAAATGTATATTTTAATCAGTAGGAAAAGTAAATAAGGACTTTAATAAACAAGAAAATGTCCAAATACATCGCAAGAAATCGTTTCTATGAAAAATAAATAATTAAATGAATAGTTAATATATATATCTTTGTCTCTCTTGTGTCTGGTGAGAGGCTTTGGCGGTGGCTATTTACCACCCCACCGTCAAAGACGTGTCGCCAAGCGATTTAGCGTTCCGGTACGATGGTGTGTAGAAACCGATTAGAGGTATGGATTGAATTTACACTGCTATACCCCTTCCAAGTTAGCCCGCTACCATCTTTGACTGCATCGTCACTTACTATCAGGAGAGATCACAGTCAAGGGCTATCTTGTCATTGAATAAAAAAAAATCTTTTTGGATTGTCAATGAACAGGCAATAGTAGCAATAATATTCATTCCGCTTACCTGGACGCCACCAATATCCAAGATACGAGCAATGGGAGTGCCAGGTACAGTAGGGTTTTCTTTCTCCCAAAATATTCCGATATGAGGCCAGCCGGCACCGCTCCAAATAGAGCCCCGAGACAGAGAAGAGATGCCACCCAGGAACCTTCGGACTTTGACAACTGGAAGAACATTGGATCAGGCGTTACTTTGCGGAAGTTGATGATTAGCAAGAAAAGATTAGAGTTATCTTCTATATATATAAAATTCAAAGTCTTGACTGACTGATTGACTGACTGAGATATCAACGCACAGCCTAAACTACTGAAGTTAGAAACTTGAAATTTTTACAGTTGGTTCCTTTTATGACGTAGGCGCACACTAAGAAAGGATTATTGGAAATTCCACCCCTAAGGGGTTTAAATAGGGGATGGAAGTTTATATGAAACTCCGTCATTTTTCAAGCTGTTTCCATCAAAGTTGGTATTTGAGCTTTCAGTTAAAAATAAAGAAGTACGTGTGTCACAGTTTTTGAAAATTCCACCCCAAAATCTAATTCCACGCGGACGAAGTCGCGGGAGCAAAAGCTAGTTTTGCTATAATCCGCCAATAGAAAAAATCTGTATGATCAAAGTACATGCAGTTAAAAGCTAAGCACCGCTTACCTTCCCTTTGAATCCCTTTGAATTTGAGGGGGTACCTTTGAATCAAGAATGAATAGGCATGTTCTAGGGAAGCGCTCTCCATATAAGCTCAGAAATAAAAAGAAATCTGATGATATAAATCGTATTCCACCAACGCGATCACAGATTTACAACGTGCCAACATTAACATTGATATCACTTAAATAAATATAGGTGGAAAAATCATTATTATCAACTTACCGTTACTTTAGGACGTGTGCCATTTAACGATTGAAACTGAAACGGTAAAAAAAGATTTTTTTATAAAACAATCTAAATATATAACAGGAAAAGGACTGACTGACTGATCTATCAACGTACAGCTCATACCACTGGAGGGGTCACAACTTGGTTAAGAATCCTTACTGCCTAATATTATAAATACAAAATTTTATTTGCTTGTTGGTTTGTTCTTCAATTAGTTCGCAATAAAACTACGGGTTGACGTGATATTTTGCAAGAATATGGTTAACCATATTCTATCACTGTAGCTAGTCTATGTCGCTCTACCACCCACCGACAAAGACGTGCCACCAAGCGATTTAGCGTTCCGGCACGATTGCGTGTAGGAACAGATAAGGGGTATGGGTTAAATGTACCTACACTGCCATACCCCTTCAAAATAAGCCCGCTACCTAAACCGCTCGCTAAAAATATTAAAAAAAGTGTTTCCGTGGCATATTTTTCAAAAACCTAACTCCACCGGACGAAGTCGCCAGCAAAAGCTAAACCCCTCAGAGATGTGGGCGGATTCTAGTCTTTTATCTCCACAATAAACAAGAATAAACAAGATCTCTGCGCCTGTCCGCCGCCCGGCAGAGATGCTGGGAGGCTGAGCTATAATTAATTGAGTTTCTTGTGAATTGTGAAAACATTATTTACGGCGCTTCATCGCAATATTGTGTTACGGATTGTTTCAAACTTCGAATATTTTAATTTCAGTCAAATCACTTGAATGGATTCTTCCCTCTCAATGTATTCCTATGAAATTTCCCCTATTTTCCTTCTGTGTTCTAAGTCACTGACCTTTTCATTAAAATTAATAAGTGTTTGTATAAGAGAACAAAAAAAAAAAGATACCGGCCGAATTGATAACCTCCTCCTTTTTGGAAGTCGGTTAAAAATAGCTCTGTGCTTAATTACTTTAATCATTTTTTAGGGTTCATTACTTTGTTATACTTTAAGATTAATTAGAATTATGAAATTGATTTATGTACACATCTCTAGGGCTGTTGTTTAAAATTTCATATTTCTATTGAAAACCGAAAACTCATAGACACAGATAAATGAAGCTATTCCGTATTGCAAAATACAATAAATAATGTACACAGGCGTGCTTCATACCTTATCATATTTAATACCACTTCGAGTTTTACCTAAAAGTATTCTTTCTAAAGCGTGTCTACAAAATTTTGATGACGGTCTTCTTTATGTTCATACTTCGTATTTATATGAATTTCTAGAAAGGAATGTTTTTTTTTAAATTTTATAACTCGCTTTAACAAAAGCCAAATTCAAACCGCCACTCCATGATATTTGCAGTCTGTCAAAAGTCGTTTCTAAACTAAAGCGAAATTACGTTTGTATGTAAACTCGAGCAGCCAAAACGTGGATACTAACATCAATTGGTCCCCCGGCTGAGGCGGTCAGATAGAGGGGCAGAGCTGACGATGACCACGCCACGCACACTCCAGTGGCAAACGCGCCGAGGTTAACTGGAACAATTATAAGTTTAGACCTGCAGGAAGGAATTTGCGAAGCAAGATGTCTGCTTAAACTAGTTGAACAATAAAAATATTTTAAATTTTAAAAAATCGAACACCCGACTTAGTAAATAAAAACTGAAAATCAAAAAGCAAGTCCAGTAATCAAGCATACTGTTAAATAATATTGACTTAACAGTCTGGACCTATTATTGGGAAAATTTGAACCGATGTAGATTTTTAGGTCCCGACTATTTAATTCAATATTATTCAAAGAGTGAATATAACAGATGGATGCTGGTTCCATAATTTGCGAGTACTAGGCAGGAAAGACATAATTAATAATATTAAGAGATGGAATACGGGAGGTGGAAGAATAACAGGTGGGTACTAGGTAGGTACTTAATGGTGAGGATCGAATTTGTTTCTGCGATGCAGAGTGAGGAGATCGGATGACATAGATTTTATCGAGTCGCACATCAAGAGTGGGAATGAGTTGACACATGGCTCAAAGAATCCAAGGTTCTGGAATAGTAACTCCGCATGGTGAGGCACTGCATAGGAAGAACTACTTAGTTATGTATGATGTTATGTGGATGTAAAATCTTAAGATGCAGCGTTGGATACAGGCGACCTTTTCAAGAGATTATTTTCTGCAGGTGGCCTGTATCGGTTAAGATGATGATGATGGTATGAAAAAATAACAGGGAAAAAGATTTAAAAATTCAAAGAACTCCCCATTGCAGAGTCGTTAGAACACACAAAGGAAGCTGACGTCTCTTTAGTGCTCTTGGCACTCCAAATTGTGAGTCAATTTGGAATCGTCGTCGGCTAGATGAACTGCCAGCTTTTGTACAAATGTAAGGCGCTACTTCCACCAACTTACCAATGCCAGTAGCGATATATTGTGTGGTGATGCCTGAAGTATCCCTCTTGATATCGGGAACAGTCTCCAGCCTCTTCAACGCCTTGGAGTGGAGGGAGTGGCCGTTTTTGTTGTCAGGCTCGGCGTGCGAAGCGCCCGCTTCTGCATCCAAGCTCGTTGTTGTGTCGTCCACTGGAATGGTTCATTTTGCTTAGTTAGTGTCTGTAGTTCAAGAAAGCAATGATGGCCAACCACTTGTGTTAGCTTCATGTTTGAAATTGAAAGTAGTGTCATGATCATAAATATAAAATTATTAATGTAGATTGTAGGGTCGTATTTAGGTAGGGTTTCAGCGCTTTAAGAGATGAGGTCTCTTAAGGGGTGGTTAGTTTAAGAGTGATGACTTCCACTTCTGGACTATGTGGTATTTTACTTGGCTGTAATTTCCTTGCACCTCTGAATTTTCGGAGTTATGAGCGTTTATGCAATTAAATATTCACATGGTTTAACGGTGAAGGAAACATAGTTAGGTTAGGTTAGCCTGAGAGTTCTCCATAATATTCTCAAAATTGTGTGAAGTCTACCAATCCGCATTGGGCCAGCGCAGCGTGATGGACTATGGCTTATAACCCTTCTCTGAGTAATAAGTCATTGTTGGTTTTTTTATGTGAATAGCGGGCAAACGAACTGGCGGGTCACCTGGTGAAAATGATTACCGCCGCCCATGAACACTTGTAGTAAAAGTGGCACCACCAATGCGTTGCCGGCTTTTCAGGAATTTATTGGTCCGCCCCTTGAATAACCCTATATTGTAATTAAGTGGGAACACTGTCAAAGGAAGACGACTCTACAATTTGGTTCTGTTTGGTTTTTTTGGTTTCTGTTGATGATATTGTATGCAATAGAGAAAACTTGAAAATTTTTCCACTTATTTAATGCACTTATCTCAAACCATCTTCTCGGTTGGAACGGCATTCTGAACCTGTGGTAGATTGATTTGACGATTTGAAAGCACTTTGTAAAAGTTTATTTGAATAAATAATTATTCTATACTATTCTATTCTAACACCACCAACCCACTACTAAGGTTACTAGGTGACCTCTCGAATGAAAAGGCCATAGTCAACCATGTAGGCCAAGTGTGAACACACACATCTTTGGACACATAATTGAGTACCTACTCTTAAGCATGCAGACTTCCTCACGATGTTTTCCTCCATGTTAAAGCAAGTGAAAACCATAACAGCACCCCCTCTAGCCTGTTTTACTAAATACCCTATTCGACATTTACGCTAACTTCATGCAGAAAAAACCGATTATGACCTACACGTTTCAAGAATTATTTCAAAAATCAAAAGTGTGTATTTTGTAAACATTGTAGTACTTAAAAGTTATAGCTGGATTCAAGGTTAGATAAAACCTGGTCTTTAACCTTAACTGGAGGTCTATCTGTATTCCACTGATAGCTTAATTGAATTCTGTTATCTTTGACTTTTCACTTGTAGGTAAACTAACGATTTTTTTTTAATTAAAAGCACCAAATAGAGGCAACGGGCAAAAGCCAGTCATGCAAAAAAAAACCTGTACAAACCAATGTGTATAAGAGCTCATAAATTATGTAACAAGGAAGTACAGAGCTTTTATCTTTTCATTAGACATATCGCGCCCTTTGTACCTTAAACTGTGGCATAACCGTCTAGACCAATTAATCTTATTGTGCCACTTTTCCCTCCGATAGGTCGTGAGGGTCAAATATCGTACGATCCACGTTGCTGTGACGTCATATCAGAACCGTGAAAGTGAATTTATTTTTAACTCTGTTTACTGATGCCTCAGTGATACTGAAGCCTGAAACATACAGTAGCCGGGACGGTAGCGATCCGACTTCTGTATGTTTCATGCTTCGGTAAATCCTATCCACACACACACATATAAACACGTGCGTGCGCGCACACACACACACACGAACAACAAACATAGCGCATATTGCGAATATCTTGATTATCAAGCTTATTAAGGGGCTACTCACATTTTCTTTGAATTTTGACGTTATCCCTATGTTTTATTTCACTGTTAAACTTTTCCTTTTCTATTTTTAAGGAATTAATATTTTTTGGGCTTATATTATTTTCATCTAAGGTAATTTTTTAATATTATCGTAAGCGCTGTGATTACAAATAGCTCAAACTCCCATTCGTCAAAAGGGTTTTAATCAGGTTTTTAGAATTCACGAGGGCGCGTGAGCTTTACTAGTGGTTACGTCGTATACATGCACATTGCGTTAGTGTGCCTGCCTGTCAGGAGCCTAGGTGGGAGCGGTCAGGTGCGAGCAAGCTCTCGCTCACACTTATACAGATACGACACACACACAACCATGAGCCACGAGCCCTCGTGAATTCCAATAAATAATTTGAGTAAATTATAAAAAGAACTATTTTATTCTGTTCTGTACAAAAGTTAAAAGTCATGACGTCAGTGATAATAAGAGGGCAAGACAACTTGAGACAGTCTCCGAAGTCTCCGACAAACGGAGGTATTTTCTCCGAACTTTCGTTTATTTTCTTTGTAACTAGATGGCAGTTACTGAATTGGACGAAAGTAGCAACTACAAAGACTTAATTTCGTTAATTTAAGTTAAGAAGCGTTTATTTAAACTTAACTAAGATTCTATGTAAGTGGAGTTCACTAACTCTTTCTCCTTAGTTA
This sequence comes from Hipparchia sbordonii, assembly GCA_038048805.1. Taxonomy (NCBI): domain Eukaryota; kingdom Metazoa; phylum Arthropoda; class Insecta; order Lepidoptera; family Nymphalidae; genus Hipparchia; species Hipparchia sbordonii. The sequence continues at coordinate 8,889,984 of CM076116.1, read as the reverse complement.
TTTCTGTCGAGTATCTTCAAAAAGTAGTGTTAGTCTCAATGGACCAACGATTAAAGGTGCGGGCTGAAAACTGAAAGGTCGCAGGTTCGACCCCCACCCGTTGCACTTTTTCGTACCCAATCCTAACACAACCTTTTCGTTTATTTGGAGCGGAGAGGGAAATATAAGTTAAGTTCAGCTTGGCCAATCTTCTTCTTCTAAATATATAAAAGGCAAAGTTGACTGACTGACTGATTTATGAATGCATAGCTCAAACTACTGGACGGATCGGGTTGAAATTTGGCATACATATAGCTATTATGGTGTGGACAAGCAATAAGATAGGATTTTTGGAAATGCAATCCCTAAGAGGATAAAATAGAGGTTTGGAAAATCGAACTTAACGTGAGTAAAGCCACGGGCAAAAGCTAGTATTTTTAAAGTTAAGTTTGTCTTAAGCTTTGTTCATATACAATGCGCGGGCGCGGGAGATAGACGATACAGTCTAAGATGGTAGCGGGCTAACTTGCAAGGGGTATGGCAGTGTACATTCAACCTACTCCCCTAATTGGTTTCTACTAGCCATTCTACCGGAACGCTAAATCGCTTGGCGGCACATCTTTGACAGTAGGGTGGTAACTAGCCACGGCCAAAGCCTCCCAGACAGAAATAGACGCACCCGCCACCGCGACCGCGCCCGCGCGCGAACAAGGCCTTAGTAAAAAAAAGTATACATACTTGCACCACTATTAGTAAACACAAAAACTTTTCAATTTATAGAGACATGAAAAACTGTATTTTTTTTTTTAAGATAAAAAACGTATAGGTTAAGGAATAAGGCGCAAATCTCGGCGCCGCGTGATTGACTGGCGACGCTCAACAACATAATCTTGATAAGAGAGAAGCTTCTTTAAAATGAGACAGGGGTGGTGAAGTATGGGCCGCATTAGTGTAAATAGAATAGAAATATTTTTTTATTCAAATAAACTTTTACAACTACTTTTGAATCTTCGATGAATCGACCACTGGTTCGGAATGCCCTTCCTGCTGAGAAGAGCCAGCAATAAACTTAGCGGTTGCTATTTTCAAAAAAAAAAAATTTTACAATAAGTAACAAAACTATGTCTCCCACCAAAAACAAAAAAATGTAAAAAGACTTAGGGGATGATTTAGGTATGGTTGGTGAAAATAGGCATAAGCCACGTTCCACGTGTAGCAACAGTGTCCGTGTGCACTACAGTAGGTTTATTTGTTTGTTCACAGTTCACGCTAATCCATGTTTGAACTAACTTGCCGTAAATGCGGGCTGTTCCCGGTAAATAATATTATTTTCCCTACCAAAATTCATGTTATTTGGATAATATTCGCTCATATTTTTTCGGGTTCCGTACGAAAGGGTTCCGTACCAAAAAAACGCCGAAAAAAACAAACATCATCATCATCATGTCCTTGTCCTTTTCCCACGCTATGTGGGGTCGGCACAACATGTCTTTTTCTTCCACTCACTTCTATCATTCGTCAACTCATTATCTACTCCTCTATCTAAAAAAACAAACCTTTAAGTTTTATTATTTGTTGGTATAGCAGCAACAGAATTACACATTCTCTGAAAGTTTCAACTCTCTACCTATTACGGTTTCAGATTTATATTAGTTTTAATTTTAAAAGTAATTATTCATTATTATAGTTTTGTAAAATTATCTAAAAAATATGAAATAATTTATGAACTTGGAATTATGTATTTTTTTCTATAATTGACAGCCCCTGGTCTGATAACCTCTCATCTCTGACACAACCCTAGTCTGATCGCTATACGATCAATTATTAACTCCGCAATAAAAATACAATCACGCTATAATGACACTTATTCTTAAAGTCATACTTTCGAAAATCCTATAGAAAAAATCATTGTTTTACAAAAATCTATGGGAAAGGCTGTACCTATAGATATCGATAGAGTTATATTTTTCTGTCTATGAAACTGATAAGCCTTTGGTTTTATAATCAAGCTACTAAGGTTAAGAAATCCGATATTGTCTATGGACAAAACAAAAAAAAAGACGTGTGGCACTCGGGGACTGCCGCGGTAAAGCTATTGCATAACATTTTTTATCAACGCCATCTAGCCGCTCACCGTAGAGGATTCCCGTGTCAGGTTATTTTCATTACGGAATTTCTGGATTCGGTCTCCACGCTGGCCCGCGATAGAAGCTATGCAATAGCTTAAAAATTAAAGGTTTAGTTTTAGTTTAGAGACTGCTAAAATCCTATTACCTTTTAACTTTGCCGTATAATCGGGTAACAATCAAATGTAAGAGTAAACATGTAAGAGTCTATTCATAAAGCATACCATTTGTTTGCAGAAAATCTCATTATTTGACTCGGGACGCGACAGTAAAAGTTTTAGAGCTAATATCCTACTTGATGGAACATCTTTTTACGGTTAATACAAATTCGACGGCGCGGCGGCCAATAGCGCCATTTACGAGATCCGTTTTACAATGTCAAAGCGTTTAAAATACAACTAAAGTTTATGTTCAATCTATTTTTCCTAAGCTATCTTAAAAGGTAAAAGATTAACAAGTGGTTTCGCGCAAAACGACGTAAGCGACGCGCTAAGCATGGCGTACCGTGCTACAAATGGTTAACCAAAATTATTAGAAGGTCTTAACAGTGCACAGAATACCAGAAAAAATCCCTGCGATAGATGAAATAAAACATGCCCGAAATCGTGTGAAACGCGATAGATGCGAGAGTCGTAAGCGCCAAATACGTCATGTATTTATTGTAACAACTCGTATGCTATTCACTTTTTTTAAAAGCAGTACCGTATCTTAACAATATAAATATAGAACAATATAATATAAATATAAACAACAATATAAATATAGAACAATATTTATATAGAAATTTTATATAAAAATTTTGGCTCTGTAATACGCAACACATTGAAAATAAATGCAAATTAGTTAAAAATTAGACCTAGCTTCGCGATTTTTTTTGTCAACATTTCAATATTTTATGTTCCTACTCAGTATCGTCTCTTGGAAATTTTAGCCTGTTTTTTAAGCATAGTTAAAACTTGATCTACTGCTGTAAAAAGCAAATCTACATCTGGAGATTTACCATTACACCCCCGCCGGGAATCGAAACCGAGACCTCCCAGTTATAAGACCACTGCGCCAGGGAGATCGTCAAGGTACCAGACTAACAGTCTCCTTTTCTTTCACAGCTTGCGCTAAAATAGGCGCGAGAAGTGCAACGGGTAAAATTTGAACCGCCGACCTTTCCGATGTCTACACCTTGCCAGCTGCGCAGTTGGGACTTCAATCAAATAGAATCCTGCCCGGAGCGTCCGCCCACTACTGGGGCTCATCATTTTTTCCAACATTTCTTATCTCCCATCATAAAAACGTTGGAGCAAGTGATAAAAAAAGACGACACGTTGTAAGGGTTGCTACTACATTTTGCAAGCTACCACTTTCTTTTTATATTTTCCCCTGACCATCTCCAACTAAGTACTAAGCTTTTGAGGAGTGAGTACGACAACTCTTGTAGAAGGATTATATTTTGAACTACTTATTTATTACACAACTGCTGCTGCTAGCAACTGCTGAGTTTGTTGCCGGTTCTTCTCAGCAGAATCTGCATTCCGAACCGGTGCACAGTCGTCTGGGAGCGGTCATAAGTCCTAAAAATTGACCACAACCTATTTACAATTTCTGCTTGTTTAATCACTCCCTAGTTCCCAAACAATACAAAACTGTAAATAAGAAACGCATAAGTTAACGTTATCATTAATTTTTCGACCTATGAAGTGAACACATCTTGTGCAACCAGTAAATTAGCTACATAACGCGTCTTGAAAGTGATTTTGTTTTTAACAAATTTCTCAAAATTGATGATTATTTACCTGATAAAACATTATGGAATTAACTGATAAGGGTATGTACTGTTATGTTTTTCTATTTTTGCTAATATGAAGACCTTAGATTCAGGTAAATTTAGGTGTAAAGCCATGCGTGTTTTTTGAGTTATTATTTTGGCAATTCGTATTTTCACTAAGAGATTTGACTATGTTACCCCGGTCAGCCCCGAATGATTTTCATATGGTTACATAGCTAAACTAGTGTAGTTTAAGTTTAACAATATCATTTGTCTGCCCGTTTTTGCCCGTTATTTTTTAAATAATATTATAACGCGAAGAGCAAGGAAATGAAAAATATTTGTTTAATTGGTATAAGGTACTTTTTACCAGTTAACTTCTTTACAGATGGATTTTATGGAGATTTAGCTCACAATGACTGGTTTTCAGAATGAAAGGGCAAATCATATGTTGGAAAACTTACTGGAAATGGTGCCAGATTCAGAAAATGTTGATATTAAAAATCTCCATAGCCGTGTGAAGTACATTAATAAGAAGTTATTGGAATATTGGAAAATAGCTAACAGATGCAAGGAACATTTAGTGCAAACGCATGCTGAATGGTTGGCAATGGTTGAAACTGTTGATTTGCCGAGGAGTGCCACCCCCAGCGCGTCCTCGTCCACAGAAAAAGTGCCACAAGAAGGGAGTTCGAATATTGGAAGACCCAGAAAGGATTTAAGTGATTGTAACAAACGGAGTCAACAGAGAAGATTAGATTTAAAGATGTAAATTTTTATTAGTTCATGTCTTGTGTTATATTTTATTTTTATTTTACTTCAGTATTGCATTTTTTTTTTTTTCAAAATATAATGTACCTAAGTCATTATAATATGTAAATAAATAAGTTATAAATTACGAACAACATTTTTGACAGATATATATAATGTTTTAGAATATATAGAATGTTTTATTTAACTGTGTCAAGTAAATTTTTCTTTTTTTTTTTTTTAGAATTTAAGATTTTTAATATAAATAATACATATTTTGTTAAAGTAACTAGTCTATTCATACATTATATTATTATTTTTATCAAAACAAGGACTTTTATAACGATTTAATAAACATTTTAGTGATAAACGGACTTATGACCGCGTTAGTTAGAGCGCCAGACCACTGTGCGGTGGTAGATTTATGACTTTTTATGATTTTGTGTCATAAGAGCTACAAGGTAGCCTACATGAAATAAATAAATTTTGAATTTGAATTTGAATTACTAAAAGAAAAAGTAAGTAATATTTTGGTGTAATTCGCCAAACCAGAAAAAACTGCATGGTAAAGCGCCGCTCGTATAGTTACTGCCGTTCTTTCAGTACAGAAATACAGAAACGACACAATACCATACAACCCCTCAAAAATACACTCTAATCTGTTTATTCTGTAGGTAATCCAATTTGCTTACGAGCTGATGATTTCTTCCGCGCGAATTAAGCGTTTTTAATTCCCGCAGGAATTCTTTAATTTTCTGGAATAAAATATAGCTTAACTGCTATTCTGATGTAGAAGATTTCATCAAAATCCATCCAGTATTTTTCGTGTAAAAGATGTACCTATGTGTGTGTGTGTGTGTGTGTGTGTGTGTTACTCTTTCACGCAAAAACTACTGGACGGATTTGGCTGAAATTGGAAAGGATTATACCCTGGATTTAATTTAAAGGGTTTAATTTAAAGAAAATTAAAGGGTTTCCGCGGAAAACAAAAAACCACGCAGCCAAAGTCGCGGGCATCATCTAGTTTATAATATTAGTAGGATAGAAAGTAGGATAGGATATTTTGTCAACCCTACCAGCGGCCGATTTATGACGTGCCGCCCGATAACAGGCGAATGGGTAGTTCTTGTTATAAGTCACTAAGGTACTGTACTAGCCCGGGATAGCTTGGAGGGCTTATGGGCTTTATTGGCGTTTCCGATCCAATCGGTTTATGACGACCCTCACAGCACACTGCTGAGTGGTCTTATGAATGGTCCCGGGTTCGATTCCTGATGGAGGCAATTTTGAGAATTTATAATAATTTACTAACCCTCACTTACCTTTTGACTTCCATTTAGCAATTTAATCTTATACTGTTATCTATTCTGTCTAAGCTAAGTAAGCTAGGTAGTCAGAGTCACTTACATTTTTCCTCTTCACCATCGCCTGGCTTCAACACGTGAGGTAGAAAATTCACTAACAACACCCTCATATTTATCGCATGAAACGATAAAGAAATCGTTGAAAGGTATATCAAAAACTATATTAATAAATTAAGTTATACCTAAATGCAAAAAGAGTCGACAATATGACTCCACCTAGCACCATGCTAGGAAGTCAATTTTGATACAAGTTACAGTTACAATTTTGTTTCTATGCACATATTTTTATGAAGGACATAATAGTCCCTTTGACCAACAAACCACTACTGGGTCGTTATTCCGCTGAGCTCCGAAGGGACGCCAATTATCTCACTTCCGTCCGGTGATATTGGAAAGGATATTTCTCTGAGGGTTGCGGGAGATAAAGTCCTGAAAATGTACCTACAATAGAGCCATAATCAACTAGAGATTGTTCAGTTTATTTTTATTTGTAGACAAGAGAATCCTTGACTGCACTCTTACCTGATGGTAAGTGACGATACAGTCTAAGATGGTAGCTGGCTAAATTGGAAGGGGTATGGCAGAGATTCAACCCATACCACTATACGGTTTCTACACGCTATCGTGCCGGAACGTTAAATCGCCTGGCACGTCTTTGACGGTAGAGTGGTACCCACGGCCAAAGCCTCCCATCAGACCAGACCAAACACAATTCAAAAATTATAAAATCCTAAATTGCCCCCGACGGGAATCGAACCCGAGACCTCCCAGTTATAAGACCACAGTGCCAGGGAGGTCCTCAAAAAAAGTGCAATAACTCATCTGCTCTGATGTACAAAGGACTAATGCCCGTTTTCAACAACCATACCTTAATCACCCTCTAAGTAGACATGGAGACTTTTTACGTAGGTAGCGCCTAAATACAACTAAATCCCTTACCCAACGTCATTTCTGGAATAATTTCCATAGTTATGCAATCCCTAAAAGTTCGTAACACAAAGCGTCACCTATGTGACTTAACTTAGGTAGGTACAATATACTGCTAAAATCATAACTCTTCATTGCTTTCTTCGCAGTCAGGTAAAAAGTAAAGACGTGTAACTACATTGCTCGGATTACATTATGGCAAAAGAGAAAATCAGTCAATTGCTTTTATTACAACGTTAACCCAACTCTATAATTGGGTGTTTGATCGAACTTTGCAAGTATTGCCCAAGGAGATTGGCAAAATCTTTTCCCTGTAATTAATGAGTATGAACGAACTTATATAACGAACACATAAAATAAGTAAGGTACAGTTACTCCTCAAGATATGAATACATTGAAAAGGTTTCCAATATTTTGGCTAAGTATCCCACTGTCCGCCATTTTCTTTATTTTCAAAATAGAGATCAAACATAAAAACTGTGTTAGTAAATAATTGGCATTAATCCAAATAAGTATTGTATGAAACATAAGACTCCGTTATAAACTAGCAACACCATCCTGTCGTCAATTCACATCTCTCTGGGAATCGCGCCCGAATTTGTTAACCGCTACACCACGGCCGAACCACACGTCAGCCACGAAATTAGTGATATGTATCTACTTTTTCAATCAGTTTTATAGCAACTGTTAGCGACATCTAGTAGCGACACATTACAGTTGTCGGCCGGCCTATATATTTATTATATAAATCTATTAGGTTCTCTACAAATTAACCAACTTCCGTCCCGCGGTGCCAGGCTACGTGTTAATGTAAACGTAGCACTTACATAACCCTGTTTACAGAACTACAGTGGGGAAAACAACGGAAATGCGTTGTAGATAACGCGATGTCAGGTCGCAGGTCAAGGCATCACCGGACATCAGACTAAACAGCGACTAATAGCCGGCCAATTAATTCATATATATCAATCTCGTTATCTAGCTTGTAATGGCTTAAATAGCCCATTCAACATGCTTCGATGTATGATCTGTGATGCGTGAACAAAAATAATAATTAATATCTATACCTAAGCTACGTTGTCACGAACAGATAAGCACGAACATGTCGAAGGATACCTCACTGCGATACATCGCGGTACAGCGAGGTATCTTCGACATGTTCGCGCTCGTCTGTTTGCATACATTTGTTTTACATGGAGGTGACATCGAGGTAGCGAGCTAAACCGCGACCGCGAGATATCGCAGTGAGGCATCTTTGGCCTGTTTATACCCTAAGAATTTAACATTTTTGCCTTTACAAAATCAATTTACCGAATACAAATAAGATTTCGCAATAGACAAGAGGTTAATCGGATGATCTTTATGGAAGAAAAACTTAGACGTCCATTTTTGTCGCAGATAAAGGGATTGTTTACTTGGGACTTCGAATTTCTTTGCGAGAGTAAAAATAAACCTATAAATAACATGGAACGACATCGTAAATGGAATAATAAGTTTTTTTATAAGCTACATAAATAAATAACAATATAGCGTCTGATTACAATTGCAAAATTACTTGTTTACAATCTATCATGTGCAGTGTTTAAAATATATTATGTATAATATAATCTATAATATATTTTGGACGATTGTATAACCCAAAACATGTTTGTTTATCTGTTTTGTCTATGCTATTATGAATCATGTCGACTGATTATCAAAAACACTACTGCAAGTTAAAAAAATAAAAAGTAGCCTATGTGTTATTCCAGAGTTAGGTATATCTATCTCTGTGCCTTTCACCTAAATCGGTTCAGTCGTTGCGACGTGATTGATATATTTATTACTTCACTAAGCCATCTATAGTTCTTTCAATTCACGAGGGCACGTGGCTCATAGTTGTGTGTGTGTCGTATCTGTAGTGTGAGCGAGAGCTTGCTCGCGCCTGACCGCTCCCACCTAGGCTCCTGACAGGCACGCATACTTACGCAATGTGCATGTACACGACGTAACCACAAGTAAAGCGCCAGAAACTTCGTGAGATAAACGTACTGTACCACAAAATACGTATGTTTTTTTGGTCTCCTATAAAATTTTGTCAATCACACTTACTAGGGTTTGAAATGGGGCAGCCGAGGTATGTTCCTGGCATGTCCCTAGCGCCCTTTATGGGGTGTAAAGCTCAACGTTATCACTCGCCTGTCACGCTATCATTCAATCATTAATCAACTAAAAGCAACACGTAAGTACATTCACTAGAGAGTGAATGTATGTCGTGGTAGCGTTTGATTGATGCCACCAGTTTCAACTCAACCACAACACAGTCCCTCTAAAAAATTAGTACATATTATCATCACAGGGTGATTTTTTTAGGTAGTACACAAATTTTGTTTGGTGGTTCTATATAATAAAACATATTTCCATTAATGGTTTTGTACCTTTTTTGAAATATTTTTTATTTTTACTATATCTGACCATAAAATAAGCAAATCATGGTCATACTATTCGACGAAATTAAAATACGCGCTCAGAGCTCAACGGCCGTCGCGCGCGCCTAATGTATCAACAGCTGATAGATTACGTTTGTAGGGTGATCCTAACCATCTGTTTAAAAGTGGAAATCTTTGGTAAACGATAACTTTGGTATTCTTAAGTAAAATGATAAAATAAAAATACGTGTTGATTTTTCGTTTATACCTACATTTCGTTTAAATACATTAACATAAAAAAAATGTGCACAACCAAAAAAATCACCCTGTATAAGTTATTATCTAACGTAAGTATTCAATAAGAGCCCAAATAACAATTTGGCGTTGGTTACAGCTTATTTTATGACTTTCACTGCTATAACAGAGTTAATTATAATAATAATGTCCTGACCGAATCCGGTCACAGGTCCTCAGAGATCAGCAACTGAGATATAATAGTTACTCAAGTGTGTATGCAAACACAGATGCACTCTCTGTTCCCTCACTCTCATAGTCCGACGGGACGTAAAATCCGACTCGACAAGCTTTCCGCTTATCTCCGGAGGAGAGAGGATATTAGTCAAATTCTTTTTAAAAAATATTGTACCAAATCATAATCTAATATTTCATAGATCTCAGTTGAAGCAAATTAAAATCTAAAGACAATTTCTCATCCTCAAAAGCCCTCTCTAACTGAGGGATAATTAGCGGGATTATTAAATCAGACCGACTGAGCCAAAAGATCAAATATAAAAGACAATGGAACCAAGAATAGCCAGCGATGAGCCATTTAACCTTTTCATTTCCGAAAATTATACCCTAATTGATATAATTACCCAAAACTGAGATCGGCCCGCTATTGCCAAGCCTGCCAAGCTTTGATGCAATCAATGGCTCAATTTCAGTATAATAATATCAATTATAATGTATTCCCGACCGAATTTCGGCCAATGTTGGCAGTTTTCAACGAACGAACAAATTTTTGACGACCTCCCTGGCGCTGCCTGCCTGCTCCCTGCGATCTCACCTGATGGTAAGTGACGATGCAGTCTAAGATGGTTGCGAGCTAATTTGGAAGGGGTATGGCAGTGTACTTTCAACCCATACCCCTATTAGGTTAGGTAGCAGGTACTCATTGTGCAGGAACGCTAAATCGCTTGGCCGTACGTCTTTGACGTTAGGGTGGTAACTAGCCACGGCCAAAGCCTCCCACCAGACCAGAGATAATTTAGAAATTATAAATTCCCAAATTGCAGCACCGGGAATCGAAGCCGGGACCTGCCAGTTATAAGATCACAGCGCTCACCACTGCGTCAGGGAGGCTATATCTATAAGAGATTGGATCTCCTCACTTCTGATTTGATTTCACAGGGATACTCCGAGCATAGCTCTCTCCAGGTCTGCTATATGGGTAGCTGTTACATTAGCATTATAATCTGTCGCCATGGATGTAATCTAATAGACACACAAAAATAGAAAACAAAAAATAAAACAAAAAATAACTCAGTGTTGTTACGTGTTTTGATAAACGTATATAAATAGAGAGATAAAAAAATAACAATCACTGTTTTACTGTTTTATTAGTATTTGGTAAACAATCAGAAGTTATTTATAACAAAAATAAGATAGCGATAGACGATAATACTCGTAACTTAGCGAAGTAAAAATTTGGCGTTTGTAATAGTTTTTTAATTTGACCCCAGTTTACCGATTTTTCTCGTGAAGAAAACTGATTCGTACTGACTTTTCTTTTAATTTATCGTACCTAGCGTTAAATTATAATCCCATATTTTTCAAAAATATTAAAAAATATGACAAAAATTAAATTGTTTCGATACCCTTCACATAAAATACTTAATATTATAAATATGTTGCTTTATTGGTTTGTCCTTCTATCACGCTACGACAGAGCCACGGATTGACGTGATTTTTTGTATGGGTGTAGGACTTAGGAGAGTGACATAGGATATACATATTTTATCACGAAAAATAGGGGTACCCGCGGGATAAGATTACATCCCATTTGATAATACTTTTCGACGCCTGACAAAATTTCTATAGTAAATGCATTGGGGCGTTAAATTAGTAGTCGGTATTACCTTGTTTTTTTTTTATTATTTTTTGATTTGAATTGAAACATATTATTTGATTATTATCATGTAATTTAAGATATATCGGTCTTTTATAAGCTTTTACCGCGGCTTTGCTCGCAACATCTATTAAAAGTAATCCGAAGTAGTGATTCCTGTGCAAAATTACTTATTGTTTTTTTTTTTCATTTTACACCTGTTCGTTTGGATTTCATAAACCACCCCTAAATTAAAAGGAAACAAAAAAAAACGTACTCAAATCGGTCAAGCAGTTTTTGAGTTTTAACTTTTAGCCAGACGAACTATTTTATAAAACTGTTATATCTTTTGTGCCGATCTACAAGTACTTTATTAGGTACTCCTTATGGGACCCCACAATATAATGTCACAGAATAGGAATATTACTAGGCGTCTGGTAGTACTGGGGAGTATCGTTCAGGGTGGTGGCACCGAGCAAGCCACCAGCAGCCACCAACAGCAGGCGTCGTTTCTTGTGATGACGTAGCAGTGACGTCACGCTGGTGAAGCTCCTCTCGCCGCGACGAGCGAAGCCCAGCGCGAGGCGGCCGTCGGGACGTCTTCTTACACCCACGTTGTGGACTGAGTTAGCACAGGCCACGCTCAGGGTGTATGCGTGATTGGGCTGGAAAATTATATACATAATTTAACTGCCTCGTTGGTCTAGTGGTTAGCAAGTTTGACTACAGATGACGAGGTTCCGGGTTCGATTCCTGGGTTGGGCCAAAAATGTATTGGGGTTTCTGTTAAGAAATTTTCAGTACTAGCCCGGAGTTAGGGAGTCGGTGGTTAGTCACCCCCGTGCCTCGGAGAGCACGTAAAGCTATCGGCCCTGCGCCTGATCTCTCTCCGGTCGTGTCGGATTTTCCGTCACATCGGTGGAGAGTAAGGGAATAGAGAGTGCATCTGTGTTTGCGCATATCTGTGGAGATTGGCCGTATTCGGTTGGGAGGACATTATTAATACACACAGTTGAGTATTTGACTGTTGTGAAAATGAGGACTTTTTTCCTTATAAAAAATATTAGCCAAGCTGAAGTTGATTAATATCCTCCTATCCCCTCCAAATAAGCGGAAAGCTTGTGCTTGAAGTGGGTACGACAATAGTGCAATGGGTGAGGCTCGAACCTAAGACCTTTCAGTTTTCAGTCCGCACCTTTAACCGTTGGGCTATTGAGGCTTAATTGAGGAGTAATTAGTAATGATAAGGTAAGTTCTTAAAATAGTTTATTATAACTTTGTATAAGGGCGAGTTTACACTGTGATTTTGGTAAACCTAACGAACGGACAAAAGGATGTTTAAAAGCTAGTAAAACAATAAACTGGCCCTTACTTGACTGGAAGGCCTCAAAATGTAAGTGCCATCAGGCTGGCCAGTCAGCAGATTCTCAGCCTCTGTTCTGTCTATGTTCATGTAGTAGGGCTCGTTTTCCACTGGCACCGGAAGCGGCCTGGCGGCCATGTTGATCTTCCGCTCCCATTCCCGCTCGCAAGATGGTTCCGTTTCCGACTCTTCTGATTGAGCGACATCGTTTGTTTCTGAAATTCAGAATATTATTCAATTTAATTCAATTTCCTTTATTTGCTGGAATATATGTTTGAATATGAGTGGCTTGTACTTTTTCGTATTCATTTGACTGACTTTTGTAATAATAAGTTATTTGTAGTTTACTGGGTGCAAGACCTCTCTTGAATGGGAAGGATTTAGGCCATATTTCTCCACATTCTCCATGACCGATCACTGGAGAATAAAGGTTTCTTATATACGAAAGACTTTTGTCTAGAAATGGACGTCTATCGCTTAATAAAACAGAAGTGTAAACTATTCACTTTTTTGTTTTTATTTCAAAAGGACATATTCAAAATATCTCTTTGGCCTTCGATTTAATTATTACCTCTATCTAAGGTAACATCGTAATGTTATAACTTAATTGAACGAGCGAAGCGAGTTCTCTGAGTCAACTAGGGCGCTTGTCTGTACTGGACAGAGAAGTGTGTACGTCCAAATGTCTGTCAGAGCCCTATAACTTCTGAATTACTGAACGTAATTACTTCAAATTTAAATTTTTTTTTTTTTATTTATTTTATTAAACAGTTGACAATATTTCTATACTAAACTAAATGCTCCCGTCAAACTGCAGGACAGTTTGTTGACGGTCGATGCTCTCACATTTAAACCTTAAAATTCAATAGTCATACAATTAATAATATCTACTTATATATACTTACAAAGAAAACTAGTTATACTAATAAATGTAATATACTTATACGATTACTTATATTTAAACAAAAGACGTAGGTAACTACTTATACTAATACTTATAACATATGCTTTATAAATATATCTTTAAGCTTTTTTTTAAATAATCGTTTATTATTGTTATTGTTATTGCCTACTGAATTCAAGGACACAAGTTGTGAAACATTTGTGCCTATGAATTCAGCAGGCAACTCATTTAATAGGCTAGGAACAAGAAATTTGGTTGTCCAGCTACCAAAGTAGTTCCCTTTAGTAGGTACTATAAATTTTTTGTCCAACCTCCTTCTTGCTCCCGGCTCGCTCTGCTTGCTTTCTTTAAGGTTATCAAAAAACATTCTTTGCTCTGATAGTAAAAGTAATTTAAACTTAAATTCAATAGGTAATATTTTACAAATCTTAAATAATTTTTCATAATCCCCTTTACAGCTATTTTTAACATCGAAACTAACCAAATATTTTAAAAATCTAACTTGGATCTCTTTAATTTTATTTAAATTTGTTTTAAATGTCCTCCCATATGTACTAAGGCCATATGTCATTAGCGATTCCACAAGTGCATAATATAATGTATATAAGGTGCCCGTGCCAACTACACCTTGGAGATGATAGAATTGACCAAGTACTGATCGTAATCTGTTGCATACGTCGTCAATATGATACTTCCATGTCATTTTTGAATCTACAGTTAAGCCCAAATACCTATACCGATCTACTATTTCTATGTTTGAGCAGCTACAATTTGTGATGTCATTGTGTAAACACGAATAATCATGACCAACAATACTTATATTAGAACGATTAATACTACGATTATATGGTGAATATATACGCATGCACTTCGTTTTATTAATGTTTATTATTATGCCATTGTCATGGGACCACTTTATTATGTTTATAAGATCACACTGTATTTGTTTCTCTATACATTTAATTTCTTTATCTGCATAAAGCAAACATGTGTCATCCGCATACATATATATACGACATTGTTTGACTACGTTAGATATAGAATTTACATGCATTACATAGCCCAAGGGTCCGAAGTTGAACGCTGCATGTTGATTACAAATAAATAGTTAAAGTAAAATTAACTAAAATCAGGTTTTTTCTGTCTCCTTCTTACCTGCTATAACGTCGGTAAGGCAATGAAATATCCGATAGAAAAGGTCGATAAGTCCATCCGTAACTCGAATGCCTAGATTGTAGGCCAGCGGAACACTAACTTTGAACCACCAACACATTATTTTATTACACTGTATAGTCATTACTTTCTATATTGTACAGTGTGAAGTTTCATAAACATCATTATTTTTTTTAATTCTCATCTCATCTTTTATATTTAGGTATTAATTTAGCTCTCAGTATTATAATTTTTTTATTCAGGCTTTGTAGTGTTTTGTTTTTATTTTTTAATCAATTTTCTCTATTCAAAATGTTACTACCTCCTTTGGAATCTAATCGGAAATCGAAGGTTTTAGAATCTATTCGGAACAAAAAGCTCGTTTTTCGCCCCCTAATGTATTATTTAGCAAAGAATATTGTCAAAATATTTGCTATTATTTTGTAACAGGCATCCTACATTTTACTCATTATATTATCACAATTCACACACGCAATGAATAAAAATATGCAAATAGGTTTAACACAAAGTTTGAAGTTAACATACCATTTTGAATTTAAATTAAGCTTCCGTAACCGCTGTAGAAAGTTTTTACTGTCTCAACTTGGTCGCAACTTGCCTCAAAGCTCGCATAATTAAATGACTGTTAAGGTACCTTCCTATTAATCAATCATAACGTTATTGTTTAAGTTACTAAGATAAATTAGGCACGTTTTCTCAGAAACCATTGAACATAAATTTAAATATTTGGTTAATGAAATCACAATCGTATTTTTGCTAAGCTTCTTTAACATGAGGTGCGGGTTTGGTTTCGCTCAGTAACAAGAGCATAAGACACAGAAATCATGTTAAATGATTTAAATGAACGTTAATTTGTATTAGCCCAGACTCCAAGAGGCCATGAGTGTTGACTTAGTCATAAGTTCATGACTCACTCACTGTAAAGTGTAAACCAAATTCGTTATTTGGAACGAATAAAATTCAAAACTCATTCTTATTACGATAGTAAGTAATCCAATGTTAATGTTTATACTACGTAGGTTATAAACATTAACATTGGATTTTCAATTCATAGACTCTTTTTAATTTTATTCTACATTAAATCGTCTAAACAAAAAAGAACATCAAATGTTTATGACACAGTACCCCAGATGTTTGATAAAGTACAGCTGGTTTGCTAACAAGTGTAAAAAATTTAAAATACCCCCGACATGTGAAATTAAAAAAAAATGTAATTCGCCATTTTGTGGCAGCGGCCATCTTGGACCGATTTTCATCAAACATAACTAAGAACATTCCCGAATAATTCACCTTTCAAAAATTAATTATTATTTTCACAAAAAGACGTGGTGGTGGTGGGAAGGGCCACTTAAAGTTAAGCAATTCAAACTCTATCACTAAATTAATGGATGTGATTAAATAGGATTGATTAATGTTATACTATTTACAAAGTTACGAATCGTTTTCAAAGCTCCCACATTGTTTTAGTTCGAAAAGTTTAGTTTAATTTGGAATTTTTCGCAAGCCACAATTTGTTGAATTTCAGAGAGTATAGAGGTTCAAAAGTTTCTGTTAAACGCGCACACTTCACTATACTGAATTGAAACTATACTGATATTGTTTCAAGCAAGTTGTAAGTACATCGGTGTGCGCTTTTTTCATTTTATTTCAATTTATTTCACAAATAAAAGTGTACATTTGTGAGTGACGTGCATTCGTTAATTTTAATTTTATCGATGCAATCTTATGTACATATATTCGTTATAGCTGGGTTGGTTGGGTAGACTAAGGAAAACTCCGAAAAAACTTTTCTTCTTTATTAGGACCTAGTCATTAGGTACCGCTACCGCTTGTCGGTGAGAACTGTGTCGGCTTACATCTATTAGTCTTTGGTTTAGTTGTACTAGGTAAGATTTTCATTTTATTCATCTCAAATTATCATCGGCCCACTACTGGACACTGGTCTCCTCGCGGACGATGAGGGTTAGGATATGGTCTAACACGGTGGCAAGCGCAGACTGGCAGACTTCACATACCTTTGAGAACACTATGCAGAAATCTCAGACGTGCAGCTTAAACCAAGTGTAAGTCCGAAGACAATGATCGAAACCCCCCCGAAAAGGCGAGGCTTTAGTGTTAGCCACTAGGCTGTCACCACACGGTACACACCACAAGTATGTTTCTTACAATTATTTAGTAATCATGCGTTCTTTAAATGTCTATAATTATTATTATCGAAAATATTTAATATGCTTAAAAGAGATTGACGATATAATGCACGGATTTCCCTTCCCCCATTTTTGTCCCCAATTTTCTGAAATCATTTAATTTATAAATTGCAATAGCCATATCTATTTCTATTTGATGCCTTTATTATATGCTTCAGAATAAACGATTATATGACTGTCACTTAAACTTATAGTATCGATACTGCCTACCTACGAGTGCACTCGCAACACTAGCCACATGTTCTCCATATGACACCGACGCGACGTTGAAAATAAAAAACTCCATGAGAATGTGAAAGCGTCTATTAGAAACAAACAAGTGGGTACAGAATCGTAAAAAAACAAAACCTTGTCATAATTTTCAGTACTTACCTATCTTTTTACCTTAGGTATAAGAATGATAATCTTTTTTAACTGGATTTAATGTAAACAAGTCGCAAAAAACCTTAAATAGTTAATCTAAGCAGAAAACGTTTAGGAGAAACGCGTAACCAACGAACGCAGCCGGGCGCTTACGACATTCTCAATTAAGTACATATAAGTATGTATATTTAGTGAAAGAATGTTTTTTGTAAGTTTTATTTAATTATTAATAAATTCCTTATGTACCATCGCACAATAGGTACCTATTACGTTTTGTCAGCCATTTAGCTATACAAATGTTATTTAATTTAAATACAGTCAAAGACACAGCCATTTGTTAGCTATGAATAATATCAGACTCAACACAATTTCCGAGTACACTTTAACTTTCCCTACTGTTACACCGAATGATAATAAAATATACCTTAGATACTTATTGATAACAAAAATAAGTTTAAAATTATTACCTGACTACGGAATATTGTGTGTAATAATGTAGCCTATGTCTTCCGGACTATAATAACAAAGTGATTGACATATCATTAATCAAAATCGGCTGAGCAGTTAAGGCGCTACGGTGAAACATAATGACGTATATCTATATACATAGACTACTAAAATCAAAACTCTCCTTTTTGACTTTGCTGTACTTAAGTTGGTAAAAGGAGTAAGTATACAGTAACCAAAATGAAAGATCAGCGGAAGAGTGACAGACTAATGTTATAATGCAAAATTGTGTTTGTTTGTTTGTCCTTCAATCATACAGCAATGGAGAAAATGATCGATAGTTTTTTTGCTTGGGTAATGAGGATTTGAAGAGTAACATAGTTTTATCTCACATAAACGATAACAATAACAGTAGAACGGTGAAGGAGGAACAAGTGGTGAATTGAAGTTCCTGAGCGCACACTGCAAAGTATATCGGATAGAAGACCGACAGGCAGGCGACATTTCAGACTAAGAATTTTCGCCTGGGTTATAAAATAAAACAAAAATACAGTTTACATGTTACGTACCTACTCGTAAGATTTTTCCCTACCAAAAATCTCTATTTACTTTATTTTTAATATAAGTTTTCTTTTATAACGACCATAATATTTTTTTTGTTTAAGCTTTGTAAGTGTGCGACCTTTTTTATGCATAAAGTGGCTACCAGTAAGTCGTGTTACATGTTTATTCAGTAGTTATAGTTTAATGCAAAACTAATATGTTATCTTGTTGGCGGTTCAAAAATAAATAAAATAAGAAGATTTCACTTCGTAAATCTGCAGATTCCCAACGGACTTCGGTGTGATGGAGGCCGCGAGCGCAAAGCTCGTTCGTGCAATGTAATTACCAAATGTAATAACGGGCCGACTCGCGCGCGATTGATATATTCATTATGCATCCGATCTGATCGTTGCTTTGCCCGGATCTATTAATAATTACCTACTTACTACAAGATACATACAACATGGGGTTATTCAAGGGGCGGACCAACAAATTCCTAAAAAGCCGGCAACGCATTGGTGGTGCGTCAGGTGCTACAAATGTTCATGGGCGGCGGTAAACACTTAACATCAGGTGACCCGCCTGCTCGTTTGCTCGCTAAAAAAATTAAAAAACAAAAGTTACCTACTACACGTTCACGTCAAGTTGGCCGTCGTCGACCGTTAAAAAAATGACGTCATACCGTACCGTTGACAAGTAAAATATAATCATTGTATTTTTTACTGTAACCAGGACGATGAGAGAAGTTTTCTTCTTTGGCAATGCTTTTCATGGCAATGACATCTTGAAAATGTAACTAGTGCAACTAAAAATCGATATCGATATGTGATATATCCGATAGACAATTGAGAAAGGGCTCATGATTCCTCGACTAGGCCTCAAGAAAGTCTGGTAATCGTTTGTGGGTATGGGCGTGACCTTCTATAATAAAATTCCACATTCGATCTTAGACTTGCCTTTACACAAGTTTAAGAAATCTATTAAGGGTATTCTAATAATAATAAAGAAAGCATATTATACAATTGAAGATTACATAAATGATTAAAAAGCGTGGACGAAATTCGCTCCAGCAATACATAAGCATGTAATGTGAATATTAATTGTAAATTGTACACAACATGATATTGTTATTACAATATTTTTTTTTTTTTAAAAGAGCAACCGCCGAATTTCTCGCTGGTTCTTCTCGGTTGGAATGGCATTCCAAACCAGTAGTGGTAAATTCATTTGACGATTCAAAAGCACTATGTAAAAGTTTATTAGACTAAAAAATTATTTTATTCAATTCTATAGTCGAGTAGAGACTCCAAAAAATACCTCGTCTAATTCCAAAACGGGTTTCGAAGTAGTTCATGATGTAACCCAGGAGCGAGTCCTCCTTCTGCCGCGTGCACACGTCGCAGTAGTCCCGCTCCACTTGCACTGGAACCAGGTACTCCTCCACCGCCAGCCCTGACTGGAAACAAACCACATGGGAACTCCAATTCAAATTCAAAATCCATTTATTTCATGTAGGCCAACTTGTAGCTCTTATGACACGTCATAAGTCTACCACCGGTTCGGAATGCAGATTCTGCTGAGAAGAGCCGATAAGAAACTCAGCTGTTGCTCTTTAAAAAAAATTACAATAGGTAACAAAACTATGCTATGTATACGCATACAGTGCTTCCAAAATGAAGCTTCAAGAATGCATACGTAGGTACACACAAGGTTTATTTATTTTCATGTAGGCCAACTTGTAGCTCTTATGACACGTCATAAATCTACCAATGGTCATCTATTTCCCATGGTCACGGCATCACGCGTGAACGGCTGTACCAATTTCGCTAATTCTTTTGCTAAAATGATATTGTAGCTTTCCGGCACGGCTATAAAATTGTAACGTTTTCACTTACGTCTGCCTGCCATTTTAAGAAAATATTTGGAGAAGCGTTTAAATTGTTACGTTTCCAATTGCTTATGCTTGCCATTTCTAAAAAATATCTGGGTGAGCATTTAAATTGCAACGTTATCCATTTCGTATGCCATTTCTAAGAAAATATTTAAGTGAGCATTTAAATGGTAGCTTTTTACATTTCATGAATCTCTCGAGAGAACATCATTTTCTCGACATGCTGCTGGACTAGTCAAGAACTTTATGGCGGCTATGCATAGAGCACGAAGAAGTTAAATCATTTACTTATAAATCAGTAAAGCGAAGGCGCTGAGTCAGAGCAATTCATTAACAGCACTGCAGTCGACACAAACAACGTAATTTAATCCCAAATCTGCATCACACCGAATTTGCATATTTTGTACTAGAAGTGACATGATAAAACTGATGCAGATACTGTTTAATCATTAAAAAAACATCAGAATTGGCGCCAACGGACAAATTGATGGACATGGCGGATATAATCATGGATTTGATTAATAAAATAAAAAAAATACGCGACGAATTGAGAACCTCCTTTTTTACGTCGGTTAATAATACATCAATAATTGTGTCATTAAACTACGAAATAAGTCTAAAATCTTTAGTTGACGCTGACACTTGTGCACTATAATATCTACCACATAGAGGGCTAATTTCTGTTGAGAAAGAGCACTGTGGCGACTGTGGCCGAATTCTGTCAGGAGAATAACATGGGAACATAACATAAAAATGCTAACTTTATGGTCAAGAGGGCATTTATTTATCTAGCTAATATCAGTCATCGTAGAAATAGACTTCAGATTCTAAGACAGCAATGACTGTCAAACTTCTCGTATACTTAATTTGATTGGCCTTTCAGAACCTAAGGGTTACATCATTTAATTATTGCAAACCAAGTTAAACAACAGCAAAATAACCAACCCTATTACGAAACTAGCGACCAAGTACTAACATTAATTATGCAACAACACAGTACATAATTAAATTATCTCGAACTGACCCCGCGCTCATCTAGTAATTTAATTCCCTCTCAGTATACGAGATGTACCTACACTTAACTGCCTTGACCCTCTAAATGGAGAGGTAAGAGGTTATAAAAATATAAGTGGGAGTTCCAGATTTCGAAAAAAACCCTTTTAAAAGAATAGACCATACACAAGAAACAGTAAGCAGAGAAGGGAGAAAAAAAAAGAAAGAAAAAAATCGCAACTCCCGTGTACAAAAACACGAGCCTCACCACTGCACCTAAAAGGTCATCGAATAATCTCGATTTAGAATAAAACTGCTGAGTACCTTGGCACTTGGCCTTGGTCTCCTCAGCAGAATCTGCTTTCCTAAACCTGTGGTAAAGTCTTCAATTGTTATAAGAGCCAAAATTTAGCCTACATAAAATAATTTAAAAGTAAAAATTCTTTTTAAAAAACCGACTTCAAATGCCACTACAAAGTAGGTTTATCAATTATGCCTATAAAATTTTGAAGATTTCCCTCGATTTCTCCAGTATTCCATCATCAGATCCTGACCTGATGACAATGGGACTACCTGGAAAATATTCCCTTTCAAACAAAAAAGAATTTTCCAAATCGGTCCAGGCGTCTCCGAGTAATCGGGGAACATACATAAAAAAAACGATTCCGACGAATCGAGAACCAACTCCTTTTTTGGAAGTCGGTTAATAAATTTTGAATTTGATCTCATAATCTGCACCCGAATAAGCTAGTCACTCGAGGCAGTTAATAGAATATACGATAGAGAAGGACAATCTATAAACTACCATAACTGTAATCCAAGTTAAACTATATCTAAAAGGGTTCAGATAGATAGGACGAAGTCTGTTTGAAGTTTTGAAACTTTTCTGCGAACATTCTTACGTAGAATGTACAGTTTCAGACTTCTTTTCATTTGTAAAGGAGCTGAGTAGAAGCTGAGTGAATAACAAGTGATTTCTAGTTCTACAGAAGTTTATTCTGTTAGCCACACCTACACTCTTCGAAAACTTTGATAACTTTTGCGCGGAGGTAAAATCCCGTGGGAATTTCGGGATAAAACTTGTCCTTGACTGTGATCTCACTTGGTGATAAGTGACGATGCAGTCTAAGATGGTAGCGAGCTAACTTGGAAGGAGTATGGCAGTGTACTCATACACCTAATCGGTTTCTACACGCCATCGTGCCGGAACGTTAAATCACTTGGCGGCACGTCTTTGACGGTAGGGTGGTAACTAGCCAAAGCTTCCCACCAGACCAGACCAGAGACAATTTAGAAATTTTAAATTCCCCAATTTCCCGCCGGGAATCGAATCCGATACCTCCCAGTTATAAGATCACAGCGCTCACCAATGTGCCAGGGAGGTCGTCAAAATTTCTATTGTTAGCTTAATATAAAAATTCAACAACTTACTTGATTGTCTTCCTTCTTCAAAGTGTTTAAATCTTGTTCTGGAGCTACATGTATTGAATCATACATATTCATAGAATTTTCATATATATTGCCGTCTTTTTCTCTCCCAACATCTTTTATTTCCCGTTCCTGGATTTTTACTTCTTCCTGTTCAGCTTTTTTGAAAAATGGGAGTTTAAAAGAGTGAAATAGCTCTTGTATTTTTACCATACAAGGTTTCACCTGGTTATTTGGAGACGGACTAAATATTTTTGTGTTGTTTTCTTCTTTAACGTCGTTGTAACATAAATCTTCATAAAAATGATCTTCTGGTAGTTTGTCTGTAAATTCTTCAGCAGAGTTCATAGATTTATATTTAGGTCTGATTTCTTTAGTGGTCTTATTAATAGGATAATAACCTCTATCTGTAGTGTCTGTTTTTGAAAAACGTGCTTTTAAATCGAATATCGGATAATCGTAGGAGCTCAGTCGGAAAAATTTCCTCGGTTTCTTTTCTGCATTAACATTCATAGGGACATATGATGTCACAGATCTCTGCTGTCTATTCGGATGGTGTCTGTACAAAAAGCTTTTTGGAGCTGTTATTTTTTTCAAAATTTCTTCAACCCTTTTGTTAGTATGCTCTGTTTGGCTTATTTTTCTGATACTCACAGTCTGATACTGACTGTCGCTGCATAGGTTTGTCTCTTTTATCGTGATAACCTCATCCCTTTTGATACATTTCAGATATTTATGTGGATCTCGCTTCATTTCTTGTATGAATTTTATAAGTTTCTTAGCGTTAGCATTCGGCCGCCATATATTCACTAGTTCCTCGGAGGTTTCCTATAAATTATGATGTAGATAAGTGATCGAGTTTGGAACTTGGGAAATTTACTCATTTAAGTAAGTTTGGAGTATTGATATAGTAACAGCCTGTAGATTTATTGATAAGGACAATTTACGAGATGGTGATTCTAATGGAAATGGAATAGCAGAATTCTAACAGGTATAACACGATCAAGAAAATGTTCCGTTTTAAACTTAGTCATTCATATGACTACATTCACAGATTTCTAAAAAATTTATAGTCAGTAAAACTTTTTTGAAAAAAAAATTGTATTATATACATATGTAGTATATACTGAGCAATGATTAGTTATCCCCCTCCATATAAGCGTAAAGCTTGTTTGCTTTTGTGTGTTTGTTTGCTTTGTTTTAAAACAAAAATACAATAAACATATATGGGGATCGAACCGTCGACCTTTCAGTTTTCAGTCCGTACCTTTAACCGTTGAGCTATTGAGGCTTACAATGGGATTATTCAGGCACACAGACTTTGCTTTTGAATATGCAAAAACGATTATACTCATTACTCACCAATAACTTTCGTCCATTAATATCCTTCTCTTTCACAAAATCCACAAACTCCGTCATCCCCCAACCCTCGAACACTTTCACCACGTCACAAATATTCAAGTCTTCCACTTTTTCTGCCATTTTTCACTTAACACTTTATTACCACAATTTCTTTAAATAGACATGGTAAAGTCACTGAATTTTACTGTTTTTATGAAGCTTATTTTTTATATAAGAAAAATATGAAGTTGGTAGAGACTTTTGCATACGACTCACCACTGTCCTTGTCAGGTTATATTTAGAAGTG
The DNA here is from genome assembly GCA_038048805.1 of Hipparchia sbordonii. Taxonomy (NCBI): domain Eukaryota; kingdom Metazoa; phylum Arthropoda; class Insecta; order Lepidoptera; family Nymphalidae; genus Hipparchia; species Hipparchia sbordonii. The sequence continues at coordinate 8,865,604 of CM076116.1, read as the reverse complement.
TAAAGAGCTAAACTAAATATTACGAGTACTAAGCTATGTTTGCGTGAATGAGGACATAGACCCATAGAATAGATAAAATAATACAACTACTGTTGCACTGTCAGACCTACTCACATCCTCCTCTTTTATCTAGAGACAAATTTATGACAGAGCATAATATTATGTCAAGTTTTAACTCTATCTTAAGTCCGAATTAAGTAAGAGAACGCTCTATAGCTCGCACCATTATTGTAAACTAACTTTCTGTTTTTCCGGGATAAAAGGCAACATATTATGTCATTCTCTATTTGGCGCACCTTTGGTGGTGAGCGCTGGGTCTTATAACTGATAGGTCTAGGGTTCGATTCCCGGCGGGGCAATTAGAGATTTTATCACTTCTAAATTGCTTCTGATCTGGTGGGAGGCTTTGGCCGTGGCTAGTTACAGCCCTACCGTTAAACTCTTCTAAGTTAGCCCGGTACCATCTTGGACTGTATCGTCACTTACCATCAGGTGAGATCGCAGTCAAGGACTATGGCAAGCCATCCAAAAAAAATCACGACGATCATTTACTCCGTTGCTGCATGATTAAAGGACAAACCAACAAACAAACACACTTTCGCAAGCTTATAACATTAGTAAGAATAGGTAGGTAATTTTTAAAGAAAAATCTCAATATTTTTACCAAAATCAACACCATGACACTTAGTTGCGCTAAATGCGTTATTAATTCACAAACACGTAAGTCACATTACTATTTCAATTAAAAATATAGCTGAGTTTAGAGCGGTGTTGTATTGGTGAGGCACTTTAAAGCAATGTGCAGAATGAATAGCTTAATTAGCTAAATTGATGTAACTCTGGCGATTGCGTGCGACCAAAGTCGTAACGATCTTGTGGTTAAACTCTTAAATCCAGATCAAAGAGTGGCAGGATCAAATCCCGTATAAAGTTCTCTACTTTTTCCCTTCACTAAACAAAATTAGGGTTGTTTTTCTCGCAATTTAACAAAGAGATAGCATTAATATTGGAAACTGACTTTCTTACTAATATTTAAACTAGTGGTTCGCCCCGAACTGAGACCTCGTGATAACCCATAATTCCCAAAAGTTTTAATTATATATTGTAATAATTAACTTTTAACATTAGACGCAATAAAAAAAATAATAGTTGACATAAAACTGTTTTACTGACACAGCGCCATCTATTAGCATTATAGTGAAGCTATTAGCTTCACAATAATGCTAATAGATGGCGTATTAAAATTAAATAATTTCGTTTCTTTATAACATTTATCTAATTTTAGTATATGTTGTTCAAGTACAGGATATAACTGAATTTTGAACCAAGTTTCACGTTCTAATATTCAGTAATTCAGAAGTTTTAGGGCTCTGACAGATATTTAGACGGACACACTTCTCTGTCTAGTAGGCAAGCGCCCTAGTTGACTCAGAGAACTCGCTTCGCTCGTTCAAATACGAAAGTGTGCTTTTTTTGGTTTTTGCTTCAATGACGTCACAAACGGGCAACGGATCGATGTAATTTTTTGCAGGGATAAAATTATTAAAACTCTAGAGAGGTTGCATCTTACATACTTCCTTTTATCCTTGTTTTCGCGAGTATAAACTATTAAGACCGAGAAAATATAAAAACATAGAATATCTACTCCAAAAACTAAAGCATATTTGACACCTAACTCCATGCAGACGAAGTCATGCGAAAAAGCTTGTAAAATATAAGCCATAATCTCTTTAATAGCAGATCTCCAAAGATTCTGTAAACTGAGTTTTAATCCGTCGATCTTAGTTAGGCCGGCCGCACACCAGGCATACATTTGTAACTCGATAATTGTAGCGCCACATTTGAAACGCGACACATTTAACGCCCCCATACATTTGTACGTGAGCACGCACACCGAGGAAGCATTTGTGGCGGGCGCACTTTGTAGCGAGACGTTGTCCGCGCTACACGAATTCAAGATCGAACACGTTCGTTTTTTGTGTCGCGTTGGTTTGCAAAAATGAAAGACAACATTGAATTTTACATTGAGTTTATTGTTAAACTTAATTTAACTAAATTTAATAATAGCTTGTATGTGTTTTCAGAAATTCGATAATATAACTGGAACTTTTCTTCATCGGATTGTAATTCTTGCGAAATTTTGAAATTCCCGTACATTGTGCAATCTTGATTAAACGGATGAACCCAATAACGTCTTTTTTTCTCATTAATCGCCACATCAAGAAATCTTCGTCATCAGACGATGATGTCGACATTCTCAAAGCGGTGCCACGCTACAACTGTGCTTCCGATGTGCGCATTTATGTATACATTTGTAGCGCTTAGAATTGTAGCGCAACGATTGTGGTGACGTAAATAACAAATGTATGCCTGGTGTGCGGCCGGCCTTAGCGTAATTAATTAACACGATTACCCGTCAAACGCCGCGCCGTCCCAATTAATGTTCAATATTCAATTTGTTACTTTGGCAGATTAAATTTACCCGAAACTTAATAAAAATTTGCATTCATAACAACTTATTTGACGCAGCTTTGCCTTTCAACTCAAAGCAAATGTCAAAGAGTGAAAATGCTTCAAAGTTCTTTACAAGCCTTAGTAAATCGACAGGCATTACAGTTTTACAAGTACTAATTCAAAGAAGTAGAGTAGGGACTCGATTCACTCGTCAAAATAACCGGCCAAGTGCGAGTCATACTCACGCACTGAGGGTTCCGAACCTTGGGAGGATTATATAAATTAGGTAGATAGTTAGGTACTATGAAAGTAAACGTTAAGGAAAAATACTGATTTTTGGAAAAACTGTCACTTACTGGGTTTTGATAATGGGGCAGCCGCGCTTTGAAAGCTGTAACTTTTCACTGAGTTAAACTAGAAACTTGAAATTTTCAGGGCATTAAGAGAACATTGAATTTTATATTCAGTATAAATTTCAACTTAGTATCTCAAGCCGTTTCTGAAAAAAGGGTGACACACTGACAGACAGACGGACGGACCGTTTTTTTCGGAACCCTAAAAATACTGTAGAACTATTGAGACCTCATATTTTACCATTATGGAGCTTAGTATCAGACATTGATGCGTCACGTCTGTGAATAACAGACGCATAAATAAGTGACATCACCACTTTATCTGACGCAGATTCCTTTAACAACTCGACGTAAAATACAGTCTAGTGTCTAATGTGCTATTGACCATATTTTGTCAATTTTATTGTGTTCGGCTCAAATAAACGCGTCTCATTCTGAAAGCGGTAATAAAATAAAAGAAACAGAAATCATTTTTTATTGTTTAATGCTAGGTAAAAAATATTTACAAGTAAGCATTATAATCAAGACAATCAGTACTCTAGGATATAGGTACTCCTCATATCTACATTAAAATCGTTATCAGCACTTTATCTAATTTTATCGACAATACGATAAAGTACTTAAAAATAAACATGATTTCACAATTTTACCTACCTACTGCAGCTAAATAGGGTTATGAATATTTACAAGTATTTTACTTTGCAACGTGTAATTGAATGTTTTTGTAACCTACACCACTCACGAAATATGCAAAAAGAACTTAACGTAAAGGTTTTTCATGCAAATTTTCTGAGCAAAACGAGTAACACAGTTTAAAACAGTTCCAGAAATCCATTAAAATCATACAGAATGTACACGTAGCTTCAGAACTTATTCCAACACTTAACTAACTTGAAACTTAACGAGTTCGTTTACGGGCTTCCGGAGCAATTTAACTTACGCGGCAAAGTACATCGTACATCTTATACGCCACTTCTGCTCCCCCGAAGCCTATGTAACAAGAGTTGTGGCTCGGGTGGACCTTTCCAGGAGTGACTGACAGCTGATGTCTAGCTCTGCCAACGTATAGCGTCTCTCCAGTAGATGTTCTTCCCCCAGGAATAGCGCCTGGGGGGACGCTTCCATTCGACGCTGGTACCCATCTCAAACTTTCGGGTTTAGCGCATAGGACGTCGATTTTCTGAACAGGTATCTCCTTCCCATTATACATTACCGATGCAGCGTTGTGCCTCACTGATAACTTCCCAGGAACGAGATCCCCGTTATGCCACGCTCGGATAACCCATAAAGGGCTTCCGTCCCAACCTTCATGACCTCCGATGACTGCTTTTCCCGTCAAACTATTGGCTGTAGTCGAAGTGGTAGGCACCCAATCGTAATCTCCATCGGTTTCGGATATTTGGACTTGTTCTGTTGTCGGCGGGTTGGATGCTTCTCCTTGGTAAATTATGTTTGTTATGTAAGTAGGATTGCTCGGGTCTGGAGGTGGTCCGATTGGAACTGGCATCATGACCGCTCCGGGGATGTAGTAAGGGTAACCATACGGGTAAGGTTGGGGTTGGGGGTGGGAAACTTGGCCGAAATCAGGTTGGTTATTATTATTTGATCCAGATCCTGACAGGTTAGGTTGAGGGTATCCCGTACCTGAAAAGTTTGGTGGGTGAGGTGGACGCCACCCTGGACCGTAATATGGTGGTGGGGGTGGTCCGTGGGGTGGTGGATAACTCATTTTCTTGTTCGAATTCCTTGGACTTAGACTAAAGTTCGTCAAAACTTATAAGAAGTCTATTATTTTACCTTCTTCACGCTTGTATGACAATGTACACTACTGCACTTTCTTGAATACGATGTTTGGAATTCCTCTTTCTTGTTCTTTTTTTCTTTTCTTTAAAGTTCTCTCCTATATATTTTTATTAACTCACTATTACAAATCCTCAGTTATTTCGGTTTTATTATTCAGAATAATTTACTTCTACGATCACAAAGAATTGATTGTTATAATTATCAGTGTATTCAGGATACAGTTTATATTGTTCAGTTGCAATCTTATCTGGTTAAAGATAAACGGATAACTGTCGATAGATTACATGAATCACTGTATTGTATTCCAAATTATTAGTCACGCGTATTAATAGATAAATTTTGCTTAATTTCATTAACAAAGAAGTTTTTTATTAGAAAATTATTCTGTAGGGACCTATTACCTAAAATTTGTTTAGGAAGAACTCCCTGGCGCAATGGTCTTATAACTAGAAGGTTTTGGGTTCGTTCCTGGCGGGGGCAATTTGGGAATTTATAATTTCTGAATTGCCTGTAGTCTGGTTTGGTGAGAGGCTTTGGACGTGGACCACCGCCTAAATGAATTGGCGGCATGTCTTTGACGTGACGCCAAGTCATTTAGCGTCCCGGTACGATGGCGTCTAGAAACCGTTCAAGGGTAAGGGTTGAAGAACACTGCCATACCCATTCCAAGCTAGCCCGCTACCATCTTAGACTGCATCGTCACTTACTTTCAGATGAGATTGCAGTCAAGGACTACCTTGTCATTGAATAGAATAAAACTGTCAAAGAGATAGAGAATACCCTACTGGACTCAAATGAAACGAATAAATCATTTACTTATTTATATTTACGAACTTACATAAATATCAATAGATACAAATAACAAAAAAATAAATTACTGAAATAAAGAAACTTAACTATTAACAAAATAAAAATCCGACTTCAATACGAACAATATCTCACTCTCATAAATTGCGTTTTAATTCTTGTAAACTCAAAAATCAATTTTGATGTCTTGAAAATACTGCTATTATTTTGAAGTCGGTTACCAAAAAAACTAATTTTACATAATCTATCCTATAGTATTTTGTACAACAGAATGGAATGGAAGTACTCGATAGAAACTTATGATCAAGCAAGTATTAAAAGAATAATTTTCCTCTAAAACTTGCTTTACCCTGCTATTTACTCCGCACCTCTCTCAAAATCAACATTTTGGTAAATTTGCATCTTAGAGCATTAATTAAAGTTTTGCATTGTTATTGTATAAGCTTTTTTTGACAATCCTTACTATCCTCACTAATATAATAAATGAGAAAGTGTGTTTGTGTGTTGGTATCTTGGTTTGTCCTTCACGCGGTGTGTTCTGGAGAAACTTTTTCTGTTATGGCGGATTACAGCCTATTATTTTTTCTTTCAGTTTTATCATGATATACCGCAAAGTAAAGCCTGCTTCTATCCAATTTTTGATATGAGGATGATGATGATGATGATGATGATGTGAAGAGGCCAGCCTCAGGTGAGCACCACGGCCCTGAAGACGCATCTGTTCCCGTCCATAAGCGCCGGCCACACGAACGACTTGATGAGGTCGGAGCGGCGTTCGCGGGAATCGCCCAGCGAATACCGCACGTGCTTCTCTGGATTCATTACCACTGAAATAAAAAATTGTCGTAGGTCATAGGTCATTCCTAGTTGGACCGACGACATCTCTGCCGTCCACAATCTATAATGCCGTTTACTACCAAGACCATATTTCCTAATATAAACCCAAAAACATTTAAATTAGTGTTTATATTAGGAAATATGGTTTTGGTAGTTAATGACGTTATAGCTTGTGGAAGGCAGATCTGGCGAGTTGCAGGGAGCCGCTGGATGCAGGTGGCGCAGGACTGATTCCTGTGGAAGTCCATGCGTGAGACCTTTGTTCAGCCTCGGTTCTTTATCGATGTTACTTAATTACTACAAATTGCTGTTGACTTCAGGCTGTTTTTAATGAATTAGAAGAGTTTATTCATCATCATTACCAGTAACCCGTCAAAGGCTGACTACTAAGCGCAGGTTTCTTCTCAGAGAAGGGTTATAGGTCATCACGCTGGTGCAATGCGGATTGGCAGACTTCAAGCACCTTCGAGAACATTACCACTTAGGTTGAACATTAAGACCTCTTAGGTTGAACATTAAGACCTCTTAGGTTGAAGCATGTCATTTGTAATTGCTTAAACGTTCTCAACTCCGAAAAGTCAGAGATCGTGCCCGGGATTAAAACCTCGAACCCTCGAATAGGAGACAGCAGTATTAACCACTAGGTTATCAGTGCTATATTTAAGAAGAAGAACTAGAAAGGTTACCTGGTGTAAAGTCGGTGTCGATGCGCAGCGGCGGCGCGTGCAGGCTCAGCGCCCAGGCCGCGCGGCACGCCGCCGCCACCAGCGCGTGCAGCGCGCCGCACGACGCCAGGCACGGGTACTCGCGCAGCGTGCTCACCACCTGCCGACACCGCTGCCGCGTTAGCGCTCTCTGTCCCCGCACTCTCGTAGCCCACAGGACTACTCTAACTACACTAAACAACTTGACGTCCGCACCACTCGAGAAACAGATAAGGCTGATTTTTGGGTGCAATTTAAACCCCTATGTTTGTTACCTACGACTAATGACATGCGGTTCCCGATTTCCCTATTAGCTCGTCTCCGTTAACAGAGTATATATGGCGCTTTGATCTGCGTGGGAGATATTATAGTGCACTAGTGTGTGCTAAAACAAAGGTGCACTCTCTATTCCCTCACTCGCATAAACTGATAGGACGAAAAATCTAACACGAACGGAGAGAAATCAGGCACAGAACCGTCGGATTTACGCCGTCCGAGGCACGGGAGTGACTCACCCACAACTTCCTAACTCCGGGCTAGTACTGAGAATTTCTTGACAGGAAAACCCAATACATTTTTTGGCCCGACCCGGGAAACGAATCCGGGACCTCGTCTACTAGTCCAACGAGGCAGTGTGTGAGTAACCACGTACCTGATTAACAACTGTTCTCTCAGCGTCCCCCAGCGGGAAGGTGTGCGCGGTGTTCCTCAGCAGCCTCATGGCGGCCGCCGTGAACCCCGACGCGCCGGGGGTGTCGTCCGAGTCGCACCCCAGCAGAGCCTTCACCTCGTTGAGCCGCTTGTCGCGGAGGCTTATCGCGGCTCGGAACGATAACTGGAAAAATGTTTGTAAAATAGTTATTTGTTCAACAAGATAGCAAAGTTCCTTTTTGTTGCGAGTGCCTAGTTTGAACCCCGAGCGGGCGAAGGATTCTATAATATTCTAAGTTAGAATCCTGAGTGTAGTGAGGGATTCAAAAGCATAAGAAACAAAAACTTTGTTATCGTATGAAACCTGGTATGATAAATACAACTTTTCACCTCACTAGAAGTACTAAGAGAAAGAGTTGGACCTTTCTTGAGACAATACTTTTTCTCACTGAGTGAGCAAAAACGACTTTTGCTCACTGGTTCAAGACAGCAAGGCGCCTTTTTTGAGCTAGTGAGGTGAAAAAACTGCATTTTCTACCAGAAGAGGCTACTGGATAGAAGCAGGCTTTACTTTGCGGAATTCCATGATACTCAAAGAAAAATCAAGTCCGCCAAACCTTTCGGCCATCAAGAAATCCAGGAAAAGAAGATGAGTTTGATTTTTCCTTGAATGCCAGAAGTGGATATTTCATTGATTACGTTCTTTTAATGTGAAGTAAGGAATTTCAAGGAAGGACATCAAAGGAATTGAAGGAAAAACAAATCGACAAGCAAATTCCATCGATATATAGCAAATTCGCATTTTCAATACTCGTATTAGGAAGGGAAGGATTTAGTGGGCAGCTGATTGCAAAGCCGTTTGCTTCCATTTGACTTTGTCAGGAAGTAAATAATTCATTTGTGTAAAGAGATAATGAGATTATCTCTTTACACAAATGAATTATTTACTTATTTTCACTTTTTACACATTGTTTACATTTGTGTGATGGCAAATCTCAAGTTTCTTTCAGACTTTCTTTACGATAAATAAAAATGTATACTTACGACGACAATGGAGAAGACAATCTTGTACTTGAGGTTGGGCGTTGGCTTCAGTTGGTCCAGCGCGGCCAACGCTGGCAGCACCTCGTCTGCGGCTCGCGACCACACCGCCGCGTATTGAGACACGAGCTTACATCTGAAATATTATTTTAAAAATGTTACTATTGAAACTATGTGCTCATAAGAAATACAGGGTTGCTCAGCAGATTATGGAGAGAGTATCCCTGCGAGATCAAATCAGAAATGAGGAGATCCGTACGAGTACCAAAGTTATCGACATAGCTCATAGAGTTGCAATACTGAAGTAACAATGGCAAGACACATGACTGGAAGAACTGACGGTCTTCTCGTCTCTTCCTGGGAATTGTTTTAGCAATTAGACTTTACTTTGTGAACTGACGACCTCCCTAGAATCTCCCTCTTCTCAGCAGAATCTACATTCCGAACCGGTGGTAGTTTTATGACGTGTCATAAGAGCTACAAGTTAGCCTATATGAAATAAATAAATTTTGAATTTGAATTTGTCCACCAGTAGTGTATTGGTTGATGAAGAAGATGAAGATGAGAGGTCAGTATCACCTGTCCGGATGCTGGTGGGAGTCATCACTATCTGAGTGGTAGCCATCGCTGGCGGAGTCCGTGGGGGAGCGAGGGGTGGTCTCCGCGGCTGTCGGCCCCTCGCTCATCTGCGCCAGCACCGCCGCGCAGCCGCGCGAGTAGCTCATGAGGACCCCGGCGACCGGCCTGGAAGAATGAACAAGAACAGTCATTAAAAAACAAGCAGTTAAAAGAGAATAAAAAACCCGCCTTGCTCTCGAGCTGTCCACACGCGGATTTCGAGTGAACAACTCGATGACCACCCGCTGCTCAACCACTTGCCATTGCCAAAGCTGTCCCGACGTGGTCCTGACTGTGTCGCGGTGCTTCACTTGACCTATTTTGTGACTACACTAGAGCCTCTAGTCAAGTCTAGAGGTCGATGCATTGGTAATGCGTTGACCACTCGGTGCACCGGCCGCATGACATCACGTCAATAAAAAATGACGATACCTTTTAAGTCGTGCACTCTCTTTTAAAACTCAACTTAATATAAAACTTGAGAATACCAGCTAAACAATATAAACTTCAAAATCTTATCAGCGGACCCAGTCGAATTTCACCAGTTAGGGCTAGTTCAGACATAACAGATGAGAAACCGCAGCAAATCTCAGAAACGCATCGCGAGAAGAATGGAACATAATATGGGTAAATAAGGTAAACATCAATTCCATGCTATATAAAAGGAAAAGGTGACGGACTGACTGATCTACCAATAAGAATAAGAATAAGAATTAGCACAGCTCCAACCAATGAACGGATCGGGCTGAAATTAGGCATAGAATAAGAAAGAAATTCCGAAATTCAACTCCTAAGGGGGCAAAATGGGGAATGAAAAATCGAACTTGAGCGAAGCCACGGGCAAAAGCTAGTTTTTAGAAATAAAATTATGGTATTATTTCCCTTCTCCTGCATTTCCTTTCGCGAGAGTGTTAATTTAAACAAAAACAACATTATAAAATCACTCTGGACGTGGTTTTTGATACGAACGAAACTTTACTAAAACAGTGGTAATAATATTGTTCTATCAACGTAAGTTACAATCAAAAGTTGAAAAAATACTAGCTGATCATTGAAAAGTTATGTAAAGTAAGGAAAAGTGTTGTTATGTTTACTCACTCGGCTACTCGAAGACACTGATTACAAAAGTAGTAGAAAACGCACGGTTACGACCGTCTAGTCTGAACTATCCTCTACAACACAGTAATTCAAATTAAACAAAGACAATTAGAATCTGTTGGAACAATGGGAAGTGCTAATTTGTCTAATGAAGCCACTTGGAACAAAAGATTAATAATCATAATATCATCTTTCACATGGGAGATGAAAGTCGTTATGTAAGACCTTCCAATGTAATTGAGGCGCTAATTATGTCACATTAGAGTTAATTGATACTTTTCATTAAATGTAAGTTACACCAAAACAGAAAGCTCTAATCCTATCCTTCATCTAAATATATAAAAGGCAAAGGTGACTGACTGACTGACTGACTGACTGATCTATCAACGCACAGCTCAAACCACTGGACGGATCAGGCTGAAATTTTGCATGTAGATAGCTATTATAACGTAGGTGTCCGCTAAGAAAGGATTTTTGAAAATTCAACACCTAAAGGGATAAAATAGGGGTTTGAAAAATCGAACTTAACGTGAGCGAAGCCGCGGGGAAAAGCTAGTTAACATTATAAATGGGAAAGTTTGGATGGATGGATGGATATTTGTTACTGAATCACACCGCAAAGACAACCGATTTGGCTGAAAGTAACAGAGATAGATTATACTTTTTATCCTGGAAAATAAGAGAGTTTCAGCGGAAATCAAAAACCTCAATCCATGCGAACGTAGTCCCGGGCATTAACTAGCTATATGTAGAGTAACTAGTTACTTATATGTGTAACTAGTTAGTTATATGTGTTTTAAAAAATTAATGTCCGTTTTTATAAGGAACACCTAAGGTAGAAATGACTTTGTATAAGGAATTGTATTTAGGGGCTACTTGCGTAAAGAGATTGCTACTCAACTTGAAATTGCTACTTAACTTGTACGCCTCGACTTGTTTTATTTATGTTGCTTTTCTTGCTTATACTGTTTTCTATTTAGATATCTGCACGAGGCAGATAAGCTACTTTTTATCCCGAAAAAAGGGTTCCCGCGGAGTTTTTTAAAAAACCTAACTCCACGCGGGTGGAGTTGTGTGCAAAAGCTAATTCTTTTTACCCATATATGAAAGCCAAAGCAAAGCCAGAAAAAGCCAGTTAAGAAAGAGTTATGATTGTACCAATTTACACTAGTATCTAGTAATATTGTATCAGTCTACTAGCTTTTGCCCGCGGCTTCGTTCAATAAGTTCGATTTTTCAAACCCCTATTTTACCCCTTTAGAGATTGAATTTTCAAAAATCCTTTTTTAGTAGGCATCCTTCTTTAGGCATACGCCTTTCAGCTTGATAGATCAGTCAGTCAGTTACCTTTTCTTTTTTTATACCCATTCAGATTATACCAATTTTATACCCATTCAGATATCCAAACTGCTGGACCGATTTTGATGAATGAAGCGTCAATCGATTCGTTATTATTGTCCGGGTGACACAGGCTACATTTTTATATGAACAAAAGTAATATGTTGATGTTGCATCCAATTTTCACTAATTAATTTAGAGTTATTAAACTTTTCTCTAGTTATGAAACGAAAGGCAAAACAAGCATGCGGGTATGGAAAATCGGATGCCGGAAGGGAATTCGACATCTCAAAGCACCAAGTAGGTAGGTAACTCATAAACGTCGAACAAAGCGTAATAAATCTCAGTGCAACAATGAAATTAGCTCCGAAACATTATTTTATTCAAATGGCAGCGCAACTTCGCGCAGATTTCTCCCGCGTTCACCCAACAATGGCTGTAAACGCACGCATGTTAACTATGTATTTGTGTGAAAAACGAAAGAAACGAAAGCTTTGACCACAGCTTAACAATAACAGTTGAGTAATGTTTCTCTTATTGTACACTTTACTGAGTAACACTGGACGTGTTAAGCATTAAGTTCCATTTGAAAGGTAGGAGGGGAAAAAGAATCTCATCAGAGATTCTTTTCGGAAAGTTGGGTGGACTTTTGAATTTGAATTCAGAGAATTGACAGAGATATTGCAGTAGACAAGTGTGTGCGCAAGTACAGACCTTCTTCCTTTATTCCCTCACTCTCATAATCCGGTGGAATGGAGAGAAATTACGCGCTGAACCGATGGCTTTAAGTACTCTGGCATCGGGATGACACACTGCCAACTTACAAAAAGACCTATGTACTAAGAATAATTTCTTGACAGGACCCAATACATATTATGCCCAAACCGGGAAGCCAATTTAGAACCTCGTTATCTGCAGTTGATCATGCTAGCTACTAAATCAATAAAACAGTATCTGAATCATAAACATTATAAAAAAGATTTACAAGATAAATACGAGTACATGCAACGTGGGGTTATTCAAGGGGCAGACCGACAAATCGCTGCTTCAGAATTAAAGAGCCATATCTCAAAATCAAATTTTTTTCACGAGAGTAGATTGAATTTTTTTTTAATATTTTTTTTGCTTTTTTGGCTCTCCAACTTACAATGATAATATAATCAATTACAATCATATGATAATGCTAAAAGGGCGTACGCGTAAATTATTGTAATTTAAAGGCCGATTTTGACGAATGTCTTCGCGTTATGGCCCTATTTTTGAAATAAAAGTGAATTTGGAAAATTTTGAGATGTGGCCCTTTAGTTCTGAAGCAGCGAAATTCCTGAAAAGCCGGCAACGCATTGTTGGTGCCTCTAGTGCTACAAATGTTCAACACTCAATTCAAACGTTATTCCCCCAGTTTGTTTGCTCACTATTAATATTGAAAACAAAAGATGTTACAGCTATAAACCTTTCAACGATAAACAGCTTATCTTTACCGCCTACTATAAAAAGTAAGATAAATCAAGAAACGTGTAATTTCACGAAAACGGAAACGTTTATCGTAACTAGTGGAAATTACACGTTCCATCCGTTACAAAAACTTATCCAATAGCAGGTGCGGCTGTTACATCATTGATTTATAAGTGTCACTGTGAACATGAAAGCTGCACGAACATCGAGTGAGACTTTTTGAGTGCTCCTCACTGCTTAGGGTCGTGAACCTTTCCATTAGTCGAATAATGTTTATTTTTGAATTCTTGTTCTTTACTATTATCATTACCTTGGTGTGATTCTCTAAAAATGATTGCTAGTGATGACGATTGCAATCGCCTTTGATTGGCCGACACTCACTCGCAATTGGCTAAAATTTTAAACACCCCTAACATTTAAAAAAAATATTTAATTCGCCATTTTGTGGTGGCGGCCAGAAAATAGCGAATTACAATTAGCGTTAAAATTCGATGGTTTGGTAGTCCTCTTTCTTGAGTGTTTTCTCAAAGCCCGTTATATAGCCGGAGCCGTCATAATTTTTATAGAGTGTACTTGAATTTTAATAACTGTACAAGTATTACATAATTATTTATCAATGTAACCTGTGTCTCGATGTATATTCAGGTATGCTTTCGCCCACAGCGCAGTTATGTAACGGTGAAATCAATCACGAAAGCTCTATCATGTTTTGTGCATAACGCTTTGTCAATATTGGTATTGCTTTTAAGGTTTTCAGGGTATCTACACACTGATATTCGGTCCCAACATTCCGTTAAATGTAGTGAAGCGATGTGTAAAAATATAATATTATTGTTTTGCCTATACTTTAGAACTTTTTATACTTCGTCTGGTGAGAGGCTTTCGCCGTGGCTAGTTACCACCCTACGGTGGTCAGGCTAAAGCCTCCCACCAGACTAGACCAGAGAAAATTCAGAAATTATGAATTCCCCCCGCCGGCAATCGAACCCGAGATCTCCCAGTTACAAGACCACAGCACTCACCACTGTGCCAAGGAGGTCGTCGACGTATTTCATTTAGCGCGCCAGTGATGTAACTTGTAAAAGTGATAGTACAGTACCTATCAGGTACAGTACTATAGTGATAGTACTTGTATCAAGACTGTACCTACTTGATACACCGCCTAAGTGCCGCTAGTATGCACGCGAAGATAAAAGTACCTACTAGCGTAACATAAATGCATGCATCACAATCCAAATTCTCACAAATTACTTTTCCATCACGATCTTTAATACGTTTAAAATTATTCACGTAACCTCAAGAGCACGAAGCTCATAGATGAGATATTAATGATACCCCATCCAAATTAAATATCAACCTTCCGAGTATCTCGAACGCAGCATTATGTAATGCATTCATACATTATATTGCATTCATACATTATATACAATAGCATAACATAAGTTTCCGTTAAAATATGTATCTAATTCCTGGTAGGATGTGAGATTTTATCTGATTGTGAGAGGAAGGGGAAATGGATTTTAACAAGTTCTGTGCAATGTTATGATGTGGAGTTTCTGTGAGATCAAATCGAAGATGTTGAGATCTGTGGAAGAACCAGACACATCGTCATAGTTCAAGGGTTGCGAAGCTGGACGCAGAAACTTAGAACTTGACAAAGTTCAACAAGGTTTGACATTGACCAACGCAACTTGGATCACATCGCTGCTTACATCTCTGAGATACAAAGATTTAAAAAAAAATTGTGATATCCAAGACGTGTATCTAGTGCACTAATTTTTTAATTACGAGATAGCCTTGCAATCAATGATGGAAGACACTGATGAGGTTTAGGTTGGAGTGCGCTTGCCTAGGAAATGCCAATTTACTCTTGCCTTGAAGAGACTCAATTATTCGTGGCCGGAAACAGACGTACCTAGTCTAGTGGGTAACTGCCTCGTTGGTCTAGTGGTCAGCAAGTTCTACTGCGGATGACGAGGTCTCGGGTTCGATTCCAGGGTCGGGCCAAAAAATATATTGGGTTTTTCAGTCGAGAAATTCTCAGTTAGGAAGCTGGCGGCCCGAAAGCTGGTGGTGTCCCCCCCGTGCTTCGGAGAACACGTAAAACCGCCCGTCCTGCGCATCCCATCCTTCCCATCGGACTGTGAGAATGAGGGAATAGAGAGTGCACTTTTGTTTGCGCACACACTTGTGCACTATAATTGAACGAGCGAAGCGAGTTCTCTGAGTCAACTAGGGCGCTTGCCTACTAGACAGAGAAGTGTGTCCGTATAAATGTCTGTCAGAGTCCTATAACTTCTGAATTACTGAATATTAGAACGTGAAACTTGGTTGAAAATTCAGTTATATCCTGTACTTGAACAACAAATACTAAAATTGTGTATTTGTGCGCTACCATCTTAGACTGCATCGTCACTTACCATCAGGTGAGATAGCAGTCAAGGGCCTTATCATCGAATAAAAAAATAAAAAGAAAACTTGAAAGAGAAGGGAATGACTGCGCCAACATAAGTAAAAAAACTGCATTGTGGTTAGTAGCTCCCCAACAACACACTAACTGCATTACGGCATAACGGCATAGCTTCCGGTACGATGACCCTGTTTTAATTAGACGGGTTAAAGTTAACTTTGTAAGAGAGTAGTTACCCAACTTTGCTACCTGATTTTATTGCGAGTTAACAACTTCAGGCTAGGAGCATGTTCAATTAGCTTTGTTCCAGAAAAACCAAAGTCAAATATGATAGACTTTGGTTTTTCTGGTACAAAGCTTTCCATACTCGTACCTTACTTAGCCTAAGTATTTGAAAAAAAAGCTACCTCAAACTGAAATCACCAGAAAATTAAACCACAATTCTTCCTACTTTCTGTGAGCTGTTTGCAACTTCTTCGTTTACGATTAATTATTATTTAGGAAGAGCTGGCTAGTTACACTCTATAATGGTTAAAATAAGATTAGATACCATTAAACTTAAATTTAATCACCGAAAAGCGTCACAAGGCAGACCAACGTGGTTTTCATTAACCTGATATCACTCAGATTCAATGTCCAACGCACTTACGCACTGCCTTCTCGCTATTTAATCTAGCACAAAGAATCGCGACTCTGCGCGCTGTATCAACGTGGTTTCCAATTATCTCGTGCCACTCAGATCCAACGTCGGGTCGCTCCGCTTGATGTATCCAACGCACTTAAGAACTGCCTTCTCACTATTTAATCTAGCACCAAAAGTCGTGACGCTATATCAAAGTGGTTTCCACTAACCTGGTATCACTCAGATCCAGCGTCGGGTCGCTCCTCTTGATCTGTCCAACGCACGCGAGCACCGCCTTGTCGCTCTCAACTCTAGCTGCCAGTGAAGCAACTAGTGTTGGCAGCTGCCTCAAAGCGGGTTTATCGACGATAGTGAGAAGACTCTTGTTGTCGATGAGGCGACGTTCGACGTCAGCGTGCGACAGCGCGAGAAGCCGCTGGTGGGATGAGGATGCTGGGTCTTGGCTGACTGTCACTGATGACTGTAGACAAACAATAATTATTCTCCTCTAAAACCAAGTATTCATGATCATCATCAAAATCATTATATTCTCTTAACAAAATGTATATTCCATTAAAATCACGTTTATAGATCTTCTTCTCTATCAACCATTAGACGTCCACTGCTGAAGAAAGGTCTCTTGCATGAAAATTCACAGCTCTTGCGTTCCCTGTATCCATATTCCATGCATCTCGTCAAGCTCAGGACCAACTGTTTTACGTGCTCTTTGAAGGACGGGGGTGACACACAACCTACTTTCTAACTCCAGGCTTGTACTGAGAATTTCTTGACAGAAAAACTCAACAAATTTTTTGGTCCAACCCAGGAATCGAACCCGAGAACTCGTCATCCGTAGCCGCACATGCTGCACTGGACCAACAAGGTAGTATCACACTAATATTAAAGCCGATGTTTGTGTGTGTATGTGTATGTTCGTTACTCCTTCAACGATTTGGCTGAAATTTGGAATGGAGATAGGATAGGAGCTCATACCCAGGATTAACACATAGACTACATTTTATCCCGGAAATCGTAAGAGTTCCCGCGGGAATCGAAAAACTTTAATCCATCCATCCGGGCATCATCTAGTATTATATAAAAGTAAACTGTTTCCAAATAGCTTACCAGCTCTTCCAGCTTGTGCAGAGCCTGCTTGTAAACCTCCACGTGCCTCTGCAGCTCGTTCTTCATGGCCACGTGCAGCGAGATCAGCGACCCTGACGCGTCCGCCGCCAGGCCATGAGTTCCGAGACCTTGAACGTGGGAGGTTTTATGTTTACACCGGCAGCACCAGAGCAAATCGCCATCTTTGTTATAGCTCAATAAAGATTTTAAAAAAGAGGTTCTCATCCGCCAGTATCTTTTTTTTTATGTATGTTACCCGATTACTCGAAGACACCTAGGCCGATTTGGAAAATTGTTTTTTTGTTTGAAAGGGTATACTTTCCAGGTGGTCCCCGTGGATTTCAGGTCAGGATCTGATGATGGAATCCTGGAGAAATCGAGAGAACTCTTCAAATTTTATAGGCACAATTGATATACTTTTGCTCTGTCGCAGCGTGATTGACAGACAAACGAACAGTCAACTAAATATAGTTGAAATAAAGATATACTTAGATGATTCCATGGTATAATAAACTAGCTGATGCCCGCGGCTTTTAAAAAATCTGTAAAAACATTTAGTATGAACATAATTATAAAATGGGCGTTAAAATCGTCAGAATCATGTTCCCCTTCCTTAAATTCTTGAATCCCTGGTTTCCGGATGCTGCAAGGATTTTAGCATTCTGTATAATCGTTAAAGAAACACCAACACCACAGTACATGATTCAGAAGACAAGCGTAAGAATGAAGATTAAAAAAAACCGAAGAAAAAAAAAGATAGAAATCGCGAGGAAATAACACCATTAATGTTTCCCCTGTTTTGTTTTATTTGCATCCGTTTTTTTATGAGGAAATTATGCATGACGCGCACTTCCACTAGTCTCGGCCAAAACTCAACATAAATACATATTCTGATTATGATTCATATTATACTGTAGTAACCTCGGTGTTACATGGCCGAAATTAGTTTACTCGCTCTTATTAAGGTACGTTCGTGATTATGGAATAACAATTTTTTTTTTCTTTTCAGTTTTCAGTCCGCACCTTTAACCGTTGCGCTACCGAGTTATATCATTATTATCAGAACAAGCAAGAATGCTTTATAGACTAGTAATTTTTTAAGATTGTAAGATATTAGTTCTATAAAAAAAAATACAGCCTAGCTCTCAAGGGTGACATGCTCACTTTAAATAAGTTAGATTAAAAAAAAATTGGGTAGATCCATACTTTGCATCTACCTAGAAACATTGCATTAAATTCGATTTTTTTTATTTCGTATAGAGTGTAGACCAACTTGTAACTCCTACTCCTATATCAAGACTCTACCGCCGTTCGATCGGACAAATTAGAGCTTAGACATTGCCATTGAAATGTCTTGGTTGCTTGTTTCTTTGTACAAAACGGCACCGAACACAATTTCACCCTCACCACCTGGGTGCCTGGAGCACTTCGACCATCCGATGTGCCAGATATTTTTTCCACGTACTTTGAAACTGTGGAACCAAATCCCTGCGACGGTGTTCCCACTAAACTACAACATGGGGTTATTCGAGGAACGGACCAGCAAATTCCTAAAAAGCCGGCAACGCATTGGTGCTGCCTCAGGTGCTACAAATGTTAATGGGCGACGGTAATCATTTAACATCAGGTGATCCGCCTGCTCGTTTTCTCGACAAAAATATATAAAAAAAAACAACAAAAGGTAAAAAGTAAAAATTTTATACGTATTTTCACTTACAAGGTCGCCATGTAACCAAAAATCTATTTAATAAATGTTCAAAAACCCATCTTACATTTTTGAAATTCGATTCCCAACGACAATTTCAACACGTTCACGAAGTTTTTGGACAATTGCATATAAAAAATGGCGCAAATGATTTCAAGGTTTAAAGTATTGGCTAATGATGATACAATGGCGGTTGCTACGAATATTTTAACTACGCTAATTAAAATTGTGATTCCTAAAAACGACCCACGCGGTCCGGCCAGTATGAAAAGATTTTGAAATCGATTGTTATTCTCTAGTTATTTTGCCAACTCGTAAAATGCAAGTCAGTAGCCTATTTTTTCTGGGCATTCTTAAAACTTTGAAACTTTGTTACTTGGGTGGGTCTATTTTTTTTTAAATATTAGCCATGCTGATAATATCTATTAATCATCTCTTTCCTTCAAATAGGCGTGAAGCTTGTTAGGAGTTGTGGACTCTACGTCAATAACAGACCTAACTTCTCTGGTACAAAGGTGTGCGTCTACCAGGCGAGATTGCAATCAAACATCTTATCATCATATAAAAATATCTCTATATTTGCTTCTAATTAATTATTAGGTAAAATCTTGGAGGATTTATATCCTCCAAGGTAAAAATAAATGGATGCATATTAGAAAAAAAACAGACGTTAAAACGTAAGGAGGTTGTCAAAACAAAAAGTTATGGATATGGCAAATTATGAGAACTGCAGCCTAAGCACGAACATTTTAACTTTCGAATAGCAAAGGACAAAGGTGAAGTTAACAAGACATTTTATATGACTTTAAAAAAAGGCGGAGGTTCTCAATTCGTCGGAATCTTTTTTATTTTTATGTATGTTCCCCAATTAGATACTTGAAGACGCCTGGACCGCTTTGGAAAATTATTTTTTTGTTTGAAAGGGTACCTCCCAGGTGGTCCCAAAGACAGAATCTGATGAAGGGATCTTTTAGAAATCGCGGGAACTCTTCAAATTTTAACGAAGTAAATGCTACCTTACCTAGAACCAAAGTTACCGACATAGCTCTGCGAGTTGCGAAACTGAAGTGGAAATGGGCGGGGCACATAATTCGAAGAGCTGGTGGTCGATGGGGTCCCAAGATGCTGGAGTGGCGACCCGCACCGGGAAGTGCAGTGTTGGCAGACCCCCCACTAGGTGGACAGACGACATCAAACGAGTCGCAGAGAGCTGCTGGATTCAGGCGGCACAAGACCGAGGCCTGTGGAGGTCCATGCTTACTTATGTCCAGCAGTGGACGTCCATTACTTGATAAAGAAGAAGAGAAGAAGAAATACTACCTTGAACAGCGGCGTCCAGCTGTCTCCTCCGGTTGTCCACGGCGTCCCGCGCATCAGGGCTGTAGTGGAGCAGCGCGCTGGCCAGGCGAGAGGTCCTGGGGCGAAGGCCGGAGCCCTGCTCCCCGCCGAGGAGCCCCACCAGCCGCCACGCCACCGCCTCGCATTGCAGCTCGGGCCGCGGCGTGATCTCCAGCGAGATTAGCCTGAGGATCGACGGAGTCCATTTACAAATAGCGCTTGAATTATTTAAAACATTGAACTAATGTTCCTTGGTCAACGATTGGTAAAATCCAATGGTAGTTATTTAAATGGTGGTTTTAATTGTAGTTTTAGTTTGTTGAATAAATGATATCTATCTATCTATCTCTCTATAGTTATAGCTAGTTTATTTAAATGTTAGCATGTAAGTAAGTAAGGTCATTTGCTGCATTTCATCTTGGGATTTTTAATTTTCTTACCTAAAGCCTTAGTTTATCTTTTTAGTATTGCAACACCTCCTGCTGTCTTCTTATTTTTTTTTTTGTTTTTCTTAGCCATAAGGTTGTCAGGAAGAGATTACGTTTTTAGCATGGAGCTATCAAAAAATTTCATTCCTCTGAGCGTTTTAGCGATAAGACCGCCTTTTTGTACTGACATAATACCTATATTTTGTTACGTTTACTTTTTTCTGTTTATGGTGCAATAAAGAATAAATAAATTAATGGTAGTTTTACTTTTGGGATAAAAATGTAACATGGAATATTATTGCAATGCATTCTAAGTTACTGATTCTGAACAAACTATTTTCAGCTTTTTCACTAACTTATTTTTTTTTAACTTATTGAATGCAACGACGAGATTTTGAATGAAAGGTGCTCGAGACGAGGTGATAAGTGAAACTCCATTACCTAATATGTGATAAGTAAGTAAGTGTGTAAGTGTGTGAGTAATAAACAAGTATTTCGTCATAAGCAAGGGCTAGTTTTTTTCTTTTTGAGTGAAAGTGATCCGACGTCGCTCCGTCTGACAGATCTAGGGTTGCCAACCACATAAATTCCAATGCCCGAATTAAAAAAATGTATTTCTTACTAGCTGATGCCCGCGACTTCGTTCACGTGAATTGAGGTTTTTTAATACCCGCGGGAACTCTCTTATTTTCTGGGATAAAAATAGTCTATGTGTTATTCCAGAGTATTATCTATCTCTGTGCCAAATTTCAGCCCAATCGGTTCAATCGTTGCGGCGTCATTGAGTAACAAACATCCATCCATCCACCATCCATACTAATAGCATAAATGCAAAAGTGTGTTTGCTTGTTGTTTTTTTGGCTTGCCCATTAATCATGCCGCAAAAAAGCAACGGATCGACGAGATTTTTTGCATGGCTATTGTTGAGGACCGGGAGAGTGACATAGGCCACTTTTTATCCCCAGAAAATCGAAGGAATCCCACGGGATATTTAAAATTAGTTTTTACACACACTTAGTAATAAATAATAATATAGCCTTTTGTCAACCCTAGCTGGATTGATTATCGAAAACTCGTTTTGTATCGAACAGAGTGTCAATCGGCGAGTGAGGAACCGCGTTTTGGTTATTATAAAATCGTATAATTTTGAAATTATATAGACTTTTTTAATGTGAAAATTATCACTGCCTATGGCCATGGTCGTGTTGCATATTAATCATAATTTGAACTGTCAATATAAAAGAAAGTGTGAAAATTATTGAAAACTAGCTTCTAACCGCGACTTCGTCCACACAGATTGAGGATTTTTTCAATATAATTGTATTTAAGTTCTCACAATCTTAGGGAGCTTTATGAATTTGAAGTAATTAATTATGTACATTAATAATTGCGCTGTTCGATTGTGAAAAAGCTGCATCTATACAGGTGTTCAACATTATAAGAAAAAAAAATTACAGGTGTAAATTGAAAATCTAAAACACCCCGGACATGTGAAATAACAACAAAATATGTTGTAATACGTTAATAGACACATACATACATTATATACATAGACTGCTAAAATTGCCTAAAACTGCCCTCACTTGAATTTCCGCAGTCGGGTAACAAGCATCGGTCGCCTCGAGAGATCGGAAACAAACATTGATCAGTCAAATAAAAAGATAACCATCGACAAGTTCATTATGTAACGCGGAACACGCCGTTACACAACGTTACATGTTACACGTTACACCGTGACACGCGATTCGCACCGAGGGGCAAAGTTCAGGCCTATTGTAAAAAATCAGACGATTGGACAGGCGTGATATATGGTTATAAAGTGAAAGAATAATTCCTATTATAATTAGTTTCGTATTAGAATTGAATAATTCAAATTCAAAATTATTCATTTCATGTAGGTCAACTTGTAACATAGCTCTTATGACACGTCATAAATCTACCACCGGTTCGGAATGCAGATTCTGCTGAGAAGAGCCGGCAAGAATCTCAGCAGTTGCTCTTTTCATAACATAATATTACAATGTAATAACTTATTATACTACCTTGTGGGTAGCTGATGCCAAGCCGATTGATTTCGTGCAACTTTGTCATTGTTGGTTTGTCCTTCAATCATGCAACAACGGAGCAACAATTTGGCGTGAGTTTTTGCATGGATATAGTTGATTTACCCAGAGAGTAAGATAGGCTTTTTATTTCGGAAAATCAAAGAGTTTCCACGGGATTTTTAAAAACTAAATCCACACGGACGAAGCCGCGAGTATCCGCTAGTTCTTAACATATAGAAGTCCGAGGTACACATCGGTTATAATTGAACGAGCGAAGCGAGTTCTCTGAGTCAACTAATGCGCTTGCCTACTAGACAGAGAAGTGTGTACGTCCAAATGTCTGTCAGAGCCCTATAACTTCTGAATTACTGAATATTAGAACGTGAAACTTGGTTGAAAATTCAGTTATATCCTGTACTTGAACAACAAATACTAAAATTAGATAAATGTTATAAAGAAACGAATTTATTTAATTTTAAATGCTAATAGCTTCACAATAATGCTAATAGATGGCGCTGTGTCAGTAAAACAGTTTTATGTCAACTATTATTTTTTTTATTGCGTCTAATGTTAAAAGTTAATTATTACAATAAATAATTAAAACTTTTGGGAATTATGGGATATCGCGAGGTCTCAGTTCGGGGCGAACCACTAGTTATAACATATGTTCATATTGGTTATAACCTATATGCATCTCGGAATTCTCTACATTAAGGTAACCTACAACTATATCACCATAAATTTTCTTTGAATCGAGAAAGTTGATTCAGACAACCGGTCAGGGGATACTTTCATCATATCCTATCCTATCACTGATATGTGACCGCTTAGCAACGTAATTGTAACTTTAAAACGTTCGACATAGAGCATAAATCACATTGTATGTAAAGATTTGCTAATGATACAGGTGTACAATATTATGTTGTGCGATTATCTTACAGCTTGTTGCGATTCAGTTTAAGCTTAAAATTGATTATTTCGGTTACCTTATGTGAGGTCTCTAGTAAGGTCCACGTAGCCTTGCATGTCGCTAAAAACCAAGGCACATGGCGCGACGTCATCTACAAAAGAGTCCTTGGTGGTAGGGGTCACGACCCTCAGTAACGGGGAACACGAGAGAGAGAAGATAGAAAATTGCCATGTTTGTAGATCGATAGATCTAGATCTAGATATGGCTACAAAGAAGCCGTTCACACGCACTGCGCTGTCTCAAGAATGTTTATACATCGAGTCATTCTAATAAGCATTTCTAATACGATAATGAGCAGAATAGCGTTATATAGCGTAGTTTAACCGCAGTACAGCAATTTTACAGTAGCGCAATGGTGTATACAGTGGCCTACACCGATAATTAATTATCACCGACATTATAATTATAATAAAATTATTGGTTCAGCACAGTTTTAAAATTTTTCAAGTTTCCCATTTACTTTAAATTTTTTAAAGATTTTTAGAAGTCATGACAATTAAAGTTAGGCTAAAATTTATAAATCGCATCTCTATGCGTAATTGAACTTGTATGACTTTTCTTACGTGGCTAAAATACTTATCGGAATAAATACTAGACTTTTGCCTTTTGATAACTTCCTAAGGATCTTAAATTTTTAAGGACTCTCTTGTCTGGGTAATACATTTGTCAAAGCATTTGTCTTTCTACCCTCGTCTGACTGTTTGATTGTTAAGCTACGGTATTACCGCTGTGAATGCATAACGGATATATTGGTAAAAAAAAGAATCGCACGAGTATTTATCTTTGCGGAGAAAATCGAGTTAAAATCGATGATTACAAGGTTAATGACTTGTTCAATGTAGTGGAAACATGATTGGCTCTGGTATATTCAGCTGCCATAGAGCAATAGACGTAAGTATAGAGCACAGTTATCTCTTTATCTGCTATAAGGATGACGATTTTTGCATGAGTATATTTGAGGACCTAGAGGATGACATAGACTATTTTTATCCCAAAAAACATAGGGTTCCCGCGGGATTTTTAAAAAACCTAGCCAAAAGCAAACGCATTTTCAATAAAATATTTTTGTTTTACCTGTTCAGCAGAGTCTCAATGAGATGAGCAGAATGCGGCAACGCTTCTATCAGCAAGTCTATCGGCAGCTCGGACGCTACGCTGTGCAGCACCCCTGGTCCCAGCCTCGACAAGATGGCCGCCGCTTCACGGAACTGCCGGCCCTCAGCCAATAGCAGCACTCGACGCAGTGCTAGACGGGGAGAGGTATACGTGTTCTTCTCTCTTTCCCTCTCCCGTCGGATGCGTTCTCTACTCTCGTTCATTTTGACAGATAGTTTGACGTTTCTAGCCCATTATTCTGGTGTGGTTGATGTGATGTGGAGTTAGGAATCTGTAAAAAGAAAAATAAATGAACTCCTGGGTAGTATGTTTTTTTAAGAAGTGATTTTGTGATCAAGGCAAATGAACCACGTCTTATTGCCAAAAGGAAAACCTACGTGCCTGAGAGTTCTTCATAATACTGGTCTTAGAGCATTTAGACAAACACAGGCGGACTAACCTCTAGAATTAATCTATGATGGGCTACATCATATTTTTTCTTGGTCCTACTCGATTGACGCCATTTTGGCGCTATAAACGATTACGAGAGTCCAAAGAACTAAAATTAGTGAAGGCACTAGTTGATAATAGATAGTTGATACTTAAAGGTCTTCATGACTTCTTCTTTTCTTTTGTGAACGACTTTTTTTACTGTCAAGCTAGCCCTTAAAGACTTCTTGCATCCCTATATTATTAGTTCCAGAGACACCCACAATATGTCAAACGTGGCGCTTCAAATTGATCGATAATGTAAACTGTCATTTGTATAAAGACAGCCAGTAAAGAGGACTAATATAGAGGTCAGTGCACAGGTGTGTGAAGACTGAAACCTGCTAATCCACACTTGGTCTTAGTGGGCTATGCCTATGGCCTAAGCCCTTCTTATTCTGAGAAAGTCCCGTATCTGTTATACCTAATGGTTGAAATAATGGTGGCCAAATCAGTTATTTTTGGAATATCTTTCTTGCGAAAGAGCCAACATATGAATAGTTTACGTCGAAATCTAACAAAGATATTAGTTCAGCCAAGTGCATCCTAAACTTTCTACTAGTAGATGGTTCTAGAATTTTTATTGTGCACTCGGGGTTGTTCATTTAGTTTCTATCTGTGAAAACCTATTATTAGCTATTAGTTGTTTAACTTTAAGTCTATTTAGTACTAGACGATGCCCGCGACTTCGTCCGCGTGGATCAAGGTTTTTCAATTCCCATGGGAACTCTGTAATTTTCCGGGATAAAATGTAGCCTATGTTTTAATCCTGGGTATAAGCTATCTCTATTCTAAATTTCAGCCAAATCGGTTCATTCGTTGTGGCGTGAAGGAGTAACAAACATACACACACACACACACACACACATACACATACAAACTTTCGCCTTTATAATATTAGTGTGAAGTGTGATGTGATGTGATTATAAGCTGTTGGTTTTCCAAAATAAATAAAATAAAATAAAATAAAAATCTTAACGGCACAGGCTTAGAATTGCAAGATGCGTTTCCGCCGTGCAATTTAAATTGTGCCAAAAAAATAACGATGACTTAGTACAATCGTGATTCCGTTAGCATTATGTGTGGCATGGGAGCTAACGGAACGAACAAACACTGTGATGCTACTAGCTATGAGAAATATCGTGATATCGTTTTTTGTCATCTCATTTATAGGGATGACCCTAATGACAATAGCGTTGCCCTAAACAATTCCTCTTGAAATATTTTTATGTGGCAAGTCACAAATAAAAAAAGACGTGTGGCACTCGGGGACTGCCGCGTTAAAGCTATTGCATAGCATTTTTTATCAACGCCATCTAGCGGCTCATCGCTAGATGGCGTTGATAAAAAATGCGCCATCTAGCGGCTCACCGTAGAGGAGTCCCGTGTCAGGTTATTTTCGTTACAGAATTTCTGGATTCGGTCTCCACGCTGGCCCGCGATAGAAGCTATGCAATAACTTAAAAAATTCTTTTTAAAAAACTAACTTCAAACACCACTACATAGCTGAGCAGTTTTCGATCTATTCATTAGAGAGCTAAAAGGGAACAGACAGACGTGCAGATACACAGACACATTCACACACACCCTTCTTTTTCCGTCGGAGATTATCGATATATAACATAGTAGTTTTACAAAAGGCTTTGAATCGGGAACTTATATATTTCTAATTCGTGGCAGCCCTACAACAAAATGGCTTTATGTTCATTGAAATAAAATGAGTAATTCTGTACTTTGTCTATGATGCAGAGGTAAAATGTCTATCGGTTTCCCATGTTTCAGTGTCTATTGTTTCATTTTTTGAGCTATAATACAGAATACAGATGAAATTGAAACACTTTCTTCTGATATAGAAAGACGGACTGTAGCATAGACTGCTGAATATGATACTATTTACATTGTTTATATAATAATTAAAATAACATGATTCTTACTACGATTATCTCCTAAATCTAATTTTTTTTTTAAATAGGAAAAGGTGACTGACTGACTGGCTGAATGATCTATCAACGTACATCTCAAACCACCGGAGGGTTCAGGCTGAAAGGCATACAAATAGCTATTGTGACGTAGGAATCTGCTAAGAAAGGAATTTTGAAAATTCAACTCCTAAGGGGGTAAAATAGGTGTTTGAAAAATGGAACTTAACGAGAGCGAAGTCGCGGGCAAAAGCTAGTAATATATAATAGACTAAGACGTATTCGTTTCTGTTGGGTATATTGGTTTCATAATAGGGATGTTGCCAACTAATAATCAAACCACTAACCAGCAACTCTCTATCCAACGTCAACAAGGTGGACATAAAACAGCAGCATTAAAATACTAAAGTCGTAACATTTCCATACTAAAAAATAACTAGGATTTAATGGAACGGAACCGCTGCGTGCAAGCCGAACTCTCACTTGACCGTGCTCCTTTAGTACTTACTTACTAACTCAACTTTAAATACATCCACAACTACTTTAGTATTCGTAGTCCTCAACTTATTAACACGTGAGTATGACTGTTTAAGTTTAATCCTGTGGTTTAATCCATGTCATTATTGACACATTACAATATTATAAACCTTGTAACGGGTCGTAAACACTTGATACAAGCCATCTAGTAAGTAGTAACAAGTAGTAGTTAACTGTATAGCACATTCTCTTAACAAGAGGTCAGACTATAATATAAACATACAAATTATTATTAAAAAGACGTGTGGCACTCGGGGACTGCCGCGGTAAAGCTATTGCATAGCATTTTTTATCAACGCCATCTAGCGGCTCACCGTAGAGGAGTCCCGTGTCAGGTCATTTTCGTTACGGAATTTCTGGATTCGGTCTCCACGCTGGCCCGCGATAGAAGCTATGCAATAGCTTAAAAAGCGACTTCAAACTCCATTACAAAGTATAGCAAGTGTGCCTATAAAATTTGAAGGGTTCCCTCGATTTCTCCAAGATACCATCATCAGATCCTGCCCTGATGACTATGGGACCATCTGGGAAATATACCCTTTCAAACAATTTTCAAACAAAAAAAGCCCAATCGATCCAGGCGTCTTAAGGGAACATACATAAAAAGTAAAAAACAGACGTGTGGCACTCGGGGACTGCCGCGGTAAAGCTATTGCATAGCATTTTTTATCATCGCCATCTAGCGGTGAGAGGAATCTCGTATCAGGTTATTTTCGTTACGGAATTTCCGGTCTCCACGCTCAAGGCCCGCGATAGAAGCTATGCAATAGCTTAAACACAAGATTCCGAGGAATTGAGAACCTTCTCCTTTTTAAAGTCGGTAATAAAGAAAAAGTAATATTCTTCTGCTATAATCCACCAAACCAGAAAAAAACTGTATGGCAAGACGCGCCATTGGCACTGTACAGCTTCGCTTCTGATATACCGATAAAAATTGCAGGAATGATAGGTATATTTTTCTGGTGGGAGGCTTTGGTCGTGGCTAGTTACTACCCTGCCGTCAAAGACGTGCCGCCAAGCGATTAAGCGTTCCGGCATGGCGTGTAGAAACCAATTAGGGGTATGGGTTACACTGCCATACCTCTTCCAAGTTAGCCCGCTACCATCTTAGACTAGCCACAGCTTAAGCCTCCCACCAGAGCAGACCAGAGACAGAATTCAAAAATTATTGCCCCCGGCGGGAATCGAAGCCGAGACCTCCCAGTTACAAGACAGCGCTCACCACTGCGACAGGGAAGTCGTCAACTTTCACCGATTCCCATAATAAAAGCATAAAAAACAACCTGTCCGAGGAATGTTGGCAGCATGGCGTGGCGTATGATAACGCCTTATGGGGTATTCAATCAACCGGTCCGAGCGATGACTTTCTACATCCACTGGGGCTGTGTTTATGTTTGTAACTTTCTTTCGAATTTTACACATTTTTCCAATCAGATCTTATGCGAAAATGGATCTAACTGAAGAAGAAGGTCTCGAAAGCACAGACAGACGCTTCTAAGTATTTGTTTAGCGCACCGTTCACGCTGCGTACACTGTCGCTTCTCCAGGATTATTTTTTATTTTTATTCGATGGTAGTCTTTGATTGCGATCTCACCTGATGGCAAACATATCTATCTACGTGCGCGTTTGCCTAGAAGATGCCTATTCACTTTTGTTGGAAAAACAAGTTGGAAGTTGGAAGGGCAATCCAAATTTTTTCGTAATATATGATTCATTTTTTCCGAGACACCGTGGGAACTACGAGATGGCGCTTGGTAAAAGCTGAAAGGTAGGCCTTATTCCTTGTTTGTCCTTTCTTTTATTTATTTATTTATTTATTTATTATTAGGACAACCAACAAAATTACATGTAAACTAGACTTATAACATAAATAAGAGTAAGGTAGTGAGAAACAAGTAATTTCACTTATAGGTAGCCACAGCATGCAATATAAATAAGTCGTACTTAACATGTTACAAAGTATATACAACAAAAATTGTTACCTAAACTAAACTAGACAAAAATTAAAATTAATAAGCTTATAATTAGAGACCGGATTATATGCAACATAAAAAGCTTGTTATATGCATGCAAATATGCATGAAAAATGCTTGAAATATGCACGAAAACTGGCAGAATATGCAAAATTAAATGATAAATTTTAGGAATCCCTAAAAAATAGAAAAGTAAGTATTCATTTTTTTATTTAAAAATCAGCATACAATTAGTACTTATATTATTTTTTGATAGGTGATAATAGGTACAGTAAGTAACATTATATGATATTAAAATGATTTAGAATTTGTGTAAACGTAAACAATCAAATATTTTTCTAAATTTTCAGTGGTAAGATTGTATCTACGGTCATTTAGAATATTTTTGTAAGTAGAAAAGGTTCGCTCCATATCCATTGAGGTAACTGGGTAGAATTTGAACTTGGGTGCTATGGCACTTATAGTTTCCGGCAAAATTTCTGAAGTCCCATTTATGAAACTATCAATTTGACACAAGCTTTGAAAACCTGGGTTATTGCTTAATATGTTTTCAAACTTTTCTTTAAGTTTATGGGGTAATGCGGCGGCGGCGGAACGCAGAGTGAGT
Organism: Hipparchia sbordonii; assembly: GCA_038048805.1. Lineage (NCBI taxonomy): Eukaryota > Metazoa > Arthropoda > Insecta > Lepidoptera > Nymphalidae > Hipparchia > Hipparchia sbordonii. Next base: position 8,835,181 of record CM076116.1, on the reverse strand, counting down.
GAAAAATATTGTAAATGTACCGATAATATGCATCATAACTAGATCTTAGGTAAAATATGCTATTACCGCTGAGAATGGCTAAAATATGCAAATGCATATGCGAATATGCAAATGCATATAATCCGGTCTCTACTTATAATAGACTATAAAATAATTAAAATACATGCTTTAAAAAGTTTTTATGACCTTAGCTTTAAATTTTCCGATTTTGTCACAAAATACATCTATAGACTTGTCTTTGACCGATAGTTCCCTATACAATCTACTAAGCCGAGGTATTAATGAATGGTGACCGTTTCTCAACGTTCTCTCAGCTTATATTTTTGACTTTCAGCTTTTTATAGATGACAAGATATCCCTTTACTTCAATGTCACTTGACAGTAAGTGTCGACGCAGTCTGAAGATACCGGACTAACTTGGAAAAAGTTTTGGCACTTTTAATTAAACCCATAGTCTTAAACAATTTCTAAATTAAAAATTATTTATTTCATGTAGGCCTACTTGTGGCTCTTGTGACAAGTCGAGAATCTACCACCGTTTCGGAATGCTGATTCTGCTGATTCTTAGCGCCATCTCGTGCCAAAACGCAAATCGCAACGCAACTTAAATTATATTATTAGCGACACATTTTTGAAGGTAAGGTGGTAACTAGCCACGACCAAAGCCTCCCGCCATAACAGACCAGAGACAATTCAGAAATTATTTTCCCAAACGGGCATCGAACCTGAGACCTCATTATTTTTACACATACCTACCTAAGAGACTGACATATGACGTCATTCAAGAGTTGAAGTCGCAAAGTGGAGTGTGTGGAGAGTTTAGGTAACTTTAGTTACTAAAGTAAACTTTAGTTAGGACAACCTAATCTAGGAATACCTATTGGGTGATGTGTGGCACAATACACTAAATAAACGCTTCTTTCTTTCTTTAAAGACCTCAACTCTTGAAAGACGTCATACGTCAGTTACAAGCGATTTTGTGTGGGTTTTTAAAAAATTAATATCTCGGTATCCCAATATCTTAAAAGTACCTAACAAAGCTAGATTTTGCATTTTTTGTTGTTGTTATCAGTCCCTCTTAGAAAGTGACGATTTTGCTTTGTAAAAATTGTATTTAAGTGTAGTTATCAAAGACTTTGACCATCTCACGTGCAACCTGGCTTGAGCTAGAAAGTAGAAACCCGCTGAGAAAACAGGCCGGAAGGATATTTAAAGTTATAAACATATGAATGGAGAAAACTGCAAGTGTTACACATGTAAAGCAGCTGCTCCGGTATGTTAAGCGACTTTCTGTCATCATCATTATGATAATCCTTATTAATATTATACTTAGAATAGGCGAAAGTGTCTTTATTTGTTGATTTGTCTGTTCGTTCTTCAATCACGCAGCATGGAGCACGTAATCGACGCGATTTTCTGCATGGGAAAGTCTGGCCTGGAGAGTAACATAGGCTACTTTTATCCCAAAGAAATTTAAGAGTTCCCGCGGGCTTTTAGAAAAAAGTCCACGCGGACAAAGTCGGTGGCATCAGCTAGTGTAATGATAACAATGTCCTCTCGCATCCGGATACTACGGGCAATCTCCACAGAGATTAGCCATCTCCGTGGAATATTAATGTGCACAAGCGTGTGCACTCTCTATTTCCTCACTCTCAGAATTCATTATTATCATCATTTCAGCCTGCGGACGTCCACTGCTGAACATAGGCCTTTCCCAAACAGCGCCACCACACCCGTTCCTCAGCCCGTCTTATCCAGCCACTTCCCGCCACTCTCTTTATGTCGTCGGTCCACCTTGCTGGAGGGCGCTGCCACTTGAGCTTACTGATGGTTTGGACTATGTCAGTGACCCTAGTTCTCCTACGGATTTATCCCTCAAAGAAACTCCTAACATAGCCCTCTCCATAGCTCGCTGAGCGACTCATAACTCAATGGGACGGGAATCCAACATGACCGGAGAGAGGTCAGGTGCAGGATCGATGGCTTAACGTGTTCAACGAGGCGCGAGTGACACACCACGAACTTGCTAACTCCAGTCAATAGTAGGACATGTTTTAAAGTGTTTCTATCATAGACAGTATCGTCTCGTACAATTAGATGTCAATAACATCCAAACACGAACCTGTAAAAGAGAAAATTAAAAAAAAAAAAAAAAAACTCACCGTATTTTCAATTTTTCCAAGTAACAAAAATCCGTTCAATATAGTCGAGGAGCACACACAAAGATGTCAAGCACGAGTTGTGCAACCACGAAACGGCTGTTATTGTCAAAAACACCACTGTTTTCATACACGAATATGGAGAACTTGAAGAAGTTAAGCGCAAGAGGTTGTATGCTCGTGCGGTCCGCGCGGCGCGTCTTTACAGAATGATGAGAATGATGGGTGGGAGCTTCGGCTCGGAACGTTCTATGTGAAAGCTTCCGGACAATGCTCTGCATTAGCGCACCAGTAACTACAGTATAACCGACTTCAAGAAAATGTTTTTTTTTTTTATTCCATGACAAGATAGACCTTGACTGCGATCTCACCGGATGGTAAGTGACGATGCAGTGTAAGATGGTAGCGGACTAACTTGGAAGGGGTATGGCAGTGTACATTCAACCTATACTCCTAATCGGTTACCTATACGCCATCGTGCCGGAACGCTAAATCGCTTGGCGGCACGTCTTTGACGGTAGGGTGGTAACTGGCCACGGCCATTGCCTCCCACCAGACCAGACCAGAGACAATTCAGAAATAATATATTATAAATTCCCAAATTTTCCCCACCGGAACTCGAACCCGAGACCTCCTAATTATAAGACCACACGCTCACCAATGCACCAGGAAAGTTGTCAAAAGGTTTGTTCCACAGAAATACTCGGAACTATTACACGAAGGGTTCCATAACAAAAAACGCCGAAAAAATCGTTTCTAGTAGGCGAGCCCCATTTGATTTTTAATATATTTTTATTATTTGTTCTTATAGCGGCAACAGAAATACACATTCTGTGAAAATTTCAACTATCTACCTATTACAGATCGTGAGATACAGCCCGCTGACAGACAGACGGACGCACAGCGGAGGTTCAGTAATAGGGCTGTTCGGGTACGGAACCCTAAAAAACAAACACAAAAAATGTTTTTAACCCCCGACGCAAAAAAGGGGTGTTATAAGTTTAACGTGTCTGTGTATCTGTCTGTGGTATCGTAGCTCTCAAACGGATGAACCGATTTTCGTTTAGTTTTTTTGTATCATAGATAATTTTATCACGAGTGTTCTTAGCCATGTTTCATGAAAATCTGTTCAGCCGTTGGAAAATTATTTTAATTTCACATGTCGGGGGTGTTTTCAATTTTCAATTGTTACTTGTTTCAAGTAGCTGTTACATAACACAGTCCTCAAACAGGTGGTCTCAAAGCTTCCGCGCTGCCCGCCGCACTGTCTGCGCCGAGTCACGGTTCGATTCCCGGCCGAGCTAATGACTCACACCTACGATAACATTAATCTGTGCTCCTTAATGACCTCCCGTGAACAGCACCGTGAGGTGATAGCGGTCGTGTCACGATCGCTGTCACGTCTGGCGCACAATCCTTCGCTATTGGCTAAAATTCACCTGTCTTTTTTGGTTTTCTTCCTTGGATTAGAAGAATTAGAAGAAGTCTTCTAATATATTTTCATGTCTTGTAATTCTTTATATGTAAAAAATAAATATTAAAAAAAAAACAATAATTCAGCTAATCAGAATAATTGGATAGGCACTTGACTGTTGTCAAAATGTGGATATTCATTAATTACAATCGAAAATGTAACATGTAACAATAAATCGATCAAAATACACATTAGTAATTATAAGCTGTTTTAATTCGACTGTATCCGTCTCCTTCTAAAATTAAATTTTGTATGGAAAGTGTATGGAGCTATTCAATCGTGACGTCATAACAGGAAACTTAAAAGCCCTATACCTATTTGTGTTATAATATTAAAATCCTTTCTTTTAAATATTCGACTCAGACATTCGCTAAGAAAGGATTTTTGAAAATTCAACCCTTAAGGGTTTGAAAAATCGAACTAAATGTGAGGGCAAAAGCTAGTTTATTTATATAAATGAAGTTTGTATTTTGAATCTTCCACGTACCTATATTTTAGAGCGGATGTAGGAAATGTGAGTATCTATAGTAATGAATTACAATAAATATAATTAGTGTAATCAGCCGATCGCACGGATTAACCTCGCGGGGAGATTGCGCACTTGCCTATAAATCTTGTAATGTAACATTGGGTTATGAATTATTATTATTATATATTTAATGAAGAAAGAATTTAATTATTGTTTAGTTAATATTAAAGTCGGCTGGGCAGCATTCGGGAAGCTTCATGATATCAATAGCTACTCGTTCTATGAAACTATCTTTAATTTTAATTTTATTTTCAAGCTATTGCATAGCTTCTATCGCAGGCCAGCGTGGAGACCGAATCCAGAAATTCCATAACGAAAATAACCTGACACGGGACTCCTCTACGGTGAGCCGCCAGATGGCGTTAATAAAAAATGCTATGCAATAGCTTTACCGCGGCAGTCCCCGAGTGCCACACGTCTTTTTTAAATGTACTTTATCCTTATTTATTTGCCATACAATTACAGGGTCTCATGTGTATAATTTACCTATACATTCGAAATGCAAAATAAAGAAATATGAAAAAAAAAACATTATTTAGCAAGTGTGTGGAAGAAAGGGCAAGACAAAATGTTGTGTGACGAAAAAAACGACTAACGTAACGAAACTCTAAAAGTGAATAATTAAAACATTTGTGCGTGTCATCGATGCCTCTAAGGCTCGTAAAAACAAAGACGTGAGTTGTTAAAATTAAAACTATCTCCGAAACTAAAAGCCAATAAACAACGCATCGGCAAAGATTGGACTTTCGTTTTTTCAACTACTAGTTTTAAATGGCAGGACATAAATAAGGTTGTCACGAGCATTTTAAAATTAGAAGCCAAGTTAGACTTCAGACTTTAGATCTAGTTTAAATTATTATTTGAAACCTCAATAGCCCAATGGTAAAAGGTGCGTAATAAAAACTGCAAGTTGAGGTATTGTTGCACCCGCTCAAAAAGTATTAAAAATCAAAAACTCGAGTGTGTAAAAATTGAATTTTAAACAGAAAAGGAAAAAACAAATCTAGTAATTTAGAATTCTGTCAATTATTGACTAGTTGGGACCCATTACTGGACAGATTTGAACCGATCTAGATTTTTAATAAAATAGACTTTTTAAAAATTTAACTCCACGCAGACAAAATCGCGGGTAAAGTAATTTTGTAATTCTTAATTGGACTAAAATGAGATCAAGCACAGGTCTATCCTTACTAGTCCTTACTAATATCTTTACTAATCCTATTCATATTATAAATGCGGAAGTTTGTATGTTTGTTGGGTTTGTTGGTTTGTCCTTCAAACACGCGGCAACTGAGCTCGGATCGACGTGATTTTTTGCAGTATAGTTGAGGTCCTGGAGAGTGATATAGGCTACTTTTTATCCTGGAAAATCATGAGTTCCCGCGGGATTTTAAAAACTTAATACACGCAGACAAGTTAAATAGAAGTCGTAGGCTTCAGCTAGTATTAAAATAGGACAGGGTGACAACCGACATATTGCGTAAGTGTAAGTACATTAAATTAAGTTTTACCAGAACATGGGTGTTCCGGTCACACTTTCTATCAATAAATCTCTTCGGCATATCGAGCTAGCTGTCTACATGACGACGTTCTACCATCAGTCTGTCTGTTGTCATGCTTATAAATAGAACTGACGTAAAGGTGACTGACTGACTGATCTAGCAATGCACAGCTCTAATCACTGAACGAAGCATACAGATAGCTATTACGACGTTAGCTTCCGCTAAGAAAGGATTTTTCAAAATTCAACCCTTAAGGGGATAAAATAAGAGTTTGAAAAATCTAACACAACGTGAGCTGTGCAAAAGTTAGTGTTATTATAAATGCTTGTGTGTTTGATTGTTGGTCTGTTCATTTGTTCTTCAATCACGGCGCAATTGAACATAGGGTCGTCGAGATTTATTGCACGGGTAACGGGTAATTAGGACTTGGGGAAAAAAGTAGTTATAAAAACTTTACTCCACGCGGACAAAGTCTTGGGTAAGTTTCTAGCTAATCTAAATAATATGTAAAAGGAAAAGCTGACTGACTGATCAATCGACGCACAGCTCAAACCACTGAACGGATCGAGCTGAAATGCTATTATGACGTAGCCATCCGCTAAGAAAGGAGTTTTGAAAATTAAATTAAAATAGGGCCTTGAAAAATCGAATGTAACGTGAGCGAAGCTGCGAGCGAAAGCTAGCTCAAAATGTTTTAAGACCTAACACAAGGCATACAGTTATTATGCAAATTGAGATTTTAGAATGCCTAGGCATCATAATAGATCATTTTATTAATGACCGGTGTTTGAGACAGATTACTATCTTTAAATAATCGGGTCTCGAAAAACCTGATATCCATTTATAAAAACGGACATGCTTGTTACCTCTTGTCTACTTATACGTTAAAATTGGCTTATTATTTTGGTACTAACTATTTGTGCAAACGCCTTTAGTTACCTCGGATAAAAAGAGCTTAGGTCATAAGCTTAGGTATGTCACTCTTCAGGTCAAATTCAAATTCAAAATTATTTGATTCATATAGACTTTGGACGTTTATTAAAAAAGATTCTAGAGAATAAATAAATAATAAATCTTTCTTTCTCATTATCGTTACCATTCATGCGATAATAATGTGATCTTTAAATAATTCAATAAATAATAACATAATCTATAACTCGCGCGAGATACATTTATGTAATAGTATAAAAAAGTCGAACATTTACTTTTCCTAATATGTAGTCAGAGATAAAAGTGGAAGTGTATTGAAGTTGTGGAGGCGTGAGTCGATCGTTATCGTTGCATCTGTCTATCAAATCAATCAATCATTCATTGAATTTATTTATTTGCAAGAGCATTGTAGAGTCAATCTTCTAACTTATGTGCTTTGGCAGCTTTTCAAGAATTTGTTGGTCCGCCTCTTGAATAACCCCATGTTGTGGGAACAACGTCGCAGGAAGTTGGTTTCATAGTTTGGTATTGCATGGAAAAAAACCTGGCACAACGGATGGTTGAAGTGGTCCGGACACCCAGGTGGTGAGGGTGAAATTTTATCAGATTGTAAGCAATAGGCTTCGATCACAAGGTAAATAATTAAAAAAAGATATGACTGCAATAACTAAAAGATATGACTAAAAAAGAAGCAATAAAAAAAGACAAAGAAGCATTAAATAAAAGAGAAGGAAAAAAAATAAAGAAAAATAAATTGTTCACGGACAGACAGACGGACAACACAGTGAGTGCGGCGTATAAGAGTTTCATTTTCCATTTGAAACATGAAACCCAAAAAATAACGATATCACGATATCAAAACACAAAGAATATAAACAAATTGAACTGACGAATTACTTATTCACATTTTGACAGTTTTTTTTGTATTGGTTTAATTGAATAAAACGTATTTTGATTTGAGCGTCCGGTTTATTGTTCCATGTAACTTTATAAATAAAACATCAAACAATAATCACAATCAGATAAAACCATAATAGGCAAATACATACTTACTTAATAAAATAAACACGCTTAATAAATGATAATAAAGAAATATGTAATCATTAATTAAATCTCGAAATCCCAGACGCCAATCTGTGTACGTAGCTATGTTTTTTGTTTATAACTAATAGGTTAGGAGTTTACCCACACTTTACTGGCTTTTTCCATGCCAACTAAAGAAAAACTGTGAAAGCACTTTCAACACATCTGTATTAGTTAGTATCCATACAGAGAGAGGGAGAGAGAGGGAGAGAGAGAAAGAAAAAAACAGATAGATAATGTACAAGTTAGAAGCAAATACTAAACATGGGGTTCTAAGGTGCTGAAGTGAAGGAAATCTTAAATATATAAAAGGCAAAGGTGACTGACTGACTGATTGATTGACTGACTGACTGACTGACTGACTGATCTATCAGCGCACAGCTCTAACCACTGGACCGATCGAGCTGAAATTTGGCATACAGGTAGCGGTTAAGACGTAGGCATCCGCTAAGAAAGGATTTTGGAAAATTTCAACCCCAAGGGGGTTAAATAGGGGGTTAAAGTTTGTATGAAAGTCCGTCATTTTTCAAGTTATATCCATGAAACTTTGTATTTAGGCTTTCGAATAAAAATAAAGAAATACATATTTCACAGATTTTGAAAAATCCACCCCCAAAGGCATCAAATATGGGGATGAATGTTAGTATGAAAGTTTTTCATTTTTAAAGTTGTATAAAGTTTGTATTTGGGCTTTCGATTAAAAATAAAGAAATACATGTTTCACATATAATAGATTCCCTTCCCTTGCCCTTCCTTTTGGCTTTGCCTGAGTCGGATAAAAAAGGCCTCTGGTCAAATGTGGCCTCACCCTCAGCTGATACACCACACAAGACCACACATAACCAACAGGTTTGTGTGGCTGCGCACAAATCGAACAGCGCGAGTGAAAGCCGAATAATTTATTTGCGCGTTCACAAAAATCATTTCTATAACTTAAAGGAAGTGTCTCGGTGAGGTCTCGATTCTTAAAATAAATCCATTACTAAGTAGGTCTTTTCCTGAACAGAGCTGTTATTTTAAACGAATTAATATTTCAATACTATATCAAAAAGTCCGAAGCCGACGGTATGTGTGGTTCAACTTGACCATAGGATAATCTGGTCAACACACTCAGGACGCGATACCCAGAGATTTGCTATACCTATTGAAAAATTTATTCGGATATTTCCTTTAAGTGTAGGTTATCACTTTAATAAAAAATAAAAAATCCTATTTTAATATTATTAATGCGAAAGTTTGGATGTATGGATGGATGGATCACACCGCGACGGCGGAACCGATGCATTCGTTGTGGCGTGAAGGAGTAACAAACATACTAACACAAACACACACACACAGCATAGGTGCAATTTACTAATAAAGAAATTGGGATTTTCATACGAGAATAGCATTCACCGACTTTTCCGGTAGATTTTCCGAAAGTTTTCAGTTAGGTAGTCATTTTCATATACAAGTCCTAGCGCCAAACAAAATCTAATGTTTATGAATACAGGCGTTCGTTTGGTTCGCGTTATTATGGAAAGTCATAAATATGTAAATACATGATGATAATAGAATATAGAGCTCAAAACGCTACTAACTCTCGACACACAAACATAATGATATCCGCGAAAGTATCTAAGTATCGGTCTAACACCAGAATATGCATAATCACGCCATTAATTATACGCCAGTTAAAAAGTTGACAATAGTATCTGGGGCTATAAGAATTTTTCATAATTGATAGGCTATTTACAGGCCATTATATACAGTAAACTACAGTATACGTCGCCGTCCTCGTCAATCCAGATTCGAAATATTGGATAGAAGAAGCGCGTTACTTTGCGGAATTCCATTATAATCAAGGGCAAACAAAATAATTTTTTGCTATAATCCGCCTAACCAGAAAAATCTGTATACAACAACTTGCCGCCTGCGCTATATACTGCCGCTCTTCCAGTAGTAGAACAAATGCAGGAACAACGCAACACCACAATACCACATAAACCCTCCGAAAAACTACAAACGTTTCGCTCCGACATCGAAGCATCTTGAAGGGACGTTGACTCAACAATTTATTGAAAGAAGGAATTAAAAGAAGAAGAAAGAACTGAAATTCATTTTTGCGGATTACTGAAAAAGAGTTTTGTTTTTCCTTGATTTCATCTTAGACCACATCATCACTTTCCATTAGGTGTGATAGTGGTCAAGCGTGTGCCTATAACGTATACATAAAAAAAATTGACCAAGTTTGTAGAGACAAACAAGACATTTGCTTAAAGAGTTGCTTGTTTCATGAGTTGGCAACTTCTCTATAGGAATTGGGGCAATAAACTTTTTCTCATGATCGGTAGGTCACTAACAGATTATCTCTGATTACAGCCCATTACAGAAAGCGGCCGGCAATTATGTGAGTGTTGAGATATAGTGATTGTTACGAGTACACGTTAAGATTGATTGATGGTTTTTTCTGCTGTCGAAAACCAAGATAGGTAAAGTTGATAAAATTCATAACTACGAGTACTAATAGGGACTTGTTTTATCATTATCAGCATTTGGCATCTCATCTCTCAGAGAAGGGTTAAATAGGCCATAGTCTCTTTTCCTTCACTGTTAATGCATTTGCTTAAACGTCCGGGATCGAACCCCCTGTTTGTTTATTGGTTTGTCCTTCAATCACGCTGCAACTTTTTTTGCATTGTATTGTAGAGGACTAGGATAGTGACATAGGTTTTAATCCCGGAAAATCAATGAGTTTGAGTCCCACGGGATTTTAAAACTGCCCACTAACTAGCTAACTATATACTACTTAGATGATGTCCACGAACGAAGTCGGGGGTATCAGCTAGTTTTTTTACACCAACAAGGTTAGTTTTAGTTGTCAAATGGTCCACTGAACCGATGCGACAGATTAACAAAATTTGAATAATCACTTTTCAATAATAAATAAGTGAAAGTATTAATATGACCGCGAGTATTTGTTTCGATATAAAAAAAATCAAACGCCGCAGACCGACGACGCATAATTAAAAGTGATAAATAAGCAGATATACTAGTTTGGCTAGGTAGGTCTCTCTGCCTATAGTCTGATTTTTAATTCGGTGGAATTCTGACAGATGTCATTTTATAAATAGAGCGAGTTATTTGTATGAAAAACAGTATTACCACCTGTAGTTCGATTTTACCCCAAACTATCTGTCAGGCATTTGTCATATATCTATGTGCGGCCATTGATTTTTATTTGTATAAGTTTCAATTTATTATCTTTTTTGTGGGATTTTTTAAATCTCTGGTAACATTAAGATACGTCAGAATTCCACGGAATTAAAAATCAGACAAGAAATTTGACGACCTCCCTAGCGCAGTGGTGAGCGCTGTGGTCTTATAACCGGGAGGTCTCGGGTTCAAGTGATAATTGGAAGGAAAACAACTATTTCGTATAATGATATGTTATTTTATTCATTTCAAAGTTTTTTTTACAACGAATTATACAAACTATATTATTAACAACACTATCGGCGAAACATTAAAATATCTCGACGAAAGAGTACCTCAAATATTAAATACATTCATTTGTTTTTCATATTTTCCATCCTGAACCATTCCTTAATGAACAAAATGTCAAAAACACGTAAAATGAATAGTAGGTAGGTACATGACGTAACGTATTTTCTTTTTTCGCAACAACAGATACTCTAGTGTAATAGTAGATTGTTACACAAGGGACGTAAGTAAGCTATTACAGAACAAGATCCAATTTGGCGCCAGTGCGAGCGCAGCTCGCATAGGGCGCTAATGAATCGCGTGCACCCGAGATATTTAGTCACACGAGCGAGCGCAGCGAGCGAGGGTGAATATAGTTCGAGGGTGTAATAGCTACTTGCAACCGAGGTAAGCATTCTACTTTATATCATTCTTGCGAGGTAACTTTGGACTTATCCGGCAAAAGGTTTTGCATCATTTGTTCTGCTTCAAGCAAACAAAAGTCAGGCTCTCCTCCTTTTTCATCATCTGATGAAGTGCTTGACATTGTTGTAAATAACTTAAATCCCTTTACGAACAAACTTCACAAACTTTCAGATCAAATGAAATGCCGCCATTTCCATTTTTTTTTCGTAAATAGTTTTCCATTTTTTTTTACGGCTCTGAGTTCCAAGGAGTTTTGCATAGTTTGAAATGTATGGAAATTAAATGCCGCCATGTTCAGTGTTTTTTTTTTTCAGTAAAAAGTTTTCTTACCATTTTATAAGAAAAGAGATTGTTTACCAAGGAGTTTTGCATAGCTTGAACTGTAAAGTGAACATTACAATTAAAGCATAGTGCGACGTAATGTTGCCTTGAATTGCAAACACCAACTTACAAGGAGACTTTCCACCATAGTAATCCCTAGTTACTGAGCAAGTATGATATAAACATACATTTTATACCCATCCAAATGCTAATAGCATGACCTTGATAGCTCTTGCTAAGTTCACTCACATCGTAATTTATGCTATCTGGTTTGAACTTTTTTCGTTTGTGAGCGAAGTAACCAGCCGGTCTACTACTCTCTCTTTCACTAAAATAATAAATACTAATTTAGCCAACAATATAATTAGCATTTGAAGGAAATATCTACCTAAAACTTATGTTCCACTATAACATTGATAGCAACACGAATCCCTAACTTTTGTGATATAATACTTTACTTACGTTAAGTCTTTTACTTAGATCAAAAGCTTCTTAATTTATTTACACAAAATATCAGTTCAGAATAATTATTATCGAGTGTTCTTGTGATCAAACTCAATCACTTTTTTACTAGTGCAAAAAAACTCGCACTTGATTCATTCATTCATCTCAAGCAATCACCGACCCACTACTGGACATAGGTGTCCTCGCGAATGAGACTGACAAAAGTCCACTACTTAGATAAAGTGTGGATTGACATACTTCACACACCTTTGAGAACATTATGAAAGACCCTCATCATCCGCGTAGCTGTCGCGCGTCACATTGGCAGCTCTGAAGGTACTCGAGTTACTTCGCTTACAGTAATAGTTAGCTGCTTGCTTCGGTTAGTCTCAAAGTGGTCCTGTCTCGATAGCCATGATCATAGCACATCACATCCGGAGATTTTCTTGAGTTACTCGCTTACAGAACCAGTAAGTTGCTTGCTTCGGTTAGTCTCGCAGCGATCCCCTACTCTTGAATCTTGATAGCCACGACCATAGCGTATCACATCCGGAGATTTTCTTTAGTTACTCGCTTACAGTAATTGTTAGCTGCTTGCTTCGGTTAGTCTCAAAGTGGTCCTGTCTCGATAGCCATGATCATAGCGCATCACATCCGGATTTTCTTGAGATACTCGCTTACAGAAGCAGTAAGTTGCTTGCTTCGGTTAGTCTCGAAGGGATCCTCTAGTCTTGAATCTTGATAGCCATGATCATAGCGCATCACATCCGGATTTTCTTGAGATACTCGCTTACAGAAGCAGTAAGTTGCTTGCTTCGGTTAGTCTCGAAGGGATCCTCTAGTCTTGAATCTTGATAGCCATGATCATAGCGCATCACATCCGGATTTTCTTGAGATGCTCGCTTACAGAAGCAGTAAGTTGCTTGCTTCGGTTAGTCTCGAAGGGATCCTCTAGTCTTGAATCTTGATAGCCATGATCATAGCGCATCACATCCGGATTTTCTTGAGATACTCGCTTACAGAAGCAGTAAGTTGCTTGCTTCGGTTAGTCTCGAAGGGATCCTCTAGTCTTGAATCTTGATAGCCATGATCATAGCGCATCACATCCGGATTTTCTTGAGATACTCGCTTACAGAAGCAGTAAGTTGCTTGCTTCGGTTAGTCTCGAAGGGATCCTCTAGTCTTGAATCTTGATAGCCATGATCATAGCGCATCACATCCGGATTTTCTTGAGATACTCGCTTACAGAAGCAGTAAGTTGCTTGCTTCGGTTAGTCTCGAAGGGATCCCTTAGTCTTGAATCTTGATATCCATGATCATAGCGCATCACTTGGCGGCTCTAGAGATTCTCTTGAGTTATTCGCTGACAGTAATAGTTAGCTGCTTGCTTCGGTTAGTCTCGAAGCGGTCCATGGTCTTGATATCCATGATCATGGTGATGGAGACCGCCAGGCCTATCATCATGATGAAGGTGACCATCAGACCAGACCTGAAAATGTAAAGCATAGACTATCCTTATCTGATATGAATTAATATCATAATTGCGAACTGTTTTTGTTTGTTGGTTTGTCCTTAAATCACGCAGCAACGGAGGAACAGATCGATGAAATTTTTGCATGGTAAAGTTGAAGACATAAGCTACCTTTTATCCGGGAAAAACAGAGGGTTTTCTTGAAATTTTTAAGAGAGAAGGAGGGCTCCACGCGGAAAAAGTTACGGGCAAAAGCTAATCTTATTCATAATTGGGCAATGTCATTCATAGGACAACCTTTGAAAGGTAAACAAATAGGCAAAAGCGAAAGTTATTTAACATCGGATATTGCCCATTTACGACAAGACAGATGTAACATGAACAAACAAAACTTTTGTGCAAAGTGGACAAACCAGATAAACTTGTTTACACGTTTTATATAACCGAGTGTGTTCTGGGTAAACAGATTTTAGAAACTAGCCATTAAGACTACCCGCAGACTTACAATTTCAAGTTGGACAACTAAATCGCAGAGTAAACATACAACAGAGCCTAGTAACTAAATCGCAAAGTATAGTTACTAATAGGCATAGTGACTTATGGTAGCCTACACCTCCTATCCAACTAAATTACTACGAGTATGCCTATGGTATACTCTGCGATTTAGTTGTCCAACTTGAAATTGTAAGTCTGCGGGCACTCTAAATATTAAATGTTTCTTTCATCATTTATTCATCTCTTTCAAAATTATTTATTTCATGGAGGTCAACCCGTGGCTCTTATGACAAGTCCACCGGTTTGGGTTCTCAACCCATCATCAACCAACTCCTGGGCCACAGATCTTCTCTAGAATGTCTTATAGTTCACCACGTTGGCGAAATGCAGATTAACATCTCCCAGATAACATACTTGCATCAGTAACCCATCAATGGTTCACTATCATACTCTGAGAGAAGACTCTGAGAGGATAAAAAGCAATCTATATCACTCTCAGTCTCAGGTCCTCTACTATAACCACACTAAAAATCACCTCGATTGATTGGGCGACACAAACAAACAAAAACATTTTCGCTATAGTAAGAATAGTACACACAGCACGGATAATTTTTGCATGGATATAGTTGAGGATCTGGAGAGTGACACAAGCTATTTTCATAACGGATAACTAAAGGATTCCGTGTAGGATTTTTAACTCCAAGTAGATAGGGTCAGATAAGGCTTATAAAACTTCTTACCAAATTGGTACAGAAGTAAAGCCGATACAGTCGAACGCATCGGCGAACTTCTCTGTGCTGTCCATGAACGGTTGCATCTGGGAAATAAATGTAACTAGGTTAGTCTAGTGTGGGTGGTCCATTGTGCGAGGGTACCGGGCTGTCGGCCAGCAGAAAGAAGCGACGGCTGCTCGTGAAGCGAATCACATCTGCCGCTAAAGACGTCACTTTTCCATGACTTCTTCTTCTGAGCTCTGATGAGCTTCGATCCCTACTTCGTTGATATTCCATCTACGTGCACGAAGCGTTTTAAGTCTTCATTCCTGGGCCATTCGCACGGCTAGGGTCTGGAACGCTCTTCCGAGATCTGTGTTTCCCTGCACGTACAATTTGGGTATCTTTAAAATAAGAGTGAATAGGCATCTTCTAGGCAAACGCTTTAAATCTAAGATCACATCATCATTATCCATCAGGTGTCATAGTAGTCAAGCGTGTGCCTATAATGTATAAAAAATAAATAAAAAAGACCTAATACCACACCTCGTGGGCTAGAGTGAAATGGACTTGCTTAGAAACAGCAACGATCTGAGTATCCTCACCGTTACGTGGATCTCTTGCGTAACGCTTCAGAACACAAACTTCGAACAGGGACTCGTTTGAGATCCAGAGATATTGTCTGTCTGTCATCGGTTTAGTGAAAGAATAGTGAGTGTACCAGTGTTTGCGCACACACTTGTGCACTTTAATATCTTTCCTTTCATTTGGAGAGGATAGGGACAGGACCCGCCACCTCCCATGGCCTCCAACCTCACGGTTATATAGGCCGAAGCTTTGGGAGAGCGCCCGGTACTTGCTCTTGGTGTGTTTCCCAAATTCAACTTCCCAAAAACAATGTGTTTTACAAATTCCTTTTCTATTCCTCGTTATCCCTTTCGTCTTTCTCCCCTTTCTGGGGTAGACGTGTACAGCACAAACAAGGAGCCCCGCGTGCCCAGCGATCCAGGTCCAACACCACTTTACGGTCTACATTTGGAGAGGATAGAAGGATACTATGTGTACCTGTACGTTAGTGAACGTGAGCGTGGCTCCCTCGGCAGAGTACACCAGCGGCAGCGAGCAGTGGTAGGCCTTGCCCAGCACCGCGGAGGGCGCGTCGGGTGGCGCCGGCGCCTGCAGGTTGAGGCCGATGTTCTCCAGCCCGCGCTTCACCTCCACGCCAACCGCCGTCCACCACCCACCCGACTGCTTGAAGGAGAACTCTAAAGTTATCTGGAAAAAACAGATTCCTATAACTCCATATGCTGTCTTGGAAAAAAGTAGATCGACAACGTAATGTGTCGCTACTAGATGTCGCTAACAGTTGCTATAAAACTGATTGAAAAAGTAGATACATATCACTAATTTCGAGGCTGACGTGTGGTTTGGCCGTGGTGTAATGGTTAACACACTCGGGCGCGATTCCCAGAGAGATGTGGGTTCGAATCCCGCCGGCCTCGGAATTTTTGATATGTATTTATAAATCTATCAAGTTACCTTATCCCTGGTGTTGTTCCCGTCAGCGAATCGCACGACAAGGATGGTGTAGAGGCGAGTGGGCTTGACCGTGGGCTCACCAACGGGCGTGTCGAACATCGTCACCGAGCCGTCGGGCCAGCGGAGCTCGGGCCAACTGGACGAGTACAGCAGGGCACCTTTGCCGGGGGGACCTACAGGGAACAGAAGAAGATAAAGAGGAGTGTAATCTGTTTATCAGTCTAGTTTGTGTGCATGTTTGTGGCGCTCTGATGATCCTTACGTCAATCGATTTGTGTTAATCTTCAAACCATGAATGTTATGTGGGATATCATTGAATAGGTATGTTAATCATTGTTAATTTTCGCTTGTGATCTTTCATTTTGAATAACCGTTTACCATCTATGACAATTCAAAGTTGCTGTCGGGACCCATTATAATGATTATTTAACAGAATTCTAGATTACTGGGCTTGTTTCAAGTGGTTTAGAACTATCATAGTGTTGATAGATGGCGCTGATCTCCTGTACCTTGAAACAGGACTCTACAGTCTTCAAATTAATATCTTCTTCTTTATCAATCGAAAGACGTCTGTAGACATAGTTCTCTTAGACTTTCACAGTCTCTCTACGAATCTCCTCATTCCTAATTTAATCTCACTAGCAAAGGGGCATCAATCGCCAATTAAATCCAGGCCTCAAGGTAGCAACCCACCAACAAACTAGGGTGCTAGCGGATGATGCATGCCTAGCCCAACCACTGAAACCTTATCATGACTGCACTTGTTGCTTACCTGTGGCATTATACAGTGCGTATCTGGGCAGATTGCGCGCGGGCTTCTCCTCCTCAGTGCTGGCGGTGCCGGTGCTGGTGCTGGTGCTGGTGGTCGACGACACCTCCTCGGCCTGGCGACGCACTCGCGACCAGTCGCCCTCGTAGTCAGATGCTTGGGTTTGGGATACCGAGTTGCCTGCGTTAAAAATAAATAAATATCACGAACCAGACGATATTTGGTTGATTTTAACAAAAAATATAATTTTTAATCCTGGTACCTACCTCCATCCTTCAAAATCCTCCAAAAGTTATCATTACAATATAGTTTGTTGTACAACCCATCGGTCTACCTACCCTACCCAAAACTCCCAGCACTCGTCCAGTCTCGTAGATATCTATAGTCACGCGAACGTCTCTGTCATCTGTGCGTCGCGCTCTGACCACGGCCCCTGCAGCGTCAGCACCTGACCATTACATAGCTAGTAGTACCCAAAACTCCCAGCACTCGCCCGGGCCCGTAGATGTCCTGCAGCCTCGCAAACGTCTCCGTCATCTGCGCGTCGCGCTCCGACCACGGCCCCTGCAGCGTCAGCACCTGACCATTACATAGCTAGTAGTACCCAAAACTCCCAGCACTCGCCCGGGCCCGTAGATGTCCTGCAGCCTCGCGAACGTCTCCGTCATCTGCGCGTCGCGCTCTGACCACGGCCCCTGCAGCGTCAGCACCTGAATTACATAGCTTGTTGTACCCAAAACTCCCAAACTGAGTATAATATAATCACTACGTCGAATACATAAGTTCCTGTACAGTGGGTACCCTGACGTGATCTTGTTATGCGTCTGACTGTGATTGCATTTCCCTTTTGTTACTGGTAATACAGTAAGGTTCTTCTAGGTAATGGTACTCAAAAAGTATCCCTATGTAGCTTACGCAGCTACACAAGAGCTACACAGACCAATAAAATAATTATGTTCTTTTGAAAATTAATACAAGTACCTTATTTTTCGAACATTGATAAGTAGCAATGGTTTCAATGGGTAGCTACCTATAACAGGAGGTAAACTAACGCATGCGCAACATTCAAATCGATAGGAAGGTAATGTGTATTAGAAAACTCCATTATGAATACTTCTTGTAAAAATATAGTAGCAGAAAAATCTACAGCATCCATTTTCAATGCCTGTATCTATGTAGTCTACGTCCCGCTGTGACTAAAAATAGACCACTCAAAGATCAGATGTACCGAGACTTTAAATTGATTCACAAATCCAAAATAGCTACCTGTGTCTCGTTGCTGATATAGTCCGGGTGAACATCAAGGAAATCCTGCGGAAGCACCAGCGTAGTTTGACCCTCTAGCATCTTCCTCAACCTTGGAAAATTTCCACTGGATAGAGGCATAGAATCCTGGTTGTTAAACACAACTATCGCCGCTTGCTCCCCATAAATCCTCATTAAGTCATCTTGGTCCAAAGACTTCAAGGCCGGTCTTCGATACCTCTCAAGGGACTTTGGCCCAAAGAATAGGAAGGGGCCTTCCAGATTCGCCTGGCAGAAGCTCCATAAGGATGCGAGAAGTATAAGTCGTACATCTCGACGCATGTTGTGAGAACTGATGTATTTAGACTGGGAGGAAAAGACCTGGTGTATCGATTCCCTGACGCATGCGTAGAGGAAAGGTCGGAAGGTACCTAGGTAATATTATATCAGAAGACTTCGCAGGACAGTCTTTGTTTTGAATACGGCACGGTCTAGGCTTGACCGTACCGCATTCAAAACATTTAAGATCTTGTAACAATCTTAGGGAATTGCCTATGCTTCAGTGATAATTCAATTAAATCGTTTATGTAGGACTTAGGTAAAGGAAATACGTGTTCACTTGCCAGACGTTTATTCGCGACTAACTACAGGTTAATGCATTTTGAACTTAATAAGAATATGATGTGTAGCAGCTAACAGTTTATTTAGTAAAGTTTTTAAATTTAATCTATAATTATATAAAAAGGCTTGTCCTGACTGACTGACTGACTGACTGACTGACTGACTGACGATCAACGCACAGCCTAAACCACTGAAGTTAGAAACTTGAAATTTTGACAGTAGGTTCCTTTTATGACGTAGGCGAGCACTAAGAAAGGATTTTTCGAAATTCGCCCCCCAAGGGGGTAAAAAGGGGGGTTAAAGTTTGTATGAAACTCCGTCATTTTTCGAGTTATACTCATGAAATTCGGTATTTAGGCTTTAAATTGAAAACAAAAAAGTACATGTTTCACAGTTTTTAAAAATTCTACCCCCTAAGGGGTTAAATAGGGGTTGAATGTTTGTATAATAGTCCTTCGTTCTTCAAGTTATTTTTCAAGTTACGTTTATGAAACTTGATATTTTGGCTCTTGATTAAAAATAAAGAATTACGTATTTTACATTTTTTTTAAATTCTCCCCCCAAGGGGGTAAAAAGGGGGGTTAAAGTTTGTATGAAACTCCGTAATTTTTCAAGCTATACCCATAAAATTCGGTATTTGGGCTTTCAGTTAAAAATAAAAAAGGACGTGTTTCACGGTTTTCAAAAATTCTACTCCCTAAGGGGTTGAATGGGGGTTGAATGTTTGTATGAAAATCCATAATTTTTCAAGTTAATATCGAGCAACGGATCTACGTGATTCTTTGATGGGTATGGTTGCAGACAGTGTGTTATAGGTTACTTTTATTCGGACAAAATCAGGAGTCCGCACGGGATTTTCAAAGAACCTAATTCCACGCGGACGAAGTCGCGAGGGGACAGCTAGTTTTAAATAAAGCCAATTGATTCTTTCCAGAAAATGTTCTTGGTTTGGTTTACCTTAACTAAAATGGGTCGTGTTGATTTATTTAGCTATTTAGTTTATAATATTAATAAAGATGTGGAAGTTTAAACACGATTATTATTTCCCTTTCTTCTCAAATATAAAAGCTTGTGACAGATGATAGATATAATTACGTGTACGTAGATGATATCTACAACAACATTGCAATGGTTGGGATTTGAACTTTCGACTTTTGTCGGTTTTCACAAAAGTTTCGTGGACATCCACTGACCACTCTCAGTTTTGTCGCCAAAATAGTGATATCTAGTTATTTCATTTTGTCATTGCTAATAATCCAGACAATAAACAAGAGAGTCAGTAATGCAGCGAAAACACGATAGTGTAGAAACATAATAAAAAAACAAGAAACTTTTCAATTATTTTTTAATCAACAGTCAATTATTGTACAAAATAAATTAATGGTTTATACAACTAGATACATCTATGCTATTAGTAACAACTTATTACAGTAACCATCTGATGAAATGTAGGAATGCCAAAAGAGTGAAGCTGATAGATGTCATCGAAGCAGCTGATGGCGTAGAAGAGAAGAAAAATGAAGTCTCTGAAAAAAAATAAAAAAATTTAGAACAATAATAAGTAGTTTACCCCCTTCACGGCAAAACTCTAAACCGATCTTAAAGCAATTTGCAACAGAGAGAGCTTGCATCGAACTCAGACATAGAATGCTTCAAAACTTACAAGAATAGAATATTCCCCAAGCAACAGACTGGAATTTTAAACTAATTTAAAACTAAAATTTAAACTAATTTAAACATACTGATAGATATGTACCATGTTCAAAAGAAAGTTTAATAATAATTAATCAATAAATACACGTTATTAGTTATAAGTTACCAAAACTTTTAAAACTATGTAGAACAATAAGCTGTTGGTTTTTCTAAATAAATAAAATAAAATAATTGCTCACTCTTTTTCTCATTGGGATCAGTGACCCCACACTGTTTGTACGAGATGGTC
The DNA here is from genome assembly GCA_038048805.1 of Hipparchia sbordonii. Lineage (NCBI taxonomy): Eukaryota > Metazoa > Arthropoda > Insecta > Lepidoptera > Nymphalidae > Hipparchia > Hipparchia sbordonii. Next base: position 8,814,056 of record CM076116.1, on the reverse strand, counting down.
CTCTTCCTCTTTGGGTTGATGTACCCGGGGATGTACAAACTAGGTGAGTCGAGGCGTCCTGATGCCAATAGCCTACAAAAAAGCTTTACGTTAGCTTAGTTTATTAACATTTTTTTTATTTTTTTTATTCGATGACAACTTAATCCTTGACTGCGATATCACCTGATGGTAAGTGACAATGCAATCTAGGATGGAACCGGATTAACTTGGAAAGAGTATAGCAGTGTACATTCAACCCAAACCCCTAATCTGTTTCTATAACACGCCATTGTGCCGGAACGCTAAATCGCTTGGCGGCACGTCTTTGACGACAGGGTGGTAACTAGCAACGGCCAAAGCCTCCAACCATACCATACCAAAGTTATAAATTACCAAATCACTTTCGCCGGGAATCGAACCCGAGACCTCCCAATTATAAGACCACAGCGCTCACCAATGCGCCAAGGAAATCGTTAACATTTTTTATTTTTTTCAATTTACTCTTAACATTATTTCGTAATACGTTTTAGCTTGAAGCATTACGTTAGCATTTTTGAAGTGAAAACTTTAAGATGCGTGGAACTATTTTTGGTAAGGAAAATCTGGAAAAGCGACCTCATACTGGGAGGCGCAGCGTTGATAGACCCCCTAGATGGACGGACGATCTAAGACAAGTCGGTAGCAGCCATGAGATGATGATGATGTGTCTTGATGAAGCAAGAATGTGGGCAATGAGTTCACCCTGCTCAGTAATCATCAACTATTGCCCACCGTAGTATCAGGTGATCAGTCGCTAACGCAGGCGAAAATGGTCAGTCTACAGCACCGACGCAATGCCGCCTGTCTATCGGTTTTCTATCGGATATACTTTGGAGAGTACGCTCAGGAACTTCACAACCTAGTTCCTCCTTCACCTTTTCACCACATAACTGCGACAAGACTACTTCGTGCAAGTGTGTCGCTAGGCAAGCGCGCTCCAACCTAGACCTCATCAGTGCTATCCAGTATTGATGGTCTCCAAGCGCAAGCCTACTTCGGATTTAAAAAAAAAAAAAAAAGAAAAAACTGTCCGAGTAATTCTGCGCACGTCATCCACAAACATGCCAGTACACGAACCTGGAGAAGTCCAGCTCAAGCCTGTTGGCCTCGGGGCCGGTAAAGTGCAGCAGGATCTGGATACAAGCGCCCTGGTGCAGCACGCGCGTGCGCCGCGAGTCCACGCTGATCATCCACTCAGGCACCCCCATCACTTTGCGCACGTCATCCAGAAACATTCCCCTTCAAATAAAGACAGTTATTAAAATCTGCATTCCGAACCGGTGGTAGATTTATGACGTGTCATAAGAGCTACAAGGTAACCTACATGAAATAAATAAATTTTGAATTTGAATTTGAATTAATCACCGGCGTCATAGATTGACTGTTTTTTTTTTTTCAAATAGAATAAATATTACAGATACATATAAGCCTCAATAGCCCTCAATAGAAATGTGCCAGATTCGCATTGGACTGCGAGAATAAGGCAATAGAGAGAACACCTGTATATATTCTCCTCTCCTCTCCAAATAAGCGGAAAGCTTGTACTAGGAGTGGGTACGACAATAGTGCAACGGGTGGAATTCGAACCTGCAACCTTTCAGTTTTCAGTCCGCACGTTAACTGTTGGGCTATTGAGGTTTCACATTCGTGACAATCTATAATTATATAAAAAGGCTTGTCCTGACTGACTGACTGACTGACTGACTGACTGACTGACGATCAACGCACAGCCTAAACCACTGAAGTTAGAAACTTGAAATTTTGACAGTAGGTTCCTTTTATGACGTAGGCGAGCACTAAGAAAGGATTTTTCGAAATTCGCCCCCCAAGGGGGTAAAAAGGGGGGTTAAAGTTTGTATGAAACTCCATCATTTTTCGAGTTATACTCATGAAATTCGGTATTTAGGCTTTAAATTGAAAACAAAAAAGTACGTGTTTCACAGTTTTTAAAAATTCTACCCCCTAAGGGGTTAAATAGGGGTTGAATGTTTGTATAATAGTCCTTCGTTCTTCAAGTTATTTTTCAAGTTACGTTTATGAAACTTGATATTTTGGCTCTTGATTAAAAATAAAGAATTACGTATTTTACATTTTTTTTAAATTCTCCCCCCAAGGGGGTAAAAAGGGGGGTTAAAGTTTGTATGAAACTCCGTCATTTTTCAAGCTATACCCATAAAATTCGGTATTTAGGCTTTAAATTGAAAACAAAAAGTAAGTGTTTCACAGTTTTTAAAAATTCTACCCCCTAAGGGATTAAATAGGGGTTGAATGTTTGTATGATAGTCCTTCGTTCTTCAAGTTATTTTTCAAGTTATGTTTATGAAACTTGATATTTTGGCTCTTGATCAAAAATAAAGAATTACGTATTTTACATTTTTTGAAAATTCTCTCCCCAAGGGGGTAAAAAGGGGAGTTTCAATATTCATAGTTAAGACAGGACAACGTCTGTCGGGTCCGCTAGTTTAATTATAAATAGGTATGTACTTACAGAACGAATCTTGGTGGCTTCATAATATTAACGAACTTGATGATGTCCTTGTCAGGTTGGATGTTGGCGCAGGCGAACCTCTCAGAGGAGCGTTCAGGGCCGAATATGACGATGGAGCGTCCCATGGCAGATACCGTACCCTCCAGTGGGAAGTTACTGTCCACGAACACTTCACGATCCGCGCCCAACGCTGATCAAATTAAATCATATTTTTATTATAGGTAGTCCTGTATAGGCGAGGGAGGAGTGATATAAAAGTTAAAACACTCAGGAAGGAACAAAACGTCTCAGTTAAACGTCAGGCCTAGAGTATTATACTTACTAATGGTTCCCACTCTTGCAGTGAGGTCGCCAACATCACACCGTAGAGGGTTATCCGCGCCACACTCTTGACTGTACAGGTCGTGCTACGAAAATACGACAGAGTTAATTAAATGGAATGAAATTCGAATTCCATTAAATGGAAACCGGATTACATTCTTCGCTTCGCAACTTCAATAAATTATATTATTAAACGGTGATTCTAACGACACCTTTTCCTTTTGTTTATGTAGATAATTCAAAATGCGCAAATTAAGACTAACTATATGTATATTAATTCCTTACATTGAGCGGGTCAGCCAGTTGTGTGAAGTAAGGGTTCCACCGATACCCGCCAGCGACGCAGCGCGTCCCCGTCACTTGCACTGCTGCGTCCACGCCTACAGGGTTCACGAAGATCTCCCAGCGATGGTGACGGGTCTGGAAAGTCGTATGCCAGATATAAAATTTTGTAAAACCACAGAGTACAGACAAGTACAAGGATAAATATGCGCCTGGTCTAAAATAATAGCAAAAAGCGATACATGATGAAATGTTATTCAAAAGTAGGCTTTGTTGAACTGACTTCAGAAGCTTACCAAGTTGCGATCCCTCACGCCAGGATGCCGGAGCTTGACTTCAATGACAGTATCACTGGTGCTGGCGTCGTTATGGATAAGCTGCGTCATACGGATGTAGCCGTACGCAAACCCTCCAGGATGATGAAAGGAAGCTATCCCGCGAATTTCCCGTGCTTCTGACGGGCTGTACCCTCTCTCGATTGTTGAACATGCCCATCGTCGGTCTTTAGCCTGAAAAAGTCACATTAAAACTGAGACAAAATTATTTAACTGTAATTTACCAAACTAAAAAAAATCTGTACTTATAGGTACAACGTGAAAAATATTCGCTGATGATGAAGATTTGGAGATGATAGCTGTAAGGACTTTATTCTTCTAAGTGAAAAAAATATTACTAATGGGATCAATATAAAACAACAAGATTCTTCTATAGTGTTACATGCAGATAAACTTAAATAAGACTTATGTATGTTACCTTTCTGTGAAAAGCCACAGAGCGTCCCAAAATACTGTAAGCACCATATAAAGACAGCTGCGTTTCATTATAGTAAGTGGTGTATTTTTTTAAGTCATCCAGAAGACCATACTTCTCGCCCAAATCTCCGAGCTCATACTGATCTGCCGTTCCTGTTTATATAACACCATGATAATTAATCTTTAATTTGTTTCGTCCTTAGCGACTTAAAGTAAAAGCTTAAATAATACTATTTTACCTTTTGTAGGTGGCGGACTAAGTGATTTGTTTACATGGAACGGATTATAAGTATCGTATATAGTTGTCTTCTCACACGGAAATTCAAGTTCTTTTTCTATCGGAGCCTGAAATTAGAAATTTTTAGTAAAATAACAAGCCTCTGACTTTAATATAAACACTCTACTGTCTATGATTTTGACCTGTAATTCGTTGACTATCTAATGTATCGTAATGGTCAGCTAATCACAGACCAGAATTTTACTCTGAAGTCATAATATTCCACTAATATTCTATGATCTTGATCGCAAAATTGACTTTGTCCTAAGGTACAGCTCATTGAGTGTGATATCTCATTAGACTTACTATGTGGATCTTATAGTTTCTGATATCTTCGTCCAGGCCTTCCAACATAACTTGTACGTTGGTGACGTCATACTCGGACTGCTGGGTCAGCTCCAGCTTGCCCATCAGGCCTATGGAGAAGCCGTTGCCGAACCAATCCTGGACCACTGCTTTTCGTCGATGAAGACCATTCACACTGTATTATTGGGTAAAAAGAGCGAAAGGTAAATAAGAAATTGAAATAATTTGATAGCTCAATTATGCTCCAAGAAAGTCCAAAAGTCGTTTGTAGGAATGGGCGTAACATTTCACAAAAAAAATGTATAGTTAGACTTTCCTCTACACAAGTTTTGCATTATATTTGTTTTATTTTGCACTACCCCGAAAATTTCTCCTTATGGATACTTCACTGGAAAAATACTACATTCAAAATTAAAATGTAACTCACATAGAGCACGCCATACGCTCCCCTCTCGCCACTGGACCGTGATCGTCGTAGATGACAAGTGATCTCCGCATCACGGAGCGTTTGCCAGCCAATGCTATCACCGTGTCAGTGAATAGTCTTCTTGTAAGACGAGCGCTGTCGACCTTCTTGCCCGCTACGTTTAACATACCGTGCCTGCGGTAAATAAATAGCAATGTTACGATTAAACGTAATTGCTTTTAGAAAACTGTAGTTATATTTTTACAATTCAAAATTTTACCCACGCTGAACATGATTCAAATTCCCCTTTCCCACCATCTAAGCATAAAGCTCACACAATAGTACAATGGATGTGGTTTGAATTTTGGCCCCGGTTACTCCGTGAAGTTCAGACTTGTAAATTTTTTTTTCATAAAATATTGTAGACCTAGAATTCGGAGCTCTAAAAAACAGAAGTCCAAGTTCAGCCCTACAGTCCTAGGCTGGATGGTGCTCGTGGTGACGGTACCTGGTAGTGAAGTCCCCCAAGCGACACAGTCCCTCCAACCCCGCCCTGCAGTAGTGCTCCGGGTGCCTGGTGTCCGCGTCCAGGCCCTGCTGCTGCAGCACTGCGCCGGCGCTCAGGCAGCGCGCCGTCCAGTTGTAGTAGTCTTGGCCGGGAGGGTGCTCGTGAATCGCCCAGCGGTGGTCGATCGTGTTGTTCACGCTCGCTCCATCCGCGTGAACCTAAATATTCAGGGCAGAACAAAGATCACTGAAGTACCTTCACACCAAATTATATGACCAAAAAATACGACAAAATTATATGATCAAAAAATATGATTAAATTATGAACACAACTTTTGCTACACAGGATTGGCCTTTAGGATTGAATTGAATCTCTCTGAAAACCTTTAGGATAGGAAGAAGTTAAACTAAACTCAACTCTCAACTAAGTTTTAGATTATGTAATTGAAGATGACTGATGAACCAATTGGGTCTTACCATACTCTCGATAATGATGGTAGTGTCCTCCCACGGTCTCTCCAGCGGCTGCCGGAAAATGACTCTACCCACTATGGGGTAGCGGAAGATGACCTGCGCAGAGCTCATCTGCGTCTGATACTCCGTGCCGTACTCGTATGGCAGGATTGTAGCGCATATCTCCCTTTTAGGGTGCCTCCTGAAATACAGTTGTTTTACTGGGACGTTGATTGTTTTACCGACACACCAGGAGGTGCTCCAGAGGTTGATAACTCAGCCGAAGCTGACATGGGTAAACATGTGCTGGAGTATCGACAAGATCGTGGATAGAGAAGCCACAGAATCAAACACTGACGGGTCTTAGAAGTCATGATACGTCCAAAGCCTCAAGGGCTTTATAGATGAGAAGACTAAAGGATCAACACAATGCTTCAGTTCTGTGCTTATCGGGAAGATAAGAGGAGGTTAATTTAGTACGTGCGAGTTGTATATGCCCTACCAGTATTGTGTGGATGAGTCGCCAGGCCAGTCCCTTAGAACGGGTAATGGCGCTTCAGGTTCGGAACTGCTTGAGCTATGTCGATAACTCGAATTCTCCATGGAGTTGCTCATTTCTGATTTGATGACGTCGAGAGACATTGCTCTTTCCATCGCCAATATCTCTGAGCTTTCTTAAGAGGCGCACAGTTACTTCTTACCTCGTCAAAACGACGGCTCGATGCATCACGCTGTGGCGTCCACTGAGAGGCAGGAACACGTCCCAGTAAGCGCCGCTGAGCTCGTTGACGAGCCCTGGCAGCAGGTACTTGTGGTTCAAGTACTCGGTGCGGTCCTTGTACTTGCCCAGGAGGTCGCCCACAGGGTACTGGTCTTGGGTGCCCAAACCTAGGATACCAAATTCAAAATCTTATTGGTTATGTACCACTGTATTTATCCTCATTAAAATTGGACCATTCTGAACTTTTGAACTTTATGCCTTAATTCCTCATGCACTGTTTTGCCAAAAAACTACGAGAAGACGTTAGAGTTAAGAGCATGAAACTTTTTCATTCAACATTTGGGAACTGCTAGATATGTGGAATCTCAGATTAACTAGTTCAAACAAAGTGTGGAACGCTCTTCTGCCGTTCACGATTGCTCCCGTGGATAACTTAATATACAATTTATAACTATTTTCTAGTCAAGCGTGCTCCAACCTACCTCCTCAATGTGTTTTCTGACGTGATTATATAATCTTTTAAATTCTAAGTTACGACTGCTTTCTAGCCCCTTAACTCCAACCCAGTCCTGACTTTAAAATTTAAAACATCTGTCTCAGCATTCAGCAATTCTTGTAACATGCAAATCGATACAATAAAACTAAATCACAAATCGCTTACAAGCATTTCAATATAAAGTAGGCAATCATAGCCAATGACGCGCGTATCTGAGATGCATCTTTGCATTGCTAACATCCGAATTCCGCGCACCATTGTACCAACACCGACGTAAACAGATCGAGGCTGGAATCGTTCCAAGAAATCGGGAAATACGGCCGACGTGACGCGAATACCTCTTGAATTTTCACTGGAACCTTGAGAGATATGAAACTAAACTGCATTGAATTGCCAGCTATGAACGCTCAGAAAAATATTTTTCTAGTAAAAACTTTAGGCGCGTTGAGCTATGGTTCAAATCATTTAATGTTAACAGTATAGTATCTGTAGCTATGAGTATGATATGTTCATTTCTATCGGTAGTACACAGGTACTACCGATACCGAACCGAACCGAACTGAACGAACCGAACTGTCCATGTTTTTAGGTACCCCTGACGCAAAAGACGTCAATGCGGAAATGTGGAAAAATGCCGAAGGATCTGGGCACCAACCGCATTATTATCGCTAGTCTCCAAACTCCAAATCCATTTTATGAATTATAAAAAGAGGTCACGACTCTCAGTAATGAGGAACTCAATGCAGAGAAGAGGAAGAGAAACTATACCTGGAGGTGGTAAATCCTTCAAATCAACTTGGGTGGGATTGTACAAATTTCCTGTAGTGTTGCACACGTTGTTCCACTGATCTGCTTCTAACAGTTTCGGCGGCAGCTCCCTGATGATGTACTGGACCATGGAGCTCACGAAGCGCAGGTTTGACTCGTAGTCCTGGTCGGAAGCGCCGAGTTGGAAGTTCGCCCAAGTTGGGTCGAAGGGCGTGCGCTGGGTAAACTCCACTGTGCCTCGGATGCCGTCCATGTTGATTAGGGCTCTAGGTTTAACAGAAAATCCGTTAGACGCACCTACACAAAAGGAATGTGTAGTCTAATTTCAATTGTTGTGCTCAAAACACAAATGCCCTTTTCGTTACCCTCGTGGTTTAGAAAGCATATTAAGCCATTGTCCATGATAGGTAAAGAATTATATAAAAAGAGATCTGAGCATTTTTTATCCGGAAATATCACAAAGTTCCCAAAAGGAATTTAGAAAATCTAAATTGATGAGGGTGAGGCCACGAAACAAGTAGTATTTCACTTAATATCAAATTAAACCGAAATGCTCACTTACTTGGTAAACTTGGGTGGCATCAGTCTCAACTTAGCGCAGGCGAGAAAGCTGTCGGTATGCCTTTCATCAAATATCACGACGTACAAATTCCTTCTTGTCGCTTCCATGTCACTTCTCAGGACGTTTAAAACCTCATCCTTGTATAACTTTTTCATTTTCCTTTCATTAGCGTCTGTGGCCACCTTGATAAGACCCAAGCGACTATCCAGATCCCCTACACTCATCCCATCACCGCTGTTGTCAGGATCAAAAACTAGCTGAAGTACGTTACAGTTATCTTCATGGCTTCCCTTATCAGAATCGAAGATGTCAGTAACGAATAGTTTCCACTTATGCTCCGAGAAGCCATTCCTGACTTTGACAGATTTGGCGTGGTACAAATCGGCTTGGACATAAGAGTCGGTTTCGTCAAACTCTCGAGCTGATAACCACCTAAATAAAATACAAAACAAATTAATTTCAAAGTGGCAGCTTGTGGCAGGGATCAATTGGAAGTCATAAGCCGAGGATAGGCATTGTTGACTCTACTTAAAAGAGGCTATGTCCAACAATGGATCACATTAGCTCATTTTGATGATTGATGATTAATTTTAAGTATAGCGAGAAAAAATATATGTAGAGGAAATATGCGTCCGTTTAGTATAAAGATGGCCATAAGGGCCAGAGAAGCATCGCTTACGAAGAAATGTCCATGCGCTTCTTTGATACAACCTAGAACTCAAGGACTGGCTTAAACTTTAGATCGAAGTATTCGAAGAAATTTTTCATGCTGAAATGAAACTTTGGACTTTCGTTCGGACGCTAGGAGAAGACGCCAGACAGACAAACAAGACAGCCCTCTTATTGCGCCAGGGGTGAAAAAATTCAGTGGGTACATACCTAAAATCCAAAGTCCCTGCAATGGGAGCAGTGAATCTCGCAACGGCGTGTTTTTCGTAAAGCTTATCCGTTGACAGAATTGATGCGCAAATTGTTCTATCCCTTTCAGCTGTTTCCAACAGAATACTCTTACCCCACAGACCGAGGACGCCAGTCAAGGAGTTCTTACTTTCATACTCTGCGTGGTCTTTACCAGGAACTATCAGATAACCCAACTCCTCGGTCAAATCGATCAGCTCTTTGCCAAGACTATCGGCAGAGCATCTTTCGTTGGACAGATCTCTATAGTCCACGGGAAATTCGTGGATAGTCCACCTCCACACGCCGTCAGGGTACTGTAGAGTTGGCTTGAGGTTGGTTCTAATGCTGATGAAAGTATCGTTTTTGTGGGAGAATTCGATTTCTCCGTGCAGCCCATGCTGCGAGATGTAGGCGCGTAGAACTAGACAGTCTATTTCTGGAGAAAATGCAAATACTTTAAATAGTTATGTATGACTAGGTACCTACTTCGTCTGCGTGGATTAAGATTTTTAACGAAAACTCTTTAATTTTGCGAGATAAATCGCCGTCCTTGGAGAATAAAATGGTAATCGTCATATTACACTATAACGATTACCATTTTGTTCTCCGAAGACGGCCAAATGAAGCCTAAGTGTTAATCTTGGGTATGAGCTATCTCCATTCCAAATTTCAACCAAATTGATTCATTAGTTTGGCGTGAATGAGTAACAAACACATACACACACACACATACAAACTTTCTAACATTATTATAAACGCGAATTTGTGTTAGTTTGTTGTTTTGTTGGTTTGTCCTTCAATCACGCAGCAAAGATGCAACGGATAGACATGATTTTGCAGGGCTATAATTAGGAGAATGGCATAGCTACCTTTTACCCGGAAAAATAGAGAGTTCTTTCTGTTTTAATTTTTAAAAACCTGACTACAATTTTTAAAACCTAACTGGAATTTTTAAAAACTTAACTGCAATTTTTCAAAACCTAACTCCACGCGGACGAAGGCACAAATAAAGATGATTAAGTAGTATTAGCTAATACTAATTTATTAGAGTTGTTAAGGAGGTGTTACATAATTGAAGTAAGCAAATTACCTACAATTGGTGCAGTGTCATAGAAATCAGTACAACAGTCAACTTTCAAATATCATTGACTATTTACACAAATATAAATCTTAACGTCTTCAAATAAGAATGAGTATTGCAAAACACGAAATAGTCAAAATAAATAAAAACAAATAATTGATTAAAGGTTAAGTAGTTCATTATTCTGCAAAGGTCATTTTAATTTCCTTTTGATCGAACATTACTTTTTGATCTATTTTTAAAAAGTTCGCATTTTTGCAGAAATTAGAAACTAATTTCTGGCTCATTAAATGTTTTTTTTTTGAAATACGTCTTTTTTGGGCGAGGTAAATTAGCTTTTAAAACCTAATTATTGACATTAATACTTTTTTTAAGGGGTTTTTTGGGTATTTCCCATCTTGAAATCGGGAAATCTCCACGAGAATTACGATACTTTTTATGAAGACCAAAAAGTTGATTTTTGCACCAATGTGATTTTTATTTCATATTATGGTCACATTTTTATAAGTTGCTTAAAACATTAAATTAAAAATAAGCTATTTTTCTGTACATAGTTGACCTCACTTACCAGTAAATAAAATCACTAAGTTAATAATAAGTAAGCACATAAACTTTGGTATTTGACTAAGTTGGTTACACATCTTTGTTTTCACGTTTACATATTTTTATCACTTTGATAACTATATTTCACTGAAAGCATGTCTGTCTGTTACTTTAAGTGAAAGGCAGTGACTCAGTGGAATAACAACTTAAGGAAAGAGAAGGCTGTATTGGCAGACAGAGACAGGTATATAAGGCTTAGTATAGTACCGGTTTACACTTTACGCATACTTAAGTTAGGGCATAGTTTAGCAATCATACAGTAAGAGTCGTGCAGCAGTTGTCGCCAGCGCTGTCCATCATTTTGGCTTAACATTTGCTCTTTACCTTGTCATAACAGTTCATCGTCAATCATCATCTCAACCGATAGGACATAGGCCTCTTGAAAAGATCGCCACAGAACACGATCCTGCGCGGTTGAGAGCCCTAAGTTGGCCTACGTGGTAATCAAAAGGTAATTTTGAATTTTAATTTCAAAAACATTTTATAAAATACCATTCCACGCCACATCACAGACGAACCGTACCCGGACTAAACCAGGCCCTAGGACACGGGGACATCATTGTCAATCATTTTATACCCGGATGAGACACAGTCTAACGTGAATTAACTGTTTCCCAGGTCAGCATATAGATACTCGACCAGTGGCACGACATAGCGAAAATAAAAAGTTTTAAATGGGACCTCTCTGCTAGGTGAGCATGGGCAGAAGATATATTATCCACAGGAAAAGGATAAAATGTTTATCCCCTCGCTCAGTTTTATCCTCCCGTTGAGCATGGACAAAACGGTGGAAATAATATCCACAGTGGATATACCTACTTATAGGAATATACTTCTCCTTTCCACTGTCGCCATGCTTTAACAAGATAATATTATCTCTTGACAGTGGCTAAAATCGGGGATAAAATTATTGTCTCCTGCCCATGCTCACTCTGCTGGAGACCATTAGAGCTTGTCTAAGCTGAAATGACGCGCCCCACAACATAATTGGTTATGACAATACAGTGTCTTGTGTGCGTAAATGCGGTAGTGGGGCGCGTCATTTCAATTTAGACAAGCTCTACCTCACTAGGTCACTAGTACCGCTTTAATTCAATTTAGTTCCATTGTTTCTGAACTGTATTATAGCTAAGCTGTGACTTGGTTGATTGGTTGGAGGATGTTTTATTGACGCTATTCGCGGGAAATTACTCGTAGTAAAATATTAGTGAGATTTTCTAAACAAACAAATATTATTTGAATCACTGGAATGGTGACCTTGCACCTAAAAATAAAGCGGAAAATACACTTCAAGAGACGTAGGAAGTCGCTGGATATAAGCACCGCAAGGCCGTGATGTGTGGAAGTCCGTATTATGAGATTGAGATCTAACTAGCTAGCTTAATGCGTCAACGACGATATTTTTCACTTCTTTACCTTTGCAACTGCTTAAAATAATCGCTAATGTAAAAATAATAGAAAATTTATGTAATAGACTAGCTTATGCCCCCGCGACTTCGTCCGCGTGGAAGTAGATTTTGGGGTGGAATTTTCAAAAACTGTGACACACGTACTTCTTTATTTTTAACTAAAAGCTCCAACTTTGATGTAAACAGCTTAAAAAATGACGGAGTTTCATATAAACTTCCATCCCCTATTTAAACCCCTTAGGGGTGGAAGTTCCAATAATCCTTTCTTAGTGTGCGCCTACGTTATAAAATGAACCAACTGTAAAAATTTCAAGTTTCTAACTTCAGTAGTGTAGGCTGTGCGTTGATATCTCAGTCAGTCAGTCAGTCAGTCAGGACTTTGAATTTTATATATATAGATAATGAAATAAAAATAATAAGTAGATTACCTAATCAGCTGCCAAAAAATTACGATCACCCAATTACGAATTTCGCCCAGGGTTGCCTTACAGCTGCACTACCTAGCAACAAATTGACTACGCGGATATTGGGTGTTAAAATAGTTTTGACCGATATTACTGAATTTTGAAAATGTGCCAAATTGAAATATAAAGAGGTAGAGAAATATTAGACGAGGTCCCGGGTTCAATTCCCGGGTCGGGCCAAAAAATGTATTGGGTCTTTCTGTCAAAAAATTCTTAGTAGGTACTAGCCAGGAGTTAGGAAGTTGGCGGTGAGCTAATCCCGTGCCTCGGAGAGTACGTAAAGCAGGGCCTGCGCCTGATCTCTCTCCGGTCGTGTCGGAATTCCTATGAGAGTAAGGGAATAGAGAATGCACCTGTGTTCGCGCACATACTTGTGCACCATACTATCTCCCGCACAGATGGCTAACCTCTGTGGAGATTGGCCACCGTGGCCGGATTCGGTCGGGAGGACATTATTGTTTTATTATGATGACGTAGTAGTAGGTGTGTATACATAGCTATAAGATATACTATATATATTATAGATACGCGTCGGTGTGGATTACAATGAGGCTATTCCCGCCCAGTGACTCACGTCACACGTGCTCTAAATAGCTCGTGCCGCCCCGCGGATCGCCACACACTCACCTCAATACATTATGTCTGTCAACGACGCTATTACACCAAATACCTGCTCCGAGGAATTTACCTAATACAACGTTTATTTATACCTGGAGCTGCCTCATTCAATATCTTCAACCTATTGACGATCTTAGTTACCTGACCAAACCTTACCAGGAATCTTCGGAAACCAAACAAGATCATTGGTCAGCTAGTCAACTGCGAAAAAGTTGTAGCAATATTTGCTATTTAGGCTGGCTATTAGCTGAATCTATGATATTCTTGCTGGAACAATGCATTTTAGCCAACAGAAACAAAAAAAAATTTGCTGCCATTAAAGAACCCCCTGATCTGCTCATAGTTCAGGAACTGATCGCAGATAGAAGAGAGGACAAAAGAAAAAAAATTTGATGTCCTTAGTTTTTGATGTTTAACTACAGGATATGACTGAAATTGTGGATGACCCCTAGTGTGGATCCAGTGGGCCTAAAAGTGACTGATAGCCCCCTAATTTTTAGATAAAATTAAAAAAATTTGGATTGGATGACCCCTAGTGTGGATCCAGTGGGCCTAAAATCGACTGATAGCCCCCTAATTTTTAGATAAAATTAAAAAAATTTGGATTGGATGACCCCTAGTGTGGATCCAGTGGGCCTAAAATCGACTGATAGCCCCCTAATTTTTAGATAAAATTAAAAAAATTTGGATTGGATGACCCCTAGTGTGGATCCAGTGGGCCTAAAAGCGACTGATAGCCCCCTAATTTTTAAGATAAAATTAAAAAAATTGTCTAAAAGTTATTTTCAACGGTACCCCCCCACGTAAAACGAAGTCCCAAAATCATAACCAGATTTCCTTCAGATAAAACGCAAAACTGAAATCTCGAGTAGGCAGCTGCTTTTATTTTTAAATCATTAGGAGCGGCCGAGCTTCTGAGCAGACAAAGCTGTTCTGAAGCATTCCCAGTACTGATCCTATTTGGGTAACTATATATGGGATCGAGCGGAGGAATCGAAACCAGGAGGTGAAAGGCGAGAGGGGGGAAGGGGGGAACTCTTGGATGGTGGAACGGGAACGATAGCTCGGAGTCAGGGTGGGACTGCCGAGCGGTACAGTCTCTCTTCCGTCGAACCAACAAACTTAACAAAATGGTAAGTGAAGTGAAGTGTAACGTGGTTCAAGTACAAGTGGAAAGTGAAGCCAGTGAACGGACACTCGATAACGATGGAAGTGCAATTCGTATCGACGAATCGGATCGCAAATTTAATGTTGAAACTAAAGATCGTTGTTTAAATGAAATGGAAGAAAATGAAATTAAAGTTATTGCAATTGTGTCAATAACGCATTAACTTAACCAGGAAATAGTTTATTCCAACTTTTTAAAAGATTATGATTACTTAAAGCTAATGTTATAAATAAATTATAATTACCGTTCGGTTAACGATATTGCAAATAACTTTGAAGTTAAACTCGATCAAAATAATTTAAACGAAAATCAGTAGCTACACATTCCAGTTAATGGTGCTTTTAAAAGAAGAAAACTCAATTTTGGAACTCGTGATAGAGACAATCCAATCAATAAAAAAATTATGTTTATCTCAAAATTAAAAACCTTAACTTAACTCGCGTAACTTAAATTGTTTAAAAGACGATAAATTTTAAATTCAAAAATTATTTGATTAACATTTCACAATAAATGAAAACAAAATACTTAAGAACTTTTAATAAAAGTAATTTCAAAGCTTTAAAGTTAACATTTATCAAAAAAAACTACAGAAAATGGAATTAAAATAATAATAGCGCATTAGTACAATAGGTAACTTCGCAACAGATTACGTAAATATAATTCGAATAATAGTTAAGATACTACTGCTATGTGTTTAATGTAAATTAGTTAAAAAGAGTTATAAAATCAGCAATAAAGCTAATAGTATTTAGTTACTTTTCAATTAAATTCATATACCTACCATCCGGCACTATGAGATAAATTGGAGCAAGTTCTATTTTGGATTATTTTTATGTAACTGCCTGTTCCCAGGCTGCGATGTAAGCGGATGCCAATTGAGCTAAATATAAACACAGGCGCCTTGGAACGCCTATTCGGGATCCAGCCAAATGAGATTTAAAAATAGATCGATTATTATCGAAGAAATCGGTATTGGATAGTGATTTACTTGCCAAGGTTCTTGGAGAATTTGATGGACCTAAAATGGATAACCTAAATAACCTTGTAAAGGGCTAATTAAATAATGAACGTGATTTCTACAATAAAATGTGCCGAGGATTACAAAATAATAAAGTAGAAACAAAAATTATTATTCGCTATGTTCAAAACAGTGGAAGCAAAATATGCACGTTCTAAAAATATTAGCTGGATTGATCCGAAACGAAGATTTCTTCGTGCTATCGGAAAAGTTTCAAAAGAAATGCTACTCTTCTGCTTAGGTATCAGCAAAACGTTTTGTTATAAGAAGTAAATAATTAGGGACAATTAAATCTAACATCGGGCTTTGTGGATTGAAGTTACAATTGACAGTTTTATGTAACTGCTTCCTAAAAAGACATAATATCTTCTTCTTCGCCTTCGTCAACCAAATGGGCTCCTGTAGAGACTTACCTCGTACTTGTACCGCTTCCTATAGTATATTCACCTCATAGGGGATTTCGAGTAGAAGCAAGAACTATGCAATAGTTTAGCCCGGTGATCGCCAACCCACTTGGCTAGACGGTAAATGGTGATTAAGGGCAAAACCTTGAAAAACCTTATATTTATTACTAATTATCTTTCAGGCGGATAAGGAAAAGAAGATCAAGAAGAAGAAGGCAAAAGAAGACGCGCCCGCAGAAGAGGCCCCGGCACCCGCCGCGGCCGCAGGCGGAGACCGCGCGTCATCGCGCGGAAGCCGCAAGGCCAAGCGCACTGGCTCCAATGTCTTCTCCATGTTCTCCCAGAAGCAGGTCGCCGAATTCAAAGAGGTCAGCATCAAAACCCTCCTTTCAACTGACAGACGTGTTGTAGTACACGTCTGTCAGTTGAAATGAGGACTCAAAACAGGACTCTAGCAAAGATTTTAACATGATCTTGTGCCGCTCCTGTTTCCACTGCAGAGAAGAGGGAGATGGCTAAGCGAAACGGACTCTGTACTGATAAAATAGGTTTACCCTTTTACTGACAAAGAGTTTTGACAGTTGCCCTAACGCCACTTCCACAGCTCATCAAATAAGTCTTTCTGAACTCTTTTGCTCGCTCAGACCTTTCCGCTAGACTGTTGTTGTTATTTGTTGGTGAAAGTGTTTCTATGCATGGAAATCCCACTCAAGGATTTCCAACTCACTTATATCTTTCTTTCTGGACTGGTAACCCTACATTCTTCAGTGCAGGGTCGCTATTTCAGCTAAGGCATTAAATAGAGATAGAGTAATTAGATAGAGTAGATTGACATCGGTATAGACGAATGGAAAATAATAAACTTCATCATCAAGTGCATTTTTCAATTCTTAATTGGCTCAAATTCATACAACAACGTGAACACTCATCATAATATTATTATACGTCACTTAAATCTCTATTGTTGAACGTTGCCCTCGTGCTTCAGAGATTGTTTTATAAACAATCTATCTTCCATAGCTATTGATCACATCATTACTAAAGATTACCTAAACATTGTAATTTCCTACCTACTTTTCTTTTGTTCTCAAATTCGGTAGATTTATCACGTCTTTATTTATTTGCTTGAAGTTTTTCATATTTATATTTGAATGTTTATCATGACCTTACATACAGTCCAAGATAAGCTTATCGCTTAAACACAGCCACCATCCTTATTCATCAAAATCCTGTGATTAGTCCATTTATCAGGAACCGATGAACCCACAACAAACTACTAAACACTATACCCTCCCGTAGTAGCAGAACCACTTTGACGTAGAAGCAGTGGTCTAATCAGAATTATTGTTCCGCGGCAGGCTTTCCAGCTAATGGACCACGACAAGGACGGCATCATCGGCAAGAGCGACCTCCGCGCCACCTTCGACTCCCTCGGCAGGCTGGTCAACGAGAAGGAGCTCGAGGAGATGCTCGGCGAGGCTTCCGGCCCCATCAACTTCACCCAACTCCTCACCCTGTTCGCCGGCCGCATGTCCGGTGGCTCTGATGACGACGATGTCGTCATCAACGCCTTCAAGACCTTCGACAACGACGGCAAGATCGACTCCGAGAGGTTGAGGCACGCGCTCATGACCTGGGGTGACAAGTTCTCCGCCGACGAAGTCGATGAGGCGTACGACCAGATGGAAATCGACGATAAGGTTGGTTTATTCATTGACGAATAGACAGCTGTTGACTATGATTTCACCTTATCGCTAAAATCTTATGTCCAAAGTCTTTAACAGAGTAACTTAAAAATGCAGTAATTAACTTGCCACAGTGCAATGGACTTATCAAAATTAACTTCTGCAATTGAAAGAAAGGAAGAAAGAAGCGTTTATTTAATGCATTGTGCCACACATCACCCAATAGGTATACCTAGATTAGGTTGTGCCGGCGCCTCCACCACTTGAGCATTAAAGATAATAGGCGTCAAGCAGAAGAAGCGCCGGAACAACTAAGTCATGTGTGGCACAACCCAGAAAAAAGGTCATAACACGCAGCTATAAAAATAGTACATTGTTACCTTAGGGATGAAAGTAACTTATTTAGTCCCGAGACGGGGTTTGGCGCCCGAGCGTAGCGAGGGGGCCTATAGTTCGAGGGACTAAATAAGTCTTTATCCCGAGGTAAACACTGTGCTTTTCATTACGAATATAAGGAAAGTCAAAATAAAAATAGAAATTAGCTAAAGAAAATTGAGTGAACTTTACCGCCTTTTTTTTTCTTTGGCCTAGCCGGCGGGCTATGCATTTAGCTTTTTAATAGTCAAGTATTGTCTATGAATGTCTATGAATCAGTTGTCTTTACTTTATGAATAAAGTCTATCTTTCTTCTTGTCTATGGATGCACTCGGGTATGTCGTGTTTCATTTGAATTCCAATAAAAATGTGACAACTAGTTTTTTTTAATTATTTGACAGCTGTCAGTTGAAAACGATCCTCCCTAGGGCTGAAAAGTATTACTTTCAACCCGCTTCTCAGGCAACTTCAGACCTACTTTCCGTGTATGAGTAATGAAAAGTTATTATTTTTTGTTCCAGGGCTTCATTGACACCAACAAGCTGATCACCATGCTCACCGCCAGCGCCGAAGAGGAAGAAGGCGGCGAGGCTGCGTAACCTGACCACCAGCAGCAGAGGATAGGAGTTCCAAGGGCTTCCACCCGACCCGCAGCGGTTCCGAAGGATTAAACGCGATTGGAACCGAACATCTATTATTTTATTCAACAACAACTCTATGTTAATTTATTGTTTCCATTTTTTTAATTTATATTACTTATAATGAAAATATAGTTATTACTATACCAAATATGTGTACAACTGTCCCTAAAGGGGTGCTACAAGACGGGGGTTGCCGCGCCGGCCGGGGCTTGTAAAGAATACTAGTTATGTATTCATTTTCTTTATTTCAATAAAGATTTAAATCAAGTCTGACTAAATAATAAGGCTCGATGCGTCCAACTTAATAGTAACCTGACTTCTCATTACACACCAACACTACTACACCACCTGATTGAAGTAAAAATTGCGCTTGGCTACAACCTGATCTTTCCTGAACACTGATTTTAGCTGATGCTCGCGACTTCGTTCGCGTGAATTGAGTTTTTTTAAGCTATTGCATAGCTTCTATCGCGGGCCAGCGTGGAGACCGAATCCAGAAATTCCGTAACGAAAATAACCTGACACGGGACTCCTCTACGGTGAGCCGCTAGATGGCGCATTTTTTATCGATAAAAAATGTTATGCAATAGCTTTACCGCGGCAGTCCCCGAGTGCCACACGTCTTTTTTTTTTAATTCCCGCGGGAACTCTCTTATTTTTCGATATAAAAAGTAGGTACTTAGTCTATTTGTTATTCCAGACTTTAACTAAGCTATCTCTGCGCCCAGCCATCATTCGTTGCGGCGTAATTGAGAAACAAACATCCATCCATCCATATATCCAAACTTTCGCATTTATAATATTAGCAGCAGTAGGATTATTTAGGTCAATCTCCATAGAGATAAGCCATCAACGTGGAAAATATTAGTGTGTTTGTGCACAAATACCTGTGTGCAAACAGGGGCCCAAGTCTGCTATTGCAATTGTAGTTACATTGCCTATCAATGACATCCCAATTGCTACTTTTAGCAATTTTGGTAGTCTACTAATTCAATGGCGTCACAATTGTTTTCCGATGGTTTGCCACTGACACATTTAGCTTTGAATCTAGCTTAAATAAACGTTTTTAATATGTAGTTTTTTTTTGAAACTCATTTCGGCAAACGCTTTTTAAGCTAATAGCAATACCGAGGTATGATTGAATTACAATCCAATTATAAAAAATCAAACAACCATTGTGAATTTAGTAGACTACGAAATTTTGGATCATGATAATTGTATTGTAATTGTATTGCGGAGCAATGACAATGACATGTAAAATAGCAGACTTGGGGCCCAGGTAGTAACTATAGGTAAGTACCCTCTATATTCCCTAACTGATATAGTCGGATGGAACAGTAATCTGATATGACCTATGACCGGAGAGAGATCAGGCACATGACCGGACAGCATTACGCCACGGGGGTGACACACCACCAACTTTCTAACTTCGTTTTAGTACCTACCTACTGAGAATTTCTTTAACAATGCATTTTTTGGCCCGACCCGGGAATCGATCCCAGGACCTCTTCAGTAGTTCAATGAGGCAGTTACCCAAGAGAATATAATCACTTCGTGGCAGTTACCTTTGAACATTTCTGTCCCTTGAGTAAAAATGTTTCTTGGTCACGATTCAGAATCGTTTAGTGACTTGGAATTCAGCTAGGTAGAAATAATTCTCAAGACGGAATAATGTCATAAATATTCCATAGCTATTGCAGATTCTATTACACACCTATTTTACGGTTATAGAAAATATTACAGGTATATTTTGTCAAAATTGACAAATTTTCAATGTAAAGTCAAATTGACAAATGTCATATTAAATGTCATTTTCATTTTGTCAACAAACAAAGAAATAAAATTCCAATAACGAGGTGTTTTCATTAAAAATGACCGCTGAAACAATTAAAAACACGGCGAAAACGTTCAAATTCTCGTATCCAACATGCACGAACGAGGACGTGCTGTTCAAACTGGAAGTTCCGGTGGAAATACCTCACGGCGGGTCGACGAGAGAGCTCGTGCAGCGAGTCATGAAAATGTTCCATATTCCAGTGTATTTGGAGGAAGGTGAGGTTACGTTATAGTCTTAGAAGCTTAACACTTTGATCACGATATTTTAATTAAAAATATATCAAGATTTACCCTGAGCGTGTTTCGAAATTCGCGGTATTTTAAATACATCAGACAAGTCGCAAGGAGCCGCTGGACGCAGGCGGCCCAAGACCGAAACCTGTGGAAGTCCGTGCAAGAGACCTGTGTTCAACAGTGGATGTCTATCGGTTGATAAAGAAGAAGAAGAAACAATTGCTAGTTCCGAAAGTAAGTTAGTAAATGCAGCCATGTGTTGTTGAAAACCTGATCATTACAGAAAAGCTGCATCAATCATAGCTACAGCCTCAATTGTGGTGGTTTGCTAAAACTATACTGCCCTCATAATTGAAAATAAAGTAAGTTAAATAGAAGTTACATTTAAGTTACTGTGTTTTCAATTACGAGGGCAGTATAGTATTCTAGATTGCTGCAACATTGGATATTACCGAAAAGCAAGAGAGTATCAACCTTATAGATAGATTCCACCTGATAGTAAGTGAAAATGGAGCCTAAGATGGAGTACAATAGTAATTAAACATGAAATCGCAATTTTTTGCAGAACTGAATGAGAAACTAGCAGAATTTGTGGCAGACGAAACCAAAAAATTCCACAATGAGAGAGATGCAAAACTCCTTGACCAACTCAAAAATAGTGAATTAAACATTGAAGGAATAGTCAAGAATTGGGAAAAGCTTTTCAAAGAGAATGTGATAGATTTTGCTGAACAGAAAGGTTTGTTTTATCATACTATAGTCCCTAGTAAATAAACTAACCTGTTAGGTGTATTCCTCATAGCTTAAGGTCTTGATGCCTATCATTAATCACATAATGATGAGATAATAATACAGTGCCTGTTTTCACCAGATTTAGGTGATGTTTTAGACTAATGCTGAGATCTATAGATCTTACTCTGCTCACATTCAAGATAAAGGTTTTTTTTTATTCGATGACAAGATAGCCCTTGACTGCGATCTCACCTGATGGTAAGTGACGATGCAGTCTAAGATGGTAGCGGGCTAACTTGGAAGGGGTATAGCAATGTAAATTCAACCCATTCCCCTAATCTGTTTCTACACGCTATCGTGCCGGAACGCTAAATCGCTTGGCGGCACGTCTTTGACGGTATGGTGGTAACTAGCCACGGCCAAAGCCTCCCACCAGTAAAAAATGAGACACACAAATATACTCTGATGTAAATTTTTCTCGTTTTAACTCTGTCTTGAGTCTGAACTGAGTGAGAGTGCAGTCGAGATTTCAACCTAAGCGATCCATACTGAAGGAATTAATTAGATTCCACTGGTTAAAAGACCTTTCTGATATTAACAATTACTTACTTTGTTATTTAGGATCTTCGGATGAAGAAGTCTTTGCTGCTGCCTACCACAAACTGGTGCACTCTCCAGCACTAGACACTATCCTACAAGTGGAAGCGAACTACGCCAAAACTGTCATGAACATGCTGAAGAATAGGGATGAAGATATTGAGAAGCTTACACAGAGGTATGAAACCTTTTTTATCCCTTGGCAAAATAGTTTTTGAGTCTGATCTCACCTGATAGTAAGTGTTGTTACAGTCTAAGAGGATAACCGACTAACTTGGAAACAGGGTATGGCAGTTTGTAAAAACACATACGTTTGATCTGTTTAATACACACCATCATACCGGAACGTGAAATCACTGGGCTGCATGGTTGGCGGTATGAATTATGCAGAAAAAATGGCTATAATTTGTTGTCATATTAAAGTAACTGTTATTTTACAGACAAA
This sequence comes from Hipparchia sbordonii, assembly GCA_038048805.1. Taxonomy (NCBI): domain Eukaryota; kingdom Metazoa; phylum Arthropoda; class Insecta; order Lepidoptera; family Nymphalidae; genus Hipparchia; species Hipparchia sbordonii. The sequence goes on along the minus strand of CM076116.1, from coordinate 8,791,489 downwards.
CAGAAGAAATGGAAGAGAAGATGCGTCTGTTAAACACACTAACAACAGAGGAAGAAATCAATGAGCTAGCGGTGCAGCACTTCGAGCAGCAAAGCCTAGCGGCTGGGCGCTGGGACTCACAGCTCGATGCGTTGAGGCACACACAGCGCGCGGCTCACAGGGCCTGGCTTATGACTGCCATCAATGAGTATCAGACTGATGAGAAAATTACGCCAAGGTAATATTATTACACATAAACAAAATATAAATACTCTTCATGCATAAACAAAACTAAAGGAGGTAATGGAGGATGCCTTAAGGCGGCTATGTAGGTCATCAAAAAAAATAGTGGTCTGTGGAGACTTTAATATTGATATTTTGCTTCACACTCCTTTTACTGGTAGGCTACTTAACTTATTTAAAAGCTTTAATTTAGAGAATATTTTTGATGAACCTACAAGAGTAACTGCAAACTCAGCTACCTGTATTGACAACATTTTTTGTGATTGTAACATTATTGAAAAATCTGTTATCACTTATCTCAGATCTGATCATTGCGGTCAAATGATATCTATTCCAAGCAGTCAACAGAATATAACAAAAGTAATAAAATACAGGCCAGTTACCACTAAAAAAGTAAAGCATTTTAAACAAAACATCTCAGCTGGATTGCCGATGCTTGACCTTGCACAGGATGATCCGGATGAAATTTATACAAAGTTTTTTGATTTGTTAAGCTCACAATATAACTCTATCTTTAAGGTGATGGAGAAAAGACTGTTTAAAGATCTTAAGTTTAGTGACTGGGCAACTGCCGGCATCTATAAAAGTAGAAATAAGCTGTTTGACTTGTATGCAGAAAAAAAATATAATTATTCCCCCGCGTTTATTGAATATGTAAGAAATTATTCTAAATTGTTTAAAAATGTGTGCATACAAGCAAAGTCACTTCACATAAAACAAAAAATTGTCAATTCTGATAATAAAATTAAAACAACATGGGGCATCATCGGCGATGAAATGAATAACCATAAGGTGCATAATAATAATAAATTGGAGCTTAAAATTGATAATCATGTAATTAACTCCGATATAGAAGTTGTAAATACATTTGAGAACTTTTTCAAAAATATTCCAATTACCACAACCAGTTCTCTATATTCCTCGCCGGCAGAAGCCTATCGTCTTCTAAGAAGCAATGTCTCTGAGTGCAATAAGTTATTTAGGTTTGAACACGTTACCCCATATGACATAGTCAAAACATTTAAATCTTTACAAAATAAGAAAACAGCAGATCTATGGGGGATATCAGTTAAAATAATTCATAATGTAATTGATATTATTGCGCCGTATCTTGCTTTAATTTTTAATAAATCAGTAGATTCTGGATCTTTTCCAGATCTTATGAAATGTAGTAAGCTAATACCGCTTTTTAAATCGGGCAGCAAAAGTGACCCGAATAACTACAGGCCAATTTCAATTTTGCCAACTCTCAGCAAGATATTCGAAAAAATAATGCTCAACCAACTGCTTTTACACTTTAATTTAAATAAACTCCTACACACTGAGCAGTATGGTTTTACAAAGGGTCGATCAACAATCGATGCAGCCGCAAGGCTATTACAACACATATTCGATGCGTGGGAGAACTCACAGAATGCCATTGGTATTTTCTGTGATTTGTCAAAGGCATTCGACTGCGTTGATCACGAGACTCTTTTGCTTAAACTGAGCCACTATGGCATTAAAGATTTTGCACTTAGTCTCATTGCGTCTTATCTCAGCAACCGAGTCCAAAGAGTATGTGTCAATGATGTAAAATCATACGGATCAGCCTCAGTAATGGGTGTACCCCAGGGTTCTATTCTAGGTCCATTCATGTTTTTGGTCTACATAAATGATTTACCACATTTTGTCCAAAATACTTGCGATATTGTACTATTTGCTGATGATACGTCTTTAATTTTTAAAGTCGATAGGATGAAAGACAATTTTGACGATGTAAATAATGCATTATCTCAAGTTTCTGAATGGTTTACGGCAAATAATCTCCTTTTAAATGCTAAAAAAACAAAGTGTGTTGAGTTTTTATTACCTAACACGAGAACTGTCAGTAAAAATTTAAAGATAAATAATGAACCTTTGAAAACTGAGGACTCCACAGTGTTTTTGGGGTTAACCCTGGATTCAAAGCTACAATGGGGCACCCATATAGCAACGCTTGCTGGCAAACTTAGCTCTGCTGCTTACGCTGTTAGGAAGATTCGACAGTTGACTGACATAGAAACTGCAAAAATTGTTTATTTTGCATATTTCCATAGTATTATGTCATACGGAATCTTAGTATGGGGTAAGGCAGCCGATATTGGAAAAATTTTTGTTTTGCAGAAGAGGGCAATCCGCGCAATCTATAATTTGAGGCCGCGGGATTCCCTTCGAGAAAGATTTAAAGAGATAGGCATTCTTACAGTAGCTTCACAATATATTTATAACAACATAATATTTGTCAGACAAAACATTTTGAGTTACAAAAAAAAGAGTGATTTGTCCGATAGACCAAGTAGAAATCCAAATAGGCTCATGTTTCCTGGGCTGCGCCTCAAGAGGGTCCAAAAGACATTTGTGAGAATGGGCGTGACGTTTTACAATAAAATTCCACAGTCAATCTTAGACTTGCCTCTACACAAGTTTAAGAAATCAATTAAATCTGCTCTCATGAAAAAAGCATATTATACAATTGAAGACTATGTAAATGATAAAAAAGCGTGGATATAATTCGCTCCAGTGATTCATAAGACAGTAATAACTATCTATCCTGTGTTCAATAACAATTGTAAATTTTTTATTTTTTTGAAAAGAGCAACCGCCGAGTTTCTTACTGGCTCTTCTCGGCAGGAAAGGCATTCCGAACCAGTGGTAGATTCATTGACGATTCAAAAGTGCTTGTAAAAGTTTATTTGAATAAAAAATATTTCTATTTCTATTTCTATTTCTATTTCTAAAACACCAACCAAACAAATTACCATTATTAATTTTAATTTATAATTATAACAAAACTGTAGAATGTGAGGAGTTTCATTAATCAACACAAGGCTTTTATATAGAATTAGTTTCTGTCCACGACTTCGTTTGCGTGAAGTTAGGCTTTTAAAAAAGCCGCGGGATCCGTTTTTTCGGATTAAAATAGATCGCTCTCAATGTCCTCTATTATGCTAAAAATCAATTGCTGTTGCTGAGTAATTGAAGGACAAAGTAATACCCGCGACTTCGCCCGCATGGATTAAGGTTTTTAATTTCCGCGGAAACTCTAATTTTCCGAAATGAAATTAGCCTATTTGTTAATCCTGGCAGCTATCTCCATTCTAAATTTCAGCCAAATAGATTCATTCGTTGAGGCTTGTAGGAGTAACAAACACACAAATAATATTAGTGTGATAACGCCATATGAAATATTTTTTGACTTTTGGTTCAACAACAAAACCAATTTTTGTGAACAGCAGTTCGCCACTGATGTCGTTCCCTACGGAGCTGGCGCCGCTGCCCACGACGCCGCGCCTGGAGGAGAGCTTCACGATCCACCTGGGCTCGCAGCTGAAGCAGACGCACAACATCCGCCTCGCGGCGCTCGACATGATGCACCTGTGCTCCGTGCAGAACCCTGATGCCGAGGGGTGAGTTCAATTCTGGTAGTCCAGCGTGTAAATAGCTGAACTACTTTGGCGTGAATGCGTGGCGTTAAAAAAATACAAAAAAGCCAAAAAAAGACTGCGGTTTTTAAAAAACGACTCACAGACCAGAACAATGTATGGTGCAGAAAAATACCATTATCACTAAACTCACTAACCTGGGACTCGCAGTCTTCCCGCTATCCAGCTGGATCAGTGAGATGCGGCACGTCAGGTTCAAGGTCTGGAGTCCTGCAAAGGACTAGGAAGGATAGTTTCATACAATCCATATGAAACCAACCAACAACTGCACAAAACACAGATCTCGTGAGAGCGTTCCAGAACCTATTTGCTGTTTTTACAAATTTTATTCTTACATTTTCGATTGCAATTAATGAACATCCACATTTTGACCACAGTTCTTAAATGCGACAGTGTGTTAGTTTGTTGGTTTTTCCTTCAATTACGCCGCACCAAAGCAACGGATCGACGTGATTTTTTGCATGGATATGGAATGGAGGATAGAGAGAATGACATGGCTACTTTTTAATCTTTTTATCCCGGGAAATTAAAGCGTTCCCGCGGGATTTTAAAAACTAAATCCACGTGAGCGGGCATCAACTAGTCCTCAACACCTGCAGCGGCAGCTGGGCCGGCGCGCAGCCCGCCCTGGCGCTGTACTCGGGCGAGCTGAGCGGCGCCGTGCTGCTGGCGGACGCGATGCCCTCGCGCTCGGCGCTGCTGCGCTCGGCGCGCGCGGCCGCCGAGCACCACTTCCCCGACGTGGACGCGCAGCTGAGGCACATCGCTGAGGCCATCAAAGAGCCGGTAACAGTGACGTAGTGCCCGACGCCTTCCTAGTAGCCGGAAACACTAAAGGGCGCGGTTGCTTTTTAGTTTTCCTTTTAGTTTTAATTTGATTAGTAGGAAGTAGGATAAACATGTATGTACTCATAGCGAACTGTAGTACTAGCCAGTTTTCGTGATGGTATAAACAGGTCTTTTCAACACACTTGCTTATAAAATGGCTCCCGGTTCACCACAACTAGGCACACAATGACACCTTTAACTCAAACTGTGACTTTTTATTACTATTATTCACAATGTGAGTTATAGAATTTTTTTTTTATTTTATTGGTTGAGTTGCTTTGTTCTTAAAAAAGTTTCTATTACAAAAAAGATCCTACCTAATGCCAAGATACCTATTGCTTGCTCATTTCTTACAACTTCGTATTTAAATAGATAATTTCAACTTGTACGTGTTTAATAAATAAAACTGTCACTCAAATATAACTTTTGTTTTTTTTTGTAATAAAGAAAACTGGAAATTCCCCATTTTGTATGTGGCTATAAGAGAAAAGCCAAAAAAAAAAAAGAAACCTCATTCATTTAGTCTATGGCCATTAAAGGTGCGCGCGCATTCCGGAAAACTGATTAAATCAAATAAACACCTGAATAGGCTGTATGGTCGTCGATCTTTGCCTGCCCTCAAGAGCATCTCAAGAGGGCGAACAAAAGAACAACATTAATTTTTCCCGCCATTGCGAAAAAATTTTCACAACTCGTTTTCACTGTTTTGTACCATAATGTACTATTTTAGTATTGTTTTCTTCACAAGTGTGTTGAAAAACGTCGTATGATACACGTGTATATTGATGATTACCGTCCTCGGCTACCTTAAGACCCTCACCTAACGGCTCGGGTCTCAATAGCGCCTCAGCGGTAATCACCAACTTTTACACTTGTACCATAATGTACTATTATCTCTATTGCAGGTAGAAAAACGTAACGCGGAGCTGCAGAACAGGGACGGCGCGGGCGGCGACCGGGAGCAGCGCTACCGGTACCGCGGCGCGCCGCGGCTGCGCGCGGGCGACGTGTTCGTGACGCGCCACAGCAACCTCGCCGACGCGCACGTCGTCTTCCATCTCGTGGCGGACGACGAGTCTCTCAAATCGGGTATATTGCATCCAATTTTCCGTATCGGGCTAAAGTTTTTAAACTTCTTTCTTGTTTTTAATCGATTAACCCCTCTATTTTGCAGGAGACATGACGTCACGCCACCCGGCGATTCTTGGCCTTCGGAACATATTGAAAGCTGCGTGCTGTAACGACGTTACATCGATTGCGTTCCCGCTGCTCCTCAAACATGAACTGACTGAGGTATAATCTTTACTAATATTATTTTTAACGTGAAAGTGTTTGTTTGTTGGATTTTACTCGTAGGTTTCACTCTCTACACTCTACACTCGCTACACTAAATAACTCTGCACAACACTGTTCAATCAACCTTTATTAAGAAAAATACAAATTCAGTATATAAACAGAGCACCAATAAGAGATAGCGAGTTGCAAGGTCCTAGTGGCGCCATCTAGTTGGTGAATAGTGAAACAGTCAGAAACACGCCAGTGGATCGATCGATTTTTGCATGGGTATAGTTGAGTACCTTGAGTGTCATAGGTGTTTTATACGAACAAAATCTATATGACGGATGTTACATCCAATTTTCTAGTCGGGTTGTAGTTTTTAAACTTTGTCTTGTTGTACAGGAGATGACCGCGGCGTGGTGCATGCGCCGCGCGGAACTAGTGCTGAAGTGCGTGAAGGGCTTCGTGCTGGAAGCAAGTGGGGGCGGGGGCGCAGACCTGCGCACGCTGTGTGCCACCCTGCCCCCGGATATCCGCCCCGCACTGTTCTCCTCCCTAGCGGCCCTATTACCCACTATATTCCGGGTATCAGGACCTGTGAGAGCGAAAACTGCCGCTAAGTGAATCCTACCGACTGCGTCAGAAATACAGGGCATGAGGGCGTGTAAAAACGAAGTCTACCACTATTGGGAATTCCGGCACCAGAAATATGTAAAAATTTCTTAAGTTCAAGAGAGAAGTATCTAAAACTCACTTATTAAGTGTTAATGACTTAACTGAACTTTATCTCCACTCTGTAATGTTCAAAATTAAGAATAAATTAAAAAGAATTAAAGAAACGGATTGTCTTTTTGATTCACAAAAATGTGTGCTCGATGTAGTAGAGATAAAATTCCGTTTACTTTGAGGCTTAAATGCAAGTACATAATATACTTACACAAAGTCGCACTATATCGTGTGATTCTAATTTGAAATCTGAAATTAATCAAAACTAGTAGAAATTACTACAAACAGCGTGCTAGAATAAATTTAATTAAATCCATTTGTTTTTTCAATCCTTTCGACTGCGCCAAATACCATACAAATATAAACATTTCAGATATTTAGTGTTCTAGTGTAGTAGATATCTCATGTGTGTAAGATGTTATATCGTAAAAAAACATTCTTAATCGTGTAATAGTATATAATGTAAATATTTTAATAAATTGTTTTATTTACGAATGAATTTTATTGGCACTAGCGGATCGCAAAACCCAAGTTATAAATGTATTTTCCAATAAGGACTTGCGCAGATCAGAGACTATCTACTCCCTGACCCATTGGCGTATAAGGGGACCCCCTCCCCCCCCCTCCCCCCCCCCCGTTTGGAGCGTTTTCGAAACTAATTTGACTCGTGCGAACACGTACGAATAATCAACACTTTCCAAGTACGACGAGAGTGCGTAGACTGGGTGAGACTTATAAGAGCATGAGCTGAGATCTATAGAGCATGCCGACTCAAGATAGAGGTTAAAACGAGACACATACGCTCTGACGTAAATCTGTCTCGTTTTAACTGTCTTGAGTCTGAACTGAGTAAGAGTACAGTCCATAGATTTCAGCCTTAGCCCTTAATATGCAACACAGATTAGCGACGTAAGTATTTGAAGGAATAAATAAAAATCATTGTACAGAATCACATATTATTTATTGAAAATTATAATTAGAAATAATAAAATGACAGTAAATCAAATAATACATACATAATAAAATGTTAACTTTTTCAGCACAATTAAAATAGTCTAATTATTCCAAATTAAATTCTAAAATTAGCATTGATTATTAAATAAAAATTATAGCATTGGCGTCCAGAGTTTGGCACAGATAAAATCTATACAAATAAATAAAATTGAAGTGTAGGGAATAACTTAACCGGCTTTCAAAAAAGGAGAAGGGATTGTGTTTTTGTACCTATGTATATCGATATCTCCATGATTTTTAAACCAATTTGCGTGAATCTTTTTTTATTCGATACAAAACTTTGCGAGATGCTCCCAACTTCTCAATCCTGATGCTGTAGGGGTACTGCGCCCTAAATTATTGTGAATTGAAGAAGCGGACGAAGTCGCGGGCGTCCGCTAGTAATGAATAGTCACCTAGCATTGACAAAGCTACTAAATCCTAGAGGCGCCCTATTCGAATTAAGTCCAATTTTTAAGTAGATTTATAAAGATTTAAGATTCATCTTGACTTGATACGTCTCTGGTAATGGACGCAATAAATATTTTGGACAAAAACAAAATCTGCGACCCAATAGACGCAAGGCTTATTCATGTTACTGTAGTAACAATATGTAGGGAATATATCAAAATATATTTCTAAACCGACTTACAAAATATAGTATTTTTGTACTTTCGACCAAAACTCTTATCGTGCTAGTGTCATAATTATAATATTGTATATTACATCTTATAGTAGGTACATCTAGTGTTCGTCTTTGTTTTTTTCTTCGTCGTGAGTGTCCGTAGAGTAATATATGTAATGTACCACGTACTGTTGTATTAATTTATAACGATTGGATAAAATTAATAAAGTTTAAAACTGTAACCCTATTACAAGTTTGGATAACTCGGAAAACGGCGATTTTGAACGACTCACGAAAATATCGAAAACAACAAAAATATTTACTACAAAAAAGTCAACAGAAAGGAAGTCTTTACTTACAAAAAACAGACAAACAAACAGATTACTAAGTAAGAAAACAGGCTCTTCATAAGCCTGATTACACAGGTAGAAAGAATAGTTATTTTCAGTGCAGACATCACATAAAAATTGGTACTACCAAAGCCAATAATATTATGGTCGATTTTCAACAAATAATACAACATAGAAATCAACACACTAACTAATAAAAATGGACCTAAAAATATTGATGTTCAGTTTAATTAACTTATGTTTGAAAGTATTTAAAATCTGCCAAAACTTTTTTAAAATTTATCAAGGTTTTCAAAAACTCGACATCGAATTTCGTTTAAAACTTGTACTAAAACTTGTACTAGGGGTACAGGTGGAGACCGTGTTGTCTAAACGGTGTGCGTAAAAATGTCATCGTGTGCGAAGGATTTTAATTATTATTGTTTATTTTATAGCAAACTTTGTTTTACAATATTTCAACTAGAGAAATAGTCCTATTTTAAATTCCTATCAAAGGAGCACTATAAAACTAAATACATAATTATAAAACTATAAACGCAGATTCCGTGCAATATATGCCGCATTTCTATGTATGTACCTGTAAATAAACAAGAATTTATAAACAAAATAGTATTGACATCACAAGGTTGGTCAAATTTTTTTTTATACACCTCTCTCCTGATGGTAAGTGACGATGCGGTCTAAGATGGTGAGATCGCAGTCAGGAACTATTTTGTCATCGAATAAAAAAAAAGTGGTCACTCACCGTAAGTAGATTAGTTTGTACTGTGTGAGCGTGGAGTGTGTGACGTCACATGCCGTTATCTTCTGCGACTGCGACCGCGACCAGCCACCGCTGGTTCCACTGATAACAATTACAACAATAATAATTTATATATACATATACATGATAGTATCAAACAAAGAAAAAAAACTTAAAGATTTTAGTGTTTATTAGCTATTAATTATTATCGTTTTAAGGTAAGTTTTCCATTTTGTGATATCACTTGTGTGCTCACGCGCCCTCGTGAAATGAAAAAACTATGTACCATATGCCCAATTACATCTTTTAACAACTCCATAAAATGAATTGGGTTACATATCGCTCATTTGCGACAAGAGTGATATAATTCAAAATCGACGATGAGAAAATTATCTTGTTAGAAAGTAATGTTTTGTGGATGCTGCGGTCTCGAAACAACACAGTGGCCAACAAAGCGATAGAGCATTAAGTTACAATCTCTCTCGCTCTTATTTTTTTGTGCTTAGCGTAATATTGTTTTATATCATACTTGCTCAGTAACTAGGGATTACTATGGTGGAAAGTCTCCTTGTAAGTTGGTGTTTGCAATTCAAGGCAACATTACGTCGCACTATGCTTGAATTGTAATGTTCACATTACAGTTCAAGCTATGCAAAACTCCTTGGTAAACAATCTCTTTTCTTATAAAATGGTAAGAAAACTTTTTACTGAAAAAAAAACACTGAACATGGCGGCATTTAATTTCCATACATTTCAAACTATGCAAAACTCCTTGGAACTCAGAGCCGTAAAAAAAAATGGAAAACTATTTACGAAAAAAAAATGGAAATGGCGGCATTTCATTTGATCTGAAGTTTGTGAAGTTTGTTCGTAAAGGGATTTAAGTTATTTTCAACAATGTCAAGCACTTCATCAGATGATGAAAAAGGAGGAGAGCCTGATTTTTGTTTGCTTGAAGCAGAACAAATGATGCAAAATTTCATTTTGCATTACCAATGTTTTATTTACCTCGCAAGAATGATATAAAGTAGAATGCTTACCTCGGTTGCAAGTAGCTATTACACCCTCGAACTATATTCACCCTCGCTCGCTGCGCTCGCTCGTGTGAGTAAATATCTCGGGTGCACGCGATCCATTAGCGCCCTATGCGAGCTGCGCTCGCACTGGCGCCAAATTGGATCTTGTTCTGTAATAGCTTACTTACGTCCCTTGTGTAACAATCTACTATTATAGCAAAAAGTATAAATGTTCGACACTAAAATTGGTGAATTTTGAGTTATGTCACCCTTGTCGCAAATGAGCGATATTATAAGCAGCTTATTTTACACATTCTTGAATGTATAACGTAGTATATTAAGAAGTTACTAAATGACTCACCTAGGGCGGCGGTGGCGCGAGTCGCTCGCAATCTCTTGGCGGGTGCTTCTGCAAATAATAAACATTTATAAGATCTACTAGCTTTAACCCGCGGCTTCGCTCACGTTAGGTTCGATTTTTTAACCCCCTATTTAACCCTCTTGGGGTTGAAGTTTTCCAAAATCCTTTCTTAGTGGATGTCTACGTCCTAACAGCTACCTGTAAGCCAAATTTCAGCTCGATCGGTCCAGTGGTTAGAGCTGTGCGTTGATAGATCAGTCAGTCAGTCAGTCAGTCAGTCACCTTTGCCTTTTATATATTTAGACTACCGTTCCATCTCAAGTCGGCCGCTACCTCGCCCCGCGCTCCCCGCATGTTTTTGTTAACTTTAAATTACTTTTTTTCTTTTTGTTTGGTTACTATCGTTTTCTACGATGAGTAAAAGAAGGAAAAGTTTTGCATAGTGCAGACTATTAATTACTTTAATTATAATGATAGAATGAATATTCATAGCTTCAATAGCCCAACGATTAAAGGTGCGGACTGAAAACTGAAAGGTCGCAGGTTCAAACCCCACCCATTGCACTATTGTCGTACCCACTCCTAGCACAAGCTTTCCGCTTATTTGGAGGGGATAGGAGAATATTAGTCAACTTCAGCTTGGCTAATATTCTTTATAAAAAAAAAAAAAACTTTTTTCGTCTCGACTTCTCAGAATCTGCATTTCGAACCCGTGGTAGAATCTTGACGTGTCATTTGTAGTAACAGTACACCAAATTTCAACTCAATCGCACCAGTGAAAGTTTGTAAAACCCTTTAACTTGTGTAAGTCCGCACCTTTAACCATTGAGCTATTGGGGCTTTAAATTATTTTTATTTTACTAATATGTTTGGATTACGAAATAAATAATTGTGAGTAATAAATTACCATTGATCGTTGTTTCGTCTACGTCAACTTTTCTCTTACGACGTACCGGCACGATGCTTGCCTGAGGTTGAGTATCTACAAGCAAAACAATATGATGAAGTATGTTAATTTAATTTATTAATTTATTTATTGGTTTGCCAACAGGAATCACATAACAATTACATAAAATTATACTACATCTATAGAAACATTTCAGATATGTTATAGCGACACATGCTGCCCGACTCCCGGCTCAAAACTATGGATAGCGGCTTTTTAGTTTTATGATTAAATTTTAGTTTTATGATTATCGCTGCAAAAAGATCACCCATGGCGATTTTCTCCCTAAAAAATACGCGCTTCTTAGTTACAATATTTTTTAATCGATAATTTAAAATGTTTGTCAAACTTAAAACGGCATGTGTGAATATTTTATTAATTTGTAAGACCTTCTACCAAACATTTTTGAAACTTTATTGTGGAAACACTGTATACATAGCATAGTTTTGTTACCTATTGTAAAAAAATTTTTTTTTTGAAAAGAGCAACCGCCGATTTTATTGCTCGCTCTTCTCGGCAGGAACGGCATTCCGAACCAGTGGTAGATTCATTGACGATTCAAAAGTACTTGTAAAAGTTTATTTGAATAAAAAATATTTCTATTTCTATTTCAAATACTTTAAGTGACAATACCGACATAATACCAAAGACTTTGTGACTGTGCTTTTGTAAAATTTATGTGGTGTTGTGACATATAGTTCGAAGAACCTGAAAAAGCACGGTTAAAGAAGTGGAGTTATAATTATAATCGAAAAACTAGAAACTTATTAAAAACTTACCTTTGTTCGCAGATTCTTCGACGTCAATTTTTTTCGCGCGTCCACCGCGCTTCGTTGCTTGCTTTTCAGGCTCTGCCGTCTGTAAACAAACAAGAATTCCATACCATTTCATTTTATTGCATTTTCGATGTCCATAAATATTGGCAAAGACTGTAAGCTGGATTACCTTTTTCCCTTTCGCGTTTTCAACTGGAGATTCTTTTTCAACCACTGTCTTATTTCTTCTTCCTCTAGAAGATGTTTCGACTTCCAATTTGTCTTTTACCGCTGTCTTTTTTTCATCTGAATCATCTTTTTTAAGTACATTTCTAGTTCTCCTCCCAACAGTAGGGACATTCTTTTTATTTCCTTTAACTGCTTCATCGCTTTCATTATTCCTTTGCGTATTCCTTGTTCTTCTCCCTACAGCTATTTCTCTTTTGTCTTCTTGAACGTTACCTCTTTTAGCGACTGCAATTTCTGTTTCATTTGTATCTTCTGAAACATTATTTTTACCTCTTGTCTTTGTATTATAACTTTGCACGTTTCTTGTTCTCCTTCCGACGGCTGATTTTGGTTGAATCTCTGTATTTTGTTCTAAACTTTTATTTCCTCTTTTCGGTTTTTCTTCTACCACACCTGTTTTTCCTGATTTTACAGATCCTTCTGCAATTTTCTTGCCTGTATTTGTCGTGTCATTTGCACTTTTTTTGCTTCTTGTAACTTTGACGCCATCATTTTCACTTTGTACGCTAGCTCCTTTGCTATTCGTCGTTGTGTCATCTTTGAAACTAACAGTTTTACTTTTCACACCGCGTCGCGTTTTTATTCCAGCTTCATCGATACTAGATGTTTTAGTTATTTCTTCATTTAAAACGGGTATTTTCCCTTTTCTAGTTTTTGGTATTACTGTGGCCATTTCAACTAAATCCTTTTTGTTTCGTCTGTTACTTGTACCTGCAGCTTCAGCTATTGCATTCACAGATTTCGATGCAACTCCTCTTTTTGTCGTAGCTTTAGTATTTGATTTAAGGTCAAATGTAACGTTTTTACCGCCTCTATTTGGTTTAGGCTTTATATCTTCTGGGATCTGTTCGTTAATATTTTGTTTTATGCTTTTTGTTGTAGACTTTTCTGTAGTTGTTTTGGTAAAAGTGGGATTTTTGGCAATTTTGTTTCTACGAGATTGCTTTTGTTCTATCGTTAAATCGGGTATATTTTCTATATCTAGTTTTCTTCGACGCGTCTTGACCTCTTGTTTTGTTACTTCTTGTCTTTGCACTTTACTCTGGGCAGTGCGTTTAGGTTTTAATTGGGGTGATAGTTTGGTAACAACTACGGTGGTTTTACCAGCTCTAGCCCTTGTATTTCTTACATTTTTAGGTATTTCTTTAAGAGTGGACATTTGTGTAGTAGTAGGTTCTACTATATTTTTAGATTTACTTTCTAAGTCTTGGCCCACCTTCTCATTAGCAATAGTTTTCTTAGCTCTAGTGTTTCGAGGTGTCTTCACTTTATCATTTACTTTTACTTGTCTTGCAGATCTAGTTGTTCTTGGAATCACTTCAATATTTTTAACGTTGCTTTCAGTTTTTCGTGACGCTTTGTTGGGACTTAAAATAGGTTTTTTCTTAGTAATTACTAGTGACGCGCGGCGTTTATTTTTGATACCAGCTCTTAAAGCACGCGTTATTTTTGGTGATGGTTGATTTGACGGTGGTCTTTTAGGTGATGATTTTTTCTGTGCAATTTTTGGCGAGATAACTTCTGCAGTTATCATTTCTAGTTGGTCATCTATCTGGGAAGTCTTTATCCTAGTTGACTTCGAAAGTTCTGCTCGTAGTATCCTAGAAAATAATTATCAGTTTAAGTACATTTATTTCTACAAATACTAGGCGATGTCCGCAGTTTCGCATGGATTTATTCTCTCTTATTCTCGGGAATAAAAAGTAGCCTATGTTACTCTCACGGTTTCCAACTATACCCATACAAAAAATCACGTCGACCCGTTGCTTTGTTGCGGCGTGATTGAAGGACAAATCAACAAACAAACACGCTTTCGCATTTATAATTTAGACAAAAATCAAAAAAAGAGATTTGAATTGATACGTCAAAAAGTATCGATTTTAATAAAAAGCGCTGCCGATATTATGAATGTTCAATATCCTTGTTATCCTTACAAAATTAAGGATGATAAAGGAAAAAACTAAACTTACCCATCTATCTTGTCAACTGCAGTAACATTCGCTATAGGTGATACTCGACCCAGCTCCGATGCATTCATAGTCATACTGAATCTACCCTTTACAGGCGTCGAATGCACGACTTTTCTCTTCTTAATGGGCAATCTTTCAACGATGCTGCGCCTATGCACTTTGGCTAGAGACCGCTTTTTGATTGGCAAAGTGTGAGTGCTGTAAATCTCTGAAGCAGATTTTTTACGTTCGTGATTTTCTGAGTTTACACTTCCAGTCACTGTGCTGTTTCGAGAGCGAGATAGCAAAATAGGGGCGTTTCCTTCTACGGTGTTAGTTGTTAACTTTTGTAATTCCCGCGTCAGGTTCGATTTATTTGTAGATTTGTCCTTATGTACGCATTTCTTGAGTTCATTCTGCAACCACTCCTCTACATTTTCAGTTATCATACTAATAGAGTCATGAAGTGATTTCGTCTTACGCTTTTGTTTAGGTTTGACCGATTTCGTGAAGCTTCTTGATTTGGTATAAGCTCTCATCGGTGGTTTGCCTATTAATTGATCGAATGTGGTATTCAAATCTTGATTTTCATGCGTTACGGGTATAAGAACATCGTACAAACTGTCTTGTGAATCTTGCGATTCACAAAATAGTTCTTCTACTCCACTGACGTCACTTAATTTATTTTTAGGGTTTGTTTCTCTATATAATTGTTTCACTCCTCTTACATCAGACAAGTCATTTTTCGGAGATTTGACACTTAAAACACTTTTAACTCCCGAAACATTCCGCAAATCGTTAGAAATACTTTTTTTATTTTTAAATAGCTCTTTGACACCTCTGACGTCACTCAAACGATTTCTCGGTGATCTAGCAAAGACTTGTTTCACTCCAGCGACGTCGGTTAAGTCATTTTTAATTGAGCGCCTTGTGCGCGGAGAACGTAATACATTCTGGACACCTATGGAATTTCGAAGATCATTTTCTGGCGTTTCGTCAAAATGGCGTTCTAGCCCAGTTGTGTTCGGACTCTTTCCGGGCGTGCTCAAAGGGCTTACGAAAACATCAGGGGTATAAGCCTCTGTATGCTCCATAAAGGAATTCTCTGGAGTTCTGCCCGTAAATGCTATAGTTCTTCTTGTGAATCTCGGTCTAACGTCATCGTCATCTTCGAATGACTTTTTTCTAGAAAACTCCGTCATACTTTGGGACAACTTTCTTTTTACTGGACTATTAAACAGTTGCTTTACGAATTCCGATTCATCCAAGTTATCAATAATATAACGTTTCGATTGAGGTTTTTTTGCAGTGGAATGTTTGTTTTTAACTCCCTCTTGGACTGGTAAAACAGCACTTCTTGGAGTTGTTACATCATTATCGTCGTGAGATATATCATTCGATGCATCTTGGGGCAGATCCATATAATCCACAGATGATGTCGTTGCTCGCAAACTTCTTCTAGAAGTCACATTGAGTGATCTAGAATTAAAGCTTAACTTGGATTTCTTGGATGGTGGGTCATCGCCTCCAATCGTTTTCCTCTTAAGATTAGCTTCCCTCCTACTTTGAGATCTTTGAGACCGTTGAGACGACAATGAACTCTGGCTTAAGGAACTCTGTTCTAGGAAGTCCTGAATGCTCAGAACTGGTGTGGTTGCTTCTTCAGGACTATGTCTGTTCTCTGGAGTGCTAGTGCCATTAAGTACCGATTCAGGAGTATCGGTTAGAGTGATAGTTTTCCGCGGTATGGGACTTGCCAAAGTAGATTTACTAATTCTCCTAGAGGATTTAGGTGACGCTTCATCATCGTCTATTAGTTGAATGTCACTATCATTAATCCGAGACCGACTTCGTGAAGCTCTTGATATCCTGGTTCTGTTTATAGAATTTCGCGTTTGCGTGTTTTCTGGAGTGGTTAAGGTCGCGGATCTTGTTTTCGAGAGTTTGGACTTTCTTGACTTAACAGAGACTTGTGGAGACGAGGTTCTTGATCGAAGGGAAGCCGAAGTGACAGTCTGTGAATTCTGACTTTTATCAACATAAGGGGTGCTGCTACTTAAAAGTGAGGAGTTTTTCCCTCGGGTACTCCTTCCAGGCGTGACAAAAACAGCAGTACTTGTCTCCGACCCTGCGGAACCGTAAACCGACTGATCCGTCCCAGTCGAATCGATCGAAACCAAATCCACAATCGAATACGATTCCAAATTCCGATTATTCGATCTAGGACTGCGCGTCATAGTTTTACGAGACGCATTTGTCGTGTTGTAACTTTGGTCTATCGTAGACTTGCTTGTTCTAGAATATCGAGAATCTAGAGAATTTTCTAGAGCTTTATCCACAATGAGACTGCCCCGGGAAGATTTTCTTTGACGAGGGGACTTCAACACTGATTGACTTGTTTTTTTGGAGCGAGGGGAGTCTGGATTAACACTTCGATCTGATATTAAACTTTCTACATACGTTTCTCCGAGTGATTTTTCTAGAATACGACTGCTTCGGGAATGTATTGACCGTCTCGGTGATGGGGATCGCGAGGGATCCGAGAACTGTAACACGAAATCTTCCTCAGAGGCACTTTCGTATTCAGCATCTTTTTTCGTGTCCGTAACGTAAACAACATCAGATGGTCGATCCTCTGGATTATCGAGGTTGCTCAAATCAAATTTTATGGATTCCAGTTTTCTTGTGCTCATTTTGGAAGATGCATTTTTGAGCGCAGATTTTTTTGGTTCGGGCAACATTGGTGATTGTATCTGTGGAATAAAATTCAGATTTTGTTTGTTGTTGTTTGTAAAGAGTTCTGACATTGTCAATATAATAATCAAAAGAATATTTAAGCAACATTACCTGTAGCAAAAACCTTAACTATTAATAAAAAGGGAAGAAATATTGAGATGCTATTATAAGTAAAAGAGTGTATACAATGCCTTTAAAGGAGCTTTATTAGTATTGATAGACTTGTAGTTTTTTTTATAGGACTACTTTGCTAGTTGGGATGATTTTATTGAAAACTAGACGATGCCCGCGACTTCGTCCGCGTGGATCAAGTTTTTCAATTCCCATGGGAACTCTGTAATTTTCCGGGATAAAATGTAGCCTATGTTTTAATCCTGGGTATGAGCTATCTCCATTCCAAATTTCAGCCGAATCGGTTCATTCGTTGTAGCCTGAAGGAGTAACAAACATACACACACACACACATACAAACTTTCGGATTTATAATATACTAGTAGGGCGCGTGGGTGCGCGGCTCGCTAAAGCGAACCGCGGTTTTTCTGGCCACCAAGTAGACCTTCGGGTCTTGATTATCTTTTTCTAAAAAACCACTCTTCTATCTTTTATACTCTCTGAGATAGACACCGTCGAAATTTGTATGGCCGCCATCTTGAATCGGCCATTTTGAATTTTTTTCAGCTCCCTGCCAATTGGATGAGGTTTCGAGTGATGTTTGTTTGGGCACCCTCAACCTATCTTGAATACACTGACCGTGCTCCTCACCCGTCTCCGAAATCCTCAATCATCAGCTCCCACCATATTTTTCATCCAAATGATTTTTTGTCCTTTATACGAAACCATCAGCGGAAAGGAACGTATCAAAGTCTTGCACACATTTTATATGAAAAAAAAATCTGCCATCTTGAATTTTTCTCTATTCATCACGTAGACCATCGGGTCCTGATTATCTTTTTCCGAGAAACCACTCTTCCATCATTCATAGTCTCCGAGATAGACATCGACGAAATTTGTATGGCCGCCATCTTGAATCCGCCATTTTGGATTTTTTTTTCGACTCTGCCAATTGGATTAGGTTTTGAGTGACTTTTGTTCAAATACCCTCCACTTATCTTCGATATCCTGGTCGTGCTCCTCACCCGTCTCCGAAATCCTCAATCATCAGCTCCCTCTATATTTTTCATCCAAATGAATTTTTGTCCTCTATACGAAACCATCAGCGGAAAGGAACGTATCAAAGTCTTGCATACATTTTATATGAAAAAAAAAATTCGCCATCTTGAATTTTTTTCTATTCATCACGTTAACTACCGGGTCTTGATCACCTTTTTCCAAGAAATCACTCTTCCATCTTTTATAGTCTCCGAGATAGACACCGACGAAATTTGTATGGCCGCCATCTTGAATCCGCCATTTTGGAGATTTTTTTCAGCTCCCTGCCAATTGGATGAGGTTTCGAGTGACTTTTGTTTGAACACTCCCCACTTATCTTCGATACCCTGGCCGTGCTCCTCACCCGTCTCCGAAATCCTCAACCATCAGCTCTCTCCATATTTTTCCTCCAAATGAATTTTTGTCCTCTCTACGAAACCATCAGAAATTTTGAAAAGGAACCGTATTAAAGTCTTGCTTATATTTTGTATGGAAAAAAATAAATTCCGCCATCTTGAATTTTTTTTCTGTTCTCCAAGTGGACCTTCGGCTCCTGATCATCTTTTGCCAAGAAACCACTCTTCCATCTCTTATACTCTCCGAGATAGACACAAACAAAATTTGTATGGCCGCCATCTTGAATTCGCCATTTTGGAGTTTTTTTTCGGCTCTTTGCCAATTGGATGACGTTTCGAGTGACATTTGGTCGAACACCCCCCACCTATCTTCGATACCCTGGCCGGTGCTCCTCACCCGTCTCCGAAATCCTCACTCATCAGCTCTCTCCATATTTTTGTTCCGAATGAATTTTTGTCCTCTATACGAAACCGTGAGTGAAAAAAAATTTTTCCATACAAAATTTTACAGGAGAGGTGATCAATGAGTCAGTCAGTGAATCAGTGAATCAGCACGAGTAGCTATATATATAGTAAAGTGTGATTTTCGAAATACAGATTTTATTTTCTTTAAAAAAAAGTGCTGTATAATACGCCATTATTATTACTTATATTAATTTTTGTAAAAGTTTCCGAACTCAATCCAATACTTTATTGCCGATCGACGTCACGAATAAGTATTTCCCGCCACAATATAGATTGTTGCGTATTGGTGCAAAAATACAAACAAATCTTTAGTTCATTAGAAGATTTGTGCTAAATAGCACTAAATTTGACTATTTCTTTTCATCGCAAGATGGACTTGTGCAGGCGACAATAATTAATGATGAAAAATACAGATGAGATTTAGCTTGGAGCGCTCTTCCCTGAAAGTTGCCTATTCTGCTTCTTTCCTTGAACCTTGATGGTAGTCACATTATATGTGGCAGGAAACACGGACACCAGAAGAAAACTATTCTCAACACCAAACAAACAAGATTTTTGCGGGTAACTCACGCTTTTATCTCCCGAAGCCCCCTTACTGCCCCTCACGGCTGTGCGGGTGCTGAATCTCTTCGGGGTCCCTGCCAAAGAACCTCCTGATATATTGCTCCCTCGACTTTTCCTCACTGAGCTGGGTTTCGTTACCACAAAGGAAGGCCTTTGCTTTGGCGATGGCTGCTTCGGTTTTGGTGTATGTCCCGTCATTAACATAATTGCCGCTTGCTTGGTGTGGTCTAGGGATGAAAATAATAAGTCCTTCAAACGGCGCAGGTATTCGAGAAACATTGTTATTGTAATTTTTGTGGAAATTGTATACTTAAAGTATTATTTTTCTAATGATTTAAAATGTAATGACTGAATAATTTGTAATTTTTTTCTTATTTGAGCTTATACAAATTGTTATTTAATATTTCTAAAGAACACAAAACTGACTGGAAATTATGACAAAATTATAATTATTAACATGCACTTTAGATGGTAGATTCACTTGACTTTTCGAACTTTGCAATTTGTAAAAGTTTATTGGAATCAAAAACTATTCTATTCTGTAAAATACAAATCGCGTGAAAATACTAAAGTGATGGAAAATACGATTTTTTTTTAAATAAAATTAAATTTTTCATCCAGGAGTATAATCCTCGAAATGCAACTGAACAAAATTGTAAGTTTTAAATGAAACAAAAAAATAAATTTGCACAAAATTAACATATCAGATCACACAATTTTATGTATGGAGGTGGTATCGCTAGACGGTAATTACTGCATAATTAGTGCAGGTCGTTGCACTTGCCCGTGAAATAAAGTCATTGAATATTGATACTGATAAATTACCAAAGAACACGTCACTTCAATGTTGTATTCATATGTAGTAATTTGGTGATACCAGGCCAGGCGCAGATATAAAGGGCTTACGCAGTCCTAAGGGATAATGCGATAGGAAGGAAGGCATTTTCTGGGTGGATATAACTATAGGTAATTTAGCGCTGTGCGATCGGAATTTTTTTAGCGAGCAAATAAGCAAGCGGGTCACCTGATGTTAAGTGATTACATGAGCATTTGTAGCACCTGAGGCACCACCAATTGGTCCACCCCTTGTTGTAATTTAATGGGAATTGCACTTTGTTATGTGGTAGCGTATTTATTTAAAAAAAAAAAAAAAGAAAGATACCGGCCGAATTGATAACCTCCTCCTTTTTGGAAGTCGGTTAAAAAGGAAAGCGCATGCGATATTAGTATTACCTATCTTGGAGGGCGCCTGTATCTTGGTGACTCTCATCTTGTGCGCGCTCTGAGTCCTCCGCAGCACAGCCAGGCGCAAAGGCATGCTCTTCCTGGCGGTTGCGCTGCGAGGCATGGCGCGAGGCATGGCGCGAGGCAGGGCGCGAGGCAAGGCGCGAGGCACAGTCCTGGGCGTCTTGCGCGACTCTATCCAGAGACTGGCTTTTGTGTCACTGAAGCTTGTGTTCCTTGGACTGGCTCTAGGTGTAGATTTCCTGACAAAGTGATCATAAATGAAAGTCTCCTATTGTCAAACATGTTTTGCAAGACTACAATTTTATTGAAGATAAGCAAACATAATAAAAAATAAATAAATCTGTTGAACAGACAGATTTATTTATTTTTTACAACAACAACAAGATTACAAATTACAGTATTAATTTGGTAAACTTTAGTGCTTAAATTTAAATTATTAGGTATACT
Organism: Hipparchia sbordonii; assembly: GCA_038048805.1. Classification (NCBI taxonomy): domain Eukaryota; kingdom Metazoa; phylum Arthropoda; class Insecta; order Lepidoptera; family Nymphalidae; genus Hipparchia; species Hipparchia sbordonii. The sequence goes on along the minus strand of CM076116.1, from coordinate 8,770,020 downwards.
TGATATTATTTACCCATATATGTTTGTTGGTTTTAAGACATTTATTTAAGTTATTTAATTTTCTTTTTTAATATTACATCTGACATTGTATTATCGATAATTATTGACTTGATATAATATGTATTATAAATGAACTGCTGGTGTGGAATGCCCTCCCAGCGCCCATGTTTCTTGCCAAGCATAACTTAGCTTACCTACAATAGACAATCTCTAGGCAAGCGCGCTCCAACATAAACATACCTCAACATTGCTTTCTATCAGACATCATTATCGTCAAGTGCAAACCTGATGTTGCTTAACAAAATTTTTAAAAAATGGTCAAAAAACCTGTGCGTTGTATCGACATTCTCAGATTCAGACTCTTGATCATTGTTTCTGCTGCTACGTTGGCGGTTGCTGCTTGCATTGCCACTCGTGTTGCTGTTCGCGTTGCCACTCGTGTTACTGCTCGTGTTGCCACTTGTGTTGCTGCTGGCATTGCCACTTGCATTCTTGCTCCTAGCACTGCCGCTCGACTGTGATGAATCTGTAAATACAGATAAAATCAATGAATATATCAAGGGGAAAGAGAGATCCAAAAAGCAGTGATAACCTGGTTGTAGATTTAAGCCTCCTTTTCGAGGGGTTTAAGGTTCAATCCCAGGTTATAGTTCTTGCAATTTATGATGGCATTTGGCTGATGGTTGTGTGTGTCGTATCTGTATAAGTGTGAGTGAGAGCAAGCTTGCGCCTGAACGCCTCCACCTAGGCTCCTGACAGGCACGCACACTTACGCAATGTGCACGACGTAACCACAAGTAAAGCGCCCGTAACTTCGTGAGATAAACGTACTATACTCATCGCTTTCTTTTCAGAGGCAATTAAATATCACTTGCTCTAACAGTGGAGGAAATCATTGTGGAAACCTGCATAATACATATCTCGCCCAGTTACAGAATCATCCATGGAAGTCTGAGCCGTACTTGGCCAAGTTTTTATTATAAACTACCCTAGGAGATAAAAAGTAGCCTAGGTCGCTTTGCAGATTCTCAACGATACTTGTGCAAACTGTCACGTAAATCTAATCTGTTGTGAAGATACTGTGGACAAACAAAGACACTTGCACATTTATAATGTTAGTAGGTATAGTAGGGATACACTACACTATAAGCTCACCTGTTAGATCATTTGTGGTGTGTCTCCTTTGCGGCTGCACTATCGCCACTTGTTTCCCACCTGTTGACGCTGCAACATAACAAGCTATATAACTCACTAGCTTTTGCCTGCAATGTTGTCTGTGTGGAGTTAGGTTTTTAAAACCCTCTCACAAGTGAAAAACCAAACTCAAGAAGAATAGATTTTTTTATTTTCATTTGTTGTCAAGATAGTACTTGACTGACATCTTACCTGATGATAAGTGAAGATGCAGTCTAAGATGGACTACCATCTTAGACTGCATCATGACATCATCTTAGACATGCATTAGCCCACTAGGGCTAATTTGGAACAGGTATGACAGTGTATCTACACTGCCATATCCCCTAATCGGTTTCTACACGCCATCGTGCGGGAACGCTAAATCGCTTGGCGGCACGTTTTTGACGGTAGGGTGGTAACTAGCCATGCTTGAACTCACCGGGCATTGAGGCTCGTTGCGGCGCAGGCTGAGCCGGGCTGCGGCGGCGCCCCCGCATGCGCTTACGCGACGCCCCCTCTGGCGGCGCTGCGGGGAAACACAAGACATCATATAACGCAAACACAATCTTGTATACGCATGATTCTTTACTTCACCATAGCTTAGAATTAATGAAAATGTTTAAATTACATTTAAAAAAAATTTAAACTGCCATTCGATTGGGACGATTTAACCACTGTCATGTTGTGGAACTTAAAAACATGGTAACTGACTTCACTCATCGAGTCTAACAAGTTTTGTTTTCGCATTTATGCTGAAATCTATACAGCTTGCTCTGACTCAGCTGATTTAAGAGCTAAAACGAGACTCAAATATGCTTGGACATAAACTCTGTCTCAGAGTATGAGCTGAGAGTGCGGTCTATAGATTTCAGCCTTACTCACTGGCCAGCCTTTTGTATTCTCTTGTAGTCACGGGACAGGCCAATCTACAGCGGATCTGTCAGCTGGATGTATTCATCTGATACTCACTTGGCATTTGTCTGACATTAACTGAGCAGACTGGTCATATTTGTCTACCACTTATGGGGCAGACTGATCTATTGGTCTGGTCGTACTCACCAGGCAGGTTCTGGTCGTACTCCCAGCGCAGCGTGCGGCCGCCCACTCCCAGCAGGTCCCCGTGCCGCAGAACACATACGCTCACACCAACACCATTCACCAGAGTCTCACCTGATGTTACACTGCGCACCACCGTCTGAATAGAATAAAAGTTTTTTTATTGAAATAAGCTTTAACAAAATGCTTTTGAGTCATCAAGTGAATCTACCACTGGTTCGTAATGCCATCTGACAGCAAACAATATAATTTTTGAAGTTTGAAGTCTTTAAATCTTGTCAGTCAGAAGTTGATAAACTGTTTTTAAAGCATGATCCAAAAAGAATTAGTTGGTTTTATATTTGTGTAAAACAAATTTAAACATGAAAAAACACAAATTAATATTATCATGTTGTGGTTATTAACTCTATAATTAATTAATTGGACAAAACTCCATGGAAACAATCAGCTTAGCATTAAGCCACCCACAATATTGTCACTTCTATGGCAAACTCACAAACTTGCAAAACATGCATTTTACAGGCAAGTATCTTGAAAGCATAGAAAAATTGTTTTCTTTTATTTATTTTTAGAGAGTCAAAATTAGGACGCCTATTTTGTGCATACATAATAACAAATAATAATAATTTAATATTTTTGTTACCTGGTTGTCGTGAACGACAACAGTGGCATGGTGCGGTGCCACGGTAGGCAGCATGACGCGTATATCTGAGGCTGCATCACTGCCTATGGTGGCGAGCCCCTCAGCCAATGGGTACGTCTTCACATCTCGCCCGAGGCGGTCAAGCACCACTAGACATCCACCAGACATTGCATCCTGATAATGAGACCTCTCATCAGGACTTGGACTAATAGAGTAAGCTTTTACAAGTCAATAATAATAAGCTTTTTATTTCCATTTTTATATTAGGTCCCCATATAGGGACCCCAATGTCATAAAAGGTGAACAAATTGCTTCTTACAGAAACATGTAAATGACGCGCTAAGCATAGCGCTTAGATCATAGCGCACTAAGAACGAAATATATATAAATGAAAAACTATATTCACGTTTTCTGCAACTTGTTTACCTGTTAAGCCAGCTTAGGCAAACTTTAACTATACCTGTAACCTTTTCCTTCTGCTTACTTATAGTCTACTTGTGCTTGTGAAATGCTATTATAAGAATGTAACACAATGACTTTATAAGAGCTTTATTAGTATTGATAGACTTGTAGTCTTTTTTATAGGACTGCTTTGCTAGTTGGGATGATTTTATTAAAAATCTTCGAAATGCAGATTTTATTTTCTTCAAAAAAATGCTATATAATACGCCATTATTTACATAAATTAATTTTTATGAAAGTTTCCGAACACAATCCAATATTTTATTGCCGATCGACGTCATGAATAACTATTTCCCGCCACATAAATTGTTACGTATTGGTGCAAAAATACAAAGAAATCTTAAGTTGATTCGAAGATTTGTGGTAAATAACACTAAATTTGTTCTTATTAACAAAGGTTTTAGCTAATCTGATAGTACTTTACACCGAAAACTAAAGCGCCGGGATTTGGCGTGGAAACGTTAACAATTTCAACAATACTTACCGACGAATCGACGTTAAAAATTTGCCAAAAATAACATATTATTTGTTTATTAAAATTTCTTTACCACGATAAATTGTTCAATCCACTTTAAATGATACTCAGTATGTGGGTAAAATTATTCACGGATTCCTTTTATAAAAATTTAAAATGTAATGGCGTCCTTAAAGCTTTGACATTTAACCCACAGAACACTAATACTCCTAACCCAAGAGAATGTAATCACTCCAGTGTTGCCAGCGCGGTCATGTCAAAAGTTACCTAAAATAATTAAAAAAGTAACCTTTTAGTGTTAAAAATAACCTTTAATTTTTTTCTAGTAGAAATGTATTAAAAGTTGTAATAACTTTCACAAATATAAATGATAATGTAGTTGTATTTTCCATTTTAAGTTGCATTTTGCCAGCTACTTATTCAAAACACCTGAAATTGGTCCAGACGAAACGAGTGTGAAAGAGAACGACGTGAACTAATATTATATTAATTTGTGGACGTGAACATTGCCCATTAGGTACACGAAGTTGCCAAACCACAGAGAGAGTACCTACCTATAATAGGCACAGATTAGGTATTAGCTTACTCTTATATGTTTGTGGGTATTAGACCATAGACCAGGGTTTATACTTTGGTTTATACTGTAAGTTTTGCGTTGTTTCAATTTGTGTTCCGTTTCACGCTGGTTTTATACAAAATATTAAGAATTAATTCTGCAAGATCCAAAAAATCACCTAAAAGTTACCTTTTGAATAGTGTAACCTAGAAGTAACCGGACGGAGTTAAAAATCACCTAAAAGGTTACAAAAGTAACCTTCTGGCAACGCTGAATCACTCCGTAACAAAAGCAAAAATAGGCCATGGCAATTTTCAGCCATAGACCACGAACCACTGACCTCTATATTTAATCTATGATTAACACTGGACCTATTGCAGCGGTTTCTTTTTTGGGCCTACTTGATTGATACTATTTTGGACTTGATTGACGCAATTTTGGTGCTACAATAGTATGCGTTACAGAGATTTATGTATTTCAAATGTGGTGCTTCAAAGTGGTCAATAATTAAGCTGTCATTAAATTTGTAAGTCCAGTGTTAATTATAGATTAATTAAAATTATAGAGATCAGTGCCCTGAACACTATGGCAGCCACAGACCAAAAAATAATGGCAGCCTATAGATCATAGACAAAATAATATTTGTTTATTATATCTGTGGTTTATTCTGATGTTTGTGGTTTATGATCACAGTCTATGATTACAATTTACATTCTCTTGGTCTATGATCTATGGTACAAAGAATTGTAAATACAAAGCTTTTTTATTTTAAAATAAATGTTTTAATTTTATAAAGTTAAAAAGAGTCTATAAAAACGTTTATCGCATCTTTTCAAAAGTCAAAACAGAAACACAATAATTAATGATTATTTCAGTGAACTTTAGTTTGTGTTTTTTACCATTGGTTTTTATTCTCATTCAATAATTTCTATTTTCTATTATTACCTAAGCTTTCGTGAAATTGGACCTGATTTATTAATATAATAACCAAGTCACATCCACGTTGGGGTACCTCGAAGTTTTATTATGGAAATCAATAATTCACAAAGTTATTGGTTTGTCGTGAGAGAAGACCAAAGCAATGTCATATTTAGTAGCAACAACTTTACCATTCAAACACCACAGGGTAAGTTTTTGACTTTTTGGTGGTAGATTAAAGTCCTAAAAAAAATTTATAAATTATCCGTGCACATTTTGGCGGACCGCGTCGCAAAGCGAAATTCTTTAGCAATATTTCATGTTTTAAATGAACCTTGCAGACTAGGAGTTAGCCGCAGAGTACACTGATGTAAAATTAATTATTGTTTTGGTTAAAATGTAGAATCGTGAGTCACGAAATGGGGGGGAGTGGGGAGGGGGAGAGTGGGGGGAGGTGTCCCCTACCCTCCAACACCACTTCCGTAAAAAGATAATACACTGTTCTTGAGAAAAATGAAAAAGAAAATCCCATAGACCTAACCTAACATTCATCATCTCAGGGAGGAGGGGAGAGGGGTAGGAGGTGTGGAGGTGTCCCCTATCACAACTGTAAGGAGTTCTGGGTGGTAAATAAATAAACACGAAGGCTGTGGCGGGAGCTGTGCTTTGCTATAAATCAAATGGGCTATGCCAGAAGACTCGCTCCGTCGCCCCTTCATTCAGCTTCACCTACTCGACCTTCGTTTCGCTACGGAGGTCGCCGGCTCGCTTCGCTCGCCACCTCCCCCCTTCGCTCCACTCGGCCTCGTAGGCTCGCTTCATTCAGGACCTCCTTCGCGAGCTTCTGGCTTCGCGCTTCATAAAAACACTCTAGGGGTAGGGCAGACAAGACTACGTGGAGTCGAGGTTGGCAAATTCGGTTCTGTCACACTATTCGACCTATATCAGCCCATGTCATTTCCGAGTGGAAAAGCTTTCTTGCCATAAGTACTTATTTTTTTCAAAAATAAAGTTTTGACAGTTGACAGTTATGACAATATAAGACTTGTCTGTGACATGATCTTACGTCTTTGTCACATTTAGCCAAAATTATGCATGCTATCCAGCTCTCACAGTTATATTGCATTCGTTTTTCGATGTTTTACGCGTTTTTAGGTTAAAATGTTTGTTTTTGTTTTGTCGAAAAATGTGCATTGGATTTTTACGCGAGTGGTATTGTTATAATTGGGGGCCAAACCTCCACCAAATACAACACCTTTCTCCCCCCATTTCGTGACTCACGATTCTACATCCCACCCATTGTTTTAAAATTATCATTCTGTTTTCCTTTACTAGATACTTACTTACCTATTTTCAGTTGCAGGTCAAGAAACACGATATGTTGTAGACACATCAGATAATCGACAATATGCTCATAACATTCAAGTTGACCATTTACCAGATCCTCAAGAAAACTCTGCAAAAGAAACTAAAGACTTCAACTTTTGGGACAGAAATAGAATAAAACTATTGCTCTCACTCTGCTTAGAAAACCGATTCAAAAGTGCTAGCAAAGACAAAATGCTTTGGAATGAAATATCGATCCTATTAGGTACAACTCCTGAAGAGTGTGACAAGAAATACAGGAACCTTCGTAGAACATACATAAGGCTTTTGAAGAAAAATAGAGCTGGCAAGGAAATAAAATGGGTTCACTACAGCATGTGTGACGAAGTCTTCAAAGATTGCCAATCTCTGTCGATGACTATGCTACCACCTTGGGAGGATGCAAAAGTTCGCAAACTATTAACTCTCTACATTGAAAATATTAACAAATTCCGTAGTCCAGAACATTTACAAAAGGACATTTGGAAAGACATTGCTTCACAGTTGCATACCACAGAGTATAACTGTTATCATAAGTTCAAGAACATGAAGAGAACTTATTTTAATTGGATTGAGAGAAGCAGAGAAACTGGGAAGTTGAGAAAGTGGCCGTACCATCATTTCTTTGAAAGAATCTATTACAATTACAATCCAGACTTAGGGCCTTGGAATAGAAATAAAATAAGACAGTTAATAAATGCTTATTCTGATATAGCTCACAAATTTAGAAATCCTAAATATCAAAAAAAGGAGCTATGGAGAGAAATCGCTAGAAAAGTTGGGGAATCACCAAGTAATTGTGATAGAAAATTTCGTAATCTTAAGCAAACATATTTACGACTTAAAATGAGAGCAGACACAGGCAGGTCCATAACAAAATGGAGGTACTTCAAAGATTTTGTTACAATATTCGAGAATGAATCATTTGCAATCATGGAAAATGGACATGGACATGACATGGTTTATAGATCTCTAGAACATGATTATATCAAGCAGTTGTTGACATTTTATTTAGAGAATAAGCAAAAATTTAATGATCCACTTGTGAAAAAGAAACATTTGTGGAGGCAAATCGCTCCACAATTAGGTTTGACAGTGGAGGAATGTGATAAGAAATTTCGTAATATGAAACAGACTTACATAAGACTAGCGGAGAAGAAACGAGACACAGGAAAAGATAACACTTGGCCATACTACTCGTACTTTGAAGAAATCTACGATGGCTCTAAAATGTTAAGAAAAGAATGCAGCCATACATGCAGCATTGACAATACAACCATAAAAGAAATAAGGAATCTGGTTAAAGACCACGAGACCAAGGATAAAGATAAATTTGAAAAACTTGTCTCTGCCATAGAGGACTCAAATAATATTCAGAGGGAAAGGAATAGAATCTTACAAGCACTCTTGAATAGAAAATGATAGCCTGTTTAATTTGGATGGATTTCTGAAAGTGGTATTTGATGACCTACTGGGATCGATTTTGATTTGTCTGGTCTAGTGCAAGATTTACATTGTGCTGATTATTGTCTAAAGACGTGTCATCAAGGCATTTAATTTCAACAATGGCAAGTAGAAACCGATTAGTGGTAGGCATGGGTTAAATTGAAACTGCCATACCCCCTCCGAAGTTAGCCCGTTACTTACATCGTGTCGACGCGAGCGGCCTGGCGGCACCGCAGTTAGGGTCTCCCAGTTTTTTTTATCGCACATCCTGTCCTTTTAGAAGGGAAGCGTAATAAAAACTGGGAACCCCTACTTTAGCGTGAGCGATAGTAGAAAGAGACGACACGTTTGTAATATTATGGATTGGCTAAGGCGGCCTGTAGGCTTTTTGGACTGACTGCAACCACCCTAAACTGTACGGTTCTAGTGAGAAATAAAAAGCTGTAAGGAATGTTTAGAAATTGTTTTATTATTACTGTTGTTTTATATGTATATGTACAAACAAACTATAATAGATGAATCAGTTTCATTCTGAAATGAGAAATCGTTACGTGGATGTCTGTTTCTAGATACAAAATACAAAAACAATCAATGTCTAACATACACTGATTATGAAGTCTTAACTTAAAAATACAGCGGTATATCACTTATTTATTATAGACATTAAAGAGACTTTACCACAATAAGGAATGAAACAAAAATTAATTTCAGAAAATTTTTCATATTTCATAGAAATCACACTCGTTCTGGACCAGAAGTGTAAGTTTTCGAGTGGCAAAAAAGTCATCATTTTTTAGTGGTATATCTCTGCTCCTAATTTAAGCTATGTATATAAGGTTGACATACAGTTAAATAAAAATGGAAATCCTGAAGCATTATGATGTATTATAAATGCCCTGCCGGAAGTGGAATCAATGCAGTATGTAAATCTATTGCAGTCTTCTATCCAAATTTTTTCCTGTCTGTCCGTACGTCTGTCAATTTTCAGGGAATGTGTATTTCTGTTGCCGCTATAACAACAAATAATAAGAAATAACCCACCCTTCGAAATGCGAATCCGACTCGCATTTGACCGGTTATTTTAATTTGTCCCTTTTATTGACCTTTGCCTCATAAACAATGCAAAAAAAAATTTACTTGACCCATGTCACTTGTTTGAAGACATTTAATTTAAACGGACAAAGGACGATGGGAGGTTACTTTCAAATTCCTTAGTCAGGGTTAAAGTTTTTAAACATTTTTTCTTGACGACGATTGAAATTGCTAAACTGATAAGTTAGTTACTCGAAAACTTACACCCCAGGCACTCAAGTAACTACAGAGGGCGAGATTTTTGTATTATACCCAACCTGTAACAAGTGACACCCCACATTCGCACACGTCCAACCACGCACAGAGTCGATACAACGCTAACCTAGATTGAATTACAACGCTATGTAGTTACATCTATGGTGCCCCGCCCGCCCGCTTGCTCGCACCGACGTCGCGACCGGCTAACTTCAGGCCGTATTCAAATACGGCTAACTTCAGAATCAAGGACAAACATTTACTATCGAAAGTTGCAACTGTCAAACCAAATAACTGCTTTTAGACAATCGCGATCATAACTCAAACTCAAAATTATTTATTTCATGTAGACCAACTTGTGGCTCTTATGACAAGATATAGATAATATTAGTCAAGTTCAGCTTGGCCAAAAATCTTTAAAAAAAAGTACATAGTGTACTCCAGAATAGTTTCAAGAGTCTGAAGACCTTATTTATCGTGAATCATCGTTTAGAACTGTGTAGTCTTCTCCAATCTTGTTGAATGCTCTGAACATAGCCCGTGCGCATGGAGCAGAATGCAATTTTCAGAAGTTGCCACATGGTTTAGAGCACTAAAAAAAATTGAGATTTATTGTTCATAAAAAATTGTGAAGACTATAAAGTTTACATAACTATGTACTTGGAATATTGTAGACAGACTATCTTTGTCCTTTAGTCTGATTGGCAAACTAAAAGTTTTAACCTTTACAAATAATACTCTCAATGCGGATTACCTACAGCGAAGACATAAACCAAAGCCTGGCTTTGAAAGGTCTTTGACATTTTACAACACCAAAGGCGCTAGCACAATGCGACGATCGCAATAATCTCCAAATGGCTTAACCACCATAAGAAAAAGCACAGTTTTAGAAAGAATACCATAAATTCAGCCATTCAAAACAACTGCGATTGTCACAATGTCCTGTAACCCCTAGTTGTGACTCGGTCGCGAGCTGTCATAGCAATCGCCAGCTGTCAACATGACAGAAGTTGAATGGGGATGACAGGTTAAGACTTGAATGTGCAATCTTCAGGCAAGTTTTTTGTCAGTCTTTACGGATTGGTCTACCGGGGCGGAGGGCGGCGGGGCGAGAAGCCGGCGGCTCACTTCTTGGCGTTCTTCTTGGGCGACGCGGCCTTGCCTTTGGCGTTATTTGACATTTTCGATTTCTTGCCCTTAGGCTCACCTTCCTCGTCATCCTCGTCCTGTTAAAGATAAAGAGAACATTGCTAAAGACAATATAACAGAATTAGCCACTTTTTTTACGATTATTCAGTGACTACACGCACAAATAAAAGAAACAGATTTGATAATGCCACATTTACTATCAGAAGGTAAAGGGAAAATTGAATGAGTACAGAAAACCAACAGCCAATTTTGTTGACTTATTTTTTTTTATCAACGTTTATACCAAAATTTTGTTAAATGGGCCCACTTATACCAAAAATATGATAGCCGAAAAATTCATGTTATAGCCTGCCCCAGACAGATGCGTTATTTTGCGATATTAGGACATCCTGTTACATCTATTGCTGCTATAATAAATTGCTTATTTGCTGCAACATTTTATCTCGAAAAAGTAGCTCGTGATTTTAACTACTAATGTACAAAAATCGCAATTTCATGCTCTATGAAAACTACATTAGTTAAAGAATAGAATAGGCATTAATTCAAATTAACTTTTACCAAGTGATTACACTAAAATTTCAAAAAGTAAGATTTGACCTATTTGTACATTTAAAACCAGACAAATTAAAAAAAATCGGGATTTTTGAGATAAAACAGTTTTAGAAAATGAGCGAAATGTATGAAACTATACAATATAAAATAGTAAAAACGCAAATGCTTTTACTGGTCGATAAAAAACGCACTTGTGGAGGGCAGGGGGAGATTCTAAACTGTCATTTTACGAAATGTGTCAACTGCCATTTTACGAAATGTGTCAACTGTCATAATTTTGCAGAATTGGGCCACAGGCCCTTTTCCCTCTGTTATACTGATCACAGACTAATTCTGCAAGCAAATCAAATGACAAACACAATTTTAAAAACTTCAAAAAAGAAGAAAGTTCTCATTTCTAACATATTTTTTCTCGATTCCATAGCTCGGTGCAATCTGAACCATTTTCGACAATAATTCTTTTTCCATTTGAAAGCATTATTATACCTTCAGGGAACAGCACTCAAGTTTCATATTAAAATCGATATCATATTATAATCGAATATAACATATTATAATAACAAACAACAGATTCTTAATCACACAGTATAACTCATAATGAGAATAACGTAGATGACCTCATTAGAATTTCAATTCGATTAGTGTGCGATCAGCTTTGGACACGTAAATTAAATATTAGTTGAAGGTTTTCAGTACCTCATTCGTCTTGCGCTTGCCGGGTGTTGGTTTCCTTTTATTCTCATCTTCCTGCAAATGTAGTAATCTACTGAATCACTTCTTTATATAAATACAAATTCTTTTAGTATAAATGCAAAATTGTGTTTGTTTGTCCTCCAATCCCGATGCAACAGAGCAACGGATCGACGTGATTTTTTGCATGGGTATAGGACTCAGGCTAAAATCTATAAGCTGCACTCTCACTCTGCTCAGACTCAAGACAGAGTTAAAACGAGCCAGATTTATGTCAAAGCATATTTGTCTCGTTTTAACTCTATCTTAAGTCCTAACTAAGTAGAGCACACTCTATAGATCTCAGCATTAGAGTGCGACGAAAACTACTATTTATCCCTAAACAGAGGTCCCTGCGGGATTTTTAAAAACCTATATCCACGCGGACGAAGTTGCGAACAAAAGCCAGTCAGCCACTAAAAAAACAACTTTCGGTGGCAGATGTTAACATGCTCTAAAGTTTAATAACACATTATATTCGAACATACTGCATTGTAAACATTATGAACTGCTGTTAGTGGTACTTTTAGTTCAGCCATAACTCGTAAGCAATACTGTCCTGTTAGTTTATAGCCAATATGAAATATTTTTTTTTTGAATATTACAAAGTTATGTGCTTGTAGAAATCATTATTTATAACTGAACTCTCCTCCACTAAATGTGATTGTTTAAGTCAAGACATACTTTTTGCAATACCTTGCGTGGGCTGAATGACCAATGACGTTATGACGACTTCCAAATTGTGTGCTAATACACTGACTTTACATGTGAGCGTAAATCCTTACTGGAAGGGCGTTCCGTTTTAGATGAAACAATCTCTACTATACCCATTCTTTTTCTTGTACAGACTTTACAAGATTTCGCAAACATGTTTTTTTTTTTAATATAACATTAAACACGTAATTTATGACTGATTTCTCTTTCACCTCAGACAAACAGTCTAGTCTGCGCTGGATGTAACAATAGTGTACTGTTAATCTTCTGGGTCTAAGCCCTTTCCCAAAACGTAGAAATATTGAGGAAGATTAGAGAAATAACAATCTCATGACCAAGGCCTACCTTTCGCTTCTGAAGCTTATAATTTTCCAGTGCTAAGAATTTCTTATGTAATTGTTCACTCCCTTTTTTCACTTTGAAAACTTTACTAGCCATTCTGTACATTTCTCTAAATTTTTGCGATCTGAACTGTTTTGGTAACTTCGACAAAAGTTCCTACAAAAAAAAATAATAAAAAAAACTGGACAACTAGGAGACAGGCTTCTCTTCCTACCGTCTTTATTATGAGAATATAGGATCAAAGTTAATTTAATTATTCGACAAACTTGACAGGTTTTGATAAAATCACATGTTTGCGCAAACTTGTTTGCTTCTGTGCATACTTAAAACGTCTCAAATCAATTTGTTACACTGTACTTACACTGTACCTAATTCCTGGGACAATTTTGCGTGGATAACGCCCGGGGATATTTTCTGTGACATTTCGACTGCCACAGAAAATACTGACAATACTGACTGATTTGAAGATTTTTAAAATATAATAACATTTATTGAGGCAATTTCTGTACACATTTTTCTGCTGCATTAATTATCCCTACGATGATACAAATAGCCAATCCAATATTTAAAAAAAAAATTGTGAAGAGTGCATGCAGCTTAAAGAATAATCTTTTTGCAGCCTCAATAGCTCAACAGTTAAAAGTGCGGACTTAAAACTGAAAGGTCGCAGGTTCGATTGTCGTACCCACTCCTAACAAAAACTTTACGTTTATTTGGAATATATCGCATTTTTTGGCAACAATGCATTTTAACCCTTTCCCTGTCCCATGAATGACATGTGAGCATGGTTATTGTTTAACGATTGTGTCTGTTGTCTGGACAGTTAGCGTGTAAACCCACAGTGTAATTTTCGGCCAATCAGAGGTTTTTAGAGAATCACGCAGCAGATCTTCTGTCTGAATAGGCTAAATTGTCACAGAAATAAGCACATTTCTGTGACACAATATCACTCAAAAATACTCAAAATTAAAATTTTTATTGAAATGGACACAGCTTTGGAGTAGCTAGTCAGATAACAAAAAAAGCAAGAATTACCTTAAACTGAGAATCGTCACCCTCTTCCTCATCCAGCATTTCCTCTTCCATCTCCTCCATGTCCTCAAACTCCTCGACCAAGGCACCCAGCAGGTGCTGGCCAATCAGGTGCACAGGCCCTGAACCCTGGACAATGTTACATTGATCAGTATTCTGAATGGAAACTGTACCAAGAGTGGGATAAGTAGGGGGAGGTTATCAGACAAATGCCTCGAAAGTAATCACAAGCGAGCAGAGTTGCATCAAAACGACACAACACACCCGTCATTTGTAAACTGGTTAGTTTTATCATCATCAATATTTAAGAATAAGTGGAACCTGGTGTAAGCCACGACAAAAGGTAGGTGGAAATAAGTACCTAGGAGAATACCCATCTGGAATCCTTATTAATATTATAAATGCGAAAGTGTTTGTTTGTTGGTTTGTCCTTCAATCACGCCGCAACAAAGCAACGGATCGACGTGATTTTTTGCATGGGTATAGTTGAGGACCGGGAGAGTGACATAGGCTACTATTTATTCCGGAAAATTAAAAAGTTCCCGCGGGATTTTAAAAACTAAATCCACGCGAGCAAAGCCGCGGGCATCAACTAGTCACAAAATAAAAGTGATTCACACTATAAACAAATGAGAAATAAAGATAGGTTTGGGATTCCTTGACCATGCCTCAAGATAAGTTCAAAAGTAGTTTGTAGGGATGGATGATGTTCCATAATAAACTACCTTAGTCAATTTTAGACTTGCCTTTACACAAGCTTAAGAGCTTTCTAAATTGGAACATTTCAATTCAGAATCTCCAAATCAGTAGTAGATGTACATGGCAATCCTTCACTTAGCAAACTTTACATGAATAAAAACCTTTAACACTTATTGGAAAGCACTTGGTAAAAGTTTATTTGAATAAAAAATTATTCTATTATATTCAATCCTAATATCCTAATATCCTAATCCTAATAATATTATAAATGTGAAAGTGTGGATGTTTGTTAGTCAATCACGTCGCAACGACTGAACCGATTTAGCTGAAATTTGGCACCGAGATAGATTATGGTCGGGAATAGGACATAGGCTACTTTTTATCCCGGGAAATAAGAGAGTTCCCGCGGGAATAAAAACCTTAATCCACGCGAACGAAGTCGCGGGTATCAGCTAGTACCTGTATAAGTGTGAAGGTAACCGGTGCATCTGGGAACTCGATGTGTAAGCGGACTTGTCGCGTCTCGCCCACTTTGAGGATCGCCACTGGGATTTTGATAGATTCCTGAAGACACATTGTCTCCACCTGCAAGAAATTAACTTTTGTTATTCATTACATTTAATATTTCATGTTATGTTATGAAGAGCATACATTGGCAAGTTAACTTGCGGCTATTTTTTGCATAAGTCAGGTATAAAACTTGAAAAATTTACTTGTTCTGAATTTTTATACAGTGCAACTATCATTTATTATAAATCACTAGCGGACGCCCGCGACTTCGTCCGCGTTCTTAAATTGTTGAAATTTTTCCTGAATTTTCTATGCTATAAACCTCACGGAGCCCGAGACCTTTCCAATGAATGTAAAACCGTGGAAATCGGTTCATGCGTTCTGGAGTTATAGCGTCAGGAAGGAAAACCCGACTTATTTTTATATAGTAGATAAACATACAAAGGGCAATTATCTTGAAATAACAAACAAAAATTACAATATTATTTACATGTATTGATAGAATTGGTGCTACAATTTATGAGCATCAGATAGATGCAATATGTCCTAAACATCTAAATATTTAAAGGAAAGAGGACTGATTGACTGATCTATTAACACACAGCTTAAGCCCCTGAACTGATCAGGCTGAAATTGGGCATATAAATAGCTATTAGGACATCTGCTAATGGATTTTTCTAAATTCAACCCCTAAGGGAGTAAAATGGGGGGGGGGTTTGAAAAATCGAACTCAACATTTTTCATTCATATAACATTCCATTGTATTGGAATGTACTAGTGTTAAGGGTTAAAATACACCATGTGTTTGTGCTAAAATGATTTTAAATAGGAAATTATGACTTAAGGGGCAGACAAAATATCCACAGCCAGATATTAGTAAGTTATCAATTTAGGTTTTAAAACAATCGCCTAGGAACACAGATTTTCCCAGATATTCTCTATGTTCCGCTGTAAAAATTAAAACAGTAACAGACAGAACTGTGAAAGGGACTTGCCCTTTCACTTTTATAATATTAGTATGAATATTTCATGATTTCAGTTATAAACACATGAAATTCATAAAAAATTAGTTTGAAATAAATACTGCAACTAAAAAGGTTGAAAGTAACAATGACTCATGCATTCATAACCTATTTCATGTTACTGAAAGCACCACATGGTCTATCACTTAACATTGAAGGAATCTTATGATTCATAAATATTTCAATAATAACTTGTATTATTCATTTATCTTAAAATACAAAATGCATGCAATAACATGAATTATTAAAATTAGATGAGCAAAAGATAAGTTTTTCTTAGAATCATGACTTATTTGACTTATTCTATCTAAGCAGCTGCATAGATATGCAGGTGCTTGAAAACCATGCTCTGAAACTTAATTAAGTAAGTACTAAACACATAAAAGTAGTCAAGTTTCCACTTTTGTCTGTTGGTCTAGTCTTTGTGTGGAGCTATCCAGGCTGCTTAATATGATAAAAATAGTTGCGATTGTGGAAAACTGCTATAAGTAAACTATTTTAAGTTGCAACACAAACATCTTTGTTGTGGTATATGGTTAAGGTATATAGATAAATAGATAATTACCTGTACAACATTTAATTCATCTGCTTTGGCGTCTGGACCGAGCAGCGCCTGGCGTATTAGGAGCTTATTACTCCTCGGGTAGTCCCCTTTCGCCTCCGGGTCCCATGTTTCCGACTGATGTGAGGAGGATAGGGTTACACCTGAAAAAACCGTTACACTGTCACTTGCAACCGCTCTAAACATAACCAAAATGAAACATAACCTAACTTAAAGTATCGCATTAGCTTCGGACTCTTTAGAACGCCAACAAACGATCAAGACGCTTTGCACGAATCGACGCCATACTTTTAAATTGCGCGCCTTTACGAGGCAACCCGATAACGCACATTTGCGAATTACAACTTGAGTAACTCGCTAAGGAGATCGATAAGCACACTAGGAAATTAACTGAACACTTCACATTGATTCTAGAGGAGCGTACAACGCCATTTCTATAACTTTAATGAGTTAACATATATATGGGTGGTACGAAATGGCGGCAATAGCCAATATAGTTTTAGCAATTTTTTAAGTATCAGAAATTCACAACACACCACACACAACTACCCAGAATAATAGAACTTCAGAATTAACAATACAACATGCGAATATTGAATTGTGAAATAAAATGGCGATGTAGCCGGGTGTCAAAGCTAGACGCCACTTTGCGCTGTTTAAAACTACCAAAGTACAACAGTTATCGAGTAAATAAATGGAACAAACTATGGTAATTACACTTGGGAGTTTTACTTACCGTAGAAATATTCGTCCGACATTATGATTTCACTAATTTATTGAGATTTTTGCGAGTCGTTCACGTGCGATGCCGGCACACACAAATCTGGAACCGGTGTTGCCATTTAAAAATAAACAAGTTTACTAGACAATAGACAAAAGAATAGACATTGCAATTTTTTTATGCGGTGTAGTCAGCTCAACAAAGTTATTTCCCCGAAATAAATATATTTGCATGTAGCAACATTTTTCATAAGGTCAAAAAAGTCCGTTACCCCCCAAGAGGATATATAATCACTTCATTTTATTAGTTATTCCGATGCGACTTGTGGATGCGACCCCATCGTAGGAGTTTTCATGAAAGTTGAAAACTGAAAAATTAAAATGCCAAGGTTTCGAAAGGTTTGATCATTTTATTTAAATTAATTAATATTCTACAGGTCACTTATAAAAATTCTTCGGTAGAAAACTGTCGGACATTGATCTAAAGAGATTTTTTTTATTGTATTTACTAAATGAATTATTAGTCTTACTAAAAATTGTAGCTACTTTTGGAATATTTGTTTTATTTCGAAAAAAATTGTTCTTTACTGAATATGAGTACTTTTGTTGTTGCGTGATTATATGAGTATCAAATTGATTAATAGATCGCGAACAATGAGGAACAGCAATCTCGGATGATTCGGCTTCTTCTCTTACTCCACTGGACTTTAATTCATTCTTATCAATAAAAAACAGTTTCAACTGCGTATTTTCGAAATTGAGATCTGCGTTAATTTTTAATAACTTAATGTATTTCTTAAGACTTGGATTAATTTTAGCACTTTTCCTTAACTCATCCAACAATAAATCTAAGGAATTCTTGTTATCCTCTAAAGACGTAACAATTGTTTCAAATGTCTGAAAAATTACCATCAGCTTTTTATCATTTTAGAAAAATATAACGTAATACACTTAATTTTTAATGTAGGTACCTCTTCCAAGTTCCTTTGCTGTGCTAAAAACTTCTTTTGTAGTTCTGCTTTACTTTTCTTCAACTTAAAATATTTACAACAAACGTTGTATATCACTTCATTTTTTGATTGTATTTCGTTTTGTAATGCCAAAATATGATCTTCTTCGTCTAACTAAAAAATTGAAGAGTAAAATCAGTTCAAACGTGAAAGTGGTTGATTGAATTGCAACTTATAATATCCGAACATACGAATATACCATTACGTCATAGTACGAATGTACCATTGTTCGGCTATTGTAAGTTGGATAGGTATATCGATGGTTGAACATGCTTAATCATCATTTATTTTGTGATCAAACTTTTTTAAAATGGTGCTTCACTAAAATCTAGCGTATCAAGAGTCTTAGTAATTGTTTTTCAAGATTTAAAAGAATATTTTTTTTATTAAAAATCAATGAAGTTTGGTAAAATAATGAAATTTCTACTTACAATAACATCTGAATTCCCACTGTCTGCTATTTTCAACGATAGCCTCTTCATATTATCTAGCAAAAATTCTTTTTCTTTTGAATGTATTTCTCTGCGATGATATAATAAATTATTCATTAATAATAGTTATTTGTTAACAAGATAACAAAGTTCATTTTTGTTGCGAGTGCCTAGTTTGAACCCCGAGCGGGCGAAGGATTCTATAATATAATCATGAGCGTAGCGAGTGATTCTTAGTTAGAATCCTGAGTGTAGTGAGGGATTCAAAGGCACAAGAACCAAAAACTTCACACGACAATGTGATACATACAACTTTCACCTCACTAGTAGTAGTAGTAGTAGTAGTAGTAGTTAGTTTTTAAGATTATAATGTACAGAATAAATAAATAGTTCAAAAAGGGTGCCTTTGCTGTCTAAATTCAGTGAGCAAAAGTCGATTTTGCTCACAGTCAGAAAAAATATTGAACTTTTCTTGAGACAACACTTTTTTTTCACCGAGTGAGCAAAAACAACTTTTGCTCACTGGTTTTAGATACCAAATACGCCCTTTTTGAACTATTTATTTATTATAATCTTAAAAACTAACCACTTTTACTACTAGTGAGGTGAAAAGTTGTATGTAACGAGTGCCAGAATACTCGAGTACCAAAAAGAACTCACTCAGCACATCTCACTCACTATACACTATGCATTTTATTCCTACCTTTCATCGACTAATTCTTGCTGTAAATTTCTATTTGTCCGTTGTACGCTTTTAAGTTCAACATATAATTTTTCTTTTTCACGAGCAAGATTTCCAATAGCTACGTCTCTACTTTCTAGCAAGACTTTCAATGACGACGTATTAAGCTTGAGAGATTCAATTTCGTCTTGTAACTTTTTAATATCGTCTATTTTATTTAAACTTTTGCGTGAGGAAGTCGAAGACCTCTGGGAACTTTTGGATAGAATTTTTCTAAAATTCATCCAGATGCATTAGATACATCTGGGCAAAGCGTTAACTTTTTTTAATCTTTTTAACTTTATTACATTAAAATCCAAATATCATGTATTAATCGTTAATCTTTACCAACAATAACTAACCATAATTTTGTTGTTTTGACACACCTACTTGACTCAACTGCCAAACTGAAGACTATGAAGGACATTATTTTTAGTAAAACGGAGTGATTACATTCTCTTGGATTTTTAGCCAGAAAGCTAAAACAACAACAACAACAATTTATTACCTGGTAACCCTAATAAAGCGACGAACAATATTAAATTAATTGGACTATTCAATTTCTCATTTTTTTCATCAATTATACAACTTTGGTATTTGGACTGCCTTTGTGGGACTGCCTAACATCCGTGTGCAGCTAAGGTCTGTAGTGCTTAACTTGTTTGGGCCACATGCCACATATTCACCATCATTTTTTTAACGTTTTTTTAATGACCTCTTTTGACCAAGCCACAGAATATAATAAACAAATGTTACCATCAACCACCATCAACTTGCCTCCAACCTACGCCACCAACCCATTGTTGCCAATCAAAATAGTGTAAAACTCCTTGTGAGTAAGAGGGCCCATACACGGTCAAACGTGTTTGTCAAATACGTAACATTTTTACGTGTATTTGATAGTCTGTGGTCGTGTTTATCAAACAAACTACGTGTTTGACAAACGGAAACGGAGGTGTTTGATTGGGGGCGCTGGTGTTTGATGACCTTGTTCAAACAAAACCGTAAGAAAAACACGTAAAAAGGACATGTCCCAGTTTAGTATGGAGGGTGGTTTTTTATTCTCAGTGTCTATTAACCAGAACCAAACTGCTATCACATGAAAGAGAAAAAAATATAAAATTAAACGTCATTTAAATAATAATTTTAGAAACCCCCATTTTTTTTTAATTAATAAAGAAAAATATTGTTTGTAGAAAATATTTTTCGATGGATGGCAACATTAAAAACATTTTCTTATCTAGAAATAATTGAATCTGACACCTGTTACTGTCACTTTAATGTCATTTAAATGTCATTTAAATGCCAAAAGTTCAAAAACGTCATTATAATTGTCACTTTTGACAGTCCTGACAATCACTTGACATACGCCTGACATTGACAAGTTACCTAGACAAATAATATTTTTGAAGTTTTTTTTTTTAATCGGTGCGTAATCACAAGCAAAGGTCCATAAATGCATCAAAACAAAAAAAAATATTTTCTCCAAATCGGGGTCTTTAAAAAATCGGTAAATTATTTAGATAGAAGCCTTTTTGGATCTCTATCGAACTATATTAAAATCATTCTGGTTAATTACACTCAATAATAAAAAACCATTTTGGGACAACTCCTTTTACGTGTTTGACAAACATATTTGACCGTGTATGGGCCCCCTAATCATAAAATTGTAATTTATATTCTGTGGTTAAAAAATACCTCATAGTAATCTGTGAATACCTCTTTGTGTAATCCGAATGCTACCTATTTATTAAATTCCTATTGGTGTTTTGAAATATATGTTATATTATTTATTGGTTAGAAACGAAAACGGTGTGCATTTCAACCAATCAAGTTTTATATATCTTATCTCATTGATGATTGCTGATGAGCTATGGTTTCGATCTGACACTAATTTCACAAAATTTGTCAAAATACCGTAACCACCGTAATAAACTTATCTGCCTTTATCTCCGTTATTTCTCCTAAGTTTCATCCTGTCTGCCCCAGTTAGTTTCTCTAATTCAATTTATTTTCTTGTGTAAACGTAAAATCGTAACTGCAACATTAAAACTTTCCAAAGTGAGTGAATTAAATTTTACCGTTTCGTACTTGACCTTATGCCATCCGTGTCTCGGTGCATTTTTGTTGTGTAACAACGCCAAAATTCGGAGACGAGCGATGCCAAGATTCGCAGTTATTCATTTTTTGTAGATGTAAATATTCTCATGATTCGTGCGGACATTCGAGTTCGGATGTGTCAAAAGTTCTAATTAGAACTCGCGTAGTGCTTTGTGCCTTTGCTAATTCACTTTGATCGTACGTAGAGTAGTCAATAGCAGCTATAAAGACGTTTAATAATACACATTTAAAAAGCTCCAAGTTGTTTTCAGATCACACACACGCACACAAAACAAACGTGTAAGATTGAATTAAGGTTAAATAAACAACTTAAAAACAGTAGGTATGGATGTTGAAGGAATATAAAATGCCCACTTCATAGCTGTAGTGCCTGTGGTGACAGTCAATGGTTGCGAGGACCAGTGGATGGTACAATGAGTGAGGAGTCTCAACATGGTGGGAATAACAAGAGTCCATCATTGCCTGCCAGCGAGGCAGGGCTGCCGGCTGCCGAGTGTGGTGCGCAGGTTGATGCCTCTACGCACACTTCACAGACTAATATTTCTCAGGTAAGCTATCATTAGCTAGACTCTGTCGTCATACAGCATTCAAAACTCTGAATAAGAAAATTTCATAAAAATTACTTATTTTTATTTAATTGTTGTTGTTGTTTATTAAGTACTTGCTCTTGCTTACTTCTTTGTTCCTGTATACGTGTTATGTTTCGGATTATAGACTGTCCCTCCTTGTCACTTCCCTAGCACAGTGGTGTATAATAAAGTCTTACTGGGAGGTTCCAGGTACAATTCTTGGGAATTTAAAATTTCCTATCAATAATAATCATCAATCACCAGGGTTATCGTCATCATTTCATAGCGCATATGTTTTTCATCACTGTTGAAGCATTATAATTATATTAGTTGATGCGCGTAACTTCGTATGTGTGGATTGAGGTTTTTTAATTCCTGCAGAAACTCTCTTATTTTCGAGAGTAAAAGTAGCCTATGTGTTATTCCAGACTATAGTCTATCTCTGTCCCAAATTTCAGCCAAATCGGTTCAGTTGTTGCAGTGTGATTGAGTAACAAACATCCATACATCCAAACTTTCGCTTATCTAATAGCAATAAGATAGAATTATGTTATATTTAATTTAATCCTAATCTATAATTATATAAAAAGGCTTGTCCTGACTGACTGACTGACTGACTGACTGACTGACGATCAACGCACAGCCTAAACCACTGAAGTTAGAAACTTGAAATTTTGACAGTAGGTTCCTTTTATGACGTAGGCGAGCACTAAGAAAGGATTTTTCGAAATTCGCCCCCCAAGGGGGTAAAAAGGGGGGTTAAAGTTTGTATGAAACTCCGTCATTTTTCGAGTTATACTCATGAAATTCGGTATTTAGGCTTTAAATTGAAAACAAAAAAGTACGTGTTTCACAGTTTTTAAAAATTCTACCCCCTAAGGGGTTAAATAGGGGTTGAATGTTTGTATAATAGTCCTTCGTTCTTCAAGTTATTTTTCAAGTTACGTTTATGAAACTTGATATTTTGGCTCTTGATTAAAAATAAAGAATTACGTATTTTACATTTTTTTTAAATTCTCCCCCCAAGGGGGTAAAAAGGGGGGTTAAAGTTTGTATGAAACTCCGTCATTTTTCAAGCTATACCCATAAAATTCGGTATTTAGGCTTTAAATTGAAAACAAAAAAGTAAGTGTTTCACACTTTTAAAAAATTCTACCCCCTAAGGGGTTAAATAGGGGTTGAATGTTTGTATGATAGTCCTTCGTTCTTCAAGTTATTTTTCAAGTTATGTTTATGAAACTTGATATTTTGGCTCTTGATCAAAAATAAAGAATTACGTATTTTACATATTTCGAAAATTCTCCCCCCAAGGGGGTAAAAAGGGGGGTTAAAGTTTGTATGAAACTCCGTTATTTTTCAAGCTATACCCATAAAATTCGGTACTTAGGCTTTAAATTGAAAACAAAAAAGTAGGTGTTTCACAGTTTTTAAAAATTCTACCCCCTAAGGAATTAAATAGGGGTTGAATGTTTGTATGATAGTCCTTCGTTCTTCAAGTTATTTTTCAAGTTATGTTTATGAAACTTGATATTTTGGCTCTTGATCAAAAATAAAGAATTACGTATTTTACATTTTTTGAAAATTCTCTCCCCAAGGGGGTAAAAAGGGGAGTTTCAATATTCATAGTTAAGACAGGACAACGTCTGTCGGGTCCGCTAGTAATATTATAAATGTGAAAGTGTGGATGTTTGTTAGTCAATCACTGAACCGATTTGGCTGAAATTTGGCACAGAGATAGATTATGGTCGGGAATAAGACATAGGCTACTTTTTATTCTGGGAAATAAGAGAGTTCCCGCGGGAATAAAAAACCTTCAATCCACGCGAACGAAGTTAGCTGCTAATAAATAAGCTAGTTGCTAATAAATAAGCTATAGGAAATGTTTATGTTTATGTAATTCTTTGTTTCTTATGCTTATGACTAGGTTTTTATTACATTATTTATGGGCTAAATATAAACAGCATATTATATAAGTATGATAGATATTTTGGTGATTCTAAATGTTGGATACCTATAAATCAATAGTGAATTAGTGTTTTTTAGATAATCTCCTCCATCTTAGGGTGTATCTTCACTTATCATCAGATGTGATTTGGAGTCAAGATATTTTTAACATACATAATTATTATATCTGAATCTTTGAAACAAAAGTAATGGAATGAAAGAGATTGATGTACTTCTATCAATAAATATCCATTGCTGGATAAAGGTGTTGTGCATGGACTTCCATAGGCCTATCTAGGTGTGACAGTTAATGAGGTCCCAAGGTGCTAGAATCGTGACTAGAAATGGGCGTTTTAGTAAAAATGCTGTTGAGCAACAATGCTGGTATAGTTCTTGCTATTCACGAAGGCGCGTGGCTCATGTTTGTGTGTATTTCGTATCTTTATAAGTAGGAGCGAGAGCTTGCTCGCGCCTGACTGCTTCCACCTAGGCTCCTGACAGGCATGCACACTTACGCAATGTGCATGTACATGACGTAACCACAAGTAAAGCTCACGCCACTCGTGAAATAAAAGAACTATATACAATGCTAATATTCATTGCCCATACATTGAAAAACAGATGCTAACAAGACTATGTGATTCTGCACCAGAAAGCGCTTGACAGACCCCCACTAGTAGGACCAACAATGTCAAAGAGTTCCAGGGATACAGCTGGATACAAGCGGCACAAGCGATATAAAAAAAAATTTGTTAATTGCAGATGACAGCAAGCTCGGCGCCTGCAGAAGGCAACAAGTGGAAATGTGAGATGTGCACATATGAGAATTTCCCACTTTCACGCAAGGTATTGTGCTACTATACTTTTTATACTTGCCTATTGTTTATAATATTTTTCTATTTAGAGCTTTTACACACTATAGACTTTTTATCTGCTTGAATAAAAATTTTCATAATGGTACAAAAGTCAGTTTTTAAATATTATGACTTCGGATCTTACTGAGTATGTACATATTAATTTATATATATGGTTACATATAATATCCTATAATATATGATTGGTCCAAACAATTTTTAATCAAAAAAAGGATTTTCTCAATTTAATGGAAGTTTTTTGGTACAAAAAAAAAAAGATTCAGCTTACAGCTATTTGTCTCATAACAAGTCTATAGTGTATAAGTCGCCTAAACCTGTTATTGTTTTTATCGACTTTGTTATCAAATGTTTTGCATTCAGAAAGTTTAAGTTGAATCTTAAAATGGCTTTGGTTTTACCAATTGGTAATATTTATGTTTTTTTTTGTTCTTTATTAAATAGCTGTTTTTAGTAGCATATACCCCTTAATGATAAAATTGTTATGATGTAAAAATAATATTAACTGATTGAAGGAAAACAAAAGATAGGGAGTAAATGTCATTTGAGAAAAAAAAAACAATTTAATTCCCAACTGATGTTGCTTTAATAAGTTGTATGCAAGTAAAAATTGTATGACGAGACCAGACTATGGAAATTTGGATGTTACAGCCGTTATAATGATTTTGTCCATACAAAAAGTATATAAAAGGTAAAGGTGACTGACTGACTGATCTATCAACGCACAGCTCAAACCACTGGACGCATCGGGCTGAAATTCGGCATACAGATAGCTATTATGATGTAGGCATCCGCTAAGAAAGGATTTTTGAAAATTCAACCCTCAAGAAGGTAAAATAGGGAATTGAAAAATCAAACTACGTGAGCGAAGCCGCGGGTGAAAGCTAGTGTAGCATATGTCACCCAGTTCAGTTGTTTAGGAGGTACAATGGAACATACGTAAATACAAACACTGTTATAGACTCTGGGTTTTCACAGTTGGGTACAAAAATAGTTTTTTCTACATAAAAATGAAATGCACGCGGTAACTCGAAACTAACAAATAAGGCATCGCTGACCTCCAGTTACTAAGTGTCTGTTTACAATGAAACATTACTCCGGCGATGACGTCATATACCTATATATGCTTGTGATGTTTTATTTCCCTTTTAAGGCAAGAGACAAATGTAGCATAGTTCTGCTAAAAATGGCTCAATATAAATTATAATTAAAATATAATTTTGTGGAAGTGTGGTTCAATTTGGCCTTAGTGTAACGGTTAACACACTCAGGGCGCGATTTCTGAGAGATTCGAATTGGGTTCGAATCCCACCGGCCTCGGAATTTTTGATATGTTTTTATAAATCCATTCGGGCATTTCCCTTAAGTGTAGGTTATCACTTTAATCCTGTTAATCCTATTATTATTTATTATTTTATTATTAATATTATAAATGCGAAAGTTTGGATGTTTGTTACTCAATCATGCCGCAACGACTGAACCGATTTGGTTGTTTGGCCCAAAGATAAATTATAATCTGGAATAGTACATAGGCTACTTTTTATCCCGGAAAATTAAAGAGTTCCCGCGGGATCAAAAAACCTTAATCCACGCGGACGAAGTCGCGGACATCATCTAGTAAATAAATAAAAAATAAAGAAAACTGAAAGGTTGATGATTCAATCCGCAATCAAAGCCTCAATAGCCCAACGGTTAAAGGTGCGGACTGAAAACTGTGGGGTCGCAGGTTCGAATCCCACCCGCTGCACTATTGTCGTAATCACTCCTAACACAAGCTTTCGGCTTATTTGAAGGGGATAGGAGGATATTAGTCAACTTCAGGTTGCCTAATATTATTTTAAAAAAAAATTTTTGGACTAGAAACTTTTCACAAAAGTGTAAAATACTCTATTGTTTACAGTGCACCATGTGCCGTTCACAAAAGCCATCTCTAGGCGAGGACATATTCAAGCTGCAAGATGGCGCCAGTGCTCTGCCCACACACGACGACTGCGGTGAGTTCTTGAGGGTCCCTTCAATTCAATTCAATTATTGCATGAGGTATGTTACAAGTACATGTCACAATCTGCTATTAATCACTTGCAAAGTTTACAATAATAAAAGTGCATTAAATTAAATTGGGCAGGCCCGAAAAAAGATGGACAGATGACATCGTCGGGACAGCGGGGAAAGATTGGATGTGGTCTGCCCAAGACAGAAAAAACTGAATGAAATGGAGGAGGCTTTCACCTGGGATATGGGATCCAGTATAAATTAAAAACTAAAAATGTTTAAATGGATATTAAATAAAGCTTATTATAATATTATTATTATTAAATTAAATAATGATCAATGATTAAATTACTACTGTAATACTACGAGTATTACAGTAGTAATTTAATACTAAATGGCGCTGCCACGAGGTATTTCGCGGTGGCGTACGTTTTTTTAATTCATTCATTTAATATTTTCGTTGGGCGCTTCGCACCCTGAAAGTCGTGACCGAGCGGATCGACCTATTCTGTTGCACTCTGAGTGAACTCACAAGGGTCGCAATGTAGTCAGTATGTTACAGTATTCATATAGATTAGGTTATAAAGTTAGGTTATTTATTTTTTTAACAATACATTGGATAAATGATAGTTTTTAAGGTATATATACACTAGTGAATTGGGAATTTGTCCTGTAAGGCTAATGTAAGAGTTGGTTAATAAATAAATTTTTTTGTAGGTGCGGAAGCCGTGGCAGAGAGGCTGAAGCCTCTGAGGATATCGTCTCCGCAGGGACAGGCCAGCGCCTCAGCGGTCACCAAGTGGCCTTGTGCGGTGAGTCTCATATAACTATTCCATATTTTTATTCCTACCTACCTAGAATAGAATAGAAGTATTTTTTATTCAAATATACTTTTACGAGTGCTTTTGAATTGTCGATGAATATACCACTGGTTAAGAATGCCCTTCCTGCAGAGAAGAGCCAGCAATAAAATCAGCGGTAGCACTTTGAAAAGAGCAACTGCTGAGTTTCTTGCCGGCTCTTTTCAGCAGAATCTGCATTCCGAACCGGTGGTAAATTTATGACGTGTCATAAGAGCTACAAGTTGGCCTACATGAAATAAATATATTTTGATTTTGGTTTTTTTTTTTTAATACAGACGTGCACGTACGAGAACTGGCCGCGTTCGTTGAAGTGCGCCATGTGCGGCGCGCCCGCACCCGCGCACCGCCCGCACCCGCCGCACCCGCACCCCGCGCACACTGCACACCCCGCACACCCCGCTGCCACTGGTAAGTAGCAGTAATTCCGTACTACCCTTAGGGACCGTTCAAGTATTACGTAAGCACTGTGGGGGGGGGGGGGGGGGGGAGAGGGGGGGGGGGGGGTCTTTGTTTTGCTTATTTTGGATGACATGGGGGTAAGGGAGTCTAGATGATGATTACGTCATCGGTAGTTATTTACTTTTTTACGCGAATGGCAGCCCTCACATTGTCTATGCTTGAAAACGAAACGCATTTTCGGGGATTCCCGCAAATGATATAAATAAATAATTATAACATTACAATTATAATATAAAAAAAATACATTTATAATTGAAAAATGTTTACGTAAGCATGTGGGGAGGGGGTAAGAGCTTTGCTTACTTTTGCTGACAAGGGGGATGGGGAGGGGGGGGGGGGTAAATAATTGTAATAAATCTGCTTACGTAATATTTGAACGGCCCCTTACTAATATTATAAGAAATTAGTTTTTGAAACCCCGCGGGAACTCTTTAATATTCCGAGTTAAAAAATAACGACAAAGAATAAAGCATGCTCTGACTTAGCTCAGACTTAAGATACAGTCAAAACAGGACACGAATACGCTTTGACATAAATCTCGTTTTATCTCTGTCTTGAGTCTGAGCAGAGTGACAGTGCGATCTATAGATTACAGATATATAAATATTGTGTATGTTCT
Source organism: Hipparchia sbordonii (assembly GCA_038048805.1). Lineage (NCBI taxonomy): Eukaryota > Metazoa > Arthropoda > Insecta > Lepidoptera > Nymphalidae > Hipparchia > Hipparchia sbordonii. The sequence continues at coordinate 8,741,004 of CM076116.1, read as the reverse complement.
GCAGTAGGTATCAACGACATCTGCAACAGTCAACCCACGTCGCAGCACGACGTCGAGTCCAACGGGCGTCGGTCCAAGCGACGGAACAACACCGATTGGATATGGCTGCAAGCTTGCTTAGGTAAATCTTCTTTACTAGTACAAAACTTGATTTGATATGGTTTTTTTTTTTTAATCTTATGTATAGTGTTTCTAGCGTATGGTCTTTTTTTTTTCTTCTGTTTCTTATGTACGGTCTTTTCTTTTAAAAATGGTTTTTTCCCCCACTCATCGTCTTTCTTATTAATTATAGTATGTTACTGATTTATATATGTTATTCCTTATTATTTTTACTATTTTCGTTGGCACGACATTCATATCGCTGTAGTTGCACCAAACCCATTCCGGCTCAAACTACTTATGACTAATTTATAGTATTACATATTTACACTTAACTCAATCCTAATGCTATGTGTCCCTAATTGTTATTTGATATGGTATGGTGGTTGTGGTTGAAACAAACAATAACAATTCTATTCTATTGTATCAGGTGTGGTGGAGGGCGACGCGCGCTGCGTGGACGCGTACCTGTCGTCGGGCGGCGACCCCGCGCGCGCGCTCACGGCGCCCGAGGTGGCGCTGCTCAACCGCGCCTCGGCCTTCGACACCGGACACACGCTCGTGCACCTGGCCATCAGGTAACCCACGCCCAGATCCCCCGCCCCCTCCCCATGCGCCCAGTGCGACCTCCGTGTGCTCCGCTCCCCCGCGCCCCGTCTGCCCCACGCCCCGCCCCCCGCGCCCAGTCCGCCCCGCGCCCAGTCTGCTCCCCCCCAGTCCGCCCCGCGCCCAGTGCCCCCGCGCCCAGTCCTCCCGACCGAATCCGGCCATGGCGGCAAATCTCAATAGAGACAAGTATGTGGGCAAACACGGGTGCACTCTCTATTCCCTTATACTCTCATAGTCCGATGGGACGAAAATCCGACACGATCACAAAGAGATCAGGCACAGGATCGACAGCTTTACATTCTCTCCGAGGCACAGAGGTGACCCACCGTTAATTTTCTGACTTCGGGCTAGTACTGAAAATTTTACAGGAACCCAATACATTTTTTGGCACGACCCAGGAACTGACCTTTGTCTAAGATCTAAAACAATGAAAAATTAATTAATCAGCATCAAACGTTAAAATTATGGTTATATTAAAACTTATAATATAACTATATATAAACTTATAATATACTTATAATATAACTTGTATTTATTTTTACTTGTATTGTACTCAGGAAAATTCATCGTGGAAGCACTGTATACATAGCATAGTTTCATTAACTATTGTAAAGTTTTTTTTTTTTTGAAAAGAGCAACCGCCGAGTTTCTTGCTGGCTCTTCTCGGCAGGAAAGGCATTCCGAACCAGTGGTAGATTCATTGACGATTCAAAAGTGCTTGTAAAAGTTTATTTGAATAAAAAATATTTCTATTCTATTCTATTCTATACTTAAATTTCAGATTTCAAAGGCAAGAAATACTGTCGACGTTGCTGTCTCGAATATCGGGCGGCGGGCCGGGACTGAAGAGGTCACCTTCTTACGTAGGTATGGAAATTTATTTTTCTTTCATCATCATCAGCTGAAATGCATCCACAGTGTATTAATTATTGATTACTAGCGGACCCGACAGACGTTGTCCTGTCTTAACTATGAATATTGAAACTCTTTGATGAAATTGGCAGCACGCATTCTGTCAATGTTATGTCAAACGCCATAAGGTTACATCAAAAAGTTTGAATTGTAAAAGCGGTTACATTAGAAATAATTTAATATGGTGGTTAAGTTTTCTTAAATTTTCTAATTTTTCGCGCAATTTTCTTAATTTTTTCTTTTATAAGAACCTTCTCCTGACAATAACAAACACAACAAAAAAGAATTAGCGAAATCGGTCCAGCCGTTCACGCGTGATGCGATGACCAAGGAAATAGGGATTCATTTTTATATATATAGATTATTAATTGTTACTTTGTTACATATACTTATTGTGTAAAAGCCCTATATAATAAATAAAGATAAAAAAAAAAATATCGCACCCTTAGAATTAAAGTAACCTAACTTGAAATTCCTGTAACTTCTGTTTAAATACACATAGACATAATGGACTGTAAAACTGAAAGGTCGTGTCGGTACGATCTCCAATCTTCGCCCTTTGCACTATTATTGTACCCACTCCTAAAATAAGCTTTCCGCTTATTTGGAGGGGAGAGAAGAACATTATTCAAGTTCAGCTTGACTGATATTCTTTTTTTAACTACACATTTCGACATAAGTATCAATGTGAAACTTTCGACTTTCAAGTTAATAAAAAAAATGAAATTCTCGTGCGTGTCTCACCAACACTCAGATTTTTTATAAAATCTGCAATAATAATATTAAGCCTGCAAAGCCGAGTTTAAATTATAATATTAATATTTATGTGTTTTCCTTCCTTTTGTACAACTTGTATCAGTGTGAGTGTATTAAGCAATACGTACTTTTTTTCTTTAAAAATTTCTGTGTCTTCTTCGACTGAGCGTTGTTGTGGGATCCGCTTTCCGGCATGCTCTTGTCCATTTTGCCCGGTCTTGTGCATCCGATTTGTGTGGTAATCACTTAACGTCAGGTGAGTGGCCTGCTCGATTGCTTGTCGCAGCTCCGGACTTGGCGACGGCGATTCGCCGGCACATCGCAGGCTGCGTGCGGCACAAAAAGGGCAGTTTTCCGTGCCGGTACATCAACGAGTTCTGCACCTTCTCGTTGCCTTCAGGTAACTACTACGTACTAGCTTTTACACATCGTAACAGCAAAAGATTGTCCACCGCAGTCGATGTGTACATTTTTAAAATATATAGCATACTAATATTATAAAGCTGAAGAGTTTGTTTGTTTGAACGCGCTAATCTCAGGAACTAATGGTTTGAATTGAAAAATTTTATTTGGGTTAGATAGTCCATTTATCAAGGAAGGCTTTAGGCTGTATAACATCACCCTGCGACCAATAGGAGCGAAGCATCAGTAAAAAATGTTGCAAAAACGGGGAAAATTATCCATATTTAATTTTAAAAACTTCTTAATCGCGATCATAATAACAGAAATTGACGCGGACAAAGTCGCGGGCATAGTAGCATATACAGAAGATGCAGCCTAAGGTATTGCGCGCTTGCGTAGAAGATGCCTATTCACTCTTGATTTAAAGACACCCACAACAGTTAGCTGGAAAAACGAAAGCCGGAAGGGCATTCCAAATTTTTGTGGTGCGTATTAGGAACGAGGAAGCGAAGCGCTTGGTGCGGGATCGTGGTATTTCGACCACGTAGCGATGCAGATTCGTATGATGCCTTGAATTTCGATGGTAGAATGGAATTTAGATTTTAACTAGCTTTAACCCGCGGCTTCGCTCACGTTAGGTTCGATTTTTTAACCCCCTATTTAACCCACTTGGGGTTGAAATTTTCCAAAATCCTTTCTTAGCGGATGTCTACGTCCTAACAGCTACCTGTATACCAAATTTCAGCTCGATCAGTCCAGTGGTTAGAGCTGTGCGTTGATAGATCAGTCAGTCAGTCAGTCAGTCAGTCACCTTTGCCTTTTATATATTTAGATGATGATAAAACTAACCAGTTTACAAATGACGGGTGTGTTGCGTCGTTCTGATGTAGCCCTGCCCGCCTGTGATTACTTTCGAGGCATTTGTCTGATCACCCATCCCATAGTAATCCCACTTGTGATAAGATTTGTTTGATGGTTGAACCGTGTATCGGTTCTTGTATAGAAATCGAGGAGCTTCCCGCGGCGATACAAGAGCAGCTGTTCTCAGAGCTGTTGGATCGCGACGCGCAACAAACGTTGGAGGCAGATCCACCACTTATCAATTGGAGTATGCATCTCACTGTCACATTAGGTAAGTGACAACATGTGGATCAGGAAATTGGCATTGGCTCCAAACACTCACGTTGGGAGTTGGCCTGTGTCGGTTTTCATAAAGGAATCACACACGTTGTCGCCAACGTCAGTCTTGTGGCACAGGATTGTGATATTATGTCGTCAATCGTCAACCCCATCTTTTCTAACGAGGGTTTTTCTTTTAAGCTATTGCCTAGCTTCTATCGCGGGCCTTGAGCGTGGAGACCGAATCCAGAAATTCCGTAACGAAAATAACCTGACACGGGACTCCTCTCACCGCTAGATGGCGTTGATAAAAAATGCTATGCAATAGCTTTACCGCGGCAGTCCCCGAGTGCCACACGTCTTTTTTTTTCATTGACGAATACAAATTGTATCTATTCAGTAGGTACTGTAAAAGCGCTCAGAGTAATTTCTATTTCTGTATCGGACATTATCACGTTGGCTCCAACGGGACGAAACTAGTGTAATAGCCAACATGTGGACGCTTCACGAAACAACCGGCCAACGTCGCTACAAGCATTGGCACCGGCCCTGACACTGCATTGGGCCAGTGTGGTTTACTATGGCCTATTACCCTTGTCTGAGGGGAGACCTGCGCTCGGTAGTAGTTGCTGCTGCTGCTGCTGCTGGTAATGAGTGGCGTGCTGGTGTGCAGGGTCGCGGCTGTACGCGCTGTGGAACCGCTCGGCGGGCGACTGCCTGCCCGACGCGGTGTGCCAGGCCGCGTACGGCGTGTCCGACCGCGCCAACGTGCTGCGCGCCGCGCTGGCCGACACCCTCCACCACGCGCACCGCAGGTACACAATACAAATAGATTTATAAATACATATCAAAAATTCCGAGGCCGGCGGGATTCGAACCCACGTCTCTCTGGGAATCGCGCCCTGAGCGTGTTAACCGTTACACCACGGCCGAACCACACGTCAGCCACGAAATTAGTGATTAGTTATCTACTTTTTCCAATCAGTTTTATAGCAACTGTTAAGTGTAGGTTAACACTTCAATAAAAAATAAAAAAACAATACAAAGTTTTTTTTTTTAAATATTAGCCAAACTAATCTTAGTTAAAATCTCTTTGGAGGAGTTGGAACAGTTTGCACATCGGCACTAGGGCCCAGCGCATTCGATGGTGGCCCTGAATAGGTTAAGGTAGTTTATAAGGACTAACATATCTCTTTGACATAATTCAAAATTCACAAATTTTAGTGTCGAAAATTTATACTTTTTGCGATAAAAACAACATTACGCTAAGCACAAAAAAATAAGAGCGAGAGAGATTGTGACTTAATGCTCTATCGCTTTGTTGTTTCGAGACCGCAGCATCCACAAAACATTACTCTCTAACGAGAGAATTCTCTATCGTCGATTTTGATTTATGTCACCCTTGTCGCAAATGAGCAATATAATAAGTACATAATTGTTACTAACACGTACTGTACTAACATAGATTTAAGTCATTTGAAGTCATTTGTTAGTAACATTATGTATGGACCTAAAGTCTGAAATAAAGAATTATTTATTTAATATTCTCCATTGCCTAAAATGTCTAAAATTAATTGAATATTAAGAAAACTATTCGTAACATTGTACTTTGTATCCACCTGAGAGAGAAAAATAACTTTTTGGGTTGTTACATTCAAGATAAATTATGGATACCGGCGCGCCTATTTCTTCTAGTCTTTTATGTCATGCAATAGTTTCCGACCGACGGCTTCGGAGCCATTTTTGACCACCTTCGGCCAAAAATGTGTACCAGCTTCGGCCAAACCTTCGGCCGAAGGTGTGTGTGTGATTGTGCAGGTCGTGGCCGGCTTCGGTCGGGCCCTACCGAGCTATACGTGTTTTATTTATTTATTTAAAGACAAAAAAAGTGAACACAATTTACACCATAATTTATAGACCAAAGCATTAGACTAAAACTAGTGGCTGGTGATTGCAATTGGCAGCCCAATTAGACTGTAGCCTGTGCTGGGGCTGTCCAAAATATATCCTCGGCTCAATTGTATTTAATTTTTATTAAAGTTCTGATCTTAATTTTTTTTTTTTTTTTTTCCTATAAACAATATTTACGTGTATTCCTATGAGCAATATTTACTTGTGCAGCTTCTACTCGCGCTGGACGGCGTGGGAGCGGCTGCAGGCGGCGCAGCTGCACTACCAGCCCGAGGAGACGCAGCTGCGCTCCGAGTGGTCCCGCCTCGTCGCCGCCGCCGCCCGCCCCGGCACCGCCCTCCACCAGGTAAGAGGTACTTGTGCAGCTTCTACTCGCGCTGGACGGCGTGGGAGCGGCTGCAGGCGGCGCAGCTGCACTACCAGCCCGAGGAGACGCAGCTGCGCTCCGAGTGGTCCCGCCTCGTCGCCGCCGCCGCCCGCCCCGGCACCGCCCTCCACCAGGTAAGAGGTACTTGTGCAGCTTCTACTCGCGCTGGACGGCGTGGGAGCGGCTGCAGGCGGCGCAGCTGCACTACCAGCCCGAGGAGACGCAGCTGCGCTCCGAGTGGTCCCGCCTCGTCGCCGCCGCCGCCCGCCCCGGCACCGCCCTCCACCAGGTAAGAGGTACTTGTGCAGCTTCTACTCGCGCTGGACGGCGTGGGAGCGGCTGCAGGCGGCGCAGCTGCACTACCAGCCCGAGGAGACGCAGCTGCGCTCCGAGTGGTCCCGCCTCGTCGCCGCCGCCGCCCGCCCCGGCACCGCCCTCCACCAGGTAAGAGGTACTTGTGCAGCTTCTACTCGCGCTGGACGGCGTGGGAGCGGCTGCAGGCGGCGCAGCTGCACTACCAGCCCGAGGAGACGCAGCTGCGCTCCGAGTGGTCCCGCCTCGTCGCCGCCGCCGCCCGCCCCGGCACCGCCCTCCACCAGGTAAGAGGTACTTGTGCAGCTTCTACTCGCGCTGGACGGCGTGGGAGCGGCTGCAGGCGGCGCAGCTGCACTACCAGCCCGAGGAGACGCAGCTGCGCTCCGAGTGGTCCCGCCTCGTCGCCGCCGCCGCCCGCCCCGGCACCGCCCTGCACCAGGTAAGAGGTACTTGCCCAAAGCAAAGTCGAAAACAAAGGGCTAGCGCATACTGGAGCATTCGCCCCGGCGAATCCCACTAATATTATAAATGCGAAAGTGTGTTTGTTTCAAAAATCAAAATTTATTTATCTATATATATAAAACTAGTAGGGCGCGTGGGTGCGCGGCTCGCTAAAGCGAACCGCGTGTTTTCTGTTTTATAAGTATATCATTGGGTCTTGATCATCTTTTTCCAAGGAACTACTCTTCCATCTTTACATCGACGAAATTTGTATGACCGCCACCTTGAATCCGCCATTTTGGATAATTTTTTTCAGCTCATTGCCAATTGGATGAGGTTTCGTGTGATTTCTATTTGGGCACCCTGAACCTATCTTCAATACCTTGACCGTGCTCCTCACCCGTCTCCGAAATCCTCAATCATCAGCTCCCTCCATATTTTTCATCCAAATGAATTTTTGTCCCCTATACGAAACCATCAGCGAAAAGGAACGTATCAAAGTCTTGCGAACATTTTATATGAAAAAAAAAATCTTGAATTTTTTTTCTATTCACCATGTAGACCATCGGGTCCTGATCATCTTATTCCAAGAAACCACTCTTCCATCTTTCATAGTGTCCGAGATAGACACCGACGAAATTTGTATGGCCGCCATCTTGAATCCGCCATTTTGAATTTTCTTTTGGCTCTCTGCCAATTGGATGAGGTTTCGAGTGACTTTTGTTCGAATACCACCCACCTATCTTTGAAACCCTGGCCGTGCTCCTCACCCGTCTCCGAAATCCTCAACCATCAGCTCTCTCCATATTTTTCCTCCAAATAAATTTTTGTCTTCTCTACGAAACCATGAGAAATTTGAAAAGGAACCGTATTTAAGTCTTGCATATATTTTGTATGGAAAAAAATAAATTCCGCCATCTTGAATTTTTTTTCTATTCATCAAGTGGACCTTTGGGTCCTGATCATCTTTTTCCAAGAAACCAGTCTTCCATCTCTTATAGTCTCCTAGATAGACACCGACGAAATTTGTATGGCCGCCATCTTGAATCCGCCATTTTCGAATTTTTTTTCGGCTCTCTGCCAATTGGATGAGGTTTCGAGTGACATTTGGTTGAACACACCCCACCTATCTTTGATACCCTGGCCGGTGCTCCTCACCCGTCTCCGAAATCCTCAATCATCAGCTCTCTCCATATTTTTCCTCCGAATGAATTTTTGTCCTCTATACGAAACTGTGAGTGAAAAAAAATTTTTCCATACAAAATTTTACAGGAGAGGTGATCAATGAGTCAGTGAGTCAGTCAGTGAATCAGCACGAGTAGCTATATATATATTAATTCAAAGTCCTGACTGACTGACTGAGATATCAACGCACAGCCTAAACTACTGAAGTGAGAAACTTGAAATTTTTACAGTTGGTTCCTTTTACGACGTAGGCGCACACTAAGGAAGGATTTTTGAAAATTCAAGCCCTAAGGGGGTAAAATAGGGTTTTGAAAAATCGAACTTAACGTGAGCAAAGCCGCGAGCAAAAGCTAGTTTCATGTAGGCCAACTTGTAGCTCTTATGGCACGTCATAAATCTCGGCCGGTCGGTCACCGGTTCGGAATGCAGATTCTGCTGCGAAGAGCCGGCAAGAAACTCAGTTGCTCAGTTGCTCTTTTCAAAAAAATTTTTTTTTTACAATAGTTAACAAAACTATGCTATGCATACAGTGTTTCCGCAATGAAGTTTCAAAAATGCTAACGTAGGTACATACAATTCAATACATGTTAAAACAGGCAGACAAAGGCCCAGAAGATTTCCCCCTCATTAAAAAAAAGACTATATATCCCGATTTAGATTTGGTAGATGGGTCTGCTTTGGCTGCCCATCTTGACATGCGTTGGAGTGGTGTACCTACGTAGGCATTTTTGCATTTTTTTGAAGCTTTATTGTGGAAGCACTGTATACATAGCATAGCTTTGTAAAAAAAAAAAAAATTTTGTTTTGAAAAGAGCAACTGCTGAGTTTCTTACCGGCTCTTCTCAGCAGAGTCTGCATTCCGAACCGGTGGTAGATTTATGACGTGTCACAAGAGCTACAAGTTAGCCTATATGAAATAAATTAATTTTGAATTTGAATTTGAATTTAGTTACTTTGTAAGCATATTTGCAATTGTTACGTGCAAAAATAAAAAAAATGTGAATGTGTCCAGCTGCACGTGTTCGCGCTCGCGCACGTGCTGCGGCGCCCGATCTTCGTGTACGGCGTCGACATCGTCAACTCGTTCCGCGGCGAGGCGCTGGGCTACGCGCGCTTCCAAGGTCAGTACTATACGACTCACATCCAGACCTGCCTAACTCAGTGCCTCTCAACGACGATAGAATAGAATAGAAATATTTTTTATTCAAATAAACTTTTTACAAGCACTTTTGAATCGTCAATGAATCTACCACTATAGGCACACAATAGGCATTTTAAGCTATTGTAATAGCTTCTATCGCGGGCCAGCGTGGAGACCGAATCCAGAAATTCTGACACGGGGCTCCTCTACGGTGAGCCGCTAGATGGCGTTGATAAAAAATGCTATACAATAGCTTTACTGCGGTAGTCCCCAAGTGCCACGTCTTTTTTTTTTATCCATTGAAGGTTTGAAGAGAAATGTCATTTACTATTTCATAGTAAACCTTCAATGGATAAAAAATGGCTTTCATTTTTAATAGGCACTGAGTTACAGAATCAGCCCCTGAAATTATCAACTTTAATCCTATCCTACTACGATGTTTGGATGTGTTACTTAATCACGTGGTCACGACCTCATGATATTTTGACAGCTAACGTCAGAAAGATGAATCCGCCCGCCATGATTACGTATGTTATGTTGCGTCACGTTGAGAAAATAAATAATATTACCACTGAAATAAGGATGAGTTCGTGGATTTGATCAGTCAAAAATGGTTTAATATTTTATTTTATTTTATTGTATTACTAGTACAAAGACCAGACCCAGGCTCCATACAATTTTGGACCGTCTCCTTTGAAGATAGGTGTGATGTATCGCTTTGATTGGTGTTCAATCCAATATGCGAAAGGCCAAGGATAGGCAACGTTAGCGCTACCTGGAAGAGGCATATGTCCAACAATTGATTCATATTGGCTGATGATGTCGATGATCATCGAGCTTACTACATAAAATCTCTTTAGAGTACCCAGACCTCACAGTCGTGTAAAAAACTTTTTGCCATTCAAAGCTGATATTTCTAAAACTAATCTAGGTATTTCTGCGCCTGTCAAGAGGGTGTTAACAACCTATAACAACATTAGCAAGGTCGTTGATATTGATATATCAGGCGATAGTTTTTCTAAATTTAAAAAAAAATTGTCAAGTCACTTTCTATCTTCATATTCTTCCTCTTCTTAATTTTTATGTAGGTACTTCAATTAATTGTTTTGTAGTGTATTTGTTTGCTCAACATTTCTCAAGTAGTAGGTCCTAAACTTTAAGCATGTTGTGGCAACCTGTAAGTAGGTGTACATTACTTCAGAATAATTTTTTCATCTTGTAGTTTTTTTGGTTTTTAATTTATTGTAACCTGTTGGTCGTCCTGAAATAAATAAATAAATGATGATTGTGGTGATGGTGATGGTGATGATGATGATGATGATGATGATGATTTAATTCCACTATTCCCCAGGGATCTACCTGCCCCTGCTGTGGGACCCGGAGTTCTGCTCCAAGTCGCCGCTGTGCCTGGGCTACACGCGCGGCCACTTCTCCGCGCTCGTGCCCATCGAGCCTTACTCGCATCGACACGCTTATATTTGCCGGTGAGTGTAACGCCCGAGCCGCAGGCGAGAGTACAAGCGCGCCAAGAGTTTGATTCTCAATTGCTTATCCCGGTGCGATCCAACTTTAAAAACATCAATAAATGACGCCCTCAGAACGGGCATTTTGGATAACGAATGAAATAGAATAGAAAAGGTTTTTTTATTCAAAAAAGCTTTTAAAAGCTTTTGAAACTCATACATAGTAAAATAGCCTTTGAATCATATTTTGACCACGCGGTTTTTGTATGTGGCCATCTGTGTGGTAATATTTTAATTGCGCGGTAAATGTCTACAGTTTTGACAAATATGTATAAAGATTTCGTAATGAATAATGAAATAAATATATGAATGAATTGGGTATTTGACAATTTTTTTTATATACTTAAAATAAAGTTTTTTAATATTGTGACACACTGACATTTTTCTTTTTTAAATAAATAAAAAGCTTCATATTTTCAAGCCTAGTTAAGAAACTAGGCTTGAAAATATGAAGCTTTTTAAATTTCTGTTAGAAAAAGAGCACTATTGCAACATGACGTTACGATTCAGTAGCTCCATACAATTTCCATACAAAATTTCGTTTTATAAAGAGATGGATACAGTCGCAGTAAAAAGCTTGTAACTTATTTGTTTTTTGACCGATTTTTTTTATATAAAAGAATATTAGCCAAGCTGAAGTTGACTAATATCCTCCTATCCCCTCCAAATAAGCGGAAAGCTTGTGCTTAGAGTGGGTACGATAACGGATGTTTCAGTTTTCAGTCCGCACCTTTAACCGTTGGACTATTGAGGATTTATTTGCTGTTTTTACAGATGTTATTCTAACATGCTACATTTTCGATTGTAATGAATGAAATCTACATTTTGACAACAGTTAAATAGCCAATTGTGTTCGCAGGGAACAACAAGAGGAAAGCGAGGACACGACGTATCTGCCGCTCACAGACTCAGAGGGGAAACTGCTCCCCGTGCACTTCCTCACGTGCGATGAGGTAAGTCTGATAAACTGGGGAACAATCAACTTTTTATGTATCAGGTTACATGAATTCACATAATATTTAACTAGCTTTTGCCCCCGCGACTTCGTCCGCGTGGAATTAGATTTTGGGGTGGAATTTTCAAAAACTGTGACACACGTACTTTTTTATTTTTAACTGAAAGCTCAAATACCAACTTTGATGGAAACAGCTTGAAAAATGACGGAGTTTCATATAAACTTCCATCCCCTATTTAAACCCCTTAGGGGTAGAATTTCCAACAATCCTTTCTTAGTGTGCGCCTACGTCATAAAAGGAACGAACTGTAAAAATTTCAAGTTTCTAACTTCAGTAGTTTAGGCTGTGCGTTGATATCTCAGTCAGTCAGTCAGTCAGGACTTTGAATTTTATATATATAGATAAATTAAGCTTGAAAAAGCTTGCGGTGCTCAACAGAGCAAAACGGTACTTTGCGCTCTAGCACAAGCTCCTTCTTTAAAGTCAATCTGCCCATGGAGTATTGCTCTCACCTTTGGGCTGGAGCTGTCAACTCCTTACGTCATCGTCATTTGACCGGGTTCAAAAGCGGGCAGTTCGGCTTGTGGACAATCTCAAATTAACCAACTCATTGGAAAGCCTGGAGCAAAATACAAATAAACAACATTTAAAGCCTTTGTTTTAGTGTTTTTAAGAATTAAAAAAAAAAAAATGTTTATGGCACATCAACAAAACTTCGTTATAAATCCCGGAACAATCTACCGGTTTGTTTAAAATGTCTCGAACCAGAACAGAACACTCCTACTTGCAAATTCACAGCTGTCTATGGTTTGTCCATTGACCACAGACCTATAGGATAATTATGTCAATCAATATGTGAAACTTTTGGACCCCACGATACAGGCCTCCCAGTGTGGGATCCACAGTTAATATTATGCGGATATATGTAATTTACGTTAAATAAATATTTTTCAATTTTTTTTCATCCAATTAAAGGAAAGCGACAAGCGGTTTTCTTCTATACTGTAAATAGACCTTCGGTCTGCCACTATAAGTAAAGTCTGATTTTTAATTCGGTGGAATTCTGACAGTTGCCATTTTATAAATAGAGCAGTTATTTGTATGAAAAAAAAACATACACGTCGAATTGAGAACCTCCTCTTTTTTTTGAAGTCTGTTAAAAACAGTATCACCACCTGTAGTTCGATTTTACCCCAAACTATCTGTCAGGCATTTGTTATAAATATCTATGTGCGGCAATTGATTTTTATTTTATAAGTTTAAATTTATTATCTTTTTTGTGGGATTTTTTAATCTCTGGTAACATTAAGATACGTCAGAATTCTACGCAATTAAAAATCAGACTATATTAGTTGGGCTGAAAAGTTCGTATCGTTTCTATGAGATGGCGCCACTAGAATAAAATCCATATCATTTTTAGGTAGTACCAACCTTCAAAAGAAACGTGTATAAATTTGACAGCTGTCAGATTATTAGTTTGTGAGATACAGCATTTTGAGTGAAGCAACTTTTGTTATTTTGAAAAAAATGGATAAAAAGGAATTTCGTGTTTTAATGAAACACTATTTTTTGATGAAAAAAAGTGCTGCTGATACCAAGAAGTGGCTTGATGAGTGTTATCCGGACTCTGCGCCGGGCGAAGCAACCATTCGTAAGTGGTTTGCTAAATTCCGTACAGGCCATATGAGCACCGAAGACGATGAACGCAGTGGACGTCCAAAAGAGGCTGTTACGGACGAAAACATCAAAAAAATCCACAAAATGATTTTTGAAGATCGTAAATTGAGGTTGATTTGTATAGCTGACACTCTAAAGATATCAAAGGAACGTGTTGGACATATCGTGCATGAATATTTGGGTATGCGAAAGTTATGTGCAAAGTGGCTGCCGCGCGAGCTCACAATCGACCAAAAACAAGAACGTGTCGATGCTTCAGAGGAATGTTTGGAGCTGTTCAACCGCAATTCAAAAATGGTATTGAAAAGTTGGAAGATCGCTATAATCGGTGTATCGCCCTCGATGGCAACTATGTTGAATAATAAAATCGAATTTTGCAAAAAAACTGTGTTTTTCTATAAAACGATACGAACTTTTCAGCCCAACTGATATATATTGGTTTTGCTAGGTGGCGGAGGAGGAGGCGGTGGTGCGGCGCTGGGTGTGGGCGCGCGCGCGCGGCGGCGCGCTGGCGGCGGCGCAGCGCCTGCACGCGCGGCCGCTACTGCAGGCGCAGATGCTGGAGGAGTGGCTCAACCACTACCGCCGACTCGCGTGAGTGCGCCCTACACCGACACTCACACCCACATTAGTGGACACACTGCCTCACTGTCCCGGCTCGACACCGAAATGTCGACGCCGGCGACGGCATGTCGTCGGCAACACCAACCCGTGGCGCTTATTTTTTTTTTTTTTTTAAATTTATTGTTCAAGATCTATACCAAATACATTTTTTTATTATTTCATATGCCATCCTCCAGGAAACTTATGACACGTCGATTCTCTACCACCGGTTCGGAATGCAGATTCTGCTAAACCGGCAAGAAACTCGGCAGTTACTGATTTCGTAACAAAATATTACAATATTAGATAATGTATAACTCATAATATTAGAGTGTAACAAGTTATTACATATCTTGTGGGCCAAGACGATTGACTCTATGCAACTTTGCCATTACGGACACTAACTTTGTTATAACCTCGACTTAATAAATGTGTTACATATTGTTTTTTGTGCAATGAGAAATCAAGTATGCCTTCGGGATCATATTATGAACACTGGGTTTCCCTTTTCCCCACAAAATTTTTTTGAACTTTGCGCAGGCAACACGACTCGTTTCTAGTTTATGACAGTTTCTAATAAGTCGATTGTGTGTATCTAATTCTGTTGAAGATATCTTAATGTCTGTTACAGGCAACAGACCCGAGGCCCTTTTCCGCCGAGACTGCACACCGCCGCGGAATTCTCCTCGGACGCGGACACCGACGACGAGTAACAAACACAAACACACACCATGACATTCGTTTTCCGCTAGTTAAGAGCTTATTACACTATATGAAGCAAATACACTAGAGCATCGATTCCACTGGCAGTAGTCTAAAATTATACCAGAATAGACTTAGGCCGACCTCAAACTTCCGGAATTCGAAAATGGGTAAATTTAGTTCTAACAAGAAAAAATATCATTTAGGTGCTAATTTCACCATCAAAATTCAAAATTATTTATTTCATGTAGGCCAACTTGTTCGTATTACAAGTCAAGATTCTACCACTGGTTCAGAAAATAGATTCTGCGAGAAAAGCCGGCAAGAATCTCGGCAGTTGTTCTTGGCAAAACAAAATTTAACAATATCGCCAAGGTAACCGATTAATAAATTTATTGTTTTGACAAATTTTCAGTATAAAAACTCGGCGATTGTTGAATTTAGCACTAAATAAAATAAATAAAAACTCCAAAAAAACTCTGTATTTACTCAAATTTATATTTAAATTTAAATTTCACCAGTTTTAAAGGCCGCCATATTTGAAAAGTAATGTCAAACTCATACTTGACATTTTGTAATTTTTTACTCGTTTTGGCGAGGTTAGTTTGGTGGGTATAATTGTTGTATGCCTCTTAAAATAGCTCTAAACAAGGGGTCTTAACAAGCTTCAATCTGCATATTATCCTCTTTAATTTGGGGCCTGAATCAACCTACAGTGTTGCCAACTTAAGGATAAGCCTTAAGTTGGCAACACTGTAGGTTGAATTCAGATTCTGATTTCGGATGTCTGAGGCCGGCCACCACAAATTGGCTTCAACAAATCCCAACGTGTGGATTTATTACAAATATTGGCGCCAATTATCAAATTACAGTATGGCAGCTAAATAAACCTTATCCCTTACACAAAGATCTTAATAACTTGATCCACGCAAAATCGCATCGCTTTTCTGCCAATGTGAGCGGACCCTTACAATTATTATAATCAATTTTCAACTCTGACACATCGAATCATATTGGCGCTTTAATTTTTTTCTAAATTCGTAACTGAGATAGTAAAAAAAATCTGACAAATCGTTTCACCCATGTTTCAAATTAAAAGGTCTAAGCAACATGCCTGCGTTTTTTAATATTTCATCTCACTAAAAAAATTATAAAAACATATAGTAAACACTAACTAAAAATATAAATATGGACTTCGGACGTCGTAGGAAACATAATACAAATTTTATTTCAAGGTAAAATTTTATTATAATATGTTATTTTGTTATACATGATTTCTGAAGTGAACGTGGTAACTATCGAAAATGTGGCCGATGTTTTAACACTAAGCAAATCCTACTTATATTATAAAGGCGAATGGTTTGACACACATACGTGTGTGTGTATTTTTGTTATACCACAACGAATGAATGAATTTGGCTGAAATTTGGCTTGGAAATAGCTCATACCCAGGTTTAAACATAGGCATTTAAACATATTTTATTGGAAAACTCAAGAGTTCCCGCGGGAATCAAAAAACCTTAACCTTAACAAAGTCGTGGGCATCATCTAGTACTGTAATAAAACTCATTTATCTCATAGATTTCAAAAACATACTAAATGGAATCGCACTTGCTAGTGTCAGAGTTCAAAATTGATTTTCCTGTGTAACGAGAACGTTTCACATCACTAAATCATACTTATCGAATGAATTATGAAATATCGATTGTTATAACTCGTATAATTAAAACTTCTAATCATAATAAGGTTCTTATTTTTTTGTTAGTGCAATGTACATAGTATGGAGGGCAATATTTGCTTAGATTGTTATCGATAGGTAAACGTTACTATTTTTCGTCTTGTCACACTATTTTCTATTTGACATAAGGGTTTAGTGTTGTGCGAATCGCGTCATATCGATTACCGATTCGATTTGATACAAAAATCGCAATTTGCTATACATTTTCTAGGTTTATTGTATGTCGATTATCGATTCGATTATTTTAAGCTTGGCAAAGGCCAGTTACAAATAACAGAGGGCAATATATTTTTTTTATTGAATCAAACATCCCAAACACTTGACGATTCAAAGGCACTTTGTAAAATTGTTTTTGAATTAAAAAAACTATTCTATTCTACTATTCTACTATAAAATAATAAAAAAGTAGCAACCCAAAAATCGGCTTGAGTAGAACTATGGGTAGTTTTACTTAAATAAATATATACGAGAACCAAAACTTGATTTTTTTTTCAATTCCGTTTCTATATCGATTTTAGAAATTCGATTCTCTCTATGTAGTATGTGTGTTATTCGCACAATAGTGTCTTGAAAGTATTCTTGACAGTTTTGTGTACATTTTATTCTCAATACATCGGCACTTGTCAAATAGAAAATGGTACATTTGACTGGGTATACAGCGCAAATTTAAACATGTATGTGTAATGAGGGACTATCCATACATTACGTTACATTTGGTGGCATGCAGGTTCAGTATATATATTTTTTTTTTTTTTTTAAAACAAAAAAGAAAAACTATGCTGAACCTAATGTTTGACTCTGTGACACGACCCTGAATGAGTGTACAGTTCAATATAACGCCCTGCATTATAATATAATATATATAAACAATTCAATAAATATACAAGAAACCTCTATAGCGCAACGGTTAAGGTGCCGACTGAAAAACGAAAAGTCGATGGTTCAATCCCCACCCGCTGCACTACTCACGTGTATCGTACCCACTCCTAAGATGAGATTAATTTGGAGGGGTGATAGGGGAATATTAGGCAAGTTTACTTACTAATATGTACCTTTAAAAAAATGTGTGATTCGCTGTCAATACACATTTCACATGGGCGTGAATAAAATATATTGAACTAAAAAATATGCCAAAAATATATGTATGGATGGATTCCCGAAAAGTTATTTATAAATTGTGATATTTGCTCATTTTTCTATGGAAATCGGAAAAATGATTTGATGTAAAATAGCTTAGTCCTTTAGTAAGCCAAATAGCTACTGCGATACTTTGTACGAAAATAATATGCTTTCATCACGGACTAATAAAATGATTAGATATACACTAAAGAAGCTGATAATAAATAATAATAATAATGCTATAATTCCGATCATGGGATGATTTTTTCTTCGTAAAATTCTAACACGATATGCAAATTTCAATTTAAGTACCTATATTTTTTATTTTTTTCAAGCTATATCTTCTAACTAATTTACCTACTCGTAATTATATTTATGATAACAAACGTTGCAATAGTTAAAACAAAGGGAAATTTATACATAGTTACACATTTTTTGTATTAAACTTATATAAGGTAGTTAAATTTTTTTTTTTATAATAAACTTTCACGGATAAGACGAACTCAAAAATGATTTGGAGAGCGTACTTAAACTTGTATGACACCAGAGATTAAGGAAAAAGCACAGACGGTATACGCGACGGAGTTTGAAGGTGAATATAATTTTTCAACGCGGTCAAAGCGAACTAATGTTTGTTTGTTTTTTGTTTTGTATTTGTTTTTATAACCATTACGGTAAAATTTTAGGTCAGTCGCAACATCTCATTTTGTTGACGAGCAGTTTCGATATGTCTTCAGTTCTGGCAAACATAAGTGAAATGATAACAAAAAAGGCTGTTCTAAGCTATCTGTTTCTTTCCGCTGCTCTGCCAGCGATTGGCCGACATTCTATCGCTATTGGCTAAAGTTGCAGCGAAATTACCATAAATTCAACGTACAATATTGAGACTACCAACAAGTGATGTAACGAATATTTTTAAAGTTTTTCCACAGTCGAAGAACTGGTTTTTTGGCTCAGTTGTACTAAATGCCATAGAGATCTTCTACATGAACACGTTTGTGAGTGTACCGTCTAGCTTTTTCTTCTAGTCTGTGCACGTTTCTAAATAGCGTACGAATTTTTCCAACAGATTGTAATCTGTATAAACTTGGAGACAAATTAAATTAACGTAAGGAAAGCAGAGTCTATTAAAAGTAAAAAAAATAAAAACAAATATTTTACGATACTGTACAGAGAGTATAAGGTTCTAATAATATTTATTGTATTCTTTCGGTTGTATGTAAATATATAAAATTGGTTTTTGTGTATATTGTTGATTGATTCTATACATATAGTATAGTTGTATGCAATCCATTTTAACTTGGCTGATATAAAAGATAAACAAGTCTCAAAATATGCAATGGCGTGTTTATTTCAATGAAGTGAAAAATCAAATGAATAATCAAACAAACCAAATTAAACTTCGAAACTCTGTGCGGTGTAGGTTAATAGACCTTAATCTATTTTGTACCATATTGCTGCAATTGTAAAGCTCAAATTCACATTATTAGACTATTCAGAAAATTTTTTTTCGTAATTTGAACCTAATGGCTGAAAGAATACGGTACAAAATAAGTTACGTTAATTTCCCTTATCCTCGCACCATTATACACCACAGAGTATAGATATACAACTCGACACGAAGCGTAGTTGAAAATGACCGTTAAAAATAAGTTCTCACAAGATTTTTGCTAAACGTTTGAAGATCGTCTCAAATATCGGGATTTTTCATGGAAGCGTTTAAGCGCCAAGCAAAACGTGTCGCTTAGGAATTTTTCGGAGTTTACTATTTTTGTTTGCCTTGTTATGTCAGCTAGGTAAAATAGATTATAGATCCTCTCGCTACTTAGATCATAGGGTTTTCGCCTTTTTGGGAATAGAAATTTACTGGAGTTTTGTGAAACTGAACGTTTAATACGAGAACGTGAGGAAGAAATGCGAAAGCACCTCACGACGCGTGAATGACGTCATCAGTACGCGCAGATTTATTCAACTGGTGTGTGCTCTGACGTCAATCGCGTGAAAATTGCGTTGCTTGCGTCACTTCCTGTAAAGAGCCTAGTACATATTGGCACAGTAGATACACTCGGCAAATATACGGCATCGTTAGCCAGCTTGTTTGCATACTTGTGGGTTTTTATTTAAACAAAACATGATCTTGGTGCAATTCGCAAACAGTGCATATTGAACGGCACGCATTGGGCCAATGTGTTCTAGGGCCATCGATGCGCTAAGCCACAGACACATCACTGTGTTGTGAACTATGCCTCTTGCGTAGTTGGTTATTAGTCGGTTGAAAGTTGCCTGCCGCGGCCGGGATTGGATCAAAATACCACATTTATTCAACACAGTAATGTATCTGCGGTTTCGGTTAATAATGTACGAGTCATGTACAATCTAGTTGAAAAAGTGTCCGTGAAAAATAAGTTCTCTAGAAAATATATGCAAGAAGAATACGTACATTTTCTTTCAAACTTTGCACTTGTGTTATTATTTGGTTGTTACAACTTTTGAAACGCTGAGGCGTAGACCTGTCATGCGATTGTGTAAGAAAATGTCATTTGACAGCTTAAAAAATGTCATTTGACAGCTTACAATGTTGGATAATATTACTATTATCGATCCCATGATTCCGTCGATATAATGAATTGATAAATGACATTATGTTTTAAGCTGTCAAATGAATACGAATTACGTAAAAGTCGCATGAATGTTCTAATTGGCTTTCTCATTGAAAATAGGTTGACGAGTGAGAACCTATTTTTAACCGACTTTCAAAAAAGGAGGAGGTTCTCGATTCATCGGAATCTTTTTTTTTCTTTTACTCGAAGACGCCTGGATCGATTTGGAAAATTCTTTTATTGTTTGGAAGGGTGTACTTCCCAGGTGGTCCCATTGTGATCAGGTCGGGATCTGATGTTGGGATCCTGGAGAAATCGGGGGAACTCTTCAAATTTTATGGGCACAATTGATATACTTTGTAGTGGCGTTTGAAGTCGGTGTAGTATCTCCAATAGCGCCGCCCCGACACTGGCTCGGCAATGCACACGAGCACCTGTCGCACGTCTACTCGCACCGGCGGTTCGCGTAATACTGACGTTGCAACATTGCTCATGAACACACGAGACAGTGTATAGTGTATACACTAAATCCCTTCCACGTTAAATAAATAAACAACTAAGATAATTTCAAGAGTTCACTTCTATATAATAATTTCCGGCATCACTAAATCCTCAAATCATAGTAGTGACATGAGTTAGACTATTCCAAAGTTTTGGTATAGTTATCTGCACGATACAGCTTTAGAATATCAGCACATATATAATAAATCTCAAATTCAAATTCATAATTACTTATTTCATGTAGGCCAACTTGTAGCTCCTATGACAAGTCAAGAATCTACCACCGGTTCGGAATAATAATAATATTTTCTAATCACTTATTCAATCTTCCCTCAGTTACAGTTTATTCACTGATTCCATTACTTTGTCTATTCTTCTCATCCTGATCTTTCTCCGGTACTGTTGTCCACTGGCCTTCAATCTTTTTAAGATGAACTACATTCCTTAACTAACTTAGTCACCTTCATTTAGTGTCGATTCTGTAGTTCCTCTCCGCACTCTTTTCCTTTCTCTTTCTGAGTGATATCCCGTCGATTCTGTAGTTCCTCTCCGTACTCTTTCCCTTTCTCTTTCTGAATGATATCTCTGTTTCTCACTTCAGTGTCTATTCCTAATCAATCTATTTTATCCACAATTGTTTAAAATAATTTTTTTTTTTTTTGCAGGATTTCACTAAATTTTTGTCATCTATTTTTCCGCGGCCACTTTACCTTAGAAAATAATCGACCCTTTCTTACGATCCCGGAATGGCCTTTGCGTATGGCATCTATAACATTCTTATGCGACTTCTGAGGTATCACCATCCGGTTACCTCTGAGCAATATAAAGCATAGTTCGATCTCAAAAAATTTGTTATTCTTTACGAATTCATCCTGGTTGCGCTCATAAATTCATTTTCCAGTTTAGTGGTGGTCGCATGACCAATAATATAATTTTTCCAATATTTAAAATTTCCGATTTAATGGAGGCTTATTTCCAAAACCACTTTATATTTCCAATTTAATGGTGGTTGCATGACCAATAATACAAATATTCTTATACTTGAAATTCCCAATTTAATGGAGGGTTTTCCAATACCACTAGATGTTTCCAATTTAATGGTGGTCACGTGACCCGTAATACCAATATTCTGGTTTTGAAATTCCCAATTTAATGGAGGTTTATTTCCAACACCACTTTATATTTCCAATTTAATGGTGGTTGCATGACCAATAATACAAATATTTTCATACCTGAAATTCCTAATTTAATGGAGGTTTTTTCCAATACCACTAGATGTTTCCAATTTATTGGTGGTCACATTACCAATAACATAAAAGTTGTTATATCTGAAATTCCCATTTTAATGGAAATAATCTTCAACAAGTGCTTCAATATAAAAATACTAAAATCACACTCAATGTGTCCATTTTAACAAATTATAACCTTTTTCTATACACAGAAACCAAAGAAAATCGACCTATATTGATTTAATTGTAATTAATTTTATGAACTCATCTCCTGGAATGAATTACCTGGCTTTGTCAGATCATAAAATCGCACAACACTGTCCAACCAATAACTTAATCGTCACATTACCAAAGTAATCTTAAACTGACAACACTACACCAGAAAATCAAATAGAAACAAGAAATACCGATTGACGGTTGACAATACACACGTTGCGAGTCTCATTTTAATGGACCGAACGAGCGAGGAGCAATGGTGTAATGCTCAATGAATAGTAATACCAACGTTTTAAGACTACCGTTACTAGATGGCACTTTAAATAATAATCACTTTAATTTTAATCTCCGACACGGCCAGAACTGACAATCACACGTTCCCGTGTGGCAATGCACTTGTTGACAGGGAAAGGAAACATTTGAGATATACTACTTATAAGGTTCGGACTACCTGACATGTTATTTAAAATCAAATAACTCAATTTAACTGTAACCCATTAATTAATTGAAATCATAACTATCCGAATGAAAAGTTCCCACTAATTTAAATTGATCAATATCTCAGTCACACATCAATACAGAATCCATTAAAGGGACCAGTAACTGCTTAGTCGTACAATTTTAGGACCGACTGCCACCTGTAGCGCGTAACTACAACAGCGACCATCGGTCACGCAAGTTAACCAAACAAAATCAAATACACTTGTATACCCACAGGTATTCGGGTTGCATAAAATTGCCAATTGTAGTCTTCTCAGAACCCGAACCACCCTAGGCCAAAACTGTAGTTTCCTCAAGACTCGAGTTTCAAAGCATAGTCGGACGCTCATTACACCAACACAAAGTGGAAGCGATACGTCCGATGTCTGCAGATACGTCCCGCCAATGCGTACGTTTAAGCATCTTTATCAACATGATTGTCACTATCGTTATCTAACTTTAAGGGAACTTCACATCCAGGCTACCTTCGAAATCTATCGTGAGTGTACTTGTAAGTACGCTTATTAATCAATGACTTCAGAACATGTCAGTCTTCATCTAAGATTTCTGTTAATTTAAAGAACCTTTAAACTTTGGATCTAACTTAAAATGGAAACTTCATTTAAAAATGAAAACTTAAATCTCATCAGCTCAAACTAATGGACTCTATTGTTAACGGTACTCAACATAATCACTCGTAGCGTAACCCAAACAAACAAATTAAGGTTTATTATTTTGGTAAACTCTTTATTGCGACGTCTGTTCCGTCACAAAACACATATACAATTTCCATCCAGTTACTAATACACGTAACCTCTATCCGGTTACTGCAATTCATAACATCCATCTGGTCATCGACTTAACCAAACCAAACACCTCTATTTGGCGTTCTCACAGAGCGGGAACGCAAAACAACAAAACAGTAACAAATTTAGCAATGAAATAAGTTTTCTCGACAACTTACAAAATTAGGCATTACTCTTTTATTTATACGTTCTCGCAGTGAACATCAACGCAATATCCTCTAGTTAAGATCACTACCTTCTATAATGACAACTGCGGCTACTAATAATCAACGCAATACATTTAGTCTGAGCATGTTGCCCTCAACCAAGTTACAGTCCCACTTTGATCTCATTTTAACTCAGCATTAATCTCAACTTCATTAACTAACAAGTCTCAAAGATCATTGAACAAAGAATAATAAACACGGAACCCCTTAAAGAATCATAGCATTGATATTCATTACTGTTGAATGACTCCACAAATGTCGCAATAGCTGTGCCTTCTTAACCCCCTTTTTCCTAATTGCAACCCTCTCCTATTATATTCCATGTGCATACATATTTGTCTGCAGTCTGTGGTCTGCTGTCAATATCAACTGTTATTATTACACTGCTGTGTTCTGTGAATTAATTAAATGGTTGCTTTATTTAGTAAAACGGGTTTTAATATTTATCAACGTCTTAATTCTTGTGTAACTTGTAAAACCGTGAAATATCTTACACGCTAACTGGCTATGGAATCGCCATGGCATCGATCATCCTCAAAGGATCTCTCTGATCCATGCATCCACGTAAACATAATATTATATTGGTTTAGTTTATTTAAATATTAGCATGTAAGTTTATCTTTTTATTATTGCAACACCTCCTGCTGTTTGTTTATTTTTTATTTTCCTTAGCTATAAGGTTGTTTGGAAGAGTTCGCCTTTTAGCGATAAGGCTGCCTTTTTATATCAACAATCGACATAATATATCTTGTTAAGTTTACTTTTTTTCTGTTGTGGTGCAATAAATAATAAATGAATCGCCACTATTCACTGTGCATCCACACACGGGATCGCACACCACCCCTAGTTTCCACGAAACTACTGGAACGTAAGCTGACCCCACAGAAATCTTAATTTCCCATTTACCTTAATAATCAACAATGATTCTATGTTACCCTTCTCATAAGAGGTTAGGAAGAGGTTTCTAGCTAACGAAACTAATGTGGTCATAAAATCATATCCCATGGGATGAAGTCATGTGGGTATAAAATTCTAACGTGACATGAAGCTACATCTGTGGGTATGAAATTACCATCTCACTTTTGATGACGACAAAGGCACCTCTGGCCGAACATCAGAAGCAAAACGGAAAAAATTAAACTAACAACCATACAACTATAACTGAGCATTATTAAACGTGATTATCTCATGAAGGAGACGATACACCTCACCGAGCAACTAATAAAAGAAATCACCAACTATCTCGATAAAAATAACTACCCGCAGTAAGGTTATATCGTAACCATTGCGTAATAAACACAGAACCCAACATTTCCATGATTGGTTGTCTAAGGGCAACTCTTGGCAAAACTGATTCCATACTAACTAAAATATACTTATTTAGTTTAACTTCCATATTAACATCCATGATCTTTAAAATGTTCTTCCACAAACAAGTATAAAGCATAAAAGTACTAACTCACTGTTAAACTGTTACCTTAACTGTTTTGTTGGGATAAGAAAAATAATTTAATATTTCCTCCACTGAACTGGCGAAGGCGAAGAACAGGCTTATATTAGGTTACTTGCAAGGTGTAACAGAATTTGTTAATGTAACTTATTGCTGGGCCTCATGAATGCCCTGACTGTGCGTTTTAGTTTTGATATTTTGAATAGTTATTAGGTACCTACCAACGGCCTTTGTTCATGCGACTCGCATAGCTACAGATTGTTTATTTTAAACGTTAGGGGATCGTATTAACAATATGGAGCTTGATAAATAATAATTTCCTTTGTGACTTTTCCGGCGTCACTTAAGGTAACTTTTGTTTGTATTAAAATATGATCAATTGATTATTGTTACTTGAGGCCGGGGTTCCTATATTCCTGACCGGCACCAGCAGATCTATTGTAAAACTTGGCGCGAGTACACGCTTTTTAAATACACCAAATTAAAGTGAAATACGAAGTTATTTATTTAACCAACCTGACCCACTTCCTATTACAAGGATTTTACCTATGATATCATATTAAGTCAACCATAGCCCGAAATACAAATCACATCATGTAATAACAACGATATTTATTATCTCTACGTCATTAACTCTGACCATTTAAAAAATTATCCATTATCTATGATTAATAAAATATATGGGTATTGTGAAAAATAAAAATTTAACTCAGATTATTTTATAATAAAGACATTTTCTAACCGATTTGCCTTTACTCCCTTTGTAATTTTATATTCTGTTTCGTTGCGTTGTTATAATAACAATTCTCGAAACTAACCGTCTGAAATATCAACTAATTTATAACCAATAACGCCTGCCATATCCTTCCCTCCTTCCTTATAAAAAATATTTTTTCCACTTACCTTTTTTCTCGTCGCCAATGTAGTATCTCCAATAGCGCCGCCCCGACACTGGCTCGGCAATGCACACGAGCACCTGTCGCACGTCTACTCGCACCGGCGGTTCGCGTAATACTGACGTTGCAACATTGCTCATGAACACACGAGACAGTGTATAGTGTATACACTACAGTCGGTTTTGTAAAAAGAATTTTTACGTTTATTATTCACGGATACTTTTTGTCGTTCGACTGCATATCGCACCTTTAGAATTAATGTGACCTAAATCAAAAATTGCTATCTGTAGGCAATGAGCAAAAAAGAATTCAAAAAGGTATATATGTTGAATAAATTTCAATGTATCTCTACCATGTTTTATTAGAAAAAAATGTTTTTTGCAGATTTTTACATATTGATCTTTTATATATTGATTGGTAATATTTATATATTAAAAAACCGAACATTAGGTCACTATAATTGTAAAGGTGCGATATTTAGTTGTTGATTTGAGAGAGATTTGTAAGATAGCGGCCAGGCAGTGTTTAAATGCTCCGTTCATGAAATAGAATTTAATTTTTCAATAATAGCAAATACACTTAAAAGTAAATTAGTAAAGTTGAATAGTTAATAATGAAACTTAGGTCGTTGTTATTGGACGGGGTTTTACATTTACCGCCCGACAGGTTTTAAGACCTTAGCACATCTCCGCAAAACCGTAGCCGCGGAACGAAAGGGATAAATAGATGGAATGCTTCTATCTCTTTCGTTCCGCTGACTGCCTGTTCTAACGCAGACATTTGACTATGCCTCTATCCCTTTTCTTCCGCTCTGATACGGTTTCGCAAACTTGTGCTTAAGGCTGTAATTCAATGCGTATCTCAACAAGTTTCGAAGCGTAACGTTATTGTAAAAAGGACCTAACCGTTCTTGTTTTAAAGTTCAAGTTCTTCCAGCGGTCGAAATTAAAACTTAACCAAGATAAAGACTTCGGTGTTACTGAATAAACTACTTTAAAACAAGTTGTTTTAGATCCATTTCACTCTGACGCTATTACGACTAGAAATGTATCAATGGTGTTGAGATATGCAGCCGTAATAAGGCTGAGAACTTAGCTTGCACTCTCACTCACTCTACTCACTCGAGACAGAGTCAAAACGAGACAGATTTATGTAGGGACATATTTGTTTCTCGTTTTAACTCAATTCCGAGCCGAAACAGAGTAACTATAAACAGCCTTAGGGTAAAGATCGAATTTGCTCGTACGTAGGTTAAGGATTTGTATACACAGATTCGATGGCAGTGCGAAGCGACGGTACTTGCTGAAGGTGAGTTCCAACTAGCAGAAGATGTAAACAACTGTGAACGCGACGGATAAGGAGCGCGCGTAGGTGTGGCCTCATGCAACGCGTACGCGCGCATTTAACGTGACTTTCTGCCTGATGGTCAGATACCGTCTTGCATTGCTGCCCTCGCGCTTTGTGTGTGATATCAGTCCAAGCCTTTAATCTAATGTCCTGCGTCGTCCTGTCCTGTAATGAGGACAAAAATCCCCAAAGCGTAGATAAAATGTCCGCCGAAGATGGAAGTCTTTAGTCAACAAAATAAGCCACACAATTTTACGATTATTTTTTTCTTAATCATTGTTCACAGATATTATATTATGTTGGCATTTATAAACCGTTTAGAATAAAGTTATTCTAAATTGGTTATAAATAATGGTCATGAACAACAAATAACCGCAAACCTGTAAGGATCAGAGTAGGTACACTTAGCTAAGGCACAGGAACGTACTTCAAATTCGATCTTTGCGCGGACCCTATATAATTTTCAGTTTCTAGACTTCCCAAAATAAATAATGTAAATTAATTTTTTGTGTTCGTATGTTCTTACACAAAGTCCTAGCTAATTTTTTTTTAATCAAATAAAAAGAAAGGTAAAAACACGTACAATTTATTTTTTAATTACGTACCTAATAAATAACCTGTACCTATATGTATAATGTACAAATTTTAATCAATAAAGCACTTATTTTATGAAGCGTTCTTTCCTTTCTACCTAACCACAAGCTTTTAGCTTATTGTATAGGGGAAGGGAGATATTAGTCTAAGAATGAGATACTTTCTAATTCCATGAATTGACCACAGAGCAATATGCTTTATACGGGCACACCTTTCTACACCCTTTCTAGACTTCTTGTCCCGGAATCTAATTTTATTTAATAAAAGTTGTATCTAACTAATGCATAATTTCAGTTAAATCCTGTTATAGTTATACTTTACTAAACAATCTTAACTATTTAGTATTTTAAGTAACCTACCTTCAGACGAATTCTCATATTAGGTCGTGAAGTCTTATGCCCAAATCTTTAGAGCGTACTCAGACAGCAGTCCAGCTAAAAACGTATGATAGAGGGTACAAATATTTTAATTAACAAAATTGGGAAATTCCCTTCAACGGTCATTGTAATCGTCACTTCCTATTCCCAATGAGGTATATATTTTAGAAATAGAATATCCGTGGTTTGAATAAACTTGAAAAGTTTTGTTTAATTTAATGTGGACATTAGAAAATCTTGATGTGTTTAATATTTAAATTATTATCTTACTTTGTTCTTCAGGCCAAGGTGAGCTAATATTGCTTGCGGAACGCTGTGATTGTGATAAGAAAATGAACACGACTTTATTCTAAACGTCGCGTAACTTCTGAACGCACGCGCGTTTTCTGACAGCTGGCAGCTGCTTTGTTAAAAAAAATAAGGGGTGCAGTGTAGTGCGTGCCGTTTTTCTTTTTCATTTTAAGCAAAATAAATGTGTTTTGTGAATCAGACAAATTGTAATTGCAAGGAAAATAGTGCCAGTGCGTTAAAATAATTAAAGGTGATGAAGCAAAAGAAACATTTTCATTAGGCTGTTTGTTGTGCAGTTGTGAGTTGTGACCGGTGAGGGATAAAAAAAAAATATGGGTGAGTACGCCTACGCCGGCTTTTATATAAAGTTTTATATTTTATTCTAGCATAAATACCTATACTGGGAATAATACTCCACCAGGATTATCTTCCAGGTTCCCTATAAAATTCCTATTGGAAATTGGAAACTTTGGAATGCTTTGTGTCGGCATCTTGTTACATGTTCAAAATATCGATTTTTGTCATGCCTTCCAAGAAATACGATCGATATTAAATTAAATAATATTAACTTCTTTACGAACAACTCGAATACCATTATTATGAATAATGAGACTGTTATCATAAGTTTAAATATAACATTTTACTCTAAATTAACATTGTTATAAAGTTATATTAGTATGATGTTAGTACTAAAAAGTCTACTAGTATTAGAGATTGGTAAAACATACCTTTATTTAATTTGCTTTATTGAAATGTGTTATTAACTATAGAATACTTTCTGATACTTAAAACTTCCTCATATTTAATATAATAAATTATGCAAAATTATGTTCCTATTTTGGTTTGTCCTTCAGTCATGCAGCAATGGTGCAATGGATTGACTTGATTTTGTGCATGAATGTGGTAGGTATAAACTTAGAGTGACATAGACTATATTTTATTTAAGAAAAAAAGAAGGTTTCCCACAGGACTTTTAAAAAACCTCACTGTGTGAACTATGTTGAGGACAAAGCCTAGAAAGTACCTTATAGTACAAGTTATATTCACAAGCACTTTGTAAAAAGTTTTATAATGAAAATCTTTCCAATTGTATTATTTTTTCACTATTTTTAGTTACTTACTAGTTTGTATGTAACACAGTTAGTAGAGCCATGCTAAGTGGTTTGTGTTAAAGCGAGTGATTATATCACTACACAATGCTTCACTAATCACTATGGCCTTGGGTATGTTGTCACTAGGAAGTTACTTGCGTTGCTATTTGTTAAGACTTAATTTATGTTTGTGGAGGCCAAAAATGCACTGTAGCGTTAAGATAAAGATTCTATTTCATTACCAAATGTATCTTTCTCTAGAAATATATAAAATAAAACTAACTAAACTACTAATTTGTGTTAAGTTAGTTTACTTTTGTATTCATTTTGTTAACACAGCGAACATCCAAAAACTTTTTTTTTTACAATTAAAATGACTATTTAAAACAGAATCCATTTCATATCTTCAATGTCATTTCACAAAATATGCTCTATTTCCTTAAAACATGTCAAATACAATGCACAAATGCAAATTCTAAGTAAAACTAGATACATCCCAAAAATGCAGCTTCGTAAGTTAATTATTTTAGAGCATAAATAATTTGCTTAATTGTTACTTGACTGAATCGTCTTCTTCTTCTCTATCAGTAGTTGATAGTTGTATCAAAATATTCAGTCACTACTAGCAGAATTAACAATTTAAATTAATAATAACAATTGTCATGGCTACAGATGCCCTTTTATATGTATTATACATAAAAT
This sequence comes from Hipparchia sbordonii, assembly GCA_038048805.1. Taxonomy (NCBI): domain Eukaryota; kingdom Metazoa; phylum Arthropoda; class Insecta; order Lepidoptera; family Nymphalidae; genus Hipparchia; species Hipparchia sbordonii. Next base: position 8,710,643 of record CM076116.1, on the reverse strand, counting down.
ATACTGGACTTAATAATTTTTTACAAAAGGAATGTGTAAAATGTATGGACTTCCACAAGCCTTGATCTTGCACCGCCTTTAATCAGCAACTCCCTGCGGCTCGTTTGATGCGGTGGCCTGACAACACTGCATGTTCCAGTGTGGAGTTGCTGCTCTAGCACCTTGGGACTCCAACAACCATCAGTTCTTCGAACTATGTGTTGCTTTGTGGTAGATACTACTAATTATTTACAGTCCCCAATCTCTACTCATCTGATAATATCAATATTGATTGCGTTGGATACTAGCAAGGCTTCAGTCCCTCACGAACACCCTCCGAATATTTCGCTACGTGGATTATTTTGGGGTGAAGAGATCGCGCGGTTTATTAGATTAGTATGTATTTGTAATAGTTGGGGGACAAACGGACGCCGGGTGTCGAAAAAGGTAGGGTGTGATATTGGTTTTATTTTTGTGGCTAGATAAAGTTCAGAATAGTTAGAAACGATATTGTTAACGACGAAATTCTGTGCGAAACAGCTCCTAGTCTTTATATGCGGTGTCCATACTAAGACTAGCTGTGGAATCAATTCCTAAAAATGATTGCTGCAGTGCCTTTGACTTCTTGAATTTGTGGCGTTCGGGCTGCTTATTTGCATTTAACCAATAGCGTGTGAGTACCAGTTGACTGAATAGTTATCTTTTTAGACAATCCCATAGCAGTTAACAATAGTGTCTATCAAAAATTCAGTTAATTACCTATAGTAATATTTTTAGATCGATAAAGCCTTCATCAGAGTTTTTGGTGGTATGCTCTAGATATTATGTATATTTCAACTGCCAGAGAAAGAGTTCCGCGACCGCTTGTATGCGCGATCCCGGCTCTTATATTCAATGTATCTGTAATCTGTGGATCTTAGCATCATTGGTATTTGTCAAAAAATATCATACAATTTTTGACGTTCCCTCAAATATGGTTGAGCGAAGCAATGGCTGGATCATGCGTCATGCTCGTGAACGGGTGCCGCCAACGGGAATGGGTCTGCTTTGTGTCTACCCATGTTAACATGTGTTAGGTTGTGGTAGGTGTGCATTTTTGAAACTTCTGTGTGGAAACATTGTGTGCATAGCCTAGTTTTTTTAACAATTGTAAAAAAAATTTTTTTTGAAAAGAGCAACTGCTGAGTTTCTTGCCGGCTCTTCTCAGCAGAATCTTCCGAACCGGTGGTAGATTTGTGACGTTTCATAAGAGCCACAAGTTGGCCTACATGAAATAAATAAATTTTGATTTTGATTTTTTGATTTTGACACATAAAACATGTTGCTAAGTAAGCAATTGACAGATTATATTATTTACAGATAGATTGAATATATCGGAACCAGTAGAGCTAAAGATGCGCGCCACGAAAAATTGTTACACAATATTATGTACTCGTAATCTCTTTGAATCTCTATAGAGATTCATCTTAGACTTTCTGGTGTAAGAGCATAGGATTGAATTGTGAATTGTGTTTGGTATAAACGAAACACAATTCAATCCTAAAAAACTAACTGGCCGTTTTACGATAGATTAGGAAATGATTAGTTCAAAAAAACTTTAAACGTATTCCTAGTGTGAAATTACTACCTATCAGAAAAGTATCGACGAATGTTCGACGTAGCGGAACCGTATCAAATATCCTAACGTGTTAGTTGTAGAGTATTCTATTACTACATCGTTTCATGTTCGCACGCGCATTCGCAATACACTGCGAGGGATAGTTTGCGAAATGTAGCAGTTAGTAGGTGGTAGATTTGTGACATATCATAAGTGCTACAGGGTAGCCTACATGAAATAAACTAGTGGTTCGCCCCGAACTGAGACCTCGCGATATCCCATAATTCCCAAAAGTTTTAATTATATATTGTAATAATTAACTTTTAACATTAGACGCAATAAAAAAAATAATAGTTGACATAAAACTGTTTTACTGACACAGCGCCATCTATAGTGAAGCATTATAGTGAAGCTATTAGCTTCACAATAATGCTAATAGATGGCGCATTAAAATTAAATAATTTCGTTTCTTTATAACATTTATCTAATTTTAGTATTTGTTGTTCAAGTACAGGATATAACTGAATTTTCAACCAAGTTTCACGTTCTAATATTCAGTAATTCTTGACATATGGCTCAAATTAAAATCTCCACTTTGAAACCCCCCCATTTGGTCAATTTTTAGGGAAAAATTAAAAAAAATATATTTTTGTACTCTGTTCAAAGTCGTCTTTAAAAAGATATATCGCAAGTCTATGTAGAGCAACAAACAAGATTTTACTTCAAATACGCTTCTATGAGAGCCCCCCTGAAATAAAGCTTTTTATATTTTTTTATACAATGTTCGGCTGAAGGCCATCAGTTTACATATTATATTTAAATTTGAAGTAATTACGTTCAGTAATTCAGAAGTTATAGGGCTCTGACAGACATTTAGACGAACACACTTCTCTGTCTAGTAGGCAAGCGCCCTAGTTGACTCAGAGAACTTCGCTTCGCTCGTTCAATAAATTTTGATTTTGATTTTTGATTTAGTACCAAGTAGGTACATATACATAATATATTGAGAAATCTGTAGGGATATTCTCTATCTCAGTGGCTATCGAAAGTTGTTAACTAAGAATTGTCAAATCCGTAGTTATTTTGTTTGACGAAATGTGCGTTTATCAGTTCTTAGCAAATTCAATAACCACTGTGGGCCTAGTGCAAGTTTTCAAGTTAACGTTACCTGTGCGTAAATCTGTCAATGCGTATGGACGGAAAAGCGATGGCAAAATTCTTCGTCCTTTACAGATTTACGACGCACAGTTAAAGTTGATCCTAACACGTTAGTTTGTCGCCGATTCAAAATTAGTTACTTACATTAGTTTAGGAGCTTAGTTAGTAAGACTAAATTGATTTATATTTTATTTATCCCTTTTTAACGTAGTTGCTTCTACCGTCGATTCAATTTTTTGTAAAAAGTAATTATTAGATGAGATAATTATTTTGGTATTAACTTTCTACTTTCGTATGTGAAGACTAGAGTTAATGTTATACTCATAGATATCGCATCTCAAACTGTACTTATTTATTTATTTTTTATGACTGGATTTTCAAAATTCAATTAGGTGTAATGGCGCGCGATTTGCTTCCTCGCAGAGTTAGTGGTTACGAAATTGATCAGGTGCATTCACTTGTTGTGTTGTCATTTGGTAACTGTGTCGTAATGGGTACCTACTTAAACTTATTACCGCTCCGTACAATGTTGCAACTTGCAACACTACCGTCTACCGCGTATTGCTATATTGTTGCACTAAGTATTAGCATGTCTCATATGTGCAATAGCTCTAACAGAGGTATCACCTTAGATCACCAGCCAGCCTCACCTCAATTGATATATGAAATATTTTTTATTTTTACAAGCTAATGCTCGCGATTTCGTTCACCTGGGTTAAGTTTTTAAAAATCCTGCGGGAACTCTTTCGATTTCTTTTTTTCGGGATAAAAAAAAGCCCTTTTTTCTATTTTTAGCGAGCAAACCCGCCGCCCATGAACATTTGTAGCACCAGAGGCAGCACCAAAGCCGGCTTTTTAGGAATTTGTCTATGTCACTCTCCCGGTCCTCAACTATGCCCATGCAAAAATCACGTCCATCCGTTGCTTTGTTGCGGTGTGATTGAAGGACAAACCAACAAACACACTTTCATAAAATTAAGGATTACTAAGGTACGTGTGATTAGTAGGGACCTCCCACCGGAAAGCGCAGTGTTAGCAGACCCCCCATTATGTAAACAGAATACATCAGACTAATAGTAAAGAGTCGCTGCGTACAGGCGGCGCAAGATCGAGACATGTGGATCTCTTTACGAGAGACCTATGTCCAGCTGTGGACATCTATCGGTTGATAAAGAAGTACGTGTGGTTCTATCTTTTGCATACTTCGAATCGTTCAACATAAAAGTAACGTAAGATATTATATCTAGTAAAGTAAGTAACGTACTGTAGTACGATTTTCGCGTTATATAACGTACCTACCCGTGTTGTATGTAATCGCTTTGTGAATATAATGGATAGAAACTGGCTTTTATCGGTCAATAGTTCCCAATTTGTATGGGAGTAGGGTGACCATAGACCCGTCATAGACTCGGGAAATCAGCTGTGATACTTTTGAGTACTCTATAAGGCCTGGTATTGCCTCGTTGGTCTAGAGTCTAGTGGTTAGCAAATTCGACTGCGGATGACGCGGTCCCGGGTTCGATTCCCGGGTTGGGCCAAAAAATGTGTTAGAGGTTTTCTGACAAAAATTCGCAAAGCTGGCCGGAGTTAGGAAGTAGGAAGTGCGGTGCACCCCCGTACCCGTAACACGTAAAGCCGTCGATCCTGCGCCTGATCTGTCTCCGGTCATATCGGCGCTCCGTCCCATCGGACTATAAGAGTGAGGGAGTAGAGATTACACCTGTTTTGTGCACATACTTGTCCAATATAACATCTTCCGGGCAGATGGCTAATCTCTGTGAAGACCGGATTTGGTCGGAAGGACATAAAAATAGCGAAACCGCTGATATACCGCCATGAGTTCTCCGTTGCACGTCTTTGACGGTAGGGTGGTACCAGACAAAAAGTTAGGTAGCTTATTTTTTTTTTATTAGAACAGCGGGCAAACGCGTATGCAAACGCGATGCCATCACGTGCTCTGTTTCAGGTTTAAAATGAAACTTGAAAAATTCGAAATTTTTTTTAAAATTCGTAAGCACTTTGTAAAAGTTTATTTGAATAAGAAATTATTCTATTCTATTCTTGTAAATCTCGGAATACTCCATGAATGATCGAACTCATGGTGTCTCCAAGCGAGTGGGTTGGGCACAGATGAGTCAGGTTAACGAAACCATAAGTGGGTGAAGGCGAACCGGCGCCCGCGCACCTCGCGAGTTAACCCGAACACCGATACACAGACACATACTGAACATAATATGCATACTGAATACCGGTTGTCCAATGAATAACATATTACTTAACTAATGGTGCGATTAATTTTGATTTGGGGGAAAACCTGCCTTAACCTTTTCTAGAGAATATTATATTTGTTTTGTGGCAATATAAATAGTTTACGTCGTTTAACAAAGTTAACAATTCAGTCAAGTGCGTCTTTTAACTTGTATAGTTACTATATCTATATGTGAAAGCCTGTCATTAGCTAATTTTAAGTGTATGTAGAATAATTAGTTGTTGGTTTTCCGAAATAAATAAAATAATTTTTTTCTTACGCAAGATTTAGTTCAGAATCGCTCAGCAGAAATGAGATGCACGAATGGATTCTTAGTAACCTTTCTATCTCGATATATTTTTGTGGTTCTTTCATACTGTACAATGTACATAGAGCGCAAGTTGACTAAAGGTCGATTCACACTTATGTAGAGTCGAAGCGAACGAAACGATAATCTATACGTATAACATAATATTTTACTTATATTTTACTATCTCCACGATGTAATGCTGAACATATTCAGTCTATAAGTTGAGGCTAAGATATCGCATGTAATATGTACCTACTTTACTCGAGATACTCTATTCTAACAGTGAAATCACTACATAGTATAAAACAAAGTCGCTTTTTCTGTCCCTATTTCCCCTTGGTCGCTTAAATCTTTAAAACTACGCAACGGATTTTGATGCAGTTTTTTTTAATAGATAGAGTGATTTAAGAGGAAGGTTTATATGTATAATAATATCCTTTAAATAGTGGAGAAATACTGTTATTTTTGAGTTTTCTAAAGAGATGTCGTAAATAATTACATTTTTTCCGCTTACATTGCAAACGCAGGCTGAACCCTACGAGATTTATCAAAATAATGTCCTAAGTATTGTACACATTGAAAAAGTCTACAGAAAACTCCGCGATGGTATATGTCTACCTCATATGGATATCCCACAATAACGAAACTAACGTGAGCGAAGCCGCGGGTTAAAGCTAGTAATTTATAATCTTCTTAAGACAAAACTTAAACTGATAACATAATGTTTGCCAACCATGTTGTCATTAGGTCAACATTCTTACCCTCGATTTCATAGCTAACGATAAGTGACTCATAGTTTTGGTTTCAATTGATTTGGTGTTTATCTAAGCTAATTGCCCCTTATCAGTTATTTATGGTCGCTTATTATTTGCATCGTCAAGGTCTTCGGTTGATATTATTCTAAAATTTTAATACTAAAACTAGCTTTTCCCCGCGGCTTCGCTCACGTCAAGTTCGATTTTTCAAACCCCTATTTTATCCTTTTAGGGGTTGAATTTTCAAAAATCCTTTCTTAGCGGACACCTACGTTATAATAGCTATCTACATGCAAAATTTCAGCCTGATCCGTGCAGTGGTTTGAGCTGTGCGTTGATAGATCAGTCAGTCAGTCAATCAGTCAGTCAGTCAGTCAGTCATCTTTGCCTTTTATATATTTAGATTACCTCGTTTCTATATACTTTTTAAAAAGCGTAAGTACAGTTTATACACGTAAGAACTTTAGAAAATAGATAATAGAAAACTAATAGAAAAAATTATAATCTTTTTGACGGTAAGATATAGATTATTTCATTTACTATTGTCTATTAAAAAATCATTAAGGTACTACAGTTCCTAAGAACATCAAAACTCTACTGAATGTCTATTATATTGGCAGCAAGCAGTCCAATGAGATTCTTTTAATTTCACGTTAATCTTAGATTTAAATTGAATTTTTTTTAAAACACTTCCCGTGGCGTTTCTCTTTTCCCACTTGTTACCTTTTTGGATTTACTTTCAGTTTTCGGAAAGTAGGTGCAATAAGACGCATGAGCGAGCAATTAGTTTTACCGAATTAACATCTGTAACCGCAGATTGAATTAGAAAATAGATTTCCGGGTATCGCACCTCTCGTTTTCTAGCGACCTGAAAGTTATTCAAATATCTTATTACATAGGTAAATGTCACCAGAAAGTTTGGCTCTCTTCCACGATTTGAGATGTTTTCTTCCGCGTTCATGCTTGAGTCGATTCCATACTTCGATGTTTTTTTCATTACGAGATACGATTGCGCTTGATGAAAAATGATGAAAAGGACTGATGACGTCTAAGTTGGAAACTTTTCATTCACTTTTTCTAGGCAAGTGCGCTCCAGCGCACTATGACTAAACTCTTGCCTTGACATAGGCCGGAACTGCGTTCCACACCTTAGCGGTTCATCTGGTTCATTTCAGAAACGTTGAACTAAAGTGTTTTGTGCGGTTACGTAGGATTTCAACCACGTAAGGGTGCCAGCGCTCACGCTTTCTCGAAATTTTGTGCTAGAACAGTGAAGGGGTACAAAGTTTCTGAGCGCACTCCAAATATATCCGATAAAAAACCGATATTCAACTTCCATCAAAACTTCAGATACTTCTATACAACTTCAGGACTTCTATACAACTTCAGGACTTCTATAAAAAATTTCTTCAGAGTCCCCTTTCTTGTATTTCTACGATTCTCCTAGCATTCTTCTCTCAGCTTTGAGGAGTGTGGGCCCTTCTTTGATAATGCGCTTTCATCGCTGTTTTTTCACTTTCCTCTTTGGAATACATCAGGGTCTCTTTCATCTGATCTTCCTGGTTTTCCCACACTAAAGTTATGAGTTAGATTAAAAATTATCTTTTCGAGAGGCTTCGAGTAAGATTTCATTAGGCGATAGACATTTGCGTGTGTGTTTGTTTTACCCATAAACATGCTTTACTTCTTTTAGCACATTTACTGACTGACAGATTTAAACTAACCGTGTAACGCGATGTTTGCTTGACAATATGTTATTAGTACATTTGCTGCTCATTGACTTCGTCACGGGTATATGCCCCCTTCTAATAGATCCGTAAAGCTCAGAAGCAGGGTTTAGTAATTAAATTTTTAAGTGAACGTGAAAAGGGATGTAAGGATTGTCTGTCCCTTGTCGTCCATAACAAATGACAGATTACATTCTTGATTTACACTAAACCAAATCACAGTATGGCACGTACGTTCCTTCCCCGCTCTAAACAACTGGCCGTAATTTGTAGTAACAATTGAACAGCGTATTGGCAAAGCGTTCCGGGACACGCCGGTCGGCGATCCCGGAAGTGTCCGTATATAGAGTGACGGCGTAGGTATGTAAGTAGCTACGGATGTCATATCCGCCGTGACACGGGTCAACTCTACATGTCACTTTTAAGTAGGTACATTCTAGGAGGTTTTTTCTTCAAATTTTATTTTTTTCCGTGGAATTAGGATAACACAAATAGCTATGCTTTGCCCTAAGTCCATTTCAGGAAACCAGGGCTAATACTTTGTCAGAGCAGTGTGATTGTCTAAAAATGATTAAAATGTATTGATGCAGCCAGAACGCCATAAATTCAGCCAAGCAGAGGTACAGCGATCGTCACACTGACATAACTTACAGACGGACACACTTTCGCATTTATAATATTACTAGCTGATGCCCGCGACTTCGACCGCGTGTATTTAGTTTTTAAAATCCTGAGGGAACTCTTTGATTTTTCGGGATAAAAGTAGCCTATGTCTCTCTTTAGGTCCTCAACTAAACCCATGCAAAAAATCACGTCGAACCGTAGCTCTGTTGCAGCGTTATTGAAGGACAAACCAACAAAGAAACACACTTTCGCATTTATAATATGTATTAGTAAGACTTAATTAATTTGGCTAACTAAATGTATGTGGAATATATCTCCTTACTCGTGGAGATAGGAAAGGTCGAGTACCTGAAAACCTAAACAAAAGTTATTTTTGATGTATGCGGGAAGATAAAATTATCTTAGGCGAAAACAACGTTCCGTATTCTTTAGAGAGAAATATTCAGACGATCAAATTGGCTTTCTTATCGGTTGAAATTAAGTTCTGAGCTTATAAAAGCTTTTTATAAACTTTGTAGTGGTCTTAAAAGCGGGAAGTCTCAGGTTCAATTTCTGGCAAGGATAATTTGGGAATTTATGATTTCTGAATCGTAAATTCCCAAATTATCTTGATCGTTACTTACCATTGGGTGAGATATGAAAATCTTGTAATTTAATAAAAAAAATAAAACATATTTATGTGGTAGTATTTTTGTTTAACTGAAGCAGGTTTAACACAGCTATAATTTACTTACTACTGGCTAATTAGACCTAAGTCTGTAATCTTATTTACTAGGTCTCAGGTCTGAGTAGATTATAGATCGCAAGTGTTTCGCCGCGGCGTGATAACTTTCATTTCCGTCTACTATGATTATGTGTTCAGTTTCAACTTGCCCGACTTGCAGTCTATACGTCTATAGGCACGTCAGATCAGGAAGTTACTTCACGGTTGGGACACGCTATCGATTGAAAATTATCGATAAACTAGCTTTAACCCGCGGCTTCGCTCACGTTAGGTTCGATTTTTTAACCCCCTATTTAACCCTCTTGGGGTTGAAATTTTCCAAAATCCTTTCTTAGCGGATGCCTACGTCCTAACAGCTACCTGTATGCCAAATTTCAGCTCGATCGGTCCAGTGGTTAGAGCTGTGCGTTGATAGATCAGTCAGTCAGTCAGTCAGTCAGTCAGTCAGTCAGTCAGTCACCTTTGCCTTTTATATATTTAGAAAACAAATTAATTCGAGTAGGCCAGCTCTTATGACACGTCGGTTCGGAACCATAGGAATCCTGACCCTTAAAATAGGAATGCCAGGCCAGAATCAGCAAGCATTTAAACTTTTTTGGTTTGCAGTAATGGTCTGGATGTTTTAGAAGAGTATAATTTAATAACTACAAATTTTATTGTGCGAGGATATTAAATTCTGCCATCCCGTCTCATAGAGTCCACTGGTGACCGGAAGGCTGGAAGTTACCTCGGCCAACAAATAAGGCCATTCATCGGGGTAATGCAGCCAGCGTTCTGAGTACATTTCTTTTTTTTTTTATAGTTTGTTTTACCGGGAATGGAACATCCTTTGTTTTTCCGGGGCAAAAGTATCCTATGCTACTTCCTAGATCTTCAAAATCAAATTGATCCGTTATTACGTTGCTGTGTGATTAAAGGACAAACTTATAAATAAACCCAACAAAAGTATCGATAGCCTTTTCGTTTCCCTAGGTCGAAGTGGCCAGACAACCTTCCTTAACTTTCCTACGATTATGTTCGGTTAATATCTCCAATTATAATCGCATTTTCCGTTGCGTCGGTAACAACGGCGTACACAGCTGGAAAGCGAGACTTTCTTTATAGTCCTGTCACATTAGATTTATCGGATAATTGTTCCATGCAAATCCTTATGTGGCCACATGATTTATGAAGCTCTTTATTAACTCACAAGATAATATTGTATAATATATACTCGTAATATATCTTGTCTCATAATTGGTATGTAATCATAATAAAAATTAACTTAAACCATCAATTTCTTTCTAACGCCACTACGAAGTATATTAATTTTGAAGAGTTCCCTAGATTTCTCCAGAATCGCATCATCAGATTCTGACCTGATGACAATGGGACCACCTAGGAAGGATACCCTTTCAAACAAAAAAAGGATTTTCCAAATCGGTCCAGGCGTCTCCGAGTAATCGGGGAACAAACATAAAAAAAAAGATTCCGACTAATTGAGAACCTCCTTTTTTGGAAGTCGGTTAATAAATCTATGAAGCAGACTCTACAATCTCTTCATATTTAAAGACAAAGACATTTTTCTAATAAGCCGATGCTATGGAACAACTAATAAACGAAGCTATGGAAGCATAGTAAAGAAGTCAGTCTTCATTAAATAACGAAGCGTAATAGAGACGTTAGGCTTCATTATGCTTACGAGTATGCCCTTCCATATGCCCTTCCATAGGCTCTTCTGATGGCATCAGTGTTTTCACCGCGCCGTGGCCGGGCCAGCTTTCTCAGCCGGTCGCTCGACGGAGCGTTGCGTCACGCCCCACCGGCCGGCCCTGGGAAATGACCGCTTTTTGTGCAGCCTTGCAGTCGACACCTTCGATATTACTCGTCTGAATTGGAATGACTAAATTTTTTTATATGTACTTAATGTAAAGGTTTTTAGGGGTTCCGCAGTAAAACTACAAGGAACCCTTAAAGTTTCGCCAAGCCCGTCTATTTGTCCGTCTGTTCGCAGCACAGCGCAGAGATTATTGCTACTAAAGAACTGTATTTTGGCAAGGTTTTGCACATTAATTACGCCGGAAAAGTTCTACAGCAAAATTTTGATAAAAACTATTATTTTGGGTAAGGTTTTGTGACGATGGAATCTTGAAATAAATCCTTAAACGGCAATGTAATTACAGGCGAGTTATGAGTTAAATAAAGGTCGTCGCTCACTTATCTACCCGGCACCCGACCAGCACCGCCTCGTTGCTAGGCGTCCACTCGTTGTTGACTTCGTGATGATATCACGCCTACGGGTGGCTTGTCGGCAGCACGAGCGGCAAACGCGATTCGTGATCGCGCTGATGATCCGCGCTAAACTGTGTTACGTGTTACTATTACTAGTGCACGCGGTAACTTAGTGCCAACTAACCGAGCGTGGTTTGTCGTCAGCGCGGGTCAATTTCACTATGTACCGTCAATTTCACCATATAACGACTATGTAACGATACAAGAAACTACTTAGCAGCTCAGGTCCCGCGCATTTACCGTCCGCGCTGGCGGTATGCGTTCATTCAATCACTCTCAACCGCACGAGGCGAGGCGGTGCTGGTCGGGTGCTGGTCGGGTGCTGTGTTGATAAGTGAGCGACGACCCTTAATCGTTTATTAGAGCCGGACGTCCCTACAGCTGCCGATTGTGTCCCGCCGTCAACGCGCGGCGCGGGCGCAGGTTTCCAAAACAACTTTTTGCTTGTATTCGTTTTGTTGCTACATTGCCTTACTTGGCTGCATTGTGCAGTGGGAAAATCTTTATTCATGGGATAATTTGTTACTTGAACTGAGTATTTTTTTTCTAGATTCAGCTTATGGCTCTTATGAAAAGTCAAGACTTAAGACTACCACCGATTTGAAAGGCACATTCTGCTGAGAAAAGCCAGCAATAAACTCAGCAGTTGCTCTTTTCAAAAGTGTTACACTTTAACTTAACTATAAAGTAGACAACTGCAGCACCATACAACTTTGACATGAAATTGCTAACTGTAAACAGGCTTTCCAAATTCCCTGCTTGATAATCTTTGCCATATTTTTTGTGCTGAAATATTTAAAAGAAGCGTTGGATAGAAAGTTGCATAGAATAGAACTAAGAAACTTTGTGAAAGTTTCAGTCTCGGAATGAGAGTCAAAAGATATTTGAGATAACGTCTATAAATCAGATAAGTAAGACATCAGTAAAATAGATAGGCACTTAAATAAAATTATGATTTTATATGTAATGGGGATTTAAATTGAAGTTTCTCTTCTTCTTGGTCCCACACTTCATTCAAGGTTCATAAAGTGCCTTCGCGGTGTTATTAACTCCCTTCCACTCTGTAAATGTGTGCTTTTTAATTGCGGTTGTAAGTGAAAAGCCATTGAGTGACTTGATCTTAAGGGTAGAACTGTCAAACCCGCATTTTGTGTAAAGAAATGAAGTGGTTTTGACAGTTGTTACTTGTTCGTTCTATCCATTGTTTCTCATTGCCTCTGGAAATGTCAAAAATATAGAATAAGGCAGCTGGTCAGACTAACGGCTTCAGCCGCGTTGTCTTTTTCTTTCCACCTTGGCTAAAACTATATTGTGTTTGTTCAAGTTAATAATTTGAAATTTATAAGCGTCTGATAAAAAATGCGTGGAGAGTGGAGCCGTGACCTTGGCACCGAAGCTAATGTAAATACAGTCCGGACACGTAGCGAACGCGAAAACCTGAGCTTAGTCACTCGCCGCGAAAAGCTTTCGTGAGTTCAATGGCCATAGAACGTCTTCTGAGTCCCGTCCATAGTCGACTTCTGTACCGAGTGTAGGAAGTGGAGCTTACTGATTTTATTTATAGAGTTTGCCGCTCGCACGCGTCGCTTGCGCAGCGCCACTGGTGACCGGAAGGCTGGAAGTTATCTCGGCCAACAAATAAGTTTGGCCATTCATCGGGGTAATGCAGCCAGCGTACTGAGTACATTTCTTCGTTTTTTTATAGTTTGTTTTTCCGGGAATGGAACATCCTTCGTTTTTTCGGGGCAAAAGTATCCTATGCTACTTTCTAGATCTTCAAAATCAAATTGATCCGTTATTACGTTGCTGATTTTGATTGTTGTTGATTAAAGGACAAACTAACAAATAAACCCACCAAAAGTATCGATAGCTTTTTCGTTTCCCTAGATCGAAGTGGCCAGACAACCTTCCTTAACTTTCCTACGATTATGTTCGGTTAATATCTCCAATTATAATCGCATTTTCCGTTGCGTCGGTAACAACGGCGTACACAGCTGGAAAGCGAGACTTTCTTTATAGTCCTATCACATTAGATTTATCGGATAATTGTTCCATACAAATCCTTATGTGGCCACATGATTTATGAAGCTCTTTATAAACTCACAAGATAATATTGTATAATATATTCTCGTAATATATCTTGTCTCATAATAATTGGTATGTAATCATAATAAAAATTAACTTAAACCATCAATTTCTTTCAAACGCCTCTACGAAGTATATCAATTATGCCTACAAAATTTGAAGAGTTCCATCGATTTCTCCAGAATCCCATCATCAGATTCTGATCTGATGACAATGGGACCACCTGGGAAGGATACCCTTTCAAACAAAAAAAGGATTTTCCAAATCGGTCCAGGCGTCTCCGAGTAATCGGGGAACATACATAAAAAAAAAGATTCCGACTAATTGAGAACCTCCTTTTTTGGAAGTCGGTTAATAAATCTATGAAGCAGACTCTACAATCTCTTCATATTTAAAGACAAAGACATTTTTCTAACTAGCTTTTACCCCCGCGACTTCGTCCGCGTGGAATTAGATTTTGGGGTGGAATTTTCAAAAACTGTGACACCACGTACTTCTTTATTTTTAACTGAAAGCTCTAATACCAACTTTGATGGAAACAGCTTGAAAAATGACGGAGTTTCATATAAACTTCCATCCCCTATTTAAACCCCTTAGGGGTGGCATTTCCAATAATCCTTTCTTAGTGTGCGCCTACGTCATAAAAGGAACCAACTGTAAAAATTTCAAGTTTCTAACTTCAGTAGTTTAGGCTGTGCGTTGATATCTCAGTCAGTCAGTCAGTCAGGACTTTGAATTTTATATATATCTAGATAGATAAAGTGATGCTATGGAAAAACTAATAAACGAAGCTATGGAAGCACAATGAAAAAGTCAGTCTTCATTAAACAATAACGCATAATAGAGACGTTAGTCTTCATTATGCTTACGAGTATGCCCTTCCATAGGCTCTTCTGATGGCATCAGTCAGTGTTTTCACTCCGTGGCCGGCCCAGCTTTCTCAGGCGGTAACTCGACGGAGCGTTGCGTCACGCCCCACCGGCCGGCCCTGGGAAATGACCGCTTTTTGTGCAGCTTTGCAGTCGACACCTTCGATATTACTTGTCTGAATAGGAATGACAATTTTTTTTTATATGTACTTAAAGTTTTTGAGGTTCCGGAGTAAAACTACAAGGAACCCTTAAAGTTTCGCCAAGTCCGCCCATCTGTCCGTCTGTACTCTGTCCGTCTGTCCGCAGCACAGCGCAGAGACTATTGGTACTAAAGAACTGTAATTTGGCAAGGTTGTGCACATTAATTACGCCGGAAAAGTTCTACAGCAAAATTTTGATAAAAACTATTATTTTGGGTAAGGTTTTGTGACGATGGAATCTTGAAATAAATCCTTAAACGGCAATGTAATTACAGACGAGTTATAAGTTAAATTAAGGTCGTCGCTCACTTATTAACCCGGCACCCGACCATCACCTTCGTTGCTAGGCGTCCACTCGTTGGTGACTGGTGGCCCTCGTGATGATATCACGCCTACGGGCGGCTAATCGCAACCACAAGCGGCAAGCGCGACTCGTAATCGCGCTGATGATCCGCCCAAAACTGTGTTACGTATTACTATACCTAGTGCACTATTACTAGTGCACGCGGTAACATAGTGCCAACTAATCGAGCGTAATTTGTCATCAGCGCGAGTCAATTTCACTATGTTACGACTATGTAACGATACAAGAAACTACTTAGCAGCTCATGTCCCGGGCGTTTACCGTCCGCGCTGGCGGTATGCGTGACTATTCAACCACTCTCAACCGCACGAGGCGAGGCGGTGCTGGTCGGGTGCTGTGTTGATAAGTGAGCGACGACCCTTAATCGTTTATTAGAGCCGGACGTCCCTACAGCTGCCGATTGTGTCCCGCCGTCAACGAGCGGCGCGGGCGCAGGTTTCCAAAACAACTTTTTGCTTGCATTCGTTTTGTTGCTACATTGCCTTACTTGGCTGCATTGTGCAGTGGGAAAATCTTTATTCATGGGGTAATTTGTTACATGAACTGAGTATTTTTTCTAGATTCAACTTATGGCTCTTATGAAAAGTCTCAAGACTCAAGACTACCACCAGTTCGGAAAGCACATTGTGCTGAGAACAGCTGGCAAAAACTCAGCAGTTGCTCATTTCAAAACAAAAGTGTTATACTTTAACTTAACTATAAAGTGGACAACTGAAGCACCATGCAGTCATGAAAATGCTTTCAAAAGGCTTTCCAAATTCTCTGCCATATTTTTTGTGCTGAAATATTTAAAATAAGCCTTGGATAGAAAGTTGCATAGAATAGAACTAAGAAACTTTGTGAAAGTTTCAGTCTCGGAATGAGAGTCAAAAGATATTTGAGATAACGTCTATAAATCAGATAAGTAAGACATCAGTAAAATAGATAGGCACTTAAATAAAATTATGATTTTATATGTAATGGGGATTTGAATTGAAGTTTCTCTTCTTCTTGGTCCTAACACTTCATTCAAGGTTCATAAAGTGCCTTCGTGGTGTTAGTAATTCCCTTTCACTCTTTCCGCTAATCGGCTTTTTAATTGTGGTTGTAATAAGTGGAAAGCCAGTGAGTGAATAGATCTTTAGGATAGAACTGTCTAACCCGCATTTTGTGTAAAGAAATGTGGTTTTAACAGTTCTTAGTTCTATCCTTTGCCTCTTTTTCTCATTGCCTCTGGAAATATCAAAAATATAGAATAAGGCAGCTGGTCAGACTAACGGCTTCAGCCGCGTTGTCTTTTTCTTTCCACCTTGGCTAAAACTATATTGTGTTTGTTCAAGTTAATAATTTGAAATTTATAAGCGTCTGATAAAAAATGCGTGGAGAGTGGAGCCGTGACCTTGGCACCGAAGCTAATGTAAATACAGTCCGGACACGTAGCGAACGCGAAAACCTGAGCTTAGTCACTCGCCGCGAAAAGCTTTCGTGAGTTCAATGGCCATAGAACGTCTTCTGAGTCCCGTCCATAGTCGACTTCTGTACCGAGTGTAGGAAGTGGAGCTTACTGATTTTATTTATAGAGTTTGCCGCTCGCACGCGTCGCTTGCGCAGCGCCGGTGTTCAGAACTTCACAGCGGCCAGCAGTCAGTGCTTCTCTGGACGCCGACGCGAACGGAGCTCCGTGCGGTCGATCTCCGGTATTATCGCGACCGCGGTGCGCAGTCTCGAGTGCTGAAGGTGTCAGTGATAACTGCGATACCGCTCCGCCAATCGCCGTGGCGTAAGCGATAAACTATCAGCAGTGCGAGTCGATCTGTGTCGAATCGAAATTTTTCACGCGAGCGTCCCGTAGACCGTAATAAACGAGTGCTTTTTTCTGTTACACGGGATTCTGTTGCTATAATTACATTATTCTGGTGTGAGGTTATTGTGAGTGAAGGGTTGGAGCATGAGGCCCAAGGAGGAGGTGGACGCGAAGGTCCAGACGGGGACCTTCATTCTGTCCGAAAAGATAGATGACACCAAGTCGAAGAAGAGCGAAAAGGAGATGAAGAAGGAGATGAAGAGGCTTGAAAAAGAGAAGCAGGAGCGCGAGAAAAGGGAAAAGAAGGCGAGGGAGAAGGAAAAGGAGAAAGAAAAGCAAGCGAAAAAAGGTTAGACTTTTTTCATTAGAAAGAGGAGTGTTCGGTTCACTTATATGTTTCTTTACTTTACTATAATAATACGTATTTTTTTATCTCAAAAAAGTGAAAGTGCTCCAGTAGTAATCTGATGAAAATCTTTGGAATAAGAGAATGGAACTCTTCAAAGAACAACGACGAATCATTCTCAGTACAGTCAATAGTCTAAATACATTTCCAACTCATTGCCGCTATACTAGTGGACTCGGTTTAGTCTTGAATGAGGGGGGAGGGCGGCCATAGTCCAGCAGTCCATAGGCCAATTACGTACATAGAAAACTCTCAGGTATACAGGTTTCCTCAGGATACCCAACTCCTTAGCAACTTACAGCAGATATAGTGTGCTTGGCCTCATTAGAATTGTCTCAATGAGTAGGTAACACCTACTAGATAGATGATGATCAAGGGTCGAGGAGAAGGATCTGATGATGGAGAAGAAAACTGGGTAACAGTACGTCAAGCATAAATTCACATATCGGGGATGTTTTAAATTTTCAATTTACTTGTTAATATGCATACTTGAATATTTAATCGTCATACGTAGCAATCATTTTGAGACAATTCCACAGCCGGTTAGAGTTTTTAAACTTTTTCTTGTAAATAATGTGAAGGATATAATGTAGTGTGTTCGCGCTATCGTGATGTCATCTGGCTCAATTATAGAGGTTACGTCGAGCCCGTATGACGACTGCGTCGAGGCAATAAAATTCTTCGCTTCTCACAATTTAAATCTATTGTTGTTTAGTGTGAGACCGTGATGTCTCAGTGGTTGGAATGGAATGCGTGGATCACTCATAAGAAAAGCTGCATTTTTAAGTTTACTCTTTATGAACTTATCTGCCTACCAAACCGGTTTAGTTTACTTTATGATTTTAATATCTACTTCCCGAGCCAGTGGCAGAGTCATGACGTGTCATAAGAGCCACAGTTTGGCCTATGTGAAGTAAATAATTTTGAATTTGGAATTTGAAAACGATGGTCATTATGCCTGCGTTACACAAATTGGATAGGGAGTGAGTGAAATCAAGCGTTACCAAAAAGTGAAAGGTTGATGAAGAAAAAAAAATATAAATCACGTCAAAACCACGTCGATCCGTAGACGTGATTGAAGGGCAAACCAACAAACAAACACTTTTGCATTTATAAGAATCCATCACGTCATTACTAATGGAATTGACTGATGCCAGATTTTATCGTGCAAGCTCTAAAATAATGCTAATCTTGACAACCTCGTTGGTCTAGAGGTTGGCATCTTTGTTGCCAAGGTCCTGGGTTCGATCCCGAGCAATGTAACACTCGTATCTCGGAGAGCAAGTAAAACAGAGTCCTGCGCCTCCGATCGTGTCGGATTTCCGCCCCATCGCACTATGAGAGTGGGGGAATAGAGAGCGCATTCGTGTCTTCGCACTATAATATTTCCCGCGCAGATGGCTTATCTCTGTGGAGATTGGGCGCCGACACCGGATTCAGTTGGGAAACATAAATACCTATTATTATATAAGAGATTCCTGTGAATTGATTAGTGACCTTAATAAACTGATGATTTATTAATGTTACATCATTAGCGGCCTTGACAATAATTGTTATAATCAAATATTTTTCTTTCACAATCATAAATATAGTAGTACCTATAAGTCCTTATCACTGAGTCAATATTAAATTTAGAATTATGTGCTGCTCACTTTACTTCACACTTTTCGCCAGGTATTTGTGACTAGTATACTAGTAGATCCATCAAATTATCTGTTCTATTGATGGAGTCAGTAGTGAAGTACTGCCACTTAGGAAATTAACGAGGAAATTACTACTGCATTTTCGTATCATTGTAAGGCACTCGCAGTAGAAAGAACTGCCAGTAGCAATGATCACGAACACTTGGTCAGTGGAATGAAATAAAGTTGCGGCCTTAGTTCCAATTATAATTGACATGGGCTTCTTTTAATCCCAGACTTTTTGTCACGCTTCCCTTCTGAAAGTATAGGACGTGCGATTAAAAAACTGTCGGAGCCTCTGCCACGTTTGTAATATGGCTAGGGCGACAGGTCCTGAACTATACCCACGCCAAAAATCACGGCGCTCCGCAGCTCCGTTGTAGCGTGATTGAAGGACAAACCAACAAACTAACACACTTTCACAATTTTAAAATATTAGTAAGATTTATTATATTTGATTAGAAGGGCAGTGCCAGTAGATGATTTTTCATCCTCACTAATATTAAAAATGCGAATTTTTTGATTTTTTGCATTTCGAATTAATATGGTGACAAAGATTTATGATTTCTTGTTGCGATTCTTGCAGACCTATCTCTAGCAATGGATGTAAAAACTAAGAGGCGCAATTCTTTTCAATGTAGCAATAATACTGTATAGATCAAGATTCGGTATGCAAATGGTAAAACAAAACTAAACACGAATGTTAAAACTAGAACAAAATTAATTACCGAATTCCGTAAAATAAAACCAGTACACCAAACGGCTCGTAAACTGATTTGTAATACGAATAAAACACGTACGCGAGTGAAATGTATTCAAGTTTTGCAGATAACGATAAGTTTGATACAGTACAACCAACTTATCTGTTCAGGTGGACATATTATTGTTTTCTCATGTTATGTAAGGAACTCATAATTTGCACACTAATTTATTAGTTGAATGTGTCAGGGCAAAATAGTTTTAAGACCAAATAGTATACTTACCTAATAAATAAATAAATAGTTTTACCGCATTCTGGCAAATAAATTCTCTTTCCTTTTGTATTTTATAGTAATTTATAACTTACTAGTTGATAGCTGATGCTGGCGATTTCGTCCGCGTGCATTTACTTTTTAAAATCCCGCGGGAACTCTGATTTTCCGGGTAAAAAGTCACTACGTCACTCTCTAGGTCCTGTACTATACCCATGCAAAAAATCCTCCCCCCTCCCTCCCTCCCTGACGAGTTCAGGGAGGGTTTGACGACCTCCCTGGCGCAGTGGTGAGCGCTGTGGTCTTATAACTGGGAGGTCTCGGGTTCGATTCCCGGCAGGGGCAATTTAGGAATTTATAATTTCTAAATTGTCTCTGGTCTGGTCTGGTGGGAGGCTTTGGCCGTGGCTAGTTACCACCCTACCGTCAAAGACGTGCCGCCAAGCGATTTAGCGTTCCGGCACGATGGCGTGTAGAAACCGATTAGGGGTATGCACTGCTATACCCCTTCCAAGTTAGCCCGCTACCATCTTAGACTGCATCGTCACTTACCATCAGGTGAGATCGCAGTCAAAGGCTAACTTGTCATCGAATAAAAATAAAAAAAAATAATAAAATAAATCACTTCAATCCGTAGCTCTATTCCAGCGTTATTGAAGGACAAACCAACAAACAAACACACTTTCGCATTTATAATACATATTAGTAAGGATTTCTTAGTATTTCACTATCTGGATTTTGAAACGTACTTTGCTTTTATTCCGAGAAAATGGTTTATTTTAAAATGGGACAAGTTTAATGGTGTAGAGTATACAAATTAACTCAATGTTTGCTGGTAATAGTACAAGTCGTTAGTAAAACTCATTCACGATAAATAGAACATTACTTTGATCGGGCGATAAGAAATATCCCGGTTAAAACATTGTGTATAGCTACTGGAAAGAAAAGAAAGTAGAATGTTTAGCAATAAAAGTATTTAAATCCTCAGCAAATTCCTGAAAAGCTGACATTCATGGGCGGCGGTAATCACTTAATATCAAGTGACCTGCCTGCTACTTTGCTCGCCGTTTATATAAAACAAATCTTGGGAGGCAATGATCCCGTTGATCCCGTCAACCACAAGTCTCTTCCACTAATTTTCGCCCAGAAGTAGCTCTAGATTTAACAAATCTTAGTAAAAAAACGTCTCAACTGGTTGTTTTGGAAACAGAATTTTTTAAAACAAAAGCAAAGAAGGCCAACTGTGGCTTTTATGAGAAATTAGATTTTACCTACCTAATAAAAGCGAAACCCCAAACTTGCAAGATGTAGTATCTTGAATGGAGAATAGAGGAGACATGCTTCGAGAGAAAACAAAGAAGTAGACCAAGACTATTACTGAATGGAGAGTGAAAAAGGAGTAAAGCTTTTAAAATAAAAATCAATTTGAAAGATACAAGGAGAAGCAAAAATTATTGTTACGCTTGTGATGTGGAGTCACGCTCCGCACATCCAACTAATTGAGTCCGGTTTATGAAATATGTAAATTCAATGTCAGCCCAAAGAATTTAAGTATGTTTTTATCACTCATTGTTTAAACATTATAAGTAAAAATATATCTTCGCTGAGTGATTCAGCTGCGGGAATGAATAATCAAATCCAATACTTAATTAAAAAAATTTGTTAAATTATATTTTTTAAAGAGTGTTTCATTTTATGCGATAGCATAGCACATAATTGTAGTTCTAAGTTGGGGCTTCCAAGATGCTGGAGTCACAATCTCGCACTGGACATTGCAAACCCACCACTAGGTAGACAAAAGACATCAAACGAGTCGCAGAGAGCCGCTGGATTTACGCGGATAAAGAAAAGAAGATGTGACATCACAAAAGTATCCAATGTATGAACCGACTGAATGTCTTAGACTAGCTAAAGGAGAACACAATATAGATTTCTTCTGACGAGGGTCTGATTCTAGCATCGGATAGAGATTAGAATATTTTTTAACCGACTTCCAAAAAGGAGGAGGTTATCAATTCGGCCGGTATCTTTTTTTTTTTTTATTCAAATAAACTAACGAAGTGCTTCCGAATCGTCAAGTTAATCTACCACTGCTTCGGAATGCCATTCCAAGCGAGAAGAACCAGCAAGAAACTCGGCGGTTGCTCGTTTTAAAATATTATGTTGTATAGCAATGTACCATTCCCGGTAAATCGAAGAAATCACGTTGAAATGTTTACGTTTGCTTCTTGCTGGGCTATATCCACACATTAAACCGTAAGATCTGTTGTGTTATGCTCCATTCCCGTCGAAGTCGTCACTGCAGCCATCCAAGTTACTCCAGGAGCCTAGCAGACCGCCCAGGTTACCGAGAACTTCCTAAAGTGAGGTAGGGGATCCCAGGTGATTCCTACATGCATGCACCGACTGAAATGTTTACGTATGGGAACTGAAAAGAACAAAGACAAAGCGAGAAAACTCGCTGCTGGCACACCAAAGCTGTGTTCTTTCTCTAGGGGTTCAAAATGAAATGAAATAAAAATCACTTTATTAAACATCATTGTGATATTCTTGGAACAAAAGACGCTTGAAATGTTTTGTCCCACGAATCCACACTTCATTTCATTTCACTTCATGATTAAACCACCCGGTTTCTCTTTCAATAGCTTCATTTGCAAAACGCCATTTCCATTAAAACGCGAGATCGTGTGCTGTTGTATTCTTCGTGTTCCGTACAGTGTACCATTTGTAGTATAATTTATTATAATTATAAAAATAACTGGTTTTATAACGTCGTTTATTGTAGATTTGCACATGGAACATAATATATGTATAATTTATTAGTGTACGATGAAGAAAAAAAAGAATCGATCGGGAATGACAAATGTCATTTTAAATGTCACTTTTTAGAAATTGTTAGAAACTTGGATTGCGTTTAAAAATTGACCTTATACGACTTGAAATTAATTTTATATTTGCTTTTGACGAAAGCTTCATTCGAGAGATCCATTGGTATTTGGTTCGTTACTGCTTGATTGAAGGACAAACAAACAAAGCTTTCGCATTTTATATAATACCTGTCAGTAGAGATATTTTTAATTTTGTAAATCTAAAATAATATTACAAGTTTAAAATGAAATCGAAATGCTATTGAAAATTGCTCTAGATTAGCAGTGATAGGTATAGTATAACAATTCAAACGTCACTAAACCAATTTGTCAACATGAGATGGTATGGTAGCGTACTATACACATGCGATTACGGGATTTGTGCGATGTTTTGCATACAGTTGTCTGGGCGTCACGCGTGCATGAATTGCTCGAGAAATTACCGTCTTGCTCGAGCAGTATCAGGGAGCTGGTCATTCGAGCGGCTTTCGTTGGCTCGAGACACGCCCTTTCATTTCCTGTACGCTGCCTGAGTTGCGTGTGTCTGCGCCTTTCCCTACTTTCTGTTTGGTGAACTTTAAAATTATACTAACGCGCACTAAGCGCTTTAAGTCTTCATTCCTGATCCGCACGGCTGCACGGCTAGGGTCTGGAATGCTCTTCCAAGATCTGTGTTTCCTAACACGTACAATTAGGGTATCTTTAAAACAGGAGTGAATAGGCACCTTCTAGGCAAACGCGATACACCTTAGACCACATCATCACTTTCCATCAGGTGTGATAGTGGTCAAGCGTGTGCCTATAATGTATGCGCGCAAGATCGCTTCACTTCCTACTCTATCGCGATGCATTCCAAGATTTGACCATGCATCATCAAATCATCCTACTGTTATAAAAGCGAAAGTTTGTGAGTAATGATGGATGGATGTTTGTTTCTCCTTCACGCCACGAATAAACCGATTTGGCTGTTTGGAATAGAGATAGCTTATACCTAGACGCATGGTACGCCCAGGTGCATAGGCTACATTTTATCCTCGAAAATTAAATGGATCCCGCGGGAATTAAAATTATGTATTTTATTTGAATTCTATTTTATGTAAATTTTGTATTTATCGGCACCAAAATAATGAAACCAGCTCCTATACGACACATAGCTGCTATAAGTTGTCGAAGGTTTGACTAGTTCGTAGATCCTGCTTGCAGCATCAACTCAAAGTTACCGTTATTGCCGTTTCAACTTAGTATCAACTTTTAGTACCTTTGAAGTTGACTTGACCAGCGGAAGTAATAAAAATATTAATTAACTAAGCTCCTTACATCAGCTGGGAAAAGAGCTGATATACATTAAGCTAAACAGATTTTAACAAGCTTAGTTAGGAACATAATGAGGGCTGGATACCCCATGGCACATGTCTGTCAATGGTTAGAATTCCATAAATCAAGGGCAATACAAAGGCAATGTTAAGTTAACGTGAGCAGTTGAAATAAACACCGCAGTGTTAGTGTCTGTTCCTTGTCAAACTCGAGATTTGTTTACTGCTAATTATTGTACCGGATTTGGCACACTAACTGTTATTGTTTGGTTTATCTATTCCAGGATTAAATCGAATTTCAAACCTTAAGATAGGGATATTATTAGCAAAGTTGTAAGTGTCGCATTACAAAATATATACGGGATACAAAATCCAAAGTTATTTAAGACCAAAAAGTGTTTAAAGTACACTGTAGATGAGTCAAGTGCGATGTCAACGGCAGTAACTGTAAGTTGTACAGCGATCCGAAGTCGAGTCACGCGTCAGTTTCACTGGCCGTTGCGAGTGATTGATGCCATCACCGTGCCTATGAAAAACACTGTATCTGCTCAATATACTAGCATCATAACATGATACATTACACTTGATATTATGATGCCGTTCACAGTTGGAAGATGTAATCCTACTAATATTATGGATAATAAAAACACTGCACTGTTATCTACGTGTGTTTTAGAAATACACTTCTTTTCATCATTTAAGACTCCTGTAAGGTCGAATAAATTGTAGTTTCCATACCTACGTAGTTTTGCCATATTTAGATATAGTTCTCGCATTTCAAGAGGGCGCGTGAGCTTTACTTGTGATTCCGTCGTGTAATAGCACATTACGTAAGTGTGCGTGCCTGTCAGGAGCCTAGGTGGGAGCGGTCAGGCGCAAACAAGCTCTCGCTCACACTTTGTAATATATAATTTGTGTGTGGACACAACCATGAGTGACGCGCCCTCGTGAATTGCAAGAACTTATAGTTGCAACTCTTCTATACCGCTATTGGCTAAAATACATAATTCAGTCAAAAACGTACCTACTTCTATCGTAATGCTAATTGCTATACATAGCCGTTCCAGATTATTAGAACAGTGCTAGGTAATTTCCCGGACAAATCCTTGATTGCTGGAAACATAACAATCAAGAGGAAATGAATAACTAGTTCTGCTTTTGTCATCAAACATTAGCATTACCTTCATTATCTTACGTTTGGCAAGTTTTCCTTATCTACGAGTGCGATTTTGTCATATTTAAACTCTGGGAAAGAACCTACCTTCGGAAAACTCAATGATTTTATACCCGACTACGGCAAAGCCAAAAGGAATGTTTAACCGACTTCCGAAAGGAGGAGGTTCTCAATTCGTCATGTCATTTGACAATGAAGTACATACCCAAGGAGCAAAGTTGAATTCTAATAAGACCAGACCTCTTATAATCGTTCTAAAATAGCATTGAATATATCCTTAAACCCTATAACGGCTCATAATAAGAGAGTTTGATCATTCTTATAAGTTAGCAAGGTACGCGTTAATACAGCCACATAATATGACTACTATAAAACCTTGAAGTAAGATTACTCTTATAAATGTTCGTTTCATTGCTTATTAGCCATATAATATTTATGGCCACATAAAGGTTTTAACAAAGTCTTTTAATCTTATTAAAGTAATATTTAAAGTAGCTATGAAGATTTTACCCGTATAAAAGTCTTTTAAAAAGCGTCTATATAATAAATGAATACTTGTTGTTTACATGGCTTTTAGAAAACTCCAAGTAATCAGTAGTCACTAATATAGTAATTATAAGAATATGATTCTTAAGATTATTATATTCATAACTTTTACATAACCAAGTCAGCCATTTTGAAGAAATATACATAACATTAACTGGAATATTATCAAATAGCAACGAAACTGTCGAAAGTGATAGCGGTTCCGTACAATTAAGTTCTTTAATGAAGATGACTAAACAGTCACATATGTTTTCCGAAGAAGAATGTTTGGAATACAGCAGTGACACAGAAATGAATAATGATTGTATAAATTACTAGAAGCCCGCGCCGACTTCGTCCGGGTTGAAAATTAAATATTTGTTCTTGTGAGCTTCTTATAGGAGACGATTGTCAATAAGATCACCACAGGAACCACACGAATATCCCGCACCGATACCCGCCACCGTGCCCCGCCGCGCCAGCCGGCACCATTTTATTATTTTGTCGCGCGGAAACATTAATTTTCCGATAACTCCTAAGATATTTATTTAAATTGTATAGTGTAAAGGGCAAATATGTTCTAAATTAAATACTTACGATAATAAACATATTTATTTAGATATAGATTGACATCACATCGGTTAAAGAAGCTTCGAAAATAATTCATTATTTTTAATCAAAATTTGAAAGATAGAAATGGTTACTGTAAGTTATCCTTAGAATATAGACATATGCTATCGCGGACTTTTTTTTAGAACTCTTTAAGAGGAACAATTCACCCATACATCATTTTCATCCAATAACAGTATATGACCCAGCGCACGCCTTGAAAACGTTTAAGAGTCAAAAAAATTTCCGACTTCTTTAACAAATTTGCACATGATATCTAGCCATAATACATTTATTAACATAATTATAGCCTATAACCATCTGGAATAATGTACCTTTGAAATGGTAAAAGAATTATTGTAATAGGTGCGGTGGTTCCAAAGTTTGCTCCGGACATACATACAAACTCACAAAATTCGCGCTCTCTCTTTATTATAATAGTATAGATGAGGAAAGGGATGCCATTTGTGATAATATAAAATGTAAAGTATGTATTAAGAGTAGAATACCGTTCTGAAATATATTTCATAACTTTAATACACACTTTGTAAAAAATAAAACAAAATATCATAGAATCATGAGCTTTATTTATCATCTTTAATAAATTACAATCCTGAATATTATTAGCTGAAACTGTTAGACAAAAGTATAGTAAAAAAAAATTACTTTCACTATGAAAGACTTGTTTAGATTCATTTACCTACATAATTCGTTTCATTCACAAAATATTAATTTAGTTTCATTTATTTCAGCTAATTTGGATGAGATGTATGTAATTTGTAGGAACATAATTAAATCATCAGTCTTATTAAGATAAATTTAGTAGGAACTTGTCATACTTATTAGTAACTAGTGGTTCGCCCTATTCTAAATAATACCTTGGGCTGTAAGGCAATCAAAGGAGGTGGGTTGATAAGGCCCAAAATCCGCCCCTCATACACTCGAAAAAAAAAGTTCCAGATTCCGACTGTTGTAGTAAGATCTTTGTGGTAGCTAAACTTTTTATAAATGTTTATGATGTTATGTCAATTGATAGAAAAAGATATCAAATAAAAGTCATGTAAAAACTAATATATTATTTTATTAAATAATTCTAATAATTAAATATAACATGGCGCAGTCGGTAATTTAAAAAGAAAAAGGATATAGGTAAGAAATATATAATAAAAAATAATTATAATGGAGAAAGCCAGAATTATAACAGAAAACGGGTCAATAAACCTACCATCAGAAATTAGTTGGCAGGGTTCTATGGCTGAGAATTGGCGGTTTTTCAGGCAGAAATTTGAATTATTCATAATCGCGTCGGGCAATGACGAAAAAAGTCCAAAAACCAAAACCGCATTGCTATTAAATGCAATAGGCGACCGAGGCATTAAGTTATATAATACATTGGCATTTGAGAAAGTCGATCATCGCTTTGATATAGAAAAAGTAATTAAAAAGTTTAGCTACCACAAAGATCTTACTACAACAATGAAAAGTCCAAAAGATGAAATGAGATTGTTAAAAGATTATATATTAAGGGGTTGGCCTGATCACAAAGCGTTACTGCCAGAAATAGTAAGGTCATATTGGCATGTAAGAGATAGTTTGACTTATAAATCAAATTTAATATTCAAAGGAAAATGTTTAGTGGTGCCACCTGAATTTAGAAAAGAAATGCTGGGGCGTGTACATTTTCCACATTTAGGCATAACCAAAACATTGTTACGGGCAAATGATGCTATGTATTGGCCAAGAATGATGTCTGAGATTAGAGATATGGTTTCAAAATGTGAAACATGTATTCTTTTTAGTAATAATAATAAAAAAGAAACTTTAATGCCTCATGCTGTACCAGAATTACCTTGGGAAAAAGTAGGTGTAGATTTATTTCAATTAAATGGAGGTAATTATATGATTGTGATAGATTATTATTCAAAGTTTCCTGAGATAGATTTTTTAAGATGTACTACAAGCGAATTTATTATTGATAAATTGAAACAGATTTTCAGTCGTCATGGGATTCCAAATGAGTTATTTAGTGATGGAGGGCCGCAATTTTCTAGTGACAATTTTAAGAATTTCGCTAGAGACTATGATTTTAAACACACCATGTCAAGTCCAGAATATGCTCAATCAAATGGCATGGTGGAACGTGAGATACAAACAGTAAAGAGGCTACTTAAGAAAGCTTTATATGATAAGAAGGATCCATATTTAGTAATGTTAGAATTTCGTAATAGTCCCATTTCAAATGTTATTGCATCTCCGGCTGAGAATTTATTCAACAGAAAGTTAAGAGGTATTATACCTATGGCAAAGAAGGCATTTCTTCCGAGGATTGATAGGAATTTAAGGCGAAATTTAATTCATAGACAAGAAAAGGATAGATACTATTATAATAGGAACAAGGTTAATTTAAGAGAGTTGGAAATTGGAGAACATGTATTTTTTAAAATAAATAGATTTTGGAAAAAAGGAATAGTCAAGGAAAAAGTTTATAATAGAACTTACAAGATAATGGGAGAAAATGGGAGGATGTTTATTAGAAATAGATTTTTTATAAAGCCTTTTAATTTTGTACCTTATTATATTCCGGATGATGATGAGGAATCTGTAATTGCTCCAAAACCTTCTTTATACAAAACCTTACATGGACGTGTGGTTCGACCACCAGTGAGGTATCCCAATTAAAAAAAAAAAAAGGAAGATGTTGTAGTAAGATCTTTGTGGTAGCTAAACTTTTTATAAATGTTTATGATGTTATGTCAATTGATAGAAAAAGATATCAAATAAAAGTCATGTAAAAACTAATATATTATTTTATTAAATAATTCTAATAATTAAATATAACACCGACAAATTGTAAATGTATTTATATACTTGAAGATATAAACTTTATTTTAATATAAAGTTTAGGTGATAAAAAAAATAGTAAGTTACAGAAAATATTACGCAAAAAGAGAGTGTTTCTTTTATTTTTCATACATTTTCATACATTTTAGTCGTTTTTTAAGCTTTGATTTAATATTTTAGAATGAGGCGCTCCATGAACCAAAATAAATTAATACTCATATAAAAGCTTATAAAAAGGAGCATCATTATCAGTTACGTTTACCATGGTTCATGGAGCGCCTCATTCTAAAATATTAAATCAAAGCTTAAAAAACGACTAAAATGTATGAAAATGTAAGAAAAGTAAAAGAAACACTCTCTTTTTGGGTAATATTTTCTGTAACTTACTATTTTTTTTATCACCTAAACTTTATATTAAAATAAAGTTTATATCTTCAAGTATATAAATACATTTACAATTTGTCGAAATCTGGAACTTTTTTTTTCGAGTGTATGAGGGGCGGATTTTGTTGCCTTATCAACCCACCTCCTTTTACCTTTTAACGCAACACTCATTGTCCAAAAAGAATACAATTTTACGAGGATTAAACGTATTGTTTTATGTTCATTTTTGATAATTTATTATTATTATTTCTAATTGTTTAACTGCGGGATATGACTTGGATTATACAATAGTAATACCAAAGTAAGTACTTATACAAAAGTGTACAAAACTCAAAAAAAAAAGATTTATTTGAAATGCTAAAGAATGATTTATTTGAATTAAATTAAAGCTAAAGTTAAATAAATTATAACAATAAAAATTATAAATAAAAAAATATATATATTATTTACGAGAAAATTTGCAACTATTTAAAGACGACCTACATCTAATACTTGTTGTATTAGGTAGATAATATTCGCATTCATCATCCGGAAAATGATTGTAAATCATGAACTTCCTACAATGTTGACACCAAATAAAAGTGGTGCTATGCCAAGGCCATCTTGAATAACGTAATGAGTTAAAGTCTTCTCTGTTAAGCGTTCTACGTCCATAAAGGCAACCATTTTCTTGTATTCAGCGGTTCTAGGGATAAAAAAAATTATTAGTAGGTAGGTACATTTGGGTATTACTTGATCGTTAAGGAACCCCAAAAATAGCCAATATGGCAAACACATGGCATTGAATATGAGTTTTATAAAGGTGTTAGTTTTATAGAACCCTTGTATGTATTGTGTAAGTTACTTTTGCCCTTATAGTAGCGGTAACAAAGACAAGAAAAAATAATTAATTACTTTTTTCACACTTAAAAGCCTATTTTTGAGGGGGCGTTGAAAATACATCATAAAACATACCATACATTCTCATAAAAATTAATTTCCACACAATTTTCTACATTTAAATAGCACAAAAGCAGGTTTTTAATAAACAAATCAAGTACTTACCTTGTTTACCAAAATGGTTGACCATATTTTAAATATATAATGTTATCACCGGCACGCTATCTGTCAAATAACATGAAAATAATACTTGCTGGAAAATCGCTACGTCGCGCGTCGCTTATAGGAATGATTGCCCTTATTAAAGGATTAGGTACAGCAATTATAAGGACATTGCCGTTGTAAGCGATTTTAATGTAGCAGATATTAGTTTAATAAACTTACTGCTAGCCGTATTAAAACATGTATAAGAAATTCTTAGCTTCTAATAAAGTACTTATATGATACTTATATAGTTGTTAGCTTTATAAGTTGCGCCCAAACCCACACTTATTAACGATAATATGGCTCTTATAAGATATTTTCTTTTAGGCTTATAACCGTTTACAGGACAAATTTTGCTACTTGGGTACTCTATTATACTCTTCGTCGTTCGGAACAAGTTTTTCGCTTGTTTTGTGAGTATATAACTCATCCCTAGTAGAATATCATAGTTATTTGGTTAAAAAAGTCGAAAAAGAGGTAAACGATCCAGCGTTAAGGTTCGGTGATCAGCTAAATAGAGCCGAAAGAAGATCATTTTATTCAAAATCTATTGGTCATAATACTATGAAAAAAAAGGGAGTTACAATTGATCATATTTCTGGCCTGATGCCTGTTTCCAAAACACAATGACGTAAACTTTTTTCAATAGAAAAAAATTGCAAAGTTGCCTCTGCAAATACATGAATTCCCATTTTTCTCAGTTACCATACATTAATTTTTGTAAAATTTAAGTACAATTTGTTTGTCATATTTTACTACAAAAAATGGCAGTTTTAGATTTTTTTTACAGCGACTATTATAATTTAATCTTTTTTTATCACAATTTGTGTCTTGGCCGTTTTATTTCCCAGTAGCGGCTTCTTTGTCACTCGTACTCAATTAGACAGTGATCGCTAAGGCGTGCTGCTAGGTGGACCTGCGCTGCACTGCTCTCGCTCGGCTATCAAATAACATCGCGAAATATAATAATTGAAAATTGTTTTTGTTTTATGTTGAAGAGTATTTTGTATATTTTAGTGAAGTCAAATAGAGTGTACCTAGTTATAAGTTTGTATACAATATATTGTTAATAAATAAACCATAATATAGTTGTAAATAAATAAGTACTATATAAGTAGTAGAAATTTTGAAAATGGGTCCGAAAAAGAAAATGAACAAAATAAAAACAACAAAAGCAGATGGTGATAGTTATAAGTGTCTACCTACCTATTTTTAATTTTATCGTACAGTACGTAAATGTAACGTAAATCGGCTAATCAAATTGTTGTGTGGTACTTTACTATAATGTACCTTATTTTCGTCATTCTTTCTAGTAGAAATTTGGCTCAGTTGGTTTGGTCGCGATTTGATAATTAGAAATTGCAGGTTCGAATCTCAACTACGTTCATTTTGCATTTTCTAAAAAAAGGTTTTATGTTTTTTTTTTTAGGACAAGTGTTTTTTTTTTTTTTCAAAATTAATTATAATAAGTAAAATTGTTTTTGTTTTATGTTGAAGACTATTTTGTATATTTTAGTGAAGTTAAATAGAGTTTACCTATTATTTTGTAAAGGTTTTGCATTATGTAAGGGATCATGAAATATCAATTTCATCATCAATTTTCAATTACTTGAAAAAACGTAATAATTGTGAAGAAATTACGTAAGTTACGTAATTTCTTCACAATTATTACGTTTTTTCAAATTACCTGCGAGATCAAATCAGAAATGAGGAGATCCGTAGGAGAACCAAGTTACCGACATAGCTCTGCGAGTCGCGAAACTAAAGTGGAAATGGGCGGGGCACATAGTTCGAAGAGCTGAAGGTCGTTGGGGTTCCAAGGTGCTGGACTAGCGACCTCACACAGGGAAGCTCAATGTTGGCAGATCCCCCACTAGGTGGACCGACGACATCAAACGAGTCGCATGGAGCCGCTGGATTCAGGCGGCGCAAGAACGAGATCTGTGGAAGTCCACGTAAGAGACCTTTGTTCAGCAGTAGACGTCTATGGGTTGACGAAGAAGAAGGTAAGTATCTAATAATAATGGTGTAATACCCCAGTTCGTCGTACAGTTTGGCTTATCAAACTGTAGTTAGCTTGTTAGGTATATCTATAGTTAGGTAGTTAGGTATAGCTATACTAGACCTTATTTTCGTCGTTTATAGTATTAGACGTTGGGCTTAGTCAGTGTAAGAGAGAGTTGATAGCTAGAAGTTACGGGTTCGGTTCTTCTACCGTGTTTGTTTTGCATTTTCTAAGCGCATTTTTTTAGGACAATAGTATTTTTTTTTTTTCAAAATTAATTATAATAAGTTATATTTAATTTTCAGTCGGAAAAAACGTTTGAAGCTCAGTTCTGAGGAACCATCAACATTGCAAGAGTGAGTAAAGCCTTTGCTCCGAATCTTGCGGGCAGCGGTGCGGCGACGGCGCACTATGGGACGAAATCATATAAACCGTCTCGAAAATCAATAACTTTTTGTTTCTTGACATTTTGATTTGAAAATTTGTACACGTATTATTGAATGTATAAGCTACTAGAAAAATGAAACACGAGTATTTTAAAGATAATATTTATTTCGTGAGAGCATGTCAAAAATCAAATTATTTAATTTTCCATAAGTACTAAAAATTGAATTATAATACTTAAAATTATTTCATTATTAATAATTATTGTCATTTTAGTTATTTCATTAAAAATAAGTACTAGTTAAATAATAAGAATGATCTTATATACATAATAAAAAATTTTTTTCACCCATGGTTTCGTGTAGAGGACAAAAATTCATTCGGAGGAAAAATATGGAGAGAGCTGATGATTGAGGATTTCGGAGACGGTTGAGGAGCACCGGCCAGGGTATCGAAGATAGGTAGGGGGTGTTCAACCAAATGTCACTCGAAACCTCATCCAATTGGCAGAGAGCCGAACAAAAACTCCAAAATGGCAAATTCAAGATGGCGGCCATACAAATTTCGTCGGTGCCTATCTCGGAGACTATAAAAGATGGAAGAGTGGTTTCTTGGAAAAAGATGATCAGTACTTGAAGGTCTACTTGATGAATAGAAAAAAATTCAAGATGGCGAAATTAATTTTTTTCATATACAAAATATATGCAAGACTGTTAGGATTCTTTTTCAGAATTACCGATGATTTCAAATAGGACAAAAATTCATTCTTAGAAAAAATATGGAAGAAGCTGATGATTCAGGATTTCGAAGACGGGTGAGGAGAACGGCCAGGGTATTGAAGATAGGTGGAGGTTGCTCAAACAAAAATCACGCGAAACCTCATCCAATTGGCAGGGAGCTAAAAAAAAACCAAAATAGCGGAATCAAGATGGCGGCCATATAAATTTCGTCGGTGCCTATTTGACAAAGAATAAAAAATCGAAGAGTGGTTTTTTAGTAGAAAATGATCAAGCCCTGAAAGTCTAAGAGCAGAAAAACCGCGGTCTACTAGTTAATATATATATAGCTACTCGTGCTGATTCACTGATTCACTCACTCAGTCACTGACTCATTGATCACCTCTCCTGTAAAATTTTGTATGGAAAAAAATTTTTTCACGCATGGTTTCGTATAGAGGACAAAAATTCATTCGGAGGAAAAATATGGAGAGAGCTGATGATTGAGGATTTCGGAGATGGCTGAGGAGCACCGGCCAGGGTATCGAAGATAGGTGGGGGGTGTTCAACCAAATGTCACTCAAAACCTCATCCAATTGGCAGAGAGCCAAAAAAAACCCAAAATGGCGGATTCAAGATGGCGGCCATACAAACTTCGTCGGTGTCTATCTCGAAAACTATAAAAGATGGAAGAGTGGTTTCTTGGCAAAGGATGATCAGAACTCAAAGGTCTACTTGATGAATAGAAAAAAATTCAAGATGGCGGAATTAATTTTTTCCATACAAAATATATGCAAGACTTTATGCGGCGCCTTTTCAAAATTTCTGATGGTTTCGTATAGAGGACAAAAATTTATTTGGAGGAAAAATATGGAGAGAGCTGATGGTTGAGGTTTTCGGAGACGGGTGAGGAGCACGGCCAGGGTATCGAAGATAGGTGGGGAGTGTTCAAACAAAAGTCACTCGAAACCTCATCCAATTGGCAGGGAGCTGAAAAAAATCTCCAAAATGGCGGATTCAAGATGGCGGCCATACAAATTTCGTCGGTGTCTATCTCGGAGACTATAAAAGATGGAAGAGTGGTTTCTTGGAAAAAGATAATCAAGACCCAAAGGTCTACTTGATGAATAGAAAAAAAATTCAAGATGGCGGAATTTATTTTTTCCATACAAAATATATGCAAGACTTTATGTGGCTCTTTTTCAAAATTTCTGATGGTTTCGTAGAGAGGACAAAAATTCATTTGGAGAAAAAATACGGAGAGAGCTGATGGTTGAGGATTTCTGAGACGGGTGAGGAGCACGGCCAGGGTTTCGAAGATAGGTGGAGGGTTCTCGAACAAAAGTCACTCGAAACCTCATCCAATTGGCAAGGAGCTGAAAAAAATCCAAAATGGCGGATTCAAGATGGCGGTCATATAAATTTCGTCGGTGCCTATCTTAGAGAATGTACAAGATGAAATAGTGGTTTTGGAAAAAGATGATCAAGATCCGAAGATCTACTTGGGGAACAGAAAACACGCGGTTCGCTTTAGCGAGCCGCGCACCCACGCGCCCTACTAGTAATTTTATATACCTAGAACTAAAATATTTTTATTTTTCAACATTATTCATAAAGGTCCTATTATCTGAGGATATTAATCCATGGAAAAATCTTTGGAATCATAACATTCGTCCCAACCATTTATGAGACGGTTTATATTATTTCGTCCCATAGTGCGGCGGCGGCACTATGGGACGAAATAAAAATTTTCTCTAAAATTGATAGTTTGCCCGAAATAGTTATTTGTTCAACAAGATAGCAAAGTTTTTTTGTTGCGAGTGCCTAGTTTGAATCCCGAGCGAGAGAAGGATTCTAAGTTAGAATCATAAGAGTAGTGAGGGATTCAAAGGCACAAGAAGCAAAAACTTTGCTATCGTGTGATACTACTAAGAATAATATTTATTAGAACATTTTATTTATTTTTTATTCGATAACAAGATAGCCCTTGACTGCGATCTCACCTGATGGTAAGTGACGATGCAGTCTAAGATGGTAGCGGGCTAACTTGGAAGGGGTATAGCAGTGTAAATTCAACCCATAACCCTAGTCGGTTTCTACACGCCATCGTGCCGGAACGCTATATCGCTTGGAGGCACGTCTTTGACGGTAGGGTGGTAATTAGCCACGGCCAAAGCCTCCCACCAGACCAGACCAGAGACAATTTAGAAATTATAAATTCCTAAATTGCCCCCGCCGGGAATCGAACCCGAGACTTCCCGAGACCTTTTTTGAAAATCGGTTAAAAAAGTAGCCTATATTACTCCTACCATCAGCTATCTGCCAGTGAAAGTCCCATCAAAATCGGTCCAGCCGTTCAAGCGTGATGTTTCGACAAGGGAAATAGGGATTCATTTTAAAAACTAATCCACGCGAACGAAGCCACGGGCATCAACTAGTAATTTATCAATATATCAATATATAGAATTTAGATTAAAAAATTAGGTAATAAATTAAAAAATACAACACTATTTATTCAAATTATGTACTTAAGAAAATGTAAGTAATATTGAAATACATACTAATAAAAAAAAAAGCTAAAAATGAATAAGGAAATTAAAAAAACAATGTTACATTACTGGCTAGGAATCGAACCTGTACTCTGTCTCTGAAAATATACTGTAGCCATACCAACCGAGCCATATACGTTACAATATGATTGACGAAAATAAGTTACAGTACAGACCTAATATAGTTTTGTCAGCCGGACTGAGTCATTTCTTGCCGCCACCTTGTCGCTATCAAAGCTAATATTCCGCGTTCGCCCTAAATTCGTCCGGGGGCCCCCCGCGGTTGGCGGGACTAGTACCGCGCGCTTTCCTCTGCCGCACCCCCTCAAATACCTAAAATTCGTCCAGAACCTCGTCTTAATTGGATAGGTATGATTGCTTTAGGTGGCAAACAATACGTGCAGTGCGGTTGGAGTGTTAATTACAGGATGTTGCAATTAGTAACGTACGGCGCCAGTATTTAGAGCCTAAAATAGTTTTCCATTCACGCATATGAATGTTTTCGATTTGGTTCACTAAATACGGAAGCAAAGAATCGATACCTCGTGTTAATATTAGTTTAAATTAAAAATAGATTACAAATTGTTTTTTTAAGTTACGTAATAATAAAGTCAAAATGGTTTCAATAAATTATAGTAAACCAATAAACAAACATACTTTCGCATTCGGTAATAATTTTTAGAGTATTGGATAAAAGTAGCCTTGGTTATAGGTGCGAACTGAAAACTTAAAGGTCACGGGTTCGATCCCCACCCGTTGCACTATTGTCGTACCCACTCCTAACACCATTTTTCACTTATTTGGAGGGGAGAGGAGAACATCAGTCAAGTTCAACTTGGCTAATATTCTTTAAAAAAAAAAAAGGCGTCACTTTGCGAAATTCCATGATAGGTACTAAAGGAAAATCAAAACTACTCCTATTTGTCTACTAGACGATACGCTCGACTTCGTCGCGTATATTAAAGTTTTTAATCAACTCGAGAAGTCTTAAAATTTCCGGTATAAAATGTAGCCGTGTTAATCCTGAGCGAACGAAGTCGCGGGCATCAGCTAGTAGCAAAATAACTTTATTAACTAGGACTAGGATAGTGCAATTAAAAAGTAATAATGAAACATCCGTAGATTAAAAATCGTTTCGTCAATCATCAAAGGATATTATAAACGTAAAGTATGTAGTTATATTTGTACCTAGATTGCGTGGAAGAGGTTATTTTCAGCCGAAGGGTCCTGGTTCCAGGTGTGGGAGGTGGAGGGGGGAGGGCTGACGTCCTGTGTGACGGCTGCCACCATCTCATCTATTTATAGGGTGTACTATTTATAAAATAACGGGGATATTGATTGGGTTTTACTTCCGCGCGTGCTGTACTTGTGTGTTTTTATGTTCACCAACATGATTAGATACCTATACGTATTTTTAATCTATTTTTTCGTTTGGGCACTTTTTAGGTTTCCGTAGCCAAGAAGTGCCAACGGGACCCTATTACTTAGCCTCCGCTGTCCATCCGTCAGTCAGTCTGTCTGTCTGTCTGTCTGCTAGCGGACTGTACTATCTCAATGAATCGTGTGTGTAGATACTTGAACTTTTCACAGAATGTGTACATATCTATTGCCGCTATAACAACTAATAATAAAAATGAAATAAAATAAAGGGGGACCCGCATAACTTAGAATTTATCTGTTGCTCCGTAGTTGCTAAGTGGTAAAGAACTTAGAATTAAAAAAAAATACTGCATAAGTAGGTATGTGTGGATATTATTATGCATTTGTCAGAAACAAATTAACACTACAAACTATTCTAATCTGCACAGAACTATTTTCTGCGAACAAACCAGACATACAGTGGTCTGGTAACCAGCAGATACGATACAAAGTGTACAAATATGTGACACACAACAATCAGCATGTGTTGATGAACACACACACACACGCCCGCAGAGATAACGACCTGCCGACATTGAGGTGTCTTTCATTGACTTGCGACATAATTGATGCGGCGATATATGAAATCGGACCTACTGCTCTACTAGATAATAGGGCAAAGATTACAATTTCAAAACTACTTTTCTCAATAAACTTACTAATATAGGGGTTAAATTAAAACTTCCAAACTCTATCCGACGCAGTCAACTTCCATATTAGACTCTGTCATCACTTACCACTAAATGAGGTACTCTCGCACTTTAGAAATAACTTGTCATCTAATAAAAAAAACAGCTTCCCAGAAATAAAAAATAATTTTCTTCAAATCTGAAGTTTGGTTGGTCACCTGGAAGATCGGAAGTTATTTAATGTTATTGTTTGTTTTAAGTCTTCTTCTTTAAAAACGATAGACGTCCGATGTAGAAGAGAGGTCTTTTGCATGGACTTCCACAGGTCTCGGTCTTGCTCCGCCTGTATCCAGCGGCGACTCGTTTAATGTCGTCGGTCTCCCAACCTATAGTGGGGGGTCTGCCAACGCCTTGGTGGCCTGGTCTTCACTGCAGCAACTTAGCACCTTGGGTTCCCATCGACCATCAGCTCTTCGAACTATGTGCCCTGCCCATTTCCACTTTAGTTTCGCGACTCGCTGAGCTATATCGGTGACTGGTTCTCCTACGAATCTCTTCAATTGTTTATGTGGTGTGCAATTTTCATTCATTCTCTGAAATTCTCGCTCTGAAAAATGAAAAATTAATATAGCCTCGTAAGAGATGACAATATGTTCTACAAATAACACCCATATGTTAGTTGTAATAATCGTTCGCAGCGACAATGCCACGAACAGACAATATAATTGCCACGCGCTCGCACGACTGTTTCACTCGACAACAATTAGGTTGCGACCTTCTCGATGTCTCCACATCGATATCTGCGACAGTCGAGAGCACTCCCTCCTTCCTATCTACATTCCATTGCATCGATATGATATTACAAGTGATTCTCGGCATTAGCAAGTTTAAAACTTTGGTTATAATTTTATTATCGTCGGAATCTTTAATAATATAAATATTTTCATGTAAAATGTTGTCAAGACGAGACCATATGGGTCGCACTGTCAAACAGTTATCAGATCTCATTTAGAGCCAAGCTTCTAACTCTACACGCCCTAACTCTACAAGGCCTAACTTCACAAACTCTACACTTTAGTCAAAATATGTGGCTTGGCTGTTTGGATATAAATCTAAATATATAAAAGGAAAAGGTGACTGACTGACTCAATGATCTATCCACGCACAGCTCAAATTACTCGATGGAGCTATTATGACGTAGGCATCAGAAAGAGTCCCCTAAGGGGGTAAAATTCGTTTGAAAAATCGAGCTCAAAGAACGATGTAATGCGAAAGTGTGTATGTTCGTTGGTTTGTCCTGAAGGGCATCACGCGGCAATGTAGCAAAGGATCGACGTTTTTGGCATGGGTATAGTTTAAGATACTGGAGAGGGCCACAGGATACCTACCTATTATTTCGGACAAACAGAAAGTTCTCGCGGGATTTTTAAAAACCCAAATCCACGCAATCAGATGTCAAGGTGATGATTTTAAGGAAAAAAAATCGACTTTAAAATCTTTAAGCTATTACAGTTTCAAGGTGGAAAAAATTTTTCCTCAAAAAAATCTTGGACAAGTTTAGGCTATGTGACAAACAACAGTGCGTGCTGTATACTGTTATATTAGAGACTAGCTTTTGCCCCCGCAACTTCGTCCGCGTGGAATTAGATTTTGGGGTGGAATTTTCAAAAACTGTGACACACGTACTTCTTTATTTTTAACAGAAAGCTCTAATACCAACTTTGATGGAAACAGCTTGAAAAATGACGGAGTTTCATATAAACTCCCATCCCCTATTTAAATCCCTTAGGGGTGAAATTTGCAATAATCCCTTCCTAGTGTGCGCCTACGTCATAAAAGGAACCAACTGTAAAAATTTCAAGTTTTTCACTTCAGTAGTTTAGGCTGTGCGTTGATATCTCAGTCAGTCAGTCAGGACTTTGAATTTTATATATATAGATGTAATATATTAACATTTTTTTTTTGTTCACCGTCTCAGGTTACAAGTGGTTAAACCACTAGGTCCGCTAGGCATTTGCGGTTTGGATCGTGATTTTTTTGCTTAGCATTACGGATATATAAATCTAATCAATAGCTTATTGATGCGATGCGACTGGACTCGCTGAAGCGTAACTCCGTATACGTCAATTCCTCTTCGTCATTAGCTAATACGTTTCCATGTTCGGAGTTAAACTATTTCCTTAATTCCACTTTCAATACTATTACTATTACATATATCAATTAAGGAAAGCGATTGTTGTTTGGATAGGTTTTGGTCATTATTTTCTTGTTATTGGGTAAACATTGCGAAACTATTTTTAACCTCATTATTAACCTGTCAAAGGTCCATTCCTAGGCAAAAGTCAGTGTATTTAGCGGGCAATTCAAGTAGGGCTAACATGCACGCTACGAGAATATTTTGTCTACACTTTACTCATGAATCTCTGTAAAGATTACGAGTAAATGTGTGGACAAAATTTTCTCGTAGCGCGCATGTCAGCCCTAAAGGTCATGTTATGCTAATATAGCATTTGATCGGAGTTATACCTAACTGCGCAATAACTTTCAAGGAAAGAGCATCTCAAATGGCAGGACAAAAAGCAGATAGCATAAACATCTGAGACGAGCATTTAATCTGCACATTTATCTCGAGGGCTGCTGAGTCATGCGCGCTGCGTTAGAGCGGTGTCACACGGCGCGGTGCAGTGTGCCATTCAAACTCAAAATTATTTATTTCATGTAGGCCAACGTGTGGCTCTTATGACCAGTCGAGAATCTACCACCGGTTCGGAATGCTGATTGCTGCTGGAATGCTATAATCCGTCAAACCAGTAAAAATCTGGACGGTACACACAATGTAAAGCACGAGCGGCACATTGTACACTATTCTATATTTTTTACAGAATTGTATATCGCTTAGCTAATAATATTTAAGTAACGTGCATTTCATTTACATTTTCTAATAGGTTACTTGGGTAGAAAGCAGCTACTGGTTGGCCCGCATGAAATAAATAATTTTGAATTTTGAAATCCCGTATCCATAATTAAAATTATCTCTTTAAGGTGCCGCATGGCTTTTTATGGCAGCGGCTTTCTTAAAAATCACAACATGGAAAAATTCGCAGTGTATTTGCTCAGCGTTAATTTGTTTGTATGGACACTTTTTTTTTTTTTTTTTATGTATGTGTCGCTGATGATCCTCCGACATGGTTATCGGAGGCTTTATATAGCTTAACACGGTCTTCCTTTTTTATATCCTTTTTCTTTTAGTTTGTCATGAAACTGGTTCGCTTTTTTTAACTGTGATCATGGTTACTGCATCATGACGATTGCAAGTTGCAACGCGGCGTGTATCGTCGCTCTTACACCGTGTTGTCGGTGCTCACTCGGTAACAAATTGATCGGCAACGATTCAATTACTTATTGTCGGCCAATCGCT
This sequence comes from Hipparchia sbordonii, assembly GCA_038048805.1. NCBI lineage: Eukaryota > Metazoa > Arthropoda > Insecta > Lepidoptera > Nymphalidae > Hipparchia > Hipparchia sbordonii. Next base: position 8,668,971 of record CM076116.1, on the reverse strand, counting down.
CCACACACCCACTCGCCGACAATCCACTTTCACAATGCTTTATAAAAGTCATTATTTTCACATTAAGGTTACGCAACTTAATCGCGTTTTGATTTATTGTCTTCTTAAACCGAAGCACACAGGCGAAGGAACAAAAGAAAGTTATCACGTCATAGGTACCTACCTACGTTGCAAGCTCTTATGAACCGTGAATAGGCAGTTCAAAAAGTTGTTGTGATTTTTTTTTTCCTGACTACGACAAAGCCAAACGGAAGGGAGCCAATTTCAGCAGTCTATATATCGACGTTTCACCTATGCGATATTACGGTCCAAGTGGGGTGGTAAGAAAAAAATCAAAAGGAAGAATATTGCATCCAATTTTCGCGGTATTACAAATTTTAATAACCGATTTGATAAAAGGAGAAGGTTCTCAATTCAACACGTTTTTTTTTTTTTTGGCGATGTTACTCTATAAGTCCGACAAATCTGGACAATTTGAAAGGATGTATCGTCAGGTTGGTCCCATTTAAAGGTGAAGATCTATCTTTAGAGATAGAAGACGGAACTCCTCAATGGATAAGAGCAAATCGCTCGCGAGCAGATAATGTGTGGATTGATCCTATGCAGCTACACTAAAAAACTATAAAAATTCTTTTTCAAAAACCAACTTCGTACACCACAACAAAATGAAAAATTTCAGTTTGTACACGTATGCTGAAGTTGGGCTAGCGTCGCGCATCGGTTTCATATGTTTTTAAAATAATTTTTATCAAACTTTTTCTTGTTCAAGACTTGTAGCTGTATTCAAGGCTTGTACCTATATTCTTAGCTTGAGGCAAGGTGACTGATGAGTCATGATCTTAGTATCTCAAGTATAATGCCAGGAACCTGTTGTTTTGTAAATCAAACCATTTGTTTGCGTAATCAGCGTGTCTTTACATATCAAACTGTTTACAAATAAATGAAATTGAAGTGTCTGTCTATGATTTCGAAATAACTACCTAATAGAATGTTAAACTCAAATGATGACGACCTCCCTGGCGCAATGGTGAACGCTGTGGTTTTATAGCTGGGAGGTCTCGGGTTCGATTCCCGGCGGGGGCAATTTAGTAATTTATAATGTATTGTCTCTGGTCTGGTCTGGTGGGAGGCTTTGGTCGTGACTAGTTACCACCCTACCGTCAAAGACCGCCAAGCGATTTAGCGTTCCGGCACGATGGGATGTAGAAACGGTATGGGTTGAATGTACACTGCCATACCCCTTCCAAGTTAGTCCGCTACCATCTTAGACTGCATCGTCTCTTACCATTAGGCTAATTTGTATTCCCGGAAATAAAAGCGTTCCCAAGAAATAAAATAAAAACACCTAAATACGTCCGGAGGAAGTCGCGGGCGTCTTCTAGTATGTAGAATATATACTCGTATTATGTAAATTTCGTCTTTTCCTGCTTTGGCATTAAGCGTGTCGTGATTTGTTTGATAATTATGCAGATGTTCTCATAATATCTCGTGTACCGACTGACCTATACTGAAAGCACTTGTAATGTGATTAATTAAAACATAATATGTTCACATTAAGGCCCAAAACACGGAGCTGCCCGCGAAATTCAAATTTAATTTGGTTTTTCACCATTTATAAACTAATACGACAAAGTAGGCTTATGGTATTCAAATTGCGCCAATGGCAGTATCATCTTCACAGGTTTATATACTAATCTTTACGTTAAAATATCCAGTTTAAGAAATTAATCAAAATAATGACAAATTTGTGAGTAGCTCACGTCAAACTCATTATTTTGATTAATTTCTTAAACTGGATACTTTCACATAAAGATTAGTATATAAACCTGTGAAGATAATACTGCCATTGGCGCAATTTGAATACCATAAGCCTACTTTGTTGTATTAGTTTACAAATTGCGAAAAACCAAATTAAATTTGAATTTCGCGGGCAGACCCGTGTCTTGGACCTTAAACAGAGGTCATTGCGATCGATACACTGTTGCAACTATTTTTACGGTATCGATATGTGATATTATTGTATTTCGATGCTCGAAAACTGTGATCGTTGCACTGGCGAGGAGTGTCAGCTACTCAGCTCCTACTACCGGCGGCAATTTCCGCCGATGAGACTCGAATAAAACTGACGAGACTTGAAACTCTGCGAGTTTTTATTTGACAGCTTTTATTTTGTAACTTTGTAAAACCGTAATAAAGTCATGTTATAATTTATACGCTCTCATCAAAAACATATGAATCATGACGAGTTCGGAATAGTTACGAAGATACGGACCGTGTGTCCTGGTGAAATTTATGTACGTCTATCATATAATTTTATCTTTGGCGAGATTTCATGTCATTTACAATAGAATTTAGTACAACATATTATCTACGGGTTAAGTTCACCGCGTTTCCTTCTGAAACTTGCTTTATTGTCCATCCAGTATGTTTATAGTAGCTTTTTTTTAATCATGATTTCGTACGCGTGGGTTTATAAAAATCTCGCAAAAACAGTTTAATTTTTTCGTTTCGTCATTGAATGACCAATCAACAAACAAACACACGTATTTATAATATTAGTATAGTTCTTTCATTTCACGAGGGCTCGTGGCTCATGGTTGTGTGTGTGTCGTTCTGTATAAGTGTGAGCGCCACCTAGGTTCCCGACAGGCACGCACACTCACCCAATGTGCATACGTACACGACGTCACCACAAGTAAAGCGCCCGTAACTTCGTGAGATAAACGTACTAAAGGAATGTTTACCTGACGTATTTATTTGACATACCTTTTTGTTTTAGATTGAAATCGATAGATTCATAGAAATCGTTGCATAATCACAGAGAAACACTCGTTTTTTACGGAGAAAAAAATTTGTAATAGAAGTGTGACCATAGTTGATTTTGTATCAATGGTCTAAATGGATTTTATCATTTCCATAATGAAAAGACTTTTTATAATGATCGTATTTCTTCCTAGTTAATTAGTAACAAATTACTTGAGATGGAATATAAATAAGTAAAAAATTGGCTTGACGACAAACTATAAAGATTTACAGCTCATTAATTCAGTGCTTATAAAAACAGACACTTTATTTAATTTATAAAATGAATGTATGCCTATTTCAAACCCGTTTTCTTTCGTTTTTTTTTTTCGAGATTTCGCAAATACATACTTATTATGGATGTTAAGTTTTTAATTTAAAAAAAATCATGACAACTGCCCTGACCTGTATTAGGTTCCTCAATTTTTTTTTAGTTGAAGTTGACTCATACCCTCCTATCCCCTCCAAATAAGCGTAAAGCTTGTGCTAGGAGTGTATACGACAATAGCGCAACGGGTGGATTTCGAACCTGCGACCTTTCAGTTTTCAGTCCGCACCTTTAACCGTTGGGCTATTAAGGCTTATTATACGTAATATAAAATTTATTATTATATAAGTTATATAAACTTGCATTGCATTCACCTTTAACCCTTTCTCACTGATCATTATATCCTCTGCGACATGATTGCCTGGTAGAGATCATTTCTAAACTCTGCTTGTGTAACTGGCGTCTAAAGCTGTTACTGAAAGTCCCTCTAAAACAATAAAATGGCTCCAGTTACGTAAGAGCGTGGCTGTATCATGAGGTTTAGATATCTCTTGCTATATGCACTTACACTTATCATACATACATACACGCGTAGGTACGTGATATGACGTAAGTATGGCTGAAAATATCTTATATCTAGAGCTGTATTAGACAGTTGGTTTTTACTTTTTGCTTACCATGATTCTGTATCTTTGCGATATTTTGGCAGTTCTGTTTATGTTGCGCTAGTTTTTGATTGTACAGTTTTCTTAATACTTTGTTAATCGTTTCGTAACAGTGGTGCTAATTCCGTTGGACATAATATAATCAAAAGTAAGAGAGAGCTAACGTGGCTTTTAATGCTAACGTGAGCACACAACAAGCGCAAAAATCAGCATTCACAAAATCGCAAAAGCACAATGCAGACGCAATGCAGACTATAAAAACGCCGATCGCTGCCGCTCCTCTGCTATAGATCAAACGCAGAAATCAGCGACGGAAAATCTCAAAAATCGACTTGCAAAAATCGCAAAGCTCGATGCAAGCATAAAAAGCCATAATAACACCGATCGCTGCCGTTTCCCTACTATATAGATCAAACGCAGAAATCAGCGTTCAAAAAACATAAAAACGCCGTTCGCTGCTGCTCCCCTACTATACATTAAACGCAGAAATCAGCGACCGAAAATCGTAGAAATCAATAGTTTGCGAGGATGGTGATTAATTTCATCTATTAAATAATTCATTATTGCATTGCCGCTGCGCTTCAAGTTTCAACGCGCTGCGTTAAATGTGAATCGTACGTTAGTCATTAGGTGCATATCGCAAGCATTTGCACTTGAACTTGTTAGTAGCATGTGAATCACTGAACAATCGGATTGCGCAACTGATGAGTTTCGTTAAATGTCTTATCTCAGCGCGTTATATTTATTGTGATTGAGACAAAGAAATTAAAGTGAGCCATAGAGCGTCCATTGGGAATTTTTTCTCACCATGATTAGGGCTTAGAATTTTAGAAGTTCTAATTGACCAATGACGCTAACAGCGCATATCACATCACACTAATTACACTTAATATTATTAAGGCGAAAGTTTGTATGTGTATGTTTTTTTTTTTTTGAACAAATGAACCAATTTGGCTGAAATGTAGTATGGAGATAGGTTATATTCAGGATTAACACATAAGCTTCATTTTATCTCGAAAAATTAAAGAGCTTCCGCGGGAATCAAAAAACTTTAATCTACGCGGACGAATTCGCGAGCATCGTCTAGTTAAGAATAAGAATCATTTTTACCAGGTTTTCTTTGACCAGGCTTTTGTCGGTTCTGCCACTACTGAAACATTTAAATATCTTTGTTATCGAGAGGAATTAAAACGTTTTAAGTTACACCAACAATATATTTGCTGTTGTAATCGACTGCCATTCTCCAAATTGGCGTGTAAAGTTTCGCCTAAAGCAATTTTGAGTAATTTTCGTAATTGGCCCCGCGTGAAACAGATTTAGTTACACGTCATGCCAATTTTGTAATTAGTGCTAAAGTTACAATTCCTATATGATCAAATTTGTATAAAATGTAAGATGTAGCCTGTGTCACCCGGACCATAATAACTTTCTTAATAATGAATCAATTGATTACAAATTAAAATTGAATTTCAGGAGCACTTAAGTACAATGCAATATGACAGCTCTGTCAAATGTTTTGATAGTTTCGGTGGCGGAACATAAATGTAAACCCTACTATCCTATTAATAAATGCGAAACTTTGTGAGGGTGAATGAATGGATGAACGGATTTGGCTGAGAATCTAGATAGATCATACCCAGAATTAGCATATTATAGGCAACATTTTGTCCCGGAAAGTTACAGAGTTCCCGCGGGAATTAAAAAACATCTAGCAGTAGTACATACTTCTTAAATAATAAAATACTTATACTTATATCCTTTCCGTCTGGTTTTGCCGTAGTCAGGCAAAAAATCAAATCGGTTGTTTCTCAATCGGCTATTAGAGCCAACCTTCGGAGGCGACCTTCGCACAGTCAGCGGAGAGGAAGCGGGTAAGCGGTACCCGCTCCCCGCGCAATTCCTGCGACCTAGAGCTCGGTGTAACGCTGGCCTAATTGGCTCTACTGTCTCTATTGAACTTCCCGTCCGCCGCGCCGCCACCGCCCGTTCGCTATTTGGTAACGCACTATTAACTGGCTAGCTAGCGACAGTCTTAGATAGATATCTACGCTTAGGTATAGATAGAGCCTCGACGTGGCATAAGAGCCACAGGTTGGCCTGCATGAAATAAATTTTGTAACTGTGTGTCAATTCTCTAAAAATGGTTGCATCAGTGGAACGATCACCATTGGCTGATACACTCCCGCTATTGGTTAAAATGCATTGATGGGAGAGAAACGGTGATCTACAAAATGTATTGCATCGACAGTTTACTTACAATGTAGACGCAATCGAAAGACATCATCTGGGTTGATTATTATTTCGCTATCACGATGTAGCATTGGAACCAGCTGCAAACATTCTGTAAAATAATACTGTACATCGCAGAATGCCAGTCTCTGATCTCTCTGCGGTCGTGTCGGACTTACTCTCTCTTCCCTACCCTTGACACTGTCTATGTTGGCACCCTAATATATTGGTCATAATAATTCGGTCGTTAGAACATTACCAATTTGTGAACGTGATGTATGAAATTATTTGTCAAAGTCGGATTTACAAATAAATTGTGGAAAGGTCCACCGAATATCTTGGTTTGTTCCACGCTATAATGTCGTAAGTCAGTCGTCAATCCGTTCGAGAGCGCAGGAAGCTGCACTCTGCAGTCATACGAAATAGTTTCCACTCAACATGAATATCTGTCACACTCACACCTAATTCGTGCGCGTGATGTATGAAATTATTTGTCAAAGTCAAATGAAAATAGTCGCAGAATAACGACCGAGGGTTGCTGGAGCTATATTGGGATGAGATATTGTGGAATAACAAAGCGGGGTACCTAATACCTATACGGCTGTTTTTAGTGACTTCTATCTTCTAGATAAGCGCGCACCATTTTATCACTTGCATCTTCAGGCAGTCAAGCCCTAGTCTATATATTTAATACAACAAACCTCCCTGGCGTAGTGTTCAGTGCTGCGGGTATGAGTGGGAGATTAGATTCTTCGATCCACATCAAGGCCTGAAAGGAAAATTCACACTTTCAGATCACCCCAAGATACGCAATGAGCGTTACATATTATCCCGCCTGCGCAGACTTGAGATAGGCACAGGGAGCGAATAGCAATATAGACGTCCAAAAAAGCTTGCATAATTATGAACGAAGAGGAGGAATAACCTGCCAGCAGAGAGGGTCTGAAGGGATTTTTGACTCTTCCGAAGAAAAAACTCCTCTCAAGTTAGACAATTAGCTTCCATCATGTCAGCCGCTAACAGATGAAATTGTCAAGGACTAAATTAAAATCGAGTAATGAAAAGCACAGCACCTTAGTGTTTCTTTTTCTGGCATTCCGAACCAGTGGTAGATTCATTTGACTGTGGTAGATTTATGACGTGTCATAAGAGCTACAAGTTAGGCTACATGAAATAAATTAATTTTGAATTTGAATTTGACGATTCGAAAGTACTTTGTAAAAGTTTATTTGAATAAAAAAATATTCTGTTCTATTATTAAGGCAGACATTATAATATTGACTGAAATAAAGACTATATAGTTAGTCATGGACTAGTAAGAACGGAGAATCTAAAAAATTTCGTCTCGTTAAATCGTGTGATTCTTTAACAAGGATGTCTTATATTTGTTGGATGTAGGTTGGACCGAATTCCATTCCACGTATCTACTCTTAAATTAGGTACAGTCTCTGAACTCAGTGACGCCATATTTGTTGTGCATTTTTGGACGTGCGTGTTTTATTTTTGGAACTAGGATTTAGGACGCAACAAAAAATTCGATTGCTATTGAGAAACTATAATGATCATAACCGATACGTATGAATTTATAGCTCTTACTGAAAGTGCATGTTGATGTTAGCCAAGTAAAAGAGAAGGAAATATTAGTGTAACGCTTTTATAACATGAATCTGCATGAATTGGTAAATGTGCTATTACTATCACCCATTAAACAATTTGAAAACAACTTTAGTTGAGGTTATTTAAACATTTTGTAAAGACACATTTAATATGTAGAGATCATTATATACAGTTAATAAATTTCTTAATGACAAAATCACTATTATTGATAAAGCTATATATATCGAAATACTTTTTGTTTTGAAAAGAGCAAGCTCTTCTGCCAAGTTTCTTACCGGCTCTCCTCAACAAAATCTGCTTTCCAAACCGGTGTAGAATCTTGACTTGACATAAGAGCCACAAGTTGATATAGGAATAATTGTGAATTTTTCAATCTTTAAAAGATAGGAGTTTTGTCGACTGGATGAAGTCGCAATATGACGACCTTCATGTCGCAGTGGTGAGCGCTGTGATCTTATAACTGGGAGTTCTCGCATTCGTTTCCCGGCGGGGGCAATTTAGGAATTTATAATTTCTGAATTGTCTCTGGTCTAGTGTGGTGGGAGACTTTGGTCGTAGCTTGTTATCACCCTACCGTCAAAGACGTGCCACCAAGCGATTTAGTGTTCCGGCACGAGTGCGTGTAGAAACAGATTAGGATATAGGTTGAATTTACTCTGCCATACCCCTTCCAAGTTAGTCCGCTACCATCTTAGACTGCTTGGTCACTTACCATCAGCTGAGGTCGCAGTCAAGACTATTTTATCAATGAATAAAAAATAATGAATGGGTAGCTCGTTTAGAGCTGTCGGTTTAGTTTAGTTTAGAGATTGTGTTGTAGAATTAGTCACATTACACTTTTGAAGTATCACGAATCTATTCTAGGTCATTGCAATTATTCTCTGTTTTAAATTCATAATGACTACGTAATTGGACCAATCAGGCAAATTATTCATCTTGATGAATATTAAACAAGTAGATATGTAGTACATTTAATCGGGCGTAATGAGAACAGTGCAATTAGCATATTACGTAATCTACAAAGCAGTTTGCCGACTTTTACCCTTTCTTTGTTTTGGAGTACTTTACAATTGGGGACTTTTTGTTTTACAACCTCTTGCTTTTAAATCAACGCAAAAACGAGGTAAACGCCTCTAGCGGTGGGCATTTAATCATGCAGTAATTTTATAAGAGATTTGGTTTTGTCACCTTATTCACACTGAACAAAATTTCACCCTAACCACCTGGTGCCTGGAGCACTTCGACCATCCTTGATCTTTTTTTCCACGCACTACGAAACTGTGGAACCAACTGCGACGGTGTTCCCACTAAATTACAACATGGGGTTATTCAAGGGATGGACCAACAGCCGACCTGAAAAGCCGGCAACGCATTGGTGATGCCTCAGGTGCTACAAATGTTCAAGGGCGGCGACATTTATCATCACCCGCCTGCTGCGCTTAAAAATATATAAAAAAAACAGCCAAGCTGATAACTGACGTGTGTGCAATAATGTAAACCGTATTTGCTGGTCGAACAAACCTTCACCCAGTATCTATAATATGGTGTTTACAATCTCCAAAGTCCCATAACTCAGTTGGGAGTTTGGAAAACACTACCGATATTGGCGGTGTGGTAGCACCACAGACAATGTAAACAGCAGACAGCGAGAGCGGTTACATAAGCGGCCGCGTGACCCGGATGACGTATGCCATGGGAGCGCCGCGCGGGTACCAAGTACCCACACTGCCGTCTGTACTGTACACGACCCACTGTACCTTCGTGTGGAAATGCAGCACAAAAACTTGTTGGTGATTCATAGCTATTCACGTCTTAGGGTTTACTGTTTACAAACAGACTTCCAATTAGAATTAGAGAGATCTCTCTCTTTTTTTGCATAGTATTTCTTATCGTTGAGGGTCGTGGTCCCTTTCCATTATTCATATAGTGCTAGGAGTTTTCTTGGGTTAATAGGGCGGCGGATTTCCGAATCCTTTCGCATAGGTACTAGTGTTACTACTCGACTAAGAAAACGAGATTTTGACTGTTAGCTTCAACGATTATTATCAGATACCAGTGATACCAGTACGTACGTACTCTTTGAGGCACGGTGAAGCGAACAGGCCAAAGTCGGTCACCCGTCCAGTTACCGACCGGGGTCAATGTTGCTTGACCAGCGTGATCGTTTGATACGCTCTGTTACACAAGGCTCTAATGAATGCTGCTTAACCAGCATGATCGTTTTATAAGCGCTGTCACAATTAAGCCACATACAAAATTTGGAATGCCCTTCCGGCTTCCGTTTTTCCAACAATAATGTGGGTGTCTTTAAATCAAGAGTGAATAGGCAACGTCCCTCAATTCCTAATGATCAGCTGAATAGAATTATGAAAATACATCAATATGGAGATGCATTTTAACCAGTAATGAGGGAATTGCGGGCGAGTGCGCTCGCACGGTCACAGAGGTTACGCCGAAAGGCCGCCAGTTGTAGTTCGCCGCATCAAACATGTGCCGCTCCTTTGACTTTTGTGTACCCATCGACTGAGTGCCGCTACTGTATCGAAGAGCGACTGCTTTGGCGTCGGCAGCAACCGATAGATGTCCAACGCTGGAAATACGTGACTTGCACAAAACCAAAATAAGCTTAATGTCACTTTAAAATGCAGCTGTTCCTTTCTTTGCCAAAAAAAAACGTAACGTAAAAGAGAAGTCATGAATTTTAAGTGAACTTTAATTATGATTTCGTGGAACTCGCGATGTATAACGCGATACATGTGTATTGTAACCTCATGATTAACGCGTTAATAGCTCAATAGGAAATTTGTGTTCGTTTGTTAGTTTATTGGTTGGACCTTCAATCACGCAGCAAAGCATTGGATCAGCGTGAGTATAGTTGAGTTGTTGGAAAGAAACATAAGATACCTCATAGATGTCCCTAAAAAGTAGAGGGTCCTCGCAGGATTTTTAAAAACCTACCTTCACGCGGACAGAAGCTAGTTAATTATAATTTGGAGAGTGCGCTCAGGCGACATTTGTTCATCTCAAACTATAAGCGCTCCGCCACTCTCTCGAAAAGCGTTTGACGACATTACGTCAGTGTTAAATCGCTTCCTTTGTTCCGGAAGGCGTATAAGGTATAAACACTGTCCGCATAGGCGTACAGAGGAGGAAGCATCGCGCGTGACCGGCTGTTGGGCTGTTGCATATAACTCGCGCATTGCTCGCCCGATCCAATCCTCGCTCCACTGGAGCTTCCTTTGTTTTGTTGATGCGGTTCGATTGACGCTAACGGTATTCGTATTAGACGGCGATGATAACACTTTGTAGGCGTTTCATCGGCAAACTGACCGAATCGGGCAACTTTGTTTGTGTGTGGCACAGGCTTTGAAGCCAAGGTATGCAATAGGTATTACGAGAATTACTTATTCTCTTCTTTATCTCTACATGTAATACCTAAGCAGTGCTTCCTCCATTCACACATTCATCCATTTTTAGTAGACCGCTGCAATGTTAGTAAAATGAACCACACACTAATATTACAACGGCGAAAGTTTGTATGTCTGTGTTTATTTGTTTGTTTATTGCTCCTTCACGCCACAAAAAAATTTGGAATGGACATAGCTCATACCCAGAATTATAGATTGTCCAATTCTTTATTTTCTTTTTGGCAGATCAAGAAATTATGACTTTAGTGACGCCTTCACACGTTACCGATTCGATTTGAAGTAATAATCGATTTTATTTAAGAAGAACTTTAAATCGATTTAATGAAATATTTTTTAATTTTGATTTAACGTACTTATATTTTATTATATATTTTTAATCACTTAGATAAATTAATTTGACATATGTTTGCGGTAACAGACAAACAGAAAAAAATAATAAGTTGATTTGGGTTCTTTATCGATAATAATAATAATTAAGGTTTTCTTTCAAAATATGTTTAACTAGCGACCTGCCCCGACTTCGTCTGGGTTGAAATATTAAATATTTGTTTTTACGGGGCTGATCGCACAGAGCTTCTTATAGGAAACGATTGTTAATAAGATCACCACAGGAACCACAGGAATCTTCCGCGCCGATACCTGCCACCTTGCCCCGCCGCACCGGCTGGCACCATTTTATTATTTTATCACGCGGAAATATTCATTGTCTGATAACTCCGATATTAATTTAAATTGTATAGTGTATATAAATCAGATCAAGTTATTTATACCTTTGCCTTAATCCTTACCTAAATAAATGATTTCTCAAGCAAGGCAGTTTAAATACCTGTAAATTACTTTTTAATTTATTAAAATCGGACATTCCATTCGAAACATATTACGAGTTTAATAAAATTGCTCAGTGAAATGTTTTTAAAAATAAATGTCCAGCCGTGCGAAGCCAGGACGAGCCGCTAGTATTTAATAATTTTACTTGTTTCGTTTGTATACCCAATTACGTAGCTAGTTTGTTAAATAAATAAGTAGGTAGGTATGTGATTTTCAAAGTATATTTGCTCATAACTCTTGATTTAAACTTGGTTGAGACGTTATTAACCACGCGTTTTGAAGTTAACTCACTTCACTAACGCGTGCATAGTTACATTTTAAGGCAGCCGTCAAAAAATAAATAAATGAAAAGAAAAATTTCTTTACTCTTGGTTTGAACTTAAATTCCAACTTAATTCCTTGCAAATATTCAACATTGGAGTCATAGTTACTATTTTTATTTCCTTTTTTTTTATTAAATTTACAGAAACAATACTTACACAAAGTCAAATTATTTTTATCATAATTGTGAATGATTTATCGTCTTTCAAGAACTGTGTTTTAGTCTGTGGTTATTTGTTATGCACAGGGCACTTCACTAAACGTCAATAAAGTACGACATTATTTTAGTCATTATTCCGAAAACAAAAAAACGGTAATTTATAGGCGTGATCTGCCAAAAATAAAATAAAGGCTTGGACAAAGAATAACACATAGGCTTTAGTTTATCCTCGAAAATTAAAGAGTTCCCGCGGTAATCAAAAAACCTTAATAAACGCGGACAAAGTCGCGGGGGTATCATCTAGTTTTATCATAAATGCCTATCCACCAATCACGTCGCGGTGTGAGATTGTGTATTGCTCGGCACGCGTTGCATAATCGAGAGAAATCGTTTTCCGGGTCACTCGGACAGTCGGGGATTTGCTTGATACGAGGTTTGAATACCAATAGAGAGCCCTATAGCTAGCTAGCAGGTGTCAAATGCATTTCCTGCTATCTACAAGTATAATGTATCACGTACGTCCGAATTCCAGAAGTGATTTTCCAATCCTAGATCTCACTATGGTACAGGTTTTGCCAAACTTTGCTGCGACTTAAGGATAAGTGATAACGTTCTGTCATTGCGATGATTATGCTTGCTTGCTTTCTTGATGAATCTGGTTTATTGTCTGCTCCATCAGTCGTTTCATTGTTGATAAATTGATTGATTGCTTAATGGACCTCATGACTTGAGTAATTTACTAAAAGTGCAAGTGGTTACTTACGTTTCTGACACCTAGTTGCTTTAATGCCAGTTCCACCCAATGCCTTTTGAACTGTATAGATGGGAAAGTAACTTCACCTGTCTGTTTGCCTTTTTCCTTTTCAGACCTGATCTGTTGAATTTCGACAAAATTTGACTTTGACAAAAAGGTGATAGCTTGCACCCTAACTTATGGAAGGTTAAGCCTGCAGTCTGGGCGCGTGAGAAGTTGCGATTGAACACCCACATTGATAATTTCTATTCACACAGACATATCATACAATATTAGTATACGCACCCTGGAAAGTAACAATCTTAACAATCTACGTTTGGCGCTTCCCTTAAGTTAAATGTACATCACGCGTTCGTCTTAGTAGGATATTAATGAATTTCACAGAAAATACGCAATGTATTTAACCATTAGATTGTCGTTTTGTTTAGTTCGCGGGCGGCGACGTGCGGTAGTGGGTAGCCGGTGGCATAGGGTGGGGTCACAGTGCACGCTTTTTGCCATGTAACTTTTGCGTGAATTGTGATTCGAATTATGTAAAGAGGAATTTCCAAATACATAGTCAATTATAGTTACAAAAATATTTAATTGGATAAAGATTACTAAATAATCATGATGAGAACGTCAACATTTTTCATCGTACTCATGTTTCAACAGACTAATTTGAATAAAAAAGGGGTTATAGTTGCTCAACTATAATAGTTCAATATATAGCCCCGCGGACGTGCTTGTAGGTAATTATGAGTATTGCAAACATGTATAGTACGTATATCTCACGAAGTTACGGTTAATTTTTTTTAAATAAAATATAGCTCATGTTACTTAGGAATAATAGCTTTCCATGAGTGTAAGAATTTTTAAAATCGGTTAAGTAGTAGTTTTTGAGTTTATCCATTACAAACAATTTTACAAACTTAAAAATAAGCAAATATTTCATCTTTATGATATTAGTTTAGACAAAACAAGTGTCACTAAATAATTCAAACTCAAACTCAAAATTATTTATTTCATGTAGAATGCTGATTCTGCTGAGAAGAGCCGGCAAGAAACTCGGCAGTTGCTCTTTTCAAAACAAAAAATGTTACAATTATACAGTATCTTGTGGCAGTTGAAGCAAGCAGATTGGTTCCAAGTAACTCTGTCATTTACAATTATATTTTGCATGTTTTGTATTTCCTGAAATAGAACTCTCGTTGCTTTTTCAACATCAGTGCACGCATCATCCTTCAAGCTTTTGTTTTCCAGAATTGACACTTTGTTTCCTGAAACAATATAGTTAATAAGGTATTTATTAGAAATTAGGATATAATTAATTAAATTAGATTTTTTGCAAACCCCAATTAGATTTTAAAGGTTTAAAAGGTGGCCTATATGTTAATCCAGGGTATAAGCTATCTGAATTCCAAAATATGTATCAGCCAAATCGGTTTAGTGTTTGTAGGGTTATAAAGACAGCTAGTCCATTTTAAAGTATTTTTTTAATACGGCTGCTCAAAGAGCTTTTTGTAGCTGTATCTCGTGCGGAAAGTTCGATTTTCCGCATTTGTATCAAAATATATTATTGAAGGTTAACAAACATTCAGCCAGAAATGAGAAAACATAACAATGTTTTGGGCTTCGCCACAGTCGAAGTCGAAGCTTTGTCTGGGGGGAGACTTTAGCCGTGACTAGTTACCACCCTACGTCAAAGACGTGCCGCCAAGCGATTTAGCGTTTCGGCACGATGGCGTGTAGAAACCGATTAGGCTTAGGTTGAATTTACACTGCCGTACCCATTCCAAGTTAGTCCGCTACCATCTAAGACTGGCATCGTCACTTACCATCAGGTGAGATCGCAGTCAAAAACTATCTTGTCAACGATAAAAATAAAAAAGTCGGGTAAAAAGATGAGTACATTATAAGTACTTACAGCTTATGTTAAATCTTCCTTTGTTTTTTTTTTTTTGTGTTTTTAGTAATTTCCTTTACGCTTTTTCATATCTACCTGAAATGAGAAGAAAAATAAGTTACGATATTAATGAGTACATTAGTGTTTGCTAATTAATGAAGTGTTTGATGATTAAAAAAATACATAATAAAACTCACATACTTACTACGTTCGAAGAATACAAATAAAATTAGCAGTCGTCTCCGACACTCGCGACCCACCCTAACGCTCGAAACAATTATTATATCGCGATCGCCGGAGTTGCGGTGCTCTGCGAAAAGGAGCGTGCTATCACCTTGAATATTGGGACGCGATTGAATTGATTTGTGGTTGAACACTGTAATATAAAGCGAATTACGGGCGGCTACTGCTTCATACTAAAATGTATGAGCAACGGGGAACGATTTTCGCTACAAAATTAATGATTTTTAGTCTTATATTATTGCTTTTTGGTTTGAATTAATATAAAATTTTAATGGTGAAAATATTTTCTATACCTCCTTCTCAAGATTTAACCAAAAATTATTCCAAATATAACATCGGAATAGCATAAGATGTATTAAATAGAAAAGGTCGATTTCGGTGATTTTGATAATGTTGTCGATTTTTTTTCTCAAAAACTGAGATTTATTTTAGATATATTTCGCGGCGTACTTATAGCTTCATCTATTAAGCAATTGAGGTTTTTTTGTGGTGTCATTCAATTCAATGAGTTTTTTAATTTGCGTTAAACCGTAAGTGTCTATTTGCGCATTTCTTCCAGACTTGCCTCTTAAGTGAATCGGAAAGTTCAATAGGAGTTTTTAAAATCCACGCGGTTATCAACTCCTGAATAAGAAACTAAAGCAACAAAACCGGCGGCATTTGTGCAACATTATACGTGCTCTTTCTAACCCATTTCCAATCACCTTTCGCCACCTTAATTTGAAGCTTTATTAAAGCAATCGCACTGCATATAATTCAATCTAACAGGTCCTGAAATTTCTCCCAGGATTCTCATAATTCCTTTTACCAATGAGTGCCTCGCAAATACGTACAAATTGAATACTTAACATTTTATAGGCAAAATGAGAACATCTGCCTAAAATGTAATGCTTTGTTCGTATTCTTTGTCTGACCGATAATCCACTCAGTCGAATTCTCTTTCCAACACACTTGCTTGTTTTTCCGATCTTATGCATACGATCTTTCGCCTCTCAATCTTTGCTCTCTTAAATGTAACTTTCTTCTTTGTTATGGGAGTTTTGTCACCACTCACAATGTAATTAAAGCTTTAAATCTAAACAAGGATAGTTTGAATATGTAAGAGCTCATGAAAAGTAGTCCTCTGTTCTTAGTTTAAAAACAAACTGTTAATATTCATTCAAATTCGTTAAATTTTAAGTAGTTTAGTCAAACGAACTCTTTGGACGCCCTAATTTATAGCGGTCCGCGTCTGGAACAAAAGCAAAAGGCAAAATAGTGAAGGGTTCAATTACACTTTAGACTTTTTGTTGCAAAACTTTATTCCGTTGTATACAGAGAGAGAGACGTTTGGTGACCGATCATTTTTAAATTGGTATACTAAGTAGAACCAAGGTGCAAGACATCTTTTTGTTCCATGACCTTGAACACATTACGAGTTTAAGTACTCTGACTGGCAACACAAACACCATAAACCTTCTTCGATCACAGAACTGTTTGCTATAGAATAGGGTTTTCTATTCAAATAAATTTTTACAAAGTACTTTCAAGTGAATCTACCAATAGTTCTGAATGCCGTTCCAGCCGAGAAAAACCAGCAAGAAACTCGGCGGATGCTCTTTTATCGGTATGGCATCACATTGTGGGTGATTGTGAACATTCTTGTGGGAAGTGGGACACAGCAACTGTCGCGTCGCAAGCATGTCGGTACTGGAAGGCTGGAAGCAGCTGCGGCGGCGTGCGCGGCTCAAGTCACGTCGCGGGTCGTCGGCCGCGGCACAATGAGCCATTGCCTACATTTGTCCGTTCAAGTCGTACGCAACGAGGGAAAAACAACAAAACTAATAGAAGAACCAATGCAAAATGGTTTTTATGAACCGAATGACTATGAAAGCTTTGCGAATAAGAACAAAATGTAAATCCGTAGCCAATTTTAGAACCACGTAGAAGCAGTCGCATCCGAATCCAAGAATACATCGCGCTCTAAAATGGAAGTTTTACATACGAAAAAGCATATTTTGTCATACTCAATCTGGAAGATAAACTCGAACTAACTAATGCTTTTACAGCAGTGATGATATTTGTCTTGTCTAATAAGAACTATCACTGTCAGAAAAATTCTTCAAAAAAATGTATCACAGAATTTGGAGGCAATTCAAAACAATATCACAGATGTACCTAAGGAAGGAAAGACAACACGTAAGACTCAAAACGAAGTCCCGGGATATGTTAGACTCATTCGTACACCTTTATAACGTACAGTGTATGAAGAACAAGCAGACCTTTGCCCTTTGACTACATTCGCCCGGTTCAAGCGAGTGCAATGCTTGCGTGCACGCGATCCGGCGCGCCTTTCATGGTACCGCCACATTAATTGAGTCCGTCGCCCCATAAACTGCATGCAACTAGCTATAAACACGACTGCCTACTACGTACTACTAGGCGGTTTTAATCAAATGAAAGTCTTATTTTTGTAACTACCTCTTGAACCATCTCGTTATAAAGCTCGGAGTTTGTCAATCATTTAGGTCAATTCTTTAAAAAAAAAATACTAGCTTTTGCCTATATCTTCATTTGAGTTATATAGCCGACTCCAAGTCCTCAACGCAAAAATTCAAGTCGAAACGTAACTCTGTTGCGACGTGATTTAAGGACAAACAAAGTAAGCAATGGAAAAGCTTATCTTCAACATACATTTTTTCTTCCAACTCTCCAAAGTTATAAGGTGATAAATGTATACCTACTGTTTTAAGAATTTGTTGGATTGTTTGTTTATCCTTCAATCACCTCGTAACAGAGCTACGAATCGATGTAATTTTTTGCATGGATATAGTTAAGGACCTGGAGAATGATATACGCTATTTATCTCGGAAAAACAATGGGTCCACGTGGAATATTCATTAGGCCTTCTTCAATAAGCCTCTGCATATTATTCTAAACTGATTGGAAAGGTTACAATTTTCCTAGAAATAGAAAAGCGATCTTTTAGGTAGAGATGGTATTTTAGCTCATATAGTTCAAGGTACATCACAAACGATCGCGGTGAACGACTCCCAGGCAGAGCTATGAACTCATTGTTAGTGTTTCGGGCAACTGCCGGGTGTAAACTTCACATTCTTATGTGGAGGAGTCTTTAAGACTTCTTACTTCTTCTTAGACACCACTTGTCTATGGAATGCTTGTCTAGATCTTACACCTTCACCGTTATGTTTGTCTTTTTCATACGGTTTGAGGCTTCCATAAGGCGTGTTTCGTATCTTACAGGATACTAGCTTTTGCCCGCGACTTCGCTCACGTCGATTTTTCTAACCTCCCTTTAGGAGTTGAAATTTCAAAAGCCTTTGCGGATCCCTACGTTATAATAGCTATCTGTTTACCAAACAGCCCGATGCGTCAAGTGATTTGGGATGTGATTTGATAGATCAGTCAGTCAGTAAGTAACTTTTCCCTTTTATATATGAAAAAATGATCGTTGGTGTTAGCAAACCTCCATTAAGTGGATCAGACGACTCGCAGGAAGCCGCTGGATACAGGCAGTGCTAGACAGCAAACGCCTGTGGAAGTCCTTGCAAGAGGCCTTTGTCTAGCAGTGGACGTCTAGCAGTTGCCAAGAAAAAGGCATTCTATCCCAGAAAAAAAGATCTGCAGTCTGTGGTCTTAAATTCTTATAATGTGAGTAACCTTATGCAAATCAAATGTATTTGAAGACACCTTTACTCCTTAGTCAGTTAACTTTCCTTGGTATGACTTTCCCCTCTAATCACGTAAATAGCTTGTGCGAAGAGTAAATACGGATAGATTGTAGGCGACGTAGTAACCTGTGCTATTCGGTTCTACTGCACCGAATGTTATAAATTCAGTTAGCTAACGAGCTGCTGGAAAATAGGTCAGGTTTGCCGCATTACTCCAGTATAAGAGCAATTTACTCTTTCCTAGTAATTAAGGGGTATCACTATTATTATTATTTTTTGTCCTGTGATAGACTCTAGTTGTGAAGATATGCTTAGGAAATCCTCATTTCATTTGAGCCTAGAAAATACGATGATGATATAAAAAAAAAAAAATGTGGGTGAAGTCCGCCGATTCGTTCTTGACTAGCGTTGTGTTGTAAACAACGATGGCTGGTGGCCCAGCGACTACCTACTTGAGATGACGATGGGGTTATGTTCTAGTTCAGTTCTTTTTTTTATTCTCATCATTTTATATGAGTCTTTTAAAGGTGACCTTTATGTCAGTCCCATCGGTACACAAAAAATATTGCAATTGACTATATACAAAATCAACTACTTATAAAACTATACCAATTTGAGAAGTTCCGTTCGTTGAGCCAAACTATGTTCTTTATAATGCTTATCTCACACATGAACCATAATAGGGATGACGACTGTGTGATATGTATTTATAGTCTGTTCCACATGTAGGTATTTTTTTATATTATTTTATTTTTTTAATGCACTGTCACCGTCGCCGTATCATGCCACTTCGGGACAAAGTACCGTAGTCCGTACCATCATCATTATATTTAGAACTAAGGCGTCTGTTCCACGGTCAACGTTCTAGATTTCTACGTCATTTTACGTTCTCTGTCATTTCTACAATAGTTTTGATATTTTATGTTCAGTAAAATATTTGATCGCTTATTTGGGTGCCGTCATTTCCATGCCAAAAGTCTTAGAAAAGTTTTGGAAAACTGATCTTGGTCTTCATCTCGTTTGTTGTGTACATGTCAATCTGTCTCCATGCCTCTTTGAAATTGCGTTTCTCTTGCATTCATGAGGATACTTGCTTGCATTGTAGTCGGTTAAATTCTAATGACCGTAATTTTTATCTAGTGCCTGGTTTGATGGCTTCAGATCATAAGGTCTCAAGTCATCATCATGATTGTGCCAGAACTCTGGATTCTGAAGTGTAGACCGTTTGGTTTGAGGTCGACGCCTTATCGAGTCATCTCATTGTGTCCAGTGATTAATAGTCGAATTCTTTGTTTGTTTTCTATTCGAGAAATAAGTTCGTGAAATCAATTGGCAAAGGCCGTCGGCTATTTATTTCCAACGTGTCAAGATGTAGGTTTCTGTGGCGTGACGAATATTGGAATTGCATGAATGATTGGAATGACTCTTTGAACTAGAGTCGATGTAGGAGTTATTAGTGCAACAAATAAGATAGATTTTGTTGCTTTCTTTATAGGCATTAATTTATTTTATTATTTGCGATATCAGTGATTTGTATCGATAAATAAATCGGTGCCGGTTGCCGGTGTGTAGGTAATTCTGTGAGTGTAAGCACTGAGCAGTGACGCGATCGCCCTTGGCATTATTAACGCTATCAGTGATTTGTGATAAATAAACCGGTATTAAGAGCGCGTGTAACGGTAAATCTTCAGATGCAGATTTGATTTTTACAGCAGTAGATCAAGTTTTAACTATCCGAAAAAAAAACAGGCAAAAATTATATAATATTTCCAAGGGACGATACTGACCAAAAACATTAAATAATGAAACTTCGCCAAAAAAACGCGAACAAAAAAATCGTGAAGTTAGGTCTAAGTTTTAACCAATTTGTATTTATTTTCAATGTGTTGCATATGACAGAGCCTAAATTCTTACGAGCTATTAGTAGGTATACAATATACATCATGTATTTGGCGCTTACTACACTCCTAAACGCTAGCATCTGTCGCGTTTCACACGAGGTTTCGGGTATGTTTTACTTCATCTATCGGGGATTTTTTCTGGCATTCTGCACACTGTTAATGTTCACATAAGTCTGATATCCGATCTAGACGGGGTACAGTTCTAATAGCCGGTGTGTACGCAAGACTGTGAGTGTGAGAGTGGCCAGTGACGCGATCGCCCTTGGCATTATTCGCGCTATCAGCGCGCGGTGACATCACCGCGTACCGCGACAGGTCGCGCGCTCGCCGATCGCGCCGCGATGAATACTGAACACCTATCCCTCTTCCCGGGCACGTAGATAACGGGCCGCGAAAGGAAATACAAATTAAAGTCAAAGACTAAAGACGACTGTTGTTATTCACGAAACTTTCAAATATTGGTGGGCCTGGCGTGTAACTGCTCTTATTTCGTAAGAAAATTTAAAAAAAAATCTAATAGATGAAGCCTAATATAAAATAAATGACTTTCTTAATGAATAACTCGCCGCCCGTCTCTCTACTAACCCAATATTTGCTCTGCCCCAACGGGGTTCCGATAAAAAAATGATCTCTAAATAGTTCTAAGAATCATTGTAAATACATATTGAAATGCAATCAATAAATGAATATGAATATGACACTAAGTTATAGGTACCTATCAAAGTAACACTTACTTAGTGGCAATAAGATCAGAGTCAATTCATTATCAGGAGTTTATATCGCACGAAACGTATTATTAAAATGACCGAATTAAAAAAAACTGTTTTTGGCATATTGCAAAAAACTAATAATTTTTTAATAAATTAAATGACTCTACTTAATGCTCCCTTTTAAATGAAAACTTAAACTCTACAGCTGACATCTTTTTGTGATCGAAGCTTGTGACATTGTTTTGTCGAAATAAACAGCTGAAGTCCTAAATACAAAACGTTTTGTGATTTGCCAAAAAACAGTTTTTTACAGGTTTTTTATGTTTCGGTCACTAAATGTGCGATATGCAGAACATTTTAAATGAGTCCTGTACACGTTATTCTTAAGAATACGTAGGTGGTTTGCATCTAATTACTTCGCTTTGTCAGCTCCGCGAAAACAGATTGTAAATTATTAAAAAGAAAAACAAAACAATAGATGGAGATTAATTTCAGTAAGCGCCGTATCGTTTGCATTATGTGCCCAATTCCGAATACAATAGCACTTGTTATTTCACTCCGAAGGTCGCAGATCAATCTGTCACTGTAACTGTGATAGAGGCGTTAGAGAACGGTATGTTTGTAGTAACGGTATTTATTAATTCATAGTATGGTTAGGAATAGGCCTGAACCCTGTCTGAACCTCTAGATTCGATATTTTGAATACACTTTTTTTTTTCTTCTTTCGATGACAAGATAGTGACTTTTGTCTGGTGGGAGGCTTTGGCCGTGGCTAGTTACCACCCTACCGTCAAAGACGTGCCGCCAAGCGATTTAGCGTTCCGGCACGATGGCGTGTAGAAACCGATTAGGGGTATGGGTTGAATTTACACTGCTATACCCCTTCCAAGTTAGCCCGCTACCATCTTAGACTGCATCGTCACTTACCATCAGGTGAGATCGCAGTCAAGGGCTACCTTGTCATAGAATAAAAAAAAAAAAAGTCCTTGACTGCAATCTCACCTGATGGTAAATGACGATGCAGTCAGGTATGACAGTGTACTCATACCCCTAATAGGATTGTACACGCCATCGTTTCATTTTATGGGATAAAATGACTATGTTAATCCCGGAGTTAACACATTATCTCAGTTCCCAACCAAATTGGGTCAACCGGTGTGGCGTGAAGAAGTAACAAACATACACATACAAACTTTCGCCTTTATAACATTAGTGTGAAATGTAGTGTGATCACTGTAGGTAAGTTATCGTACATTATTCCGTCAAATCCACATTGCCCATGTGCGGCTGGTGATGTCATGATTGGTGAATGGCCCTGAAATATTATACGTGCATGTTGTACTGTGTAAACGATTGTTGTTCATACCCTGTATGCTTTCGACATCGCTCCATTCAGCTGGCGCTATGTATTGCGTCTGTATGTATAGGAGTAACGCCGCCAATTCGGTTTTAGACATTCTTCGAATATAAACTGAGAGTTTTGTGAAATTCTCCTTCCTATTAATACTATTATTGGTTACCGAGTAATATAATAAATGCGAAAGTTTGGACGTATGGATTGATGTTTACTATTCAATCACGTCGCAACGACTGAACCGATTTAGCTGTTTGGCACAGAGATGCATTAGAGTCTGGTATAACACATAGACTACTTTTTATGCCGGAAAATAAGAGAGTTCCCGCGGAAATTAAAAAACCTTATTCCAAGCGAAGTCGCGGGCATCATCTTGTAAATGCACTGCTCTAATGTGCACAATCATCTCTGATTGGACGACACTCTCTCACCTTTCACTATTTATATTACTATATGCATTTGCATAGTTGCTGCAAGAACGCCATAAAGGCCACACCACAATAATTGATCTTTTCTGCAATCAGCCAGCAGGCTGGTTATAGTGTAGAATATGTCTTCTTTGTGATCATATCACCTTGAATGAGAGACCTAAGTCTGATTAGAACAATGCATCCACACCTACCTAGGTCTTTCGTAAAGCGCAATATGAGATCATCACTCTGTATTTGTGGACTCACACTGAATAATACTTAGATTTCTAGACTGGAGGTCCTCCCACACTAAGCCTATCAGTGCTAAAACTAATGGGGAACATGCTGAAGTATAATTTTGTTATACTATTTCATCGGCGCTAGTCTAAAGCCTGTTTATTAGTTCAGCCACGTACCTATACCTCTTAGTTGGAGTTCTGTACGGATAAAGCACATTTATACGCGCTTTAACGATGCAGGAAAACATCGTGAAGAAACCTACATGTCTGAGGGGTTTTTTATTGTATAACAAGATAGTCCTTGACAGTCAGTCATCACTTGATGGTAAGTGACGATACAGTCTAAGATGGTAGCGGGATGACTTGGAAGGGGTGTGGCAGTGTAAATTCAACCCACACCCCTAATCTACACGCCATCGTGCCGGAACGCTAACTCGATTAGCCGCACGTCTTTGAAGGTGGGGTGTTAACTATAGGCACGGCCAAAGCCTCTCACTCACCAGACCAGATCAGAGATAATTCAGAAATTATAAATTCCCAAATTGCCCCCGCCGGGATCGAACCCGAGTTCTTCCAGTTATAAAACGAAATTTGACGATCCACACTTGTCTAGCGTGGTGGACTATGCCTGTGAGTAGACAGATACCTACCCAATGACCATATTAAAGATACCAAAGGAAGGAATACTATGTTTATGGTTGAGATTATGCTTTGAAGACTGTCTGAAGATGTCCTTATTAGTGTAAGTAACGCAATTGTTCATCGAATATTCGCTGGAGCGCGACATATCTCATGAATCGCAAATAAAATTACCATAATATATTCTCTCCTTTCGCATAAAAATTCTTCCTTCGTCGCGTCGGTCTGATTTGAATGTAGGTACGAATGTTCGCAAAAAATTATTCAGATATACATTTGTGGACACAAGTTTGTTGCTATTGCTGAATTCAGTTTGAGGAAATTATATTTTCTAAATTGTCTTTTGGGCAATACGTTATTAATTATTTGGAGGGGAGAGGAGAACATCAGTCAAGTTCA
Organism: Hipparchia sbordonii; assembly: GCA_038048805.1. Taxonomy (NCBI): domain Eukaryota; kingdom Metazoa; phylum Arthropoda; class Insecta; order Lepidoptera; family Nymphalidae; genus Hipparchia; species Hipparchia sbordonii. The sequence goes on along the minus strand of CM076116.1, from coordinate 8,644,448 downwards.
GCTTGGCTGATATTCTTGATAAAAAAATTAATCTATTACTAGATCACGCTGGGCAAAGGTCCTCTGTCAAAGCTATATTTATTGCTTAAACATACATAACTCCAAAAAGTCGGAGGTGCGTGCGTCGAACCCGCGACCCCCCGATAAGGAGTCCACAGTCCTAGCCTATCACTGGCCTTGACCGTCACGCCAGTAATTGAGTGTTCGTAATTGGCACGTCAACAATGCATTGAACGTCGGTAAGTCATGAATGGGAGTAGGTACGCCGACAATACGTACGTTAACTCATAAAGGTCGTCGCTTGCTTATCAACCCGGCTACTGACCAGCAAGCGCCTCGTGCGGTTGAGATTTCTTATACGGACTTTATATGGACCATATTATATGCACGCACTTATCAACTCCATAGCCTCGTGCGTTCGTTCTCAAGCTATCCATACATGGACGGTGAGTGAACAACTCGGTGACCACTCGCATGTGTGCCGTTGTCACGTGCTTGGTAGGTGGTAGTATTAGAATCAATGAAGTGAATACTTACGTGACATAAGTTTTAAAGAGAGGTATACTAACCCACTACCGATGTTCGGTCATAAATGGTCTCCGTCGGCAGCGTACATTGAACTTTTGGGTCAATGAATGGTGGCCCGTGGACTGGCAGAACTTGGCTTCAGAGGGCTCTCATGTCTTTCCAAGTCATTGCTCGTTGCTCATGCGCTGGTCCTGAATGAACCGCGTGCCACTTGCGACTTATTCACTCGACCTGTTGTAACTAGACTAGAGGACGATGCGTTGACATTGCGGCGCTCAACAGTTGACTACTGAGTTTCGTGCATAACCACGAGGGCATCTTGTCGACAACGAGTGGAGGCCAGTTGAATTCTGAGCAACTCAGGCGGCGTTGGTCAGGTGTCGGGTTGATAAGTGAGTTGCGACTTTAACTGAGTAGTAACGGAGTGTTTGCCAACTGTTGAGTGCTGGCGGCCATGACCGGCCCGCGACCCTTCTTGAGTTATTTCTATAATCACCTCTAGGTCTAGTCTAGGTCTATTGATACTTCGTCAATGGTTTATCATGTGCTGTAGATGTAACAGAACCTCTACATAACAGCATACATGAAATGAATTATTTTTTATTATTCACCATACGAAAATAGTTTAATAATAATCTGTCGCCACACTACGGAAAATTGGATAACAAATCGATTGACACCTCATACATCAAAATCGGCTCAGTAGGTTAGACTATAATATGGAACATACGTAAATACGAACACACATACATACATAGACTGATAAAATGACAATTTAGCTTAGCCGTAGTAGATTTTTAGGGTTCCGAAAAAAACTTCGGAACTCTTATAGGATCACTTCGTTGTCCGTCTGTCTGTCAGTGTGTCACCACCGTTTTTCTCGAAAACGGCTCATGATACTAAGTCGAAATTTATACTGAATATAAAGTTCAGTGGTCTCTTAGTGTTTTAAGAATATCAAGCTTATAGCTTAACTCAGTGAAAAGTTACAGCTTGAAAACCACGGCTTTATCATTATTAAAACAAATTAAGGCACATCTTCAAAAATCGTTTTTTTCCATACCTAATTTTTAGTTTCATAGTAAGTCCCGTTATATTTTACAAACACCAGCCTTAAAATCTTACAAATGACGGAGATTTTGATACCTCTAAACCTCATAATACTACCTAAAACAGCCAAAAAAACAAAAAAAAAAACGATATCTTACTGTGAATTACAATCATTGCAATGCTTACTTTAGTGACGCGTCACGTAGACATATTATAATGGTGCGGCCACACTATGGTAAACTTCAATATCGATCATCTCAACTATTATCGCGGTTATTTCCGCCGATATTAAACGCGACAAACTGAGTGCCCACACTTCGTCAACGTCAACGAAAATTTAATTGGCGATAACGCAATAATTCTGTATTAATTTTTTAATGATGTATTTATTAATTCTGTATTAATTAATTGGCGATAACGCAATGTGAATGCAGCAGCGTCAGCGTCCATCTTGAATCAGGACATATTATCGTCATTATCGGGCATTGAGGTTGACTGTTCAAGTGTAGGCGCTCAATTTTTCGTGTTAAATATTGCCAGAAGCTGCCGCGTTAACTGTGGCAACGTTAACCCTTTAATGTGGATAGCTCCTAAAGGCTCCTAGAATAATAAAATGACTAAAGTGAGAAGACATTATATCAAAATATGTATGTAAGAGCAGGACAAGGCATTGTGTTTCTATTTGGTAGGTACCTATCCATTGACGTATAGCATAGCTCCGTCTCTATCTCCTTTAGAGAGCCATCACAGACCAGAAAGAGAGCCATGCTGATGTGAGGCTCTGTCAAGTGTCAAGTTTGTGTTTGGTTTTGTTTCGCGTCGTGTTATTTTGTATTTAAATCATAATTATTTAATAAAAGTTTCAATAAATTTGGTTTTTAATGTACGGTTTTCACTCAAGGTGGATATAAACCTTCTAAAAATACATCAGTTACAACGAGATGAATCCGTTTTCGTGGTTTGGTACTACCTATATGTATATCGACTACAAAGCTGCAAAGGTATTTAACTAAGTTTATTACTGAATGGCTAATACTGTCAATATATTTTAATGTAACAAATGAAGATATTTTCGTTTAAAGATTCTTAGTAACAAGGTACATAGTTGACTCATAATTTAAATAAGTATCTATTGAAAACATAACCTACAAAACAAATACTTATATGTATTTCATTTTATTTATGATTATAAAAGTTAAATTAACTGTTTTAGATTCCAAGAAAATGCTGTGTGCCCGAATGCAAACCAAATTACCACAGTGTTATCAGCATTGAAGGAGCTAAAAGTACATTTTCTTTCCCGAAAGATGCTCATCTCTCTCAATCGTGGTTACGTGCGATTCCACGAAAAGACTGGGTACCTACCTACAAAACACTCAGCTGTATCTAGCAACCATTTTTCAACCCATGAAATCTAGACTGAAGAAATAATTGTTGGAAGTGAGCAATTGAAATACCCATGTTTTGGTCGAGGGAGCAATACCTCATATTTTCAATAATCTCCCATCATACATGTCGAAGAGTACTCTACCTCCAAGACGCAAGCCCGAAAAAGGAAAGAACAAGCTGAATAATTTCATGAGGAGCAGGTGTCTAAATTTTTAGAGAGTGACATAATAAAATCATTCGAAGTATAAATTCCAAGAAAAGTTAGAAGAGTCTAAATGGTTATATCAAGTGATACCTAATAAGAGGCTATATTCCTATTTGTCAAATCTTGATATTGAAAGTGATAATGGTGACGGCAATGTGAAAGTAGTTAATAGTGTGTAGTGTGTGTGTTATAGGATGAAAATCTAAGCTTTCAGGTATATGTAAAAGGACATTTAATGCATCATGAAGATTTAAGCTGGATATTACCTAGTGAATTTAAGCTTAGCAGATGGTCACAGCTTGAAAATATACTATATTGTTATTATAACAATAGTGAACCAACAAAGTCATTTGACTATTGTCTTGATAGGTCTATTGAGTACTTGAATGAAGCAGTTAATACTGAAAATGATAATTTTGCTGCAGAGCTTGTTCTACACCAAATGAAATTGCTAAAAAATAAGCAACGTACATATAGTGTTGAGACGGATATGCGTATAGTATTATTATGTCAATGTTGGTATCGGATTTTTGTAGTGCTGCCAGGGATCCCAACTAATGGGGGTTTCTCCCAAAAGGGAGTAAACAAGTGAAATGGGATACTTATAGTATAATATACCTAAGTATATAATTAAGTAATTATATATCACTCCCTATTACCACTGTATATATTGTATCAACTATTACCGAAACACAGGCTAATATCCTATTATTCTTTTATTTCTCTCTTGTTATTACTGGTCTATCAATTTCTGTCTCGGTCGGGTCACTACATCACTAAAGGCTATGCCTGAAAATCAGCACTGCAGCCATAATACTGCACCATTATGCTGAGGCAGTAGCCTTTTCAGCTCCAACACGCACCTTTATGTTATAGATTAATGCTGAGATCTATAGAGTGTACTCTGGCTCGGCTCGAACTTGGGTTAGAGTTGAAGCGAGCCACAGAAATATGTTCTGACATAAATCTGTCTCGTTTTGGCTCTGACTTGAGTCTGGGCCGAGTGGGGGTGCAGTCACTTAGTATTACTCAAACTTTGTACCTACTTTTAATTTTTGTGTGAGCTGAATAAATGTTTATTTTATTTTTTATTTTATAAAATTGGCTGTGAACGAAATTGCCGAACGAAATCAACCAAAAAAATGAGAGTATATAATTAAAGATATATTGTTGTATAGTTCAACCACAGATTTGCATGCTGGGGATGTTTTAAATTTTTCAATTTACATTTGTATGGTATGTACTCGAATTTGTTATACTAAAAATAACAAAATTGTTTCTTTTCAAATGTAAACTTGAAAATTAATTTTTCTTGAAAGAGACTTCTCTACATTGTACCTGGAGACAAAATATGGGTGTCAGACTCAGACTATGAATATTAGATGGAACTAAGTGCAGTTATTGATTTCTCTGCTTTTACATTAATGCCCAAGTAAAGGAGTGTAATGTTTGTAAGGAGTATAATGTTGAGGATTTATGTATGCATATGAATTTCTTTATTCCACCATAACTTCTAAATGCCTGAACAGATTTGTGATATTAATTATTGTTTCTGCGAGCAGTGTGTGTGATATTTTGAAACATGAAAAAGTCAGGGACATAAAGAAGGAAAAGTGTAAAAATTAGAATATCCAGTTTTACATGCCAGTAATAAATAATTATTATTAATAAAAAATAAATAATTAACTTGATAAATGTTTTGTTTTGTTTATGTATCCTTAGTAAATCACATCACATCACACTAATATTATAAAGGCGAAAGTTTGTATGTGTGTGTGTGTGTGTATATGTTTGTTACTCTTTCACGCAAAAACTACTTGACGGATTTGGCTGAAATTTGGAATGGAGATAGTTCATACCCTGGATTAAAACATAGGCTACATTTTATCCCGGGAAATCAAAGAGTTCCCGCGGGAATCAACAACCTTAATCCACGCGAACGAAGTCGCGGGCATCATCTAGTATTAAGTATGTTAATAGCCATTTTAAGCTAGAGGAACTCTGCATTAAAACTGCGCGCTTAAGCTGGTCATCTAGTAGATACCTACCTAATTTACATAATCCACACAAGGTTCGGAACCCTCAGAACGCGAGTATGACTCGCACTTGACCGGTTATTTTTTTTAAGTGTCTATACCTAGAATTCTATACACGACTCAGTAGTAGTTTGATTGGACGTGTAATTTCAGTTTCATTCAGTTAAATTCATCAGGGCCCCAAGTCTGCTATTTTACATGTCATTGTCATTGATCCGCAATACAATTACAATACAATTATCATTGGTCCAAAATTTCGTAGTCTACTCAATTCACAATGGTCGTTTGATTTCTTATAATTGGATTGTAATTCAATCATACCTCGGTATTGCCATTAGCTTAAAAAGCGTTTGCCGAAATGAGTTTCAAAAAAAAACTACATATTAAAAACGTTTATTTAAGCTAGATTCAAAGCTAGATGTGTCAGTGGCAAACGATCGGAAAACAATTGTGACGCCATTGAATTAGTAGACTACCAAAATTGCTAAAAGTAGCAATTGGGATGTCATTGATAGGCATTGTAACTACAATTGCAATAGCAGACTTGGGCCCCAGTACATGATGACGACGGGTGGTACCGATGACTCACACAAAATATTTATGTGAGCTTAGCGTAAAAACTGACAGTGTAGCTCGTACATTGAGTAATAAAGTGGACCGAAAATAAAACTAATTAGCGATGCGTGAAGTGGAAACTCGGAACCTTGAACTATAAAATTTTAATTATTTATCATAATATCCGGCGATAAAACACCGGGGCTTTATATCAAATTAACTGCGTCTACACATGTGAAATGTATTTTTATAATATTATGGCAGTGGGTAATTTGGTCACACTGTATCATCAAAATGATATAAAGGTCGTGGTTAAATGTAGACCAATATTATTTTTTTTGTGTAAAATGCAACCGCCCATTGTAAACGAGCTGAGTTTTTTGCCGGCTCTTCTCAGTAGAATCTGCTTTCCGAACCGGTGGTAGAGTTTTGACTTGTCATTAAGAGCCTTAGGTCGGCCTCTTAGACCAATGTCGGCCTACATGAAATAAATAGTAATTTTGTTTTTTTTTTTTTTTGAAACATTGAGCGGAGAAGATCTTGTCTAAAACGGAATGTAGTTTCTTTGTATCCATATTTCTCTTTATCTTTGGGTTGTCATTATAAAACTGATGACAATTAGGCATGAAGCAGAACTCCACCGCAAAATACATATAGCGAAACCGCGAAACTGCCGGCAGAGTTTTTATTTATTTATTAAAAGAATAGAGTACTTTGGCGAGGTCACCCTCTTAAAATTGATTAACACTAACTTACATCACTAAACTTACGCTAACAAACTAAATTATAACAAACATTTCTCTAATCAGTTCAAGGAATTTTCCCTCCTTTTAAATGTATGCCCAACCCGTCGCAACTCAAAAACAGTGCATTGTCTATCACTCAATCACGGTATTGTTTTATAGTTATAAATAAGTTCATAGTAATAGAAACGTTTGTTGTTTGATTGTCCAATTAAATTGAAATGTGATCTAATTTCCTACGTCGATTGTGGCGCTCTAAACAATGGCTTAGATTGTGCAATTGTGCATACAGAATGAGGGTTTGCGGGCGTTCTAGTTGACGGTCAGATGCTGGCGACTGGTAGAGATAGTGCCGCTCTAATAACGCCATTATAAAGCCATAATAACAACGATAACGGTGACCAGTTCGGCCGAAAACCTTACAGGACAGTTATATCTGAACTATAGAGAATAGAAATATTTTTTATTCAAATAAACTTTTACAAGCACTTTTGAATCGTCAATGAATCTACCACTGGTTCGGAATGCCTTTCCTGCCGAGAAGAGCCAGCAAGAAACTCGGCGGTTGCTCTTTTCAAAAAAAAAAAAAAAAATTTTACTATAGTTGATGAAAGCTATGCTATGTATACAGTGCTTCCACAATAAAGCTTCAAAAATGTAAAAATGCATACGTAGGTACATCAATCCAACGCATGTCAAGACGGGCAGTCAGAGCAGACCCATTCCCGTTGGTGGCACCCGTTCACGAGCATGACGCATGAGAGAAAGTAAGGGAGAGGGCAGACTGGCTTTTTTTAACCACCGGCACCGACGCTAAATGGCGAATCACATATTTTTTTTGTTAACGCAGAAACAGCGATCGAAAATCGCAGAAATCAGCGAAAAAGCGATGCAGACGCAAAAAGCCAAAAAAAGTGCCTATCGCAGCCGCTAAAAGTAGCCAATCTGGCCTCTCCCTAACACGGTACGTGCTCGAGAGCGTTCTCTTTATTTAGCCTAGAGAGTTTTGGCTAAACACGATATCGATCAACAAAATCTATCTAAAACGGAGGAGGTTCTCAACTCGTCGGAATCTTTTTATTTTTTATCTATGTTCCACGATTAGGTACTCGACGCCCGGATCGATTTGGTTTTTTTTTTGGAAAGGGTATACTTCCCAGATGGTCCCATTGTCATCAGGTCAGGTCATCTGATGATGGGATCCTGCAGAAATCGAGGGAACTCTTCAAATGGCAAAATTGATATACTTTGTAGTGGCGTTTGAAGTCGGATTTGTAAAAAAAAAATGTACGTTTATATTATATCATGATCACATCATCATCATCACCAGCAACTCATCAATAACTCAAGACAGGTCTCCTCTAAGAAAAGGGTTATAGGCCATTTGAGAACATTAGGGAGAACCCTCAGCCAATCAGGTTTCTACCTGATGTTTTTCTTTACCGTTAAAACTAAATTGCTTGAAAAACTAAATTGCTCGTAACTCCGGAAGGGTTATTAGCTGCATGTCTGGCATTCAAACATCCGGGATACCCGAAATCCTAACCACTATCTTATCACGGCGCTCTGAAAGCAATTCGCTGGGAATATTGCGCAATATTATAAGCTGTTCTACAGCATATAATTGCACATGGAAACATAAACTCTAACTCCAGTGAACGTATTGTGTTTACGCAAAAGTTTATTCAGATAGTTATTGCTGAAAGCAAGGTTGTTCTGAAATCTATTTTAAAAGTATTCGAGCATAATATGTTTGTTTTCACTGCCTAAATACACGGTTATTCTTTTCCATTCATTCACAAACTAGATTTTCTTAATGAATGAAGTTTGTGGAAAACTCTCCAGGCTCTAAATCCAATTGTATTGAGTTTTTTAACCGACTACTACACAGCATGTGACTACTAGCTGATATCCGCGACTTTTTTCGCGTGTTTTAAATCACTCTAAGGCTGAAATCTATAGCACTCTCACTCAGCTCAGACTCAAGACAGGGTTAAAATGAGACAGATTTATGTCAGAGCATGTTTGTGTCTCGTTTTAACCTCTATCTTGAGTCTGAGCTGAGGCAGAGCACGCTCTATAGATCTCAGCATTAGGTTAACATTGTATGACATCTCAAAACAAAATTGAGATACAGCTTTAAGCGATGGAAATATACAATATAGGTCGGGACCTCTACTACCAACGCTTAGGACCTGGGTCCATAAAGTAAGCAAAATTACAAAGTTTTAAAGTTGACAAAATAAAAATCGAATTTAAAACGTTAAAATGCACGCTGCCGTGTGCCGCGTGACATAATATTTTCCTTGTGCGAGGCTGCTCGGGCCAAGGCCGCCCGCTCCAAAGCCTCGCGAGCGATTTTTACTGCATCTTAAAACTTTAAGTACCTACTGCGAAATAAATATAAAATTTATAACACCCAATTTTATGTACTCTGGAAACGTTTTAATAACCAATTTTATTGTTTTAAGCATGATGGTCGTCTGTATTTAAATGACACTAACAGGACACTTACGAACTATTTCCATGTATTTTAATGTCAGCAAACTTTGCTAATGAGTTGTGTGCTCGTGGATTTTATCTAAATCTGCTGCTAGCTCTTGCCCGCGGCTTCGCTCACGTTAAGTTCGATTTTCAACCCCTATCTTACCTCCTTAGGGGTTGAATTTTCTAAAATCTTTTCTTAGCCGATGGAGGATTAGCTGTCTGTATGCCAAACAGCCCGACCTGTCCAGAGTTTGAGCAATGGGTTGATAGATCAGTCAGTCAGTCAGTCACCTTTTCCTTTTAAGTATATAATTTAGATTACTAGCTGATGTCTGCGACTTAGTACCTTGGGACTCCAACGAGCAAGTTTCCAAATATATACCGCGCTCATTACCTCTTCAGCTTCGCGACTCGCTTAGCTATATCGGTGACTTTGGTTCTCCTACGGATCTCCTCATTTCTGCCTTGATCCTGTAGGGATACTCCGAACATAGCTCTGATTCCTTTCCATCGCGCGCTGAGCGACCCTGAGTCTTCTTATGAGGTCCATACTTAGCGGCCATATTTCAGATCCATAAATAATCACTGATAGACCGCACTTTGGTCTTCAGACACAGAAATTTTGGACGAGAAGACATCGCGAAGTTTCCCAAACGTTACTCACAAACTCTAATTTTTTGTGTAAATGTCGCGTTTATTCTATTTGTAACTAAAACGTAAAATAGCGAAGAAATTACCATATTACAAGGTTTCACGGGTTTTAACAAAGATCGGCTGATAGTCAAGTCACGACATGGACGAATATTAAGTGGCACAATAGAGGTGATGGAGTTTGGAGTTATTGAGCTTCACTGAAATTAACAAAGCCTTCAGTTGATCGGTTGAATAGAAATTAACAAGCTTTTCTTTTGTTTTACAGGTAAGTGTCCGCGAATGTTACTTTGAAATAAGAGCAGTAATCATCAGAATTTCACCCGACCGCTAAGAGATGAGTATGCCGTAATTATAGTTGTAACTTGCAAGTGAAGTTGCTGGTGCTGCAGTGAAAGGTGACCGCATAACGGCAGGTAAAGTACACGCGTGATAGTTAGTTAATCATACTTGTTAGTGACGACCCTCCTGGCGCAGTGGTAAGCGATGTGGTCATATAAGACGTCTCGCGTTCGGTTCAGCGGGAGCTATTTGGGAATTTTTAATACTGGTCTGCTCTGCTTTACCCTACGATTTAGCGTTCCGGCACGATGGCGTGTAAGATCTAGGAACCGCTTTATGGGTTAAATCAAAACTGACATACCTAACCCTTCCATTTTAGCCATATTCCATTAGTTAAATACATTCGTTAAAATGGTTTTCTTTGACATTTTGTTTAATGGTTACGTGTCTGTTATTTGCTGAAGCAACCGTGCCTTAGATTCCTCACTTACCATCAGATGAGAACGCAGTCAAGACTAGTCAGATACATGAATGAATAAAAAAAAGCTTTTGATAATACGACTGTAGTACCCGAAGACCGACGAATTTCACATAAATAGCTAGGCTTAGATGTATTAAACAGATCGGAAGAAAGTTGTAAACTGTATCTCGGCTTTGATGCTGCTTTGATATTCCCGTAATCGTAACTCACGGCGTGCGATCGCCTGTACAGATAGCCTACATTCTGTTTCCGCTAGCTATAAATTTTACCTCTGGATACGTTACCCTCGATTTAATCTGCATAGTGTTTTATGGACGCCGTTTCTGTAACAACTAACTAGGTGGTATCTTTCTGGTGGGTCTAACGTTTACCGTCTTAATTCTAACTAGTCTGGCCTCAAATTCTGCAACAATATTCTGATGTACGAGTATTATACGTATGTTTAACTGTATCGTTGGTCTAGTGATTAGTAAGTTCGACTACGGATGACAAGTTACCGGCTTCGATTCCCGGGTCGGGCCAAAAAATGTATTTGGTTTTTCTGTCAAGAAATTCTCAGTAGGTACTAGCCCGGAGTTAGGAAGTTGGCGGTTAGTTACTCCCGTGCCTCGGAGAGCACGTAAAGCTGTCGGCCCTGATCTCTCTCTGGTCGTATCAGATTCCTGCCCCATGGTACTATGAAAGTGAGGATATAGAGAGTTCACCTGTGTTTACGCACACACTTGTGCACTATAATATCTTCCGAGTAGATGGCTAATCTCTGTGAAAATTAACCCCCTTCAAGAGTGCAACGGATGGGGATTAGATCTTTTCGACATTTTCAATTGAGCTATTGAGGCTACTGATGCTCCCGTTCGATATATTCGGGACTCATCTATTACGTTAAGGAAACTTAAAGCCAGCATAACATAACTTCCCATTTATTGACGGGCATAATTATCTAACGATTGAAGCAATTAGGTTCCATAAGTGGTACACGACCTGTAATTCAATTGAGGCGCTGTAGGCGACAAAGGTCAATGAGCTATTACAGCAATTGTGGAAAATGGGTCGGCGATGTGGGCGGCCAGGAGTGGAACAATCAAAATGGTAGGAGACTGCTAGGCGCGACGTGGTTGCACCAAATAGGCTATAGCCCACTGAACTATAGAGTTAATCTATGAATAACTACTAGCTGATGCCCGCGACTTCGTTCGCGTGGATTGAGATTTGTGATTCCCACGGGAACTCTGGTATTTTCCGGTATAAAAAGTAGCATATGTGTTATTCCAGATTATAATCTTTTTTTTTTTTTTTAAATATATAGACTAGCGCTTGACTGCGATCTCACCTGATGGTAAGTGAAGATGCAGCCTAAGATGATACGCGCTTGTCTAGAAGATGCCTATTCACTCTTGATTTAAAGACACCCACATTGTAGTTAGTTGGAAAAACGGAAGCCGGAAGGGCATTCCAAATTTTTGCGGTGCGTATTAGGAATGAGGAAGCGAAGCGCTTGGTGCGAGATCGTGGAATTTCGACCACGTAGCGGTGCAGATTCGTGCGATGTCTCGCGGTTCGGTGGTAGAATGGTGATGGAGGAACTAAATCAAATAGTCTATGTCTGTGCCTAATTTTAGCCAAATCGATTTAGTAGTTGCGACCTGATTGAGCAACAAACATCCAAACATCCACACTTTCACATTTATACAATATTATAGTAGGATAGTTAATATACGATGTACGATGACAGTGTGTACTATGCACGATGGCGTGTAGAAACCGATTAGGGGTTATGGGTATGGCCATACCCATTCCAATTTAGCCCACCATTATCTTAGACGGCATCGTCACTTACCATCAAGTGAGATTGCAGTCAAGGACTATCTTGTCAACGAACGTTACCTGCATTCCGAACCGGTGGTAGATTTATGACGTGTCATAAGAGCTACAAGTTAGCCTATATGAAATAAATAAATTTTGAATTTGAATTTGAATTTGAACGAATAAAAAAAACGTTTAGCTCCTATATTGCTCCTATTTAGAGGCGACAGAAGGAAGTCGCCGTAAAATCTCCGCAGCACTTCGAACACGATCAATCAAGTTGTACTGACAACATCGACATCAAGGGTGATTGAGTTCGAGGTATTTCGCTCTGTTAGTTGTTAACTTTTTTTCAATGTTTGTTGAGTCAAATGGACGTTGGAACTTGGAAAACTCTTGTTTACTCACATCTATCTCTAATTTGGATTTGGATCTTTTTTTTTATTCGATGACAAGTTAGTCCTTGACTGCGATCTCACCTGATGTTAAATGACGATGCAGCCTAAGATGGTAGCGGGCTAACTAGGAAGGGGTATGGCAGTGTACATTCAACCCAATACCCTACCTACCTAATCTGTTTCTATACGCCATCGTACCAAAACGGTAAGTCGCTTAGCGGCACGTCTTTGACGGTAGAATGGTAACTAGCAACGCCCAAAGCCTCCCACCAGACCAGAGTTAATTCAGAATTTATAAATTACCAAATCGCCTCCGCCGATAAGCGAACCCTAAACTTCCCAATTAGAAGACCACAGCGCTCACCACTGCGCCAAGAAGGTCGTCAAAAATATTTTCCACAATTGAACAGCTATTCTTTAACTTAAAGCTTGTAAGCTTTTCCCCGCGGATTAAAACGGATGCCTATCCTCATAATAAAATCAAATCAAAATCAAAATTTATTTATTTCATGTAGGCCAACTTGTAGCTCTTATGAAACGTCAAAAATCTACCACCGGTTCGGAATGCAGATTCTGCTGAGAAGAGCCGGCAAGAAACTCAGCAGTTGCTCTTTTCAAAAAAAAAAATTTTTTTTTTTACAATTGTTAAAAAGAACTAGGCTATGCACACAAATCACAATGTTTCCACACAGAAGTTTCAAAAATGTACGCCTACCGCAACCAAAGACATGTTAACATGGGCAGACACAAAGCAGACCCATTCCCGTTGGCGGCACCCGTTCACGAGCATGACGCATGATCCAGCCATTGCCTCGCTCAACCATATTTATCTGTATGCCAATTTTCAGTCCGATTCGTCCAGTGAATTGAGCTGTGCGTCGGTAGATCAGTCAGTCAGTCACCTTTTCCTTTTATATATTTAGATAATATGTTCTGCAGGTCAATCGGCTAAATATCGTGGCGTCTTGAAAGACTAGTGTCTCGTTTTTACAAGTGTGAGTGACACCACAATTTGTCGCGCGATTTCTCTTGAATAATGACGGTGAGATTGCTTTTATTACAGCCTTCAACGTTGGCGGGTGGACAGGTTAATGTGTGTTGTCGTGGTCTGGTAGAGCAAATAGACTGGAAATGGGATAGGCAAAATAGGACAATCCAAGAGAGAAAGGCATATAAAAGGTACCAGGAAGTAGTGAGCTTAATACGGAGGTGTTTTAGTCTGCAGATGTATCCGAGGTATCCATGAGGTTTTTTTCTTCCTCTAAGAGAGAAAATAACATTAAATAGGCTCACGGAAGGAATTGTTAACATATCTAATCAAAAATCTACAGAAAATCATAACGCTTTGGGCTTTGCACTAGTCAGGTAAAAACTTGGTAAAAAGAATACATACTAGCCAAGCTTGAATTTGGCTAATATTCCCCTCTTCCTTCCAATTAAGCGGAAAGCTTGCGTTGGGATCGGGTACGACCACACAACAGTACAACGGGCGGGGATTGAACCGACGTTCTTCCATTTTTCAGTCCGCACCTTTAATCGTTGGGCTATGGAGGCAGTTACTAAGTTATCGCGTTATACATGACTAGCTTTAGCCCCCGCGACTTCGTCCGCGTGGAATTAGATTTTGGGGTGGAATTTTCAAAAACTGTGACACACGTACTTCTTTATTTTTAACTGAAAACTCAAATACCAACTTTGATGGAAACAGCTTGAAAAATGACGGAGTTTCATATAAACGTCCATCCCCTATTTAAACCCCTTAGGGGTGGAATTTCCAATAATCCTTTCTTAGTGTGCGCCTACGTCATAAAAGGAACCAAGGCTAGGCTGTGCGTTGATATCTCAGTCAGTCAGTCAGGACTTTGAATTTTATATAAGTATATTAGAGATTAATTTTATAAAAGGTGTTTCCGAAAGGCCGGCGAAAGTGGCATGGATATGGCTCCGCGTTAATCAGTTTAGCTCGTAACGGCCGACGCGTTAATTGTTGCCGCCCGATAGCCATCGCACGACTTCTCAAAGTATATTTATGAGCAGTGCGCGCCAACCTTTACAAATTACTAATTACTGTATCTCACTATCGCTGGCGCGGAAAGTGAATGTGCTCACAGCTTGTGTTTTATTTATTTGCCGTTTTGATATAGGATTGTATGAAAGTATGAAGGACTTGCTGCGAGAATTGGCTGCGACCTTTTGTTAAACTCAACCGCAAAAAGAGGGGGTTTATACAGACATACAAACGGAGTTACTTCAATCTTGGCTATATTGAAGTTAAATTTTTTGACGACCTCCCGGGCGCAGTAGTGAGCGCTGTGGTCTTATAACTGGGAGGTCTCGGTTCGATTCCCGGCGGAGGCAATTCGGGAATTTATAATTTCTGAATTGTCTCTGGTCTGGTCTGGTGGGAGGTTTTGGCCGTGGCTAGTTACCACCCTACCGTCAAAGACATGCCGCCAAGCGATTTAGCGTTGCGGCATGATGGCGTGTAGAAAACGATTAGGGATATGGGTTGAATTTACACTGCTATACCCCTTCAAGTTAGCCCGCTACCATCTTAGACTGCATCGTCACTTATCATCAGGTGAGATTGCAGTCAAGGGCTATCTTATCATCAAATAAAAAAAATCTACACGGACTTTGGGTTAGCCCAAAGTAAGTTGCAAAATACCTCCTTGGACTCTAACACACAATATAATGATCGCGAGTAAAAAATAGTGGTTCATACAATAATTACACGGTTCCTCGTGAAGCTGACCTGAAATATCTAATTGACGCCATCACGTGCTATCGAGCCGCTCAACACAGATTGCTCTGTGATTGCTCGTCTGAGTGTCTCGCGAATCACAATCAATTTTTTACTGAGCTCTTTTTGTCATTGGCCATTACTTACCACACCACGATCATTACACTTTAAACTAGCTGGTGCCCACGACCTCGTCCGCATATATTTGGGAATAGTTAATGTCCGCGACTTCGTTCGCATGGATTAAGGGTTTTGGATTCCCGCGGGAACTCTATAGTTTTCCGGGATAAAATGCTGCCTGTTGCTGGGTGATTGAAACACTTTCGCGTTTATAATGATTTTTTAAGGAGCAACCACCAGTTTTCAGGGCGAACCACCTTGCGAACTAGCCAAATCCTTGAGAAATAACAGATGTTTCCTTTACATATTGATTTCGTCTTGATGCTTAAATCCAATGGGAGTAGCTTTTGCCTTTTTTCAAGCCATTGCCACTTCACTTACAAAATTTTATCTTTTATCTTATCTATTATATCACTTCTTTTGTAATCAATACTGTACGTAAGATCGTGTCGTATCTTTATTATTCTATGGTTTGTTACTATAATGTTTGTGCACATAAATAAATAAAACGTTGCGTCTGTGATGGCTCTTAGGACGATAGAATTATAGATGAATCAGAGATCCAGACTCCAATTAAATTGTACAATAGCTTTAGTTGGATACTCGTATTGTTGCTTGTTAGTCAGTAATAGCACCTACAATAATAATAGCATTGCAATCGATATCGCAATCGCGATCGCGATCGAACCATTATGGTAACATGAGCTCATAATTAGCCGACCATCCCAAAGCTATTGTTCGATTAATTGATACCTAATACTGTTAGAGATTTCTCTTCTGTAACCGAGGTGGGTGGGTACCCAACTAACAAAATGGTCTTAATATAAGTCATATAAGAATTGTGTAAACGTTTTCGAAAAACTGAATGGCATGAAAATAAGGCTTACAAACGCTTATACAACGCGATTTTGGCGCAGTTACTATTTCTATAAAGTCGTATAGCTGTCATTCAAAAGTCATAAGCAAGAACATAGCAGTGTTGTAATATTATCATTGGTATGAGTATTTAGTCGTATAGTTACCATAGCATTCATAGCGCAGACGTTTATCGAACCAATGAATCTATTTGATGCAGTATTGAAGCGCTTTCAATTATAAGTAATAGAATTTAACTATTAATAAATTCTGCATGTGTGCAGACTATATTTTTATACTTTTATACTATAAGTGTAATCAAATTATTTACAAGTTTGAAATGGGATGTGTTTATGTTTAAGTTTGGAAAACTTAATGCGAATATTACTTTAGGGACCAACTTTTTAGGTTTATTAATAAATTTTATATGCCCCCTTCATTTATTGTGTATTTAATTTTTATTTTTTAAATAAAAAATTAATTATTATACGTCATAATGCCATTATGACTTACGAAATACTTATATACCATGAACACTGCTGTGTTAAGAGTTAAAACTCCCTTCATCGTGCCATTATAAGTTACAAAATACTTGTATACGATGAATACTGCTGTGTTAAGAGTTATAAACTCTTAAAGAACATGGCGTTCTTTCATTACGAACCTATCAGAGTTCCCTAAAACATTTTAGTAAACCGTTATTTGTCATTCCAAAAAATAGTTTTTTACATTAACAGAACATTTTAGAGACCATAAGTTTTTTGGGAATGCGGCAAAAAACATATTTTGTCAACGTGGAAAAATGACATAATTGTCGGTTCCCAACTTTATCCGGGGACTAGGGGCCGTTGTGTTGTGTCGTTAACCATGGGAGGTATGGCCATAATGACTTGATTGACATGATTAAGGTTTCTTTAATTATCAGGGATAAAATGTAGCCTATGTGCTAATCCTGGGTATGAGCTATCTCCATTCCAAATTTCAGCCAAATCGGTTCATTCGTGTTGACATCGATTTTCAACAGAAAAAAAAAGATACCGGCCGAATTGATAACCTCCTCCTTTTTGGAAGTCGGTTACAAAATAGGTACGGAACCATCAATCTCTGTCGCGTTTATTGGGCTTGGCTGGTTTACATTACTGCGAATATATTTAAAATGTCATGTTCACATGCATAGTTTTATAGCAGCGTTATTAAGGTTGTAATACCAGCCAAAATGTCCCGCCTAAAACGTTTGTATGACTGTGTATTTTCTACGATTAAATTGCTTTATAGCTATTTCATACAGACGTTTGTACAACGACTTTTATTACCTAATTGCATTGAAACTTAAACGCAATATACATGATGCCTGTACAACGTCACATTTTAAAACTTGCTAATATACGACACCTATGTGACGAAATAATCATAAAAGCTTAAAATCTTATGACCATTTTGTTAGTTGGGTAGAGCTGTCTAGATTAAAAGTACAAAATTACATTGAAACCCAATGAAGTCTGCATGTACCTAAACCCTCGAAGAGTTTCCAGAGTTTATGTATGCAGACCTCGAACCCACTTTTCAATGCCAATTTTTTCAGCTCTATAAAAAATTTAAATATTTAAAGGTAAGATTTCAGTAAAGTAAACATAGGCATAGATAAAGAATAAAATACCTAGGTACTTCTACAGTTACAGTACAGAAGTTTTGAAATAATATGACAGATTTCAAGTTCTATTATTAAATTCGTTGATCTAATTAGGTAAAACCCCGAGTGGATTCTTTGCGAGATAAAAATGGCTTGTAGTATTTTCATGTAGGCCTATTTGTGGCTCTTCAACATATCAAAACTCTACCACTGGTTCCACAAGCTGATTCTGCTGAGAAAAGCCGGGAAGAAACTCAGTCTTTATCAATTAGCTCCAATTTACTCGGACCTTATGTTTTTTCGATGCTCGATAAATCCATACTCGTTAACAAGGTGTGCAAACTTGTACTAAGCGTTGGCAGGTGTTTTGTTTGTCTGGTGGGAGGCTTTGGCCGTGGCTAATTATCACCGTGCCGCTAAAGACGTGCCGCCAAGCGATTTAACGTTCCGGCACGATGGCGTGTAGAAATCGGGGATATGGGTTGAATGTACCCCTTAATCTTAGATTTCGTCACTTGCCATCAGGTGAGATCGCAGTCAAGGACTATCTTATTGTCATCCAATAAAAAAAAAGTTTACCTATAGTTCTTTGTTACAAAAGTTTATAACATTTAACGAGGTGCAGTCAAGAAAGGAGGTCGCGAATGTATAAATTCACAAAATCTTCGCAACCGAACCTTGTACGTGTCCCCAGGGCCCGGGAGGCTGCGCAACATCGCACAATGAAGCCCCTGGGGCCTCGTTGCGTTTTGTTACGACTTGCGAAAACGCTGATTTGATGACGTTGCCATAGAGATGTTCCCACAAATAACTATCGATGAATTACTTTTTAAAAAAGTATTGCTCTTTTTTACTACCTATATTTACTTAACACTTTATGTTAAAAGAATTTTTATGTTTATTTTATCTTCTACACCATTTTGACATACAGATTTTTCCTGGTTGGCGAATTAAAGCAAAAGAATCTTATTTTTCCTTAAGTAAGGATCTCGAAGTTTTAACCTCTAGACTTGGGGTATTTCAATAGTTTTTTGGTGACAGATGTTCACAAGGCGTAGACTTTAGTTTTATCGGCTCATAAAGGGGATTCCGGACCTATTATGCGTTAGCTACAATCCCGCAGACGGAAAGACGGTATTTTCTATATATAGAATGGAGGATTTTGGCTCAGCGCCAGCCCGCATTCCGCGCCGCGTGCCTCGCGCGAGCCTCGACTAGGACTTTTCTGAGTTTACCTATCTCAAGTGCGCCCCATACAAACGAAGTACCCATCAAACTTTCTTGTAACAACGATTGTCAAGGTCGAGCTAAAAACGCTGAAAAAATCACGTTTCTTGGGTGAGGACTTTTATTTTTTAATACATTTTGTTTTTAATATTTGTTGTTATAGTGGCAATAGACATACACATTCTGTGAAAATTTCAAGTATCTACCTATCACAGTTCATCAGATACAGCCTGCTGACAGACGGAGACGGGCGGAAAGACAGCGGAGGGTTAGTAATAGGGTCCCGTTGGCAAGGGTGGGTACGGAACTCTAAAATCCGGCCTTATATATCTACCTTTTTAAACTAATGTACGCTCATATCTCTCAGACAAACAATCTTGTTCGGTTATGGCTAGCAAAAACTAGAACACCCGTTCCTCTGAGCGTCGCAGAACATTGGCTACGAATAAAAGTTTACAGCTCACACAAATGACCATATCCATACTCGTAAAGATTTATGGTGAGCAGCAAAATACAGGGAATTGGATGTGCCATACTGATTTCTGCGCCTGGGCCACTGTAGTGTCGCAAAAGCGAGGGCTTGGTATAGTTCTTTCAATTCACGTGGGCGCATGAGCTTTATTTGTGGGTATGTCGTGTACATGCACACTGCGTAAGTATGCGTCTTTGTCGGGACCTAGGTGGGAGCGGTCAGGCGCGAGCAAGCTCTCGCTCACAGTTATACAGATACGACACACATACAACCATGAGCCACGCACCCTCGTGAGTTGCAAGAACTATACCGTGAAACAGACGACGAAAATCATGTACAGTGAAGCTATACCTTCTGATTTTGCGGTAGAAAAAATTGTTATTATAAATAAAATAAATAAAAATAAGCTGTTTATTTCTCATCAATAGAACAATAGAAA
This sequence comes from Hipparchia sbordonii, assembly GCA_038048805.1. Lineage (NCBI taxonomy): Eukaryota > Metazoa > Arthropoda > Insecta > Lepidoptera > Nymphalidae > Hipparchia > Hipparchia sbordonii. The sequence goes on along the minus strand of CM076116.1, from coordinate 8,624,354 downwards.
AAATGGTTACACAAATTAAAATTGAAATATTGTAATTACATTGTAAGTTTTTTGAATTTTTTTTTTACGATTACAACTTTTCCATGTATGACGTAGGCATCCGCTAAGACACGATTTTTGCAAATTCAACCCCTAAGGGGCGTAAAATAGGGGTTTGAAATATTGAACTTAACGAAGCCGCGGGCCAATTCTCGATTTTATGAAACTCAAATCCACTTATAGTTGCCGCGTCGCGTCGCTTTAAGCTTTTCTCGGGGTTTAGTAAAGCTGTGGCCCGGAGTTTTCGGATCGTCGACAAAAACAAAACTAGAAACAAAAACCTGTCTCACGTGTCGGGTGATTCACAGCGCAGAAAAAACTTAATCCGTGCTTGTGCTTGCAAGTATGACAGGTGAATATGAATTAGTAATTATTGTAATGTGTTTATAAACATGAATAATGTTATGGTCCGACTGATGCCGTTAGAATAAAAAATTTAACCAACAAACGTATAACTATTGCATAGATCCACTGAGATGTTATATATTATCCTGAAATCAAACTCAAATTAATAAAGTGGTTATAGCGATGTCTTAGCTACTAGGTTATAGGCTTCCTTTTTGGGAGTTCGTGTTTCAATCCCAGATCTGCAGGGCGATTCAGACCTGTTCGATAACATACCGTGTCGATACGGTTAGATATCCATCTCTTTTTGTCGTGTGGATTCAGAGCGAGCGAAATATATATTAACGAACCGAATCGATCGACAAATAAGTTATCGGAAGGCTCTGAATCGGGGGGCAGACTTTTTAAAAGTTAAATGCAGCAAAATATCACTTGCTTTAGTGTTGATGAAAAATATCGAAAAAACCTGCACGGACGGAGAGTTCTAAACCATGTTTTCAAAGATGTGTGAAGTCAGCTACTCCGCACTTGGCCAGCATGATAGATTAGAGCCTAAACACTTTGGCCAGAGGGATGGACCAGAGCCTAAACCTTTAACCCTTTGAGAAGAGATCTGTACCCAATAGTGGAGAGAGCAAATCCTAGAGATGCAAAATTATCTCCAGCAAACTTTTTTTTTATTCGATGACAAGATAGTCCTCGTCAGCGATCTCGCCTGACAGTAAGTGACGATGTAGTCCCAAGATGGTAGCGGGCTAACTTGGAAGGGGTATGGGAGTATATTTATACCCCTAATCGGTTTCTACACTTGGTAGCACGTCTTCTACGGTAGGGCAGTAACTAGCCACGGCCAAAGCCTCCCACCAGACAAATTAGCTAAATCAAGAAGAAAAGAAAGTAAACTTGAAAGGTTGCTTGCCCAAAAATTATACAAACTCCGCAAATGGCAGTCATAGTAATTATGACTGCCATTCGCGTGTACTTAATTACAATTATTGTAATTAAATACGCGGCTAGAGCGGCGCGTGGCACATGATAGGCATCCATCTCAAAGCCCCATTCAAAACCCGCCGCCCTTTGACGCTAACTCACACGAGTGAAAGTAATTATATTTATTCGCTGCAGATGTTTAAAAGTTACTAGCTAATGCCCGCGACTTCGTCCGCGTGGATTTAGTTTTTAAAATCCCGCGGGAACTCTCGGATTTTCCGGGATAAAAATTAGCCTATGTCATTCTCCAAGTCTACAACTATACCCGTGCAAAAAAGCACATCGATCCGTAGCTCTGTTGCAGCGTTATTGAAGGACAAACCAACAAACAAACACAGTTTCGCATTTATGTACCTATTAGTAGGGATACGGACTAGCTGACGCCGACGAGTTCGTCCGCGTGGAATAAATTTTTAAAAATCCCACGAGAACCCTCTGGTTTTTCAGAATAAAAGATAACCACTAACCTATAAAAAGTGTTAAAAATTCTTAAGGAAAAAAATTATTATTGTATTACAGACTACATTGATGAAAAAAATTTTAATGTATGTATCTAGTTAATTATTTTAATGTATATTTTCTAGTTTTAAGCTAAAAATTTGTACGCCTCACGGCATGAAGTAGTGATACACAGCAATACCTGTAAGAACTTATACTACCTATTTCAACAAATAAATGGATTTTGATTTTGATTTTATATCATAGTCATGCAAAATATCACATCGATACATTGCTCCATCCATTTATATCTCTAAAAACAAATGATTCGTGTGGATTTTTTTAAAATTTAACTCTTTTGGGTTAATATTTAGTATTATGTGTAGCGTGCACTCGCGCAGCAGGTGGCGTGTTTCCACTAATCGCCTTATCTAATACGGAGCTATGCAACCACGCGGCCTACTTGAATTAAATTCGTGCGTATTGGACTATTGCTACAGATGTATGCTCTATAAATAAATGCAATACTTTTTACGTCGGCTCGGTTGATTCCGCATTTAAATACGTAAGAACCCGGATGCCTAAAGGTTTGCTAACCCAAGACTTGACTGAACATGTTATGCTACGCGTACGGTTTTATCGGTTTTTGTTCCGGTGCTCCTCAATTTTGATCAAAATTCAAAATTCAAAATTTATTTATTTCATGTAGGCTACCCTGTAGCACCTATGATATGTCACAAATCTACCACCGGTTCGGAATGCAGATTCTGCTGAGAAGAACCGGCAAGAAACTCAGCAGTTGCTCTTTTCAAAAAATAAAATAAACTAATTTTACAATAAGTAATAAAACTAAGCTAAGTATACAGTGCTTCCACAGTGAAGCTTCAAAAATACAATACATATAATCTAACACATGTCAGCATGGGAAGTCAAAGCAGAACCATTCCCGTTGGCGACACCCGTTCACGAGCATATAATGGAAGTAGTATATAATGGAAGTAGTATAAATGAAGTAGTATAGAATGGAAGTAGTATAAATGTAGTATATAATGGAATATATATCTTAACTCCATTTTTTTTAAGAAACCTGTATCCGTCGATTTGGTTTTTTCATTAAGTGCAATTTCACCATCACTGAGCTATGTGTAATCGAAGAATTTTGATGTTTTGCCCAATTTTGAATACCTACTACAACTGCCAAAACGTCGTATTACCTACTGGTTTTAGACAGCAAAGGCGCCCTTTTTGAGCCAGTGAGGTGAAAAGATATGTAATTGTTGTAATAAGTAAGGACATGGTGTGTGTGGTTGCAGGGAAGGTGGTGTGCGGCGCGTGCGGCGGCAAGTGCAGCGGCGAGGTGCTGCGCGTGTCGGACAAGTACTTCCACATGGCGTGCTTCACGTGCCGCACGTGCTCGGCCTCGCTCGCCAAAGGCGGCTTCTTCTGCAAGGACGGCCACTACTACTGCCCGCAGGTGACCTACTACTGCTTAACTTTACTGTGTCTTTACTTTGTCTGGTGGGAGGCTTTGGCCGTGGCTAGTTACCACCCTACCGCCAAAGACGTGCCGCGATTTACAGTTCCGGCGCGATGGCGTGTACAAACCGATTAGGGGTATGAGTTGAATGGACACTGCCATCTAACCCCTTTCAAGTTAGCCCGCTACCATCTTAGACTCCATCGTCCCTTACCATCAGATGAGATCGCAGTCAAGGGCTATCTTGTCATCGAATAAAAAAAACATCTTCCTCATACAGCCACTTTGAGCAATATGGCTGGTGGTATTTTTTTTTAATCGATGACAAGATGGTCCTTTACTGCGATCTCACCTAATGGTAAGTGCGGTCTAAGATGGTAGCGGGCTAACTTGGATGGAGTATGGCAGTGTGCATTCAACCCATACCCCTAATCTGTTTCTACATGCCAAAATCGCTTGGCGGCACGTCCTTGACGATAGCACCACATTGGTAGACCCCCTCGCTCCATGGGCTACCTACTACTCCGATTCAAAGCTACAAGTACTTGACTTTTCAGCATGCCTCTATTCAAATTCAAAATTTAAAAATTTATTTATTTCATATAGGCTAACTTGTAGCTCTTATGATACGTCATAAATCTACCACCGGTTCGGAATGCAGATTCTGCTGAGAAGAGCCGGCAAGAAACTCAGCAGTTGCTCTTTTCAAAAAAAAAATTTTTTTTACAAAGCTATGCTATGTATACAGTGCTTCCACAATAAAGCTTCAAAATGCAAAAATGCATACGTAGGTACACCAATCCAACGCATGTCAAGACGGGCAGTCAGAGCAGACCCATTCCCGTTGGTGGCACCCGTTCACGAGCATGACGCATGATCCAGCCATTGCTTCGCTCAACCATATTTGAGGGAACGTAACAACCCGCACCACACGACACCACCACATTATTATATATATTGACATTGGTCTTTTCAAGACCTAGCCACCAAACCCTCCCATAATTTTTTTTTATTGTTCTATTAACAGGACTACCAACGAGCATTTGGCACTCGGTGCGCGGCGTGCAACCAGTACGTGGAGGGAGAGGTGGTGTCGGCCCTCGGGAACACATATCACCAAAAGTGTTTCACCTGCGCGAGATGCAAGTGAGTGCTTGGGCCCTGCCACCGATGTATAAAGTAGTATTATTTCCGTATAGGGCCTGAATTGAGTCCGTTATCTATTGATATCATTTTGGGAACACCGTCACCTGCGAAGTCTCCGACTAATTTTCACTTGTCTGTATTTCTTGAGAGTCTGTCAAAACCTCATAATCTGAATTAATGGACCGGAGTGAACCACCTATTCCGTAGGAAACGATCTCACATCTGGTACATTTTGAGTAGGTTACAGGTTAGGTTGGTCTTTGGCTACGGTCAAAAGCAAATTACCTTTCAATATTATAGTTATACCTTCGTATATTATGTAGGTATATGAAACTTTTAAAATAATTACTCCTGTGTTACACTTAATGCTTTTTCCTGTGAAAGTTTAAATGGTTTAAATCATCACTTCTGTGCAATCAACAGGCGCGCGTTTCCATCCGGCGAGAAAGTGACGTATACAGGTAGTGAGGTGGTCTGCGCATCGTGCACCGCCGCGCCGCAGCGTCATACCGCCCATACGACGCGCGCACGACCCTCGCCTCCCTCGCCCGCTTCGCCGCTCACACCGCCCACGCCGCACTCGCCTCACTCGCCCACAACGCCCACGGACCACGAGCGGGAGCAAAGACAACCAGACCCTAATGGTGAGCTATTTCTAGTTACTTATCAAGATCTGTCTGGTTTCCGTAGCTCAAGCACCTGTAGAGTTTAATTAGCAGTGAAAAACTGAGTATTTTGGTAAGTTATGCGCTCGCTGCGCTTGTGAGGCATAGTGTAGGATTTTGGTTTTCATTTTCTGTTCATGACGTAATTGCTGCAAAATCAACGAGATAACTTGACCATTTTATCCAGTATTTCCTAGAAGAATGCCGTTGGGCAAAAGCGGCACAAGAACGAAGGTGTGGATGCCCCTAAAAAATACTTATTTTCATTTCCAGCAATGGTTATCGTCTATCAGTTGACAACTAAGTAAAAGAAGAAGAATCTACAAAAATCTAAATGTTTCTTTTTAATTATTTTAAACCATTTTACTTTTTTAATAAAATACCACGACATTCTTCCCTCGCACGGCGTGGTCAATCGAGTGTGAAATCAAAAACAAGCAGGTTTCCACCCGCGCCGTTTAACCCTATTTAAATCCCCAATGTTGAAATCTTATACCAGCACTTACCAGGCTAATACGCTAATACAAATTTAATTTATTTTTATAGTGCTTCTGGTATTCGATACCTTTGTGGATTGTACAAACTATTTAGATAGTCTGCGGTATTTTTTGGAGTAAAGAAATACTTGGAGAAAGTTACACGTACTCTTCGACTCTTCGTAGATTGAATACATAACTCTCCATGTTCAAGAGCAATATACACACATTCAATCGTCAAATTACGGTCTTAAGCAATCCTACAACTTCTTCGCCCGTCGCTATGATTTGAGTGTTAAAATCATCATTACTCCAGCATGTGGATTCTCTAAAAATGGATTGCATTAGTGTAGCAATCGCAATAACCTCTGATTGGTTGGTACCCTCCCGTTATTGGTTACAATGCATTGATGCAGCAAGAACACTATAAATTCAGCCTATCAGAGGCCATTGCGATTGTTACACTGATGCAATCGTTTTTAGAGAATCAACCCACAGGCTAAGAATTTAACAGACTTAAGGAAGACTTAAAACAAGACAGTTTTATAGTATATTTGTTTCTCGTTTTAACTTTGTCTGAAATCCGAGCTAAGTCAGAGCACTCTAATAGACTTCAGCCTAAGTACCGACGATGGAAGTCATCACTACTCGGCAGAATGTTAATTCTGGTTAGAGTTCTGAAAGCGTGACTCGTACAGACCTTGGTCGCGTTCGACGTATTGTTATAGGTGTTGAAGTGTATCTGTACATTTGTGCGCGCAGAATGTGCGGGATGCGGGCAGGAGCTGTCGGAGGGGCAGGCGCTGGTGGCGCTGGAGCGGCAGTGGCACACGTGGTGCTTCGCGTGCGGCGAGTGCGGCGCGGTGCTGCAGGGCGAGTACATGGGGCGCGCGGGCGTGCCGTACTGCGAGCGGGACTACCAGCGCCTGTACGGCGTGCGCTGCGCGTACTGCCAGCGGTACATCTCGGGCAAAGTTCTGCAGGTGACACAAGGACTATGACTAACTTACTTTTTTTTTAAAATCTATATTCTATACTAATATTATAAAGCTGAAAAGTTTGTTTGAACGCGCTAATCTCAGAAACTACTGGTTCGAATTGAAAAATTATATTTATGTTGGATAGTCCTTTTATCGAGGAAGGTTTTAGGCTATATAGCATCACGCTGCGACCAATAGAAGCGAAGCATCAGTGAAAAATGTTGCAAAAACGGGGAAAATTATCCATATTTTTAACATATATTCTTTTAAAAACTTCTTAATCGCGATCATAAGAACAGCTAGTACATTATATAGGCACATGCTTGACCACTTATACACCTGATGGAAAGTGATGATGTGGTCTAAGGTGTAATGCGTTTGCCTAGAAGATGCCTATTCACTCTAGTTTTAAAGTTTTAATACCCAAATTGTACGTGTTAGCAAAAACACAGATCTTGGAAGAGCAAACGGCTAACCATACCGTAATCATTATCGTTACTAGTATTATAAATGCGAAAGTGTGTTTGCTTGTTGGTTTGCCCTTCAATCACGCTGCAACAGAGCTTTGTATATAGATCGACTTGTTTTTACATGGATGTAGTTGTGGAATTGGAGAATGAAACAGGTTACTCTGGGATTTTTAAAAACTAAATCCACGCAGATGAACTCGCGGATATCAGCTAGTAGATAATAAATAAATGGGACAACGTTTGTAGGATTGCAAAAATTACTCTTTACCTCACGACCGGGATCCTGGTTCCCTCTAGCCTTGTTCCTTCAAATGTTGCTCCGTTATCGCAGTATATATTTGTAGATAATCCATAACATTTTATAAAACTACGTAGAGCCATACGTAACATTCTTAAAATCTAATTTTTAATTTTAATCTTTTTATCTATTTGCTTGTATAGGCTGGCGATAACCATCATTTCCATCCAACGTGTGCTCGATGCAGCAAATGTGGTGATCCTTTTGGTGATGGAGAAGAGATGTTCCTGCAAGGTGCTGCTATTTGGCATCCGCGCTGCGGGCCCGCGCCGCACGCTCCCCTGGACTTAGAGCGAGCATCTTCAGAGCTACAGGTTGGTGCCCCTCCTCAAAAGATGTGCAGAGCTGAGTCGCGGCTGCTTGGCAAATTCAACTTTGGAAGAGCAATTTGAAAACAATTCGACGGGTGAAAGGCTAATTGATCTAAGCGACATTTTGTAAAACTTGCAGGAAGACTGATCAAAGGTTTTTTTTTTTTTAAATCATAAATAAACAACTACTTGATAGATTACAGTATATACATACTGTATTAAATAAATAAAAGACTATCCAATAGTTGTTGTAAAAAAAAACTTTGATCAGTCTTTCTCCAAGTTTTACAAAATGTTGCTTAGATCAATTAGCTTTCACCCGTCGATATCATATCTCTACCTGAATTCGAATCAGTTTTCAAATGAAAATATGAAAGACTCCATAAAAATCCATCTCTGACTATGAAAAAGATTCATTTGTTATTTTGATTTCTGTTTATTTTGTTTATTATGTAGTTAATTTTAATCGTTTTTCATGTATTATGCTTTTAACTTTTGATATTTTTTGTTTTTGTAGATCACTAGAGCATTTTATATTTTTGGTTCATTTTTTGTTATTATTTTCCATGTGACAGTTCTCGCTGCGCTCGCGGACGCCCAGTGTGAACGGCTCGTACTGCAGCCCCTACAGTAGCTTGACCAGGAAGGTCCGTGTCTTTACTTTGCAAGTTTTATTTTGTTCATTCGTTTTAATTTCTTATTTATCCAAATAGACCAAAATCCATTTTCCACTTACGTTGAGGCGTTTGAGAGATATTCTTTTTTATTTCGACTGAATTCAAAAATGCAGATTATTATCAGTTCCACAGGTAATTTTTCTGTATTTCCACCGTTCGACTACAGTTCGACCGTTCCGTAGAACAAAGTCTCATCTGCTAAATTCATAACTTGAGATTTGAGCCTTGCTGAGATGTGACTTTTAAGGCTCAAATTTCAAGTTGTGAATTTAGCAGATGAGACTTTGTTCTACAGAACGGTCGATTTGGAGTTGAGTTTTCTTAAAACATATTTTTCACGGTTAATGGCAGCCATTCCCCATAGTAATAATATTTTGATCAGTTCGCTGTAGCAATATTAGTAACGCTTATAAAATGGATTTTGTTCTGACCTGGTTGTTTTATTATGCTATTTCCATGAGAACCAATGAGTTTTCATCAATTCATTGTTGTATTGTTAATTTTTATTTCTCGTCAGTATGTTCGAATTTTAAAATATTTGCTAATTTTGGTTTTGGATTATTATTACTACTTTTAACAAAAACTTTATAATGCCTAACGTCCTATCCTTTTGAAAATTTCTGTTAAAAAAGTTAAGTAGCAATTTTTTATTATTATTTAATCTAGATGTACCTTGAGCAAAGTGTATGTTGAAAAATTTATCAGCTTAGTCAAAGACGTGCCGCCAAGCGATTTAGCGTTCCAGCACGACGGCATGTAGAAACAGATTAGGGGTATGGGTTGAATGTACACTGCCATACCCCTTCAAAGTTAGTCCGCTACCATCTTAGATTGCATCGTCACTTGACTAAAGGACTATCTTGTCTTCCAATCAAAAGAAAAGTTAGTCATTTTGGTCCCATTGATTCGAAGCGAGAGTCAGTTAACGATACTCGTAATATCTAGTTGTTGCATACTTACTTCGCGGGCTCAGTGATCCAAAGAGTATCTTGGCCTTCGACACCAGAAGCTTCCACTCGTGCCTGTCCTGCGCCGCTTCTCGGGTGTATTGAGGGCTTGCAGGTCTTCTGTCACTTCGTCCACCCAGCGATATCTGGGTCGTTTTCCTATTGGGCGACTCAAGTAGGCTCTGCTTACTGCAGTAAGGCGTAGTTGCATGTTTTTAGTAAATGGTTCGTTTCAGTACGGCTACCGCGCGGTGTCGCCGGGGCTCACGCTGCGCGAGTACCGCGACTCGCGCGACGAGACGTGCTCGCCGCACCGCATCACCACGTACTCGTACCTGGCCAGCGAGCCCAACACGCTGCGGCGCTGCGTGCAGCCCTACGACCGCCCGCCCACCTCGCCGCACTTCCACAGGCCGCCGTGTGAGTAACACACATGCCCACGATGCCCACGACAAGACATACCAAGTGCAGTATTGTGCACTATGGGTTATGTAGTTAATTATTATCATCCCTACTTACCAGTCCTTAGAAATGACGTGTTCCACATTTAATTAAAAAAATCTAAAGCGATTACGTTAGCGCGATACAAATAACTTGTGGCGCCATCTCTTATTACTCAGTGGAACTAACGTAAGTACTATTGGACTAGACAATCCCCGCGCACGGCGGCGGTTAGCTAAACGAGCGACGGCTTTACGTGCTCTTCGCGGCACGGGAGTGGCGGTGATTGCCTTACTCACGTGTGAAGTGTTTGTCGTCCGCAGCGTCGGCCAGCACGCGCGCCAGCTCGCGGCCCGGCAGCAAGGCGTCGTCGCGGCCCGGCATGCGCGTCCTTGTCGACTCCATCCGCTCCGAGACGCCACGCCCCAAGTCGCCGCATATGAACAACGAGGTGAGATACTCCTGCACTGTAGAAGTCTACGTTTTTAATTTCAATCAATTTTACTTTTAATTCGAAAACGCTGTAAAAGTTTATTTGATTGAAAAATTATTCTATTCCATTCTAATTACAGGAACCAATCGAGCTTTCGCACTATCCGTCGGCCTATAAACCGCCGCCCGGCACCAAGCCCAAGATAGAGAGGGACGACTTCCCCGCGCCGCCCTATCCCTACACGGACCCTGGTGAGTGGCATTGTGGCACCGGTTGGGAATGCTGATAATAATGAAATTTAACCCTTTCCCACTGGATTTCATTCTTCTGTTAAGGGCATTCAATGTTAGCATCTGAGTCTGGTTCAGCCGCCCTAGCCATATTACATACGAGAATAGATACATCTATTCTCTTTCCATGATCGTTTTCTAAGATTACTGACGCTAAAGCAGGGGCTCCCAAAATTTTTTTATCGCACATCCTATCCTTTGAGAAGGGAAGCATGATAAAAAAAAACTTAGCGAACCCCTGCTCTACAGCGTTAACGATTATGGAAAGAGAATAGATATGACACGTTTGTGATATGGCTAGGGTGGCTGGAGATATATACCGCTGACTGACAGATGGAGGAACGGACGACTTGATAATAGGGTCCCGTTGGCATCCTTTGAGTAAGGTGTCCTAAAAATGTGTGTTCGGCTTCAGAGCGGCGGCGCCGCTGGTCCGACACGTACAAGGGCGTGGCCGACAGCGACGAGGAGGGCGAGCGCGTCAACGGGCTCAACGGCGACGTCGACCCCAAGCTGCGCCGCGAGGAGCAGGAGCTGTCCAAGATCGAGACCGGCATCGCGCAGGTCATTGCTTTTAACCCTACTGCAGCGTGCAAAGGAGGGTATTGTGTTTGTGTGTGTGTGGCACTCGATTTGTGTTAATCTTGGGAGTGTCACTAAATACATGACAGTTATCAAAATTCAATATGGCGACCACCAGACGCCATATTGTGAAAAAATGAAATTCGACGAATTATGTTAAGTGGGGTATCATTGAATAGGTATTTGAAAATCATTGTTAGGTTTCTTTGATCATTTTTCATTTTGAATGACCATTTACGATCTATGACAATTTAAAGTTGTAAAATTTCATTTGATTTCCTTTAAAGCGGTTGGGTTTTTTAATATGGTTTAATTGCTTGTACATGTAATACATGTACATGCTGTAATATACAGACTTACATTTGGTTGCCTTTCTATAGCAGAACGATTTGCCTTCAGTAATACTATCGAAACACAGTTAAACTTACCTTACTTTGTATTTTACAGGTGTTTTTGAAAGAAGTGAAAGAGCGCGAGAAACTTCAGCAATGGAAGAAACAAAATTTAGATCCTAGAAACGCTAGCAGGTACTTTCATGTTTCCATTTATTTCACATTTGTGGTTACTTATGTATTTTAGTATTTACACGAGTTTATAAATGTATGTTGGGCAAGAAATTTCGCTAACAGTTTGTATGTAACTGTAAACTTAACACTTGTACTATAATATTGTTATTGTATTTTTCTAAGCAAATCTTGTTGATTCTTCCCAAAAGGAACAGCATTCCGAACCAGTGATAGATTCACTTAACGATTCAAAAGCACTTTGTAAAAATAAAACACTCTTTTGTCCTATTATGACGACCTCCCTGGCTCAGTGGTGAGCGCTGTGGTCTTATAACTGGGAGGTCTCGGGTTCGATTCCCGGCGGGGACAATTTAGGGATTTATAATTTCTAAATTGTCTCTGGTCTAGTGTGGTGGGAGACTTTGGTCGTAGCTTGTTATCACCCTACCGTCAAAGACGTGCCGCCAAGCGATTTAGCGTTCCGGCACGATGGCGTGTAGAAACCAATTAGGGTTGAATTTACACTGCTATATCCCTTCCAAGTTAGCCCGCTACCGTCTTAGACTGCATCGTCACTTACCATCAGGTGAGATCGCAGGCAAGGGCTAGCTTGTCATCGAATAAAAAAAAAAATATTAATAGTCAGATGATAATGATAATTGAACGAGCGAAGCGAGTTCTCTGAGTCAACTAGGGCGCTTGCCTACTAGACAGAGAAGTGTGTCCGTTTAAATGTCTGTCAGAGCCCTATAACTTCTGAATTACTGAATATTAGAACGTGAAACTTGGTTGAAAATTCAGTTATATCCTGTACTTGAACAACAAATACTAAAATTAGATAAATGTTGTAAAGAAACGAAATTATTTAATTTTAATGCGCCATCTATTACCATTGTTGTGAAGCTAATAGCTTCACGATAATGCTAATAGATGGCGCTGTGTCAGTAAAACAGTTTTATGTCAACTATTATTTTTTTTATTGCGTCTAATGTTAAAAGTTAATTATTACAATATATAATTAAAACTTTTGGGAATTATGGGATATCGCGAGGTCTCAGTTCGGGGCGAACCACTAGTTATGATGTTTTCAGGACACCGAGCGCATCTCGCGAGGCGGGCATCAGGTTACGCTACTCGTCGCCAGTCGGCGCGTCGCCGTCCCGCTCGCTCGACCACCCGCGCGCGCTCGACACCGCGCCGCTGCCCGCCCGCCACCACCACGTGCCGTCATACAACGGTATGTGTCGGACACACGGACAGACTGTATTCTATTTCTCCTTAGCTGTCTTAAAAGGTAAACAAATTGCAGAAAACGTTAAATCAGCGAATGTAGACGGCCGTTTATTTTTCATTTTTATTTCATTTTTCACTTGTCAGTGTGCCGTAAGAACGTCCTATGCGTTGTGCAGAAATTCACTAAGCGTCACTTAAGAATTTTTGCGAGAAAACACTTGTTTACCTTTAAGACGGTTAAAAATTATACACACTCACGTTATATATTATGACAAGAATCACCTTATAAAGTATTACAATGTGGCTGATTTTTTAACACACAATCTATTAATCTAAATTAACAGGTCTAAATCTTGTGCTGTCCCTTTCATAATGCTCCCTGTGGAAAAGGATAGCAACAGGTTTAGACTTGTCATTTTTGTTTTGTTTAGAAATTGGATACAGCAAAATTAGCCGCAATAAAACGCATCATACCCTACCAAATATAGTATGAGAATATGCAGTGTAGAAGGGTATGATGCTCTTCTAACACAAGTGACAATACAATATTGATACTACAATTAGAGTTACAATGGCATAGTCTATGACATATTAAACAACGTTACTGAATACAACGATATCGTTTACAAGTCAAAGTTGAGACAACACCCAAATAAGCACTAATTAATAAATTTAAGAATCTTAAATAACAAATCAAACATTAGACCATCAATTTGATGACGGTTCAATCTTGGATTGGCGAGATTGAAAATCAAAAGCAAATATTTTCACCAACGTGATAACAATTTTACCATTAGTCGTCTAATGTTTGCTTTAAAAGTTAGCTCCAATTAATTTAAAAAATGTTACAAAGTTAACGCGATGTTATGGACAGAGTGTAGACTAATACGTTTAAATCTTACAGTATTTACGTACCATTTGAACGATGGTGAGTTATTCCGACCCTTTGACATCTTATCTAAATTCTCTTAAGCTTTATTATAAACCAGTGCAATTTTACTTTGCCTCATTACCCTCATAATCACCATTTCGTGCGTAATTTTCTAGCTACATACATAATATTTATTGATTAAATAATTGAGTATTTGGTCTAGGCTTTGTTCGAGCATCATAGTTTATTAAGGGCCCTCCCACACGCTCAATTTTTCTATCCAGTCAACTGGAGTAAATCATGAACTTTGTTTCCACATAATACTATTTATCTATCACAGTAAATGGAAAGTACAATTGAACGTGTGTAGTTAGGTCCGCTACAAAACAATATAATACTAACTTCAATAAAACGTACTAAATTTTCTTATAATTTTTTCTATATTCAGTCAGAACTTAAATGGAATTCACTATTTAGGAAACATTTATTTAATAATGATCGGTTAATAGTATCTAGAAATGAACCAACAACTTAAAGGGTCTAGGCAGACTGACTAAATTTGGACGACATGTCGACTTATTGCAATCTGGAATTTCAATTGGTCTGTCTAAACACTTATGTTGCGGCATATTATTAGAAATAAATATCAAAATAATAAGTCAGAAAGCACTCTAAACATTATGTACTAAACACTATCACAATTTTCTAATAATATGCAGCTGGTATAAATCGGCTGACTAGTCAACTAACTTACAGACATTTGATAAGTAGTTTTAAGTTTTTGTGAAAATGTCTATCGATTTAAGCGTTTAAGCAAAATTATACAAAAGACGACCCATATATGACCCAAGTTATAATAAGTTAAGCCCGGACAAACGCTCGGTACCGATTTGAGGTGAGCAGTGAATTCCTCCGTCCTTCCATATCATTGTCGAATGTCGATATGCTTCTGTGAGCTTTGCACGTGACGCCGCCAGTCCTATTTGTACTAAATCGAAATTATTTTTTGTTATCTATTATCTTTAATCTCTGATCTATCTTTGATACTGCTGTGGGATTGTCTAAAAACGATTGCTACAGTGAGAAGATCCCAATTACCTCTGATTGGCTCCTAAGTCCTACACACTCGCTATTGGTCACAAGTATAAACATAAAAATTCTATTCAGAAAACCGACCTCAAACGCCACTACAAAGTATATCAATTGTGCCAGAAAAAAGAGAAGAAAAGGAAAATTTGCAGAGTTCCCTCGACTTCTCCAAGATTCCATTATCAGATCCTGACCTCATGACAATGGGACCACCTGGAAAGTAAATTCTTTTAAACAAAAAAAGAATTTTCCAAATCTGTCCAGGTGTGTTCTAGTAAACGAGAACCTCCTCCTTTTGAAAGTCGGTTAAAAGTGAAGTGAAGTCGGTAAGAAGTGATGGCGATGATCACACTATAGCAATCATTTTCATACAATCCCACATTTTGAATATTTAAATGATCAAGAAATTTCCAAAAGTAATAAAAAGTACTTCAATATTGGCCTCTCCGGAAAACAAGGAATATATGTTCCTAATATGATTGATTCAGAGAATTAACCGTAAAAAGTTCACTAAAAGTCAGACATATTTTCGGACATAAAATGTTTTTTTTTGGCGGTGTACTTTCGTTGCATAGTGTGCTATGCTTAAAAAGCTTCTTATACTGTATCGCGTGATTTTTGTCGCATTAGTTTGTCCAATTGTCTTTGTAAAGTTTATATTGCCTCGCTTTGTTTGAAAATTATCTTTAAGTTCTTGTTTTTAAAGCGTATTTCGGAATGCCAACAGCATATTATACAGTTGAAACTAGACGCATGGACTTAATATAAAAAAATATACAATTACAATATTATACACTGAACATTATTTTATTATATATAAAAGTTATATTATGATTATGCAATAATACAAAATATTATATTTATAAGTACATGTATTTATAATGTCTTAAATTTTTGTATTTGTTGCAGCTATAAATGAATATGATATATTATATTAAGCATGTTTAATGATGGGTCATATATAAATTTTTATTTTCGCTATCAAAATATATATATATGGTTTTTTTCAATTTAAGTTATTGAAGCAACGTTTGCTTTTGTTCGATTAAAATAAAATTACCTCTAAAGTAATTTTTTTAAATACGAGTTGAATCACAATCAATAAAGAACAAGTAAACATTGTTTTAATATACAAACTTCGATCAATCATGTACTAGATACGCTGTTGCTGTTATAATAGATAAGTTCTCACCAACGATTGCGAACCTATTTACATTGAAAAAGCCAATGTGAACTCGTCCTTTTAAAAGTTGTAAAATTACAAAGGCAAATTGTAAATGTATTTTTACATATTTCTAATAGGTGAGAACTTATTTTTAATTAGATTATGGATGGGATTGCATATCTTGTGCATTGATGATAGAAGTATACAAATCAATAAAAGTGACCATTCATCATGCACTTTGAAACGTGAGCCATCTTGTTTTAGGATAAATAAAAATCCTTGAATTATTAGAGAAAATAGTTTTTTTTTTTTTTTTTTCAAAGTGCGTGTGCGGTCTTTTTATAACAGCTTAGCGAGCATACAGTTCAGAAAGTAACGAATTGTTGTCGCCAATGACTAGTGAATCGGCGGCTAGGGGCGGTTTTCGCAGTCATATTTCGCTACGCTTCCCTATTATAAGTGGTTGAACAGTGTTGTGCTCGCTAAGCTGTAGTGTAGCGCGCGGTAGTGTTAGTGTACCCGTGTTGTGCGGTGCGCAGTTAGTGTATGCGTGTGTTGTGTAATGTGTAGTCATGCACGCGCCGCCGCGGCCCGGCTACGGCCTCCGCTCCAGCACGCTGCCGGCCGGCGGTCTGCGCGGCTGCAACGTGAGTACCCCACACTTACCCCTTGTTACCCCACACTTACCCCTACTTACCCCTTCCACAGCAAACGTCACAGGAAGTACAGGCAATCAAGGTTTCGTCTATTTAACACCCCTTTTCTTCACTAATAAACAAAAAGTTGCAATGTAAGTACGGTATATTACACCCCTTGTTACCCCTACCTCGTGAAATATCACAGGAGAATGCAGGTTATCAATGTAAGTGGCATCTCTTTAATACCTCTTTCTCTCACTAGCTTATTACCACTGCTGGATTGTGCGGTTGCAACATGTACGGTACACTATACCCCTTGTTACCCCTAAGCAAATGGTTTCGACGGGTACGACCCCCCATATCTTGTAAAAATCGAAAGGAGGACAGTAGCTGTTCAAAGTAAGTAACACATCTATCTCATACATTTTTCCTTTCCCCCATTTTCATGTCCTTTACCATACACTCAGTAACACACAACCAGCTTGCAGTTATTACCTCTGTATGAGGCAGAGGTGAAACCAAGCAAAGCTTGCAGCCATACCACGTGAGTATTCAAACTTGCTTCACATGTTAACCCCTACTTTAACCCTTTACCCCTTGCCGCTTCCTCTCTATTTTAATCCAGGTTAACTAAGCGCTTACAACCTGAGTATTGTACTCATTCAAAGGCCTCAAATACCCTATTTACCCTTTATTCTTCAGCACAGCATTCATACTTACTTACAATTGACCGTCTAGCATTTACGTACCATTAACCAACTTCTTCAATTTCCACTAACTTCCATACATTTACCTGAATCCCTGACACCAATATATCTCAACCTGACGGACTGTAAGCATGAAATTACATTACCCCTTACCCAAATACAGTAACCCCGATAGTAAATATTAACCGACCCAAAAAGAGACAATTGGCCCGGCTTCGTAGAGCATCGTCTCTGTCATTCGTAACCTGTGATGTTTTGCCGCTTCCTACGACGAAGGCGATACTACACGAAACTGGTAGAAACCCCTGTATAACATTAACTCCCAACTGTATAACATTAACTAACCTAATCAGTCGATAAAGTGCATGTAACGTCAATAAATATACCTCTAACTCAGACCTCTGACACTTCAGACTACCCCTCACATGATCTCTACCTATCAATCCGAGCTCATCTAAGATCATAACCCTATTCCAAGACAAAACCGTTTTAAGTACTACCTACCTCTTAGTACTACCTACCTCTGCCACACATCCACACTAACACCTTACCTGCATATTATTTGCTTGCAAAGTTCGTAAACCCCTAATTCAGACCCTGTCATCTGTCTAACCCCTACACAGTCTCCTCATATCGGTACCAGCTCATCCGGGCTTTTACTTGTGTCACCCCGCATACCGCTATCAAACAGGTTAGGACTAAGTGATAGACCAACGTTAAATTGGGAGGTTGTGAGTTTTGCAAAATTATACCCGCTTTGGCGTCTAATTTAGAGTGTCTCTGGAACTAATAGGTAGTATTGCAAATGGCGCACCGATCCCTATAATTAATCTATGATTTCTTTAAAAAAAAGAATATTAACCAAGCTGAACTTGACTTATATTCTCCTATCCCCTCAAAATAAGCGAATAGCTTGAGCTAGGAGTGGTTACGATAGCAGTGCAAGGGGTGTACGATTTCATAGATTACTTACAGAGGTTGGTGCGCCATTTGCAATATTAATAGTTCCAGAGACACTCGTATGTCAAATGTGGCGCTTCAGATTGATCCATATTTAAGCTGTCATTTGTATAAAGTCAGCAGCAGTGTTAATCTTATGATTAATTTATATTAAATACAGAGATCACGGTAGCAAGTATATGTTTGCACAACTCATGATTCTGGTCGTTGCGTAACCGTTTGACGCGCGGTCGAGTGCGGTTTAGTGCGGTTAGTGCGGTTAGTGCGGTGTGGTGGGTGGTGTAAAGACGCAGTGTTGCAGTGGTGTCTTCGCTGCGCGCGGCGCCGCGGCCGGGCTACGGGCTTGCGGCGCGCTCGCACACCTTCTCCTCCAGCACTGCAGTGAGTATACGCACTATACGCAACCGGAGTACAAAACTTATAAACACACATTTTATGTGTAAAAAAAATTCTATGGTTAGGGGTACGGGTTGGTACACTGCCATACCCCTTCTAAGTTAGCCCGCTATCATCTTAGACTGTATCGTCACTCACCATTAGGTGAGATCGCAGTCAAGGACTATCTTATCATCGAATTTCATCAACCAACCCTAACTTACGTGCTACCCAGGCTAAGTTAGTGACGCTCTCTGACAATTTTATTTTCACGAACTTTTAGGGAGTAGCTCAAGTTGGAAATGGCATTGGGTGCGGGATTGTTTTAGGGGCTGGCTATGAAAAGAGACTTCTTACTTAGCGAATGATTATAGGTCGGTGAATACGGGCGTCAGTCATACATTCAACTTCTACAGCATCTAAAGCCGATGGTCGCGCCTGATCTCTCTGCCGTGGCTGAATTCGGTCGGGAGGACATTATCTAGCCATATTGTAAAAGCAGTGGATAATTTTTTATCAAAATTAAAAGAATGGCTCAAACCTATGAACATATCCAGCACCACAGAACCAATGCGTTGCCGCCTTTTTAAAAAAATATTCCACAGCATATGCCTTGATCCCCGGATAGTTACTACCTATTTTAGAACCCAACAAATTCTTAGATAAGGCAAGCAAATATAAAATCGAATATCTCTTAATGGAGTTGGGGGAAGAATCGAATTCCGTATCTAGTTACCACAAAAGTCTTTCGTAATTAAACTAGACGCTTTTAATGATTCCAGGGGGATTTCACGTTCAGCGGGCTCGGCGACAAAACTCACAGCACCGACTTTAGCAGCGGCAAATCAGACAGTGAGTACCGGCCTAATATGAGCCTCATATACTTCCTAACGAACCGATACACGTTTGGGGTCCCAAAGTTTAAAAAAAAAGAAAGTGTGGTGTCGTCGCGTCGGAAAAGCGGTACAAGAGACCTATGTCCAGCAGGGTTAGTATAAGATTTAA
The DNA here is from genome assembly GCA_038048805.1 of Hipparchia sbordonii. Classification (NCBI taxonomy): domain Eukaryota; kingdom Metazoa; phylum Arthropoda; class Insecta; order Lepidoptera; family Nymphalidae; genus Hipparchia; species Hipparchia sbordonii. The sequence continues at coordinate 8,604,800 of CM076116.1, read as the reverse complement.
TTCGATTGATCGTATTCTATTCGATGACATTAGTTAGTGTCAAAGTAACAGAAGTCAGTTAATGAACCATAACTTTATTAAATTAGAGCTCAATTTCGTGCATGCATTCTTATACGGACACTTTCCAAATCAAAATCGGATGTACTGAATTTATGACTTTAACTCAATACAATTAAGGTTTATTTTACTTTAACACTAATTTCATCGAATACGATCAATCGAATTATGTAAATCTTATACTACTACTGTAACACACAATCGGTTGACGACTTACGTGTAAGAAATAGGTATTACGCCGTTCAAAACCAGCTGAAAGTCTCACAAATGGGCTTCAGGATCCAATATGATGACAAAACCATTTACATTTATCTTTAGAATCCGTTGGAAATTTGTTTTCAATTTGCATCGTTTTCTATGAAAATCGCGATTATTTTGATAAAAAGTTTAGTTATGATTTGTATTTATGTTAGTATAATATTAATACTGAAATGACAAGGGCTGTATTATTAATTTTGTGCGCTCAGTGCGGACGGACCTTTGCAGTAAGTAAAGCGTGCGCCTCGCTTTCGAAAGGGACAGAAATATTTATTTCACTCGCGTAAGAGCGAGATGCCAATAGCGCCGCAGTTCCGCTTGTCATACTTTTTTTATCGCGGCCATTAGACGACCAATTTGGCATCAATTCAATCTGTTACCTTGGATTGACGAGATTGATGTTTAAACTAAAAAACCAAATTTAGAAAAATTGACAATCAAGAATTAGTACGTAAAATACTTATAAAATACTAGCTTTTGCCCACAAATTTTTCAGCTTTAAGTTTCTAAATATCCCGTGTGAATTAACGCAAAATCTGCATCAATCATTGCTACGGTCTCAATTTCGGTGATTGGCTGAATTTATCGAGCTCTTGCTACAACAATGCATTATAGCCAATAGCGAGAAAGAATCGATTAATCAGAGGCGATAGCAATAGTCACACTGTAGCTGTGATTTTTAGACACTAGCATTGTTTAAATATGGCAATCGACCAGCGTAGATCTATGGATTAGTTAGGAAGTCCTTGGGTACCTTACCAAGGAATCAAGGAATTCGAAGAAATAAATTCAAAAAAATAAATAGTCTAATAAATTAGTTGAAATGGGTAAATTGATAAATAGGTTGTACCAATATTGTGAAAGAGTCGTCGATAAATAAAACGGTTTACTTAAAAATGAATCTGATCTGACATACATATAAACTGACTTGTTGAACAGACTATACCAAGATCACAGATTGCTTTGATGCCAAACTACTCGTCCAAAATGACCACCAAACAGCCCTATACTATCGTGCTATAATACCCGAATGATGCACTAAATTGTTCGTTTTTAATTTTGTTTATAGATCATATCGTTGTGTTTAACATTTTTTCATCATAAATATTTAATAACAATATGTAGTCGCAGTTTTAATCAAAGTGAATTGACAATCGAAAATAGTATTGCCTCAAAAGGAGTTTATTTCAGAGAGTTTATTCATAGCCAGGACTTTTTTGTTAGAGCTCTGATAGACGACACTCGTCTGATCAAAACTACGACTATAGTTGAAGATTATTTTTGTCAACATTTGCTGTACTACCCTCACTTGGCAATTCATTACGACTTCTAACAATTCGTCATTGTAAGCACGCGGCGAAGAAAGCTAAGCTTGCTGTAGACATCACGGCATGACAGCTTAGCTTTTCGAGTGACAGTCCTTATCCAATAAGAATTTTCCTCGGGTATTTCTCTGTATAATTTGCTGTTCTTATGTTTTTTGTGCCAATTTCCCCACCGAGTAACGTTTATTCCAGGATAACATTGGATGCTTTGCCAGATTTTAAATACAGAAACTGACGTTATTTTAGTCTTCAGATTAACGTTACTTCACGATGGTGAAATTGTCACTTAACCAATTTTATTTTAGTAATGTAATTAATTTAAAAATCGTTTTTCAATTTTCAGTTTCTGCCGGCTCTATCACCGACGTGGATAGAAGTGCTGTGGTAAGTGTTTTTTTTTTACTTACTCAATGCACAACACACACGAAACAACAGTTGTCAGCCAACCAGGATCGATCAGAATCGAGGAGGAGTGACGTTAGCATACATATTTTGGAAGCGCGTAAAAATTTTGGCGTTTGAATCGTTATAATGTCATTTTAGCTCACTCTCATTTATTTGTATAGTCTTTTCATTGAAGACGTAATAAGGACCTTTACTTACAAAAGGTCAAGGAGAATTTTTATTTATTCTTAATCAAGAGTAAATAGGATCAAGGAACAATCTTCTAGGCAAGCCCGCTCCATCTTACGCTGAATCTTCACATACTATCAGGTCACCGTGAGAAAACCTGCACGCCTGAGAATTCTTCATAACACTCTCAAAATTGTGTGAAAGTCTGCCAATTTGCACTGGGCCAGCGTAAGTTACAGGCCAAGCTGAGAGTAGACCTGCGTTCAGTAGCGAGCCATTCAAAATTCAAAATTTATTTATTTCATGTAGGCCAACTTGTGGCTCTTATGACACGTCATTAATCTACCACCGGTTCGGAATGCAGATTCTGCTGACAAGAGCCGGTAAGAAACTCAGCAGTTGCTCTTTTCAAAAAAAATAAAAATGCATACGTAGGTACACACAATCCAAAGCATGGGCAAACAAAGCAGACCCATTCCCGTTGGCGGCCCCGTTCACGAGCATGACGCATGATCCAGCCATTGTTTCGCTCAACCATATTTGAGGGAACGTAACAACCCGCACCACACCTTGACGGGTTGCTGATGGTGACGCGACGGTTGCAGACGACCGACGGCGGCGTGGTGATACGCGGCGCGGGCGCGGCGTCGGCGGCGGGCGCGGGCGTGGGCGTGGGAGTGGGCGTGGGCGTGCGCGGCGGCGGCGTGCGGCGCTCGCTGCCCAACATGGCCACGTCGCACCTGCTGCACGAGCCCGCCAAGCTGTACCCCTACCACCTGCTGCTCATCACCAACTACCGCCTGCCGCCCGACGTCGACCGGCTCAACCTGGAGGTGAGGGCAGTGTGCTGCCGTATTCTCTATACTTATCCGATTGCGGCAAAGCTAACAGGTCTTTTTCTTCTCTTCTTCTTAGTTAAGCGTTAAACCAACGTTTCTCCAATATCAATTATGACAATTGACAAGCGACTTGCAGTCAAAGCGCGGCAAATTCAAATAACAACATACGGAGTCATAAATAAGAAACGGCTAGAAAAGTATTCAACTGGCTATGAGGCTTCATTACATGTCAAATACATTTGTTACTTTGTCCAGCACTCACGCGGCAGTAGAGCAGATCGATGTGATTTTTGCATCATCACCACTTTATTCTTAACTCGGAGAAACGAGAGGTTCTCTTTTGGGGATTTTCAAAACCCAACTTCACGCGGATGAAGTTGGGGGCAAAACATTAAAAAAACTCGTGTATGTTTGCAGCGCCACCTGTCGGACGCGGAGTTCGAGGCGATCCTGCAGGTGGGGCGGCAGGAGTTCTACCGCCTGCCGCAGTGGCGCCGCAACGAGCTCAAGCGCCGCGCGAGGCTCTTCTAGGGCGGGCGGCGCCTGGCGCGTGAGGGTTGACGGGAGGGGGGAGAAAAAGTTGGAAAGAAGAAATAAACGGTGTTTTTTTAAAGATCTTAGGCTGAAATCTATACACCACACTCTCTACTCAGGCTCAAGACGGAGTTGAAACGTTATAGTGTCAGAACATATTTGTGTCTCGTTTTAACTCGACCTTGAAACCTAGAGCATGCTCTGTAGACATCAGCATTGGTGTGGACATCGTTAACACGATATAGTCATAGTGAAACCACTTTTATAAGTTACCTTCTCAATATATGATTATAATTAGTGCTGAGTAATAATACAATAAATTATATTATTTAATTTATTACATATATTAATACAAATTCAAATTTATTTGTTTCGTGTAGGCCAACCTGTGGCTAGATTACGACACGTCGAAACTCTACCACCGGTTTGAAATGCGTATTCTGCTGAGAAAAGCCGGCAAGAAACTCGGCAGTTGCTCTTTTCATAACAAAATATTACAATATATTAAAGCTAGGTAGTAAGCATTATTACACTATCTTTTGGTGTTCTTGTGTGTGTTTGCAATCAATATAATGCTTTTATTTTTGAAATGCAATAACAAGACTCAAGGTATCTGGGTCCAAACGTTGGATGCCACTATGAAGCAGCAATAGCGAGTGATAATATTCTGATAACTTGGATTCTAACAAAAACAACATCTGCGAATGATCATAGTAAGTACATGGTTGTGACTTATAAAAGTGGTCAAACTGTACATGCCCATAGTATACACCGTACCTGAAACGATCGGAAATCCCCTCAGTCCAGTCAAGTCTTACGTAACAAGTAAAATTGCCCGCGCGATTTCGTCACGGTATACTTTGGTCTACTATTGTAGATATTTTTTAAGATAATTTTTTTTAAACTCTTGATTTTATTAGCTGACTCTGAAAATAGTTGACTTTGAATTACATCTTACATTCGCTTTTAGTGTCACAGCGTGCGATCTATGTAAAACAGTTTTTATTTACACGACGTTCCAGTACGATCGTACTGGTACGCTAAACCGCTTGGCGGTACATCTGCAGATGATGATTTATTTTTACTTTATGTAAGTTTCGATCGTTTTATAATGGTGCTTATTCGGTTGTAAACAAAAATTAATATATATACTACATATTTCAAAAGCACTCTATGTAAAATGACGGCATATCAGGGCCTACTATTTCAAGAGTATTGCCATCCTTTTCACAATGTTCTCTGAAGAAAAGGACAGTGTATGAAGGCTGTCTTCATTTGTGTAGAACCGAATTCGTACCAAATTTTTTGATGTGAAACATCTATGTATGCGCTTTAGGGTAGCGTCACACTGTATGTTGTGACGTCAAATGACATGACATTCTTATGACGTCATGACCCTCTGTGTCATGTTTTTTCGCATCTGCCAAGCGTCCTGTGACGGCCTCTGTTTTTTTAAATTAATAACGACTACTTTTATAAGAGATCGCGTAGGGCAGCTGCCAAGCGTGACCTGTCTATTTAGTTTAAATTAATATATTGATTATTATTATTATTGATATTATAATAACTTTTCACATAATAAATATTTAAATTTTAAGTAAGCGGTGTGATTCTATTGCTCGTGTCTATAAATTATTGGAGTTCATAGAACTTCTTTGTCGCTGAAAAATTCGTTTTGTAATGCCACAGTATTGATATATTTTGTTTATCGAGTATCGATGTGAACGCGCGCTTAACTAGTGACTTAGTCGATATCTTTTTGTCTTTCTGCATTCTATGTATTAAGTTATTGTATTTTTTATAGTAAAACTTTTGTCGAGAAGTAATTTTATGTTATATTATCCAAAAAAAACCTTATCGAAATTGATAACAAAAAAACTAGTGGGACAAAAAATTGATATTATTTAATATTTTCCTATATCCATTCTTTCAAAAAAACAGTATAAAAAAGAAAAATTGTCCGCGAATTTGGAAACACGAGATCACTCGGTGGCATTACATACAATATAAAACATATGACTTATTATATACGATGCCTTGTATGTATATGTATAGGAGATATATACGAGCGTGTGACCTTCGATTACTTTAGTGAGAACCAAATATATTAACTATATTATATTATGGATATACTATAATGTAGGTGGAATAATTTTGCGTTAGATTTTAAGTTGGGCTGCAATTTATATAGCTACGTATAATAGTGTATAGTACAATTGGCGCCATTTGATAATGACAGTTGGCCATCTTTGTTTTCTCTTTTACAATTCCCATAGAGAATAGACCTACAGTTATTTTTTTTAGACCTACAGTTTCTTTCTTGTAGCATGGTGTAGTTAAAAGTATAAAAGAACGTAACTTATTTTGTACTATATCTACGCAATCATAAGGTTTAAATTATGAATACAGATTTTTTGAAAAAGAATAGTCTCAATAGATTTTTATAGGTTAAATTTGACTACAAATAAGAACCCATACTGGTTTTATTTTTGTTACAAACACTGCATGTAGTTTTGAATATTTTGCATCAAGTGTGCTTGGGTTTTCTTTGTGAGACAGCTCTTAACTGGCAGCTACCATAATATAAATAATATTAAAAATAGAAGATTTCCAATCGCATTAAAATATTTGTACATATTTTTTTAAACATACAAATAAATAAACAAAATGGCCGACTGTCATTTTTGAATGGCAAGTGTATGAAGGTGTTATTTTGTACGGTTTCTGTCATAAATATAAATAAATGTCTGTAAATAGATGCCATACATGTTATGTTACTTATAATATGTGTCATTTTGCTAGGGTTGTCACGTTTTTGCTTCCTCAAAACTTACCTCTAAAATTTTATCACCGATTTATTTTATTTTGTGAGTACATAAATAAAAATTTCGCATTCTCTTAAAATATGTCTTTAGTAATTTTAAATAATTTTGATTAAACTAGTTCGACAAAGCGACATTTATGCAAACGACTTGGGTGGCAACCCTAATTTTAGCATATGTTTGAAATATTTGCCTTTTCTGGTACTATCCTACCTTCTTTTTTTGTCGACAGATTTTTAAATGACGTTAATGTTTTGAAATAGTAGCTGCCAATATTAATTAGTTCAGAATCGGAAATACCTGACAGTTGCAACAAAAATTATTACGAAAGAAAGAGATAAACTTTTGTTCTGCTGGAGGCTGTTCAATAAGACAGTTTACTTACATGGGCTCCTTTTTCCATTTATTCTACCTATCCACATAAATATGTGTATAGTTTTTTTTTTAATTAAATTCAAAATTATTTTTATGTAAATTATCAAAACTGTTTGATTCATCGATGACCTTCACAATGTTACTACAAAATATATTTTAAGCCTAAATAGCCTAACGGTTAAAGGTGCGAACTGAAAACTGAAAGGTCGCAGGTTCGAACCCCACCCGTCGCATTATTATCGTACCCACTCCTAACACAAGCTTTCCGCTTCTTCAGGGGGAAGAGGAAGATATTAGTTAACTTCAGCTTGCCTAATATTCTTTCTAAAAAAAAATTTACCCATTATTGAACAGACAAGAATCCTTTTTTTTTCATGAATTGAAGGTGTTTCCGAATCTTGAAATTCTGGAGCACACTAATAATAATTATAATTCTGAAGTTTTTGATTTGAAACACATCTGTAGATTGATAAGTGTGTGTGTGTGTTGTCGCGAAGGTCTGCATGTGTGGGTGTGGCCTCGCACAGAGGCGCGTGTATATGTTCCTAAGTTGTGGGTGTGTGCGTGAGATCGGATAGTTCATACGCTTTGAGAGAATAATCACTAGTAGGTATTGCTACTTTGACTAGGTTCACATAACACACTATTATGAATCATTATTTGTCTGGTTCATGCCCTTGAATAATTGGGATTTTTTTACAATTTACGGTCATTTTTAAATTTTTCCGTCAGTTTTAAGTTTTCCGGTAATGTCAGTTCCGACAAGCGACAAGACAAGCGACAATTCCAAGTGGCTATTAGCTCAACGCGTCTGAATTAATTGTTTTTAATTTTATTCAAGCCAGATATTATTTTGGTTGCAATATATTTTAGGGGAATCGTTTATAAGTATAGTACGCGTCACGAAAGTTTCGAAACGCATTGACCTCAGTAACCATAGTTTTTATAATGTACCCCTAATAGTTCTTGTTATGTTCGAAAACTAAAATCGATATCGAGTTGCTCCGTAAAATAGCTGTCTGATACCGCCTTTAGCGAAGATTGCATAAATTCATTATCATCTATTACCATTAAATTGTCATTGAACAAAATAACCACCAATAAATAACCAAAGTCAAATATAAAATAGCTATACTGAAGTCCGACTGATTTTAAGACGCTACCTCTCGTAGCTCGTTATCGTTAGTTACGAAAACCATCAAAGTTTTCGAAATTAGCAAACTCGTACTAGGGGTTACAATTCATAGACAAAATAATCTATGGGTACAGTCTACAAATGGTATATTTTAGCAGTACTGTTTCAACTTTCGTGACGCGAAGTGTATAGGGGAGTGTATGAGAGTATATTGTAGTGTTCTGAATTCGGCACGCGACGCCTATCGACACGGCTGTTAGGGAAAATAGAGATTAGATAGCTAACGAAACAATCAAAATACACTGACTTCTGTTAAAAAGACGGGATTAGACTCGGGTCAATGCAATTCGGGAAGTAAACTTCCTGTTTGTTAATCAATTTGACGTTTTGTTAGCCGTCAGCGTCAAATATATTCGTTGGTAATGTTTATTTGTAATTGGTGAATTAATCGCATTCCTTAAAGGAGCGTAGGTTCAGATCCTACCGACTGCGCCATGTATTATATTTGCTTTTAATAAAACTTTGGAAACCATTTTTATGAACTTATATTAATTTTGATGCTGCAAACACGCAGTAGATAGTACAGTGCACAAGTGTCTGAACAAACACAATATAAGTAATTTGTATGCCCATACTGCCATAGACTGGAGGGTCAGGTTATTCCGAGCTAGTGCTTTAAATGTCCTGACAGAAAAACCCAATACTTTACCATATCGGTTATAGTTGCTACTGCTATCTTAGTCTAATCCCGTCTTAACATTCGCTAGACAGCGTATATAATTATTAGTTTATAGACAAGGTTCAGACAGTCGGTAAATATTGCGATATCCGTGCTTCCGGATAATGCATATCATTACGTTATCCTAGTCTTAATGGTCGCTAACAATGGGCCTCATGACAAAGGTCAGGGTTACACAGCGGGTGGTGGGGAGAGCCATGCTTGGAGTTTGTACGTGATAAAATTAGAAATTAACCTGAGTAACCTTTAAGTGTCTTCGAGCGGAACAACGTGAGTTGAAAAACCAATAGACGTTGGGGTCCCAGTGTGCTTGAATTGCACCTAAAATCACATAGCACCAATCATTCGACAATCTTCAGGGGAACTGCTAGCACTGTTTTGTGACGAACTATGCAAGCGATAGCCCGCTCCAATTGTAACTTCATCATTGCTTTCCATCAAGCGAGATCCAGTTGACATTTTTAGGTTGACGAAGATGACGGTAGTTCGTCTTTAAGATGACGGTATCCCGATATTTATTGATGGTCTGATCTTGCCATAGAAGTCAGTGTTGAACGCCTAATTTGTTACCATTGAAATGCCTCGTTCACTCTACAAATTATCGAAAAATACAATAGTAATTCTACATCGAATCTCGAGTATCGTGAGCACAAGTTACAAGTTAGCCCAAAGCGCTCGGCGAAAGGACTAAAGTGGGCAAAAAACAACAGTTTTCGTTGTAGCACGGTGTGGGTCAGTAGAACGTAGCTTATTTTATACCATATTGTTGCAACCATAAGGTTCAGATTACGACAACAGATTAAAAAAAAAAAAAGAATACAGTAAAAGCTCTTTATTCGCGGGGGATACGTTCCGTAAATATGCCGCGAATACAGAAACCGTGAATATGGAATGGCAATTTGTATGGGATTATAGGGGATACGTTCCTAGGTGACAAAATAAAAAACAAATATATAAAAAAAAAACAATTTAATTTAAGTTTTTGACCATATTTTATTAATTATTATTTTCAGGTTTAGGCAATGGTTTAAAGAAATTTGTAATTTTTTCTTGCTTGAAGCTTTTTAAAAGCTCCTTCAATTCAGACTGATATTCAGCAGTGGCATTAGCAATTTGCCTCTTAAAAATAAGACTGTTCTATAGACGGATCAGTATTCATAAAAAAATCACAAAGCTCATTTGCCATTCTTAAAACTTCACTGAGATTTATCAAATATTAGTCCATTTGACGACGCGTTTACAAAGGATATGGGGCTTTGATACCTATTGGAATCCTTTTTATGTATGTACCGACGTACCGATTAGATCCGCGAATAAAGAAATCTAGCCGCGAATATAGGAATTGGGTCACAATTTTTTAATCCGCGAATAGTGAAAACGCGAATGAAGGAAGCGCGAATAAGGAGCTTTTACTGTAGTCGACAACAGATTTTAACGTGAATTTAAACCTTATGATTCCAACAATATGGTTCTAATTAAAACCATACCACAACTTATGGCAATCGAGACTCGGTATCACACGAACTTTCGTAGAGCAGGTTTTCTACGCCAGTTATTTGTGTTTTTTTTTTAATTATTAAAATATAAATAGGTATATTTATGTGCTATTTAAAATTATGAAAATTATTATAATACGGCAAAAGTTGAATGGATAGATAATCGAGCTGGGTATATTTGGAATGTAAGTTTTTCACGATTTTCTTAAAAGCTTGGCTCGACAGCGGCCTTCAGCGATCGGTGATAGTGAGACGGAACTTTTCGTCGCTATTGGACGAATGAGACAATAGTACGACGAACAGTTTCGTCGTGATATTTTATATGTGTCGACAGCTTATTTGGATTTTGTTAAGTTATTATTCTAGAATATTGTAAATTTTACGTGCAACTTTGTATTGTATGCGATACACACTTACATAATAATATATGTTTTATTATTTTAAAAAAGTTGATTTTATTTTGTGAATGTCTTATATCGTTTGCGGCGAATTGATTGGCCGACAATATGAATAATAGTAATGTTTTATATCAGTCACGAAAGTTGATGGAAAACTGGGCGATTTCTGCACGCATTTAGGAACTGAAGGTGTTTTTAAACTTACTGCACTTTAGATTATGTCCTAATAAGAGTCTGTATCGAGTACCCCCATACAAGCGAATTTTGATCCTTAATTGAATATAGTAAACACGCTCTATTTGCGGACTTTTTGACACATTTCCATAAAAAGGAGGTAGGTTGATAAGGCCCAAAATCCGCCCCTCATACACTCGAAAAAAAAAGTTCCAGATTCCGACAAATTGTAAATGTATTTATATACCTGAAGATATAAACATTATTTTAATATAAAGTTTAGGTGATAAAAAAAATAGTAAGTTACAGAAAATATTACCCAAAAAGAGAGTGTTTCTTTTACTTTTCTTACATTTTCATACATTTTAGTCGTTTTTTAAGCTTTGATTTAATATTTTAGAATGAGGCGCTCCATGAACCAAAATAAATTAATACTCATATAAAAGCTTATAAAAAGGAGCATCATTATCAGTTACGTTTACCATGGTTCATGGAGCGCCTCATTGTAAAATATCAAATCAAAGCTTAAAAAACGACTAAAATGTATGAAAATGTAAGAAAAGTAAAAGAAACACTCTCTTTTTGGATAATATTTTCTGTAACTTACTATTTTTTTTATCACCTAAACTTTATATTAAAATAAAGTTTATATCTTCAAGTATATAAATACATTTACTATTTGTCGAAATCTGGAACTTTTTTTTTCGAGTGTATGAGGGGCGGATTTTGTTGCCTTATCAACCCACCTCCTTTGATGAAAACAAACTTCCTTTGTATGGGGCGTGCCCGGGACCGTACCAGAGAGAATTCTGCGGAAACTCAACTTTCGTGGCAAAACTTGATATCCTTGCGCCGGACGTTGACAGCGAACAGTGACAGCTTGATCCAAATTCAAAAAAGTTGAGGTGGAAAATTTAATCCAGATACGTTACATACCTCAATAAAGTAAATTATGTGTTTACCAAGTTTTTTTTAATAACGTCAATAGCTAAAAATAAAATACTAATACTCATAATACAAGCTTTCCGTTTATTCGGAGCATAGAGGAGTAAAATCGTCAAGTTCAGCTTCATGCTTTATTAAATATTTGGATTGGAATAAATTCGATCTTTACTTAATCTGTAGATTTTGGATTAGATAACGTTTTAAATGGCAGCTGTAGACTGTTGTCTATAATTTGTATAAGCCGATGGAAAGGATTGTGACTGTCGCGTTGATCAAAGTCTGTATTAAGAGATTCCATATAACTCGGTTTTAATTGAGACACACTTAATGTCGACGGCTTGTGTTCTATTTAAATTAAATATGTTTTAACGAGAAATTTCTAGAATGTTCTATACCGTTCTTATATTTTACGTCTATTCGCCCACAGGTGGAGTCGAGACGAGTCGAGTCCTTTTTTTTTAAACAACTCAAACTCGGCTAACTTTGACATAACGGCGATGACTCAACAGTCTCTTAAAATAAATAGCTCAACGACGTATTTGAAGTGTTGACCACAAAACACAAAGTTCACAAAGTAAGAAAAAAAAATAAGCCTAATTTTGTCGATCAGTACTCGCTCTTTGTCTCCACTTCACTCTGTAAGTTAAATTATATGTTAACAGGTCAATAAATAACAACTTTGTATTATCAAATCATTTTTGCTGTTAATTAGGTTTTCACGCTTCGCATAATGATATAGAGACGGTGCTAAGGCCCGGGCCGCACTGGTAAGGCGATTGCGATGCGATGGCGACGCAATAAATCGTACGTCCTTTTTACACTCGGGCAAATGGACGCACATACGCAATAACGTTTCAACCCACAAAACTTTGTCAAATTAAATACATACATAATGTAAAGGAATAAAGTTAACTTTTCAATTGATAAGTTGTGTGAGTTGACTCTTTACTGCAACAATTGCGTATGATTTGCGTCCAAATGGTAAATAACCAATTTTTTCGATGGGGACGCGTTTTATTAGACAATTGAGTGACAATTATTGCACGTCGGCATCGCTTAGCTGATGCGGTCACCACCATTATAGGAGCTTGTTTTATAAAAGAATCGCTTTCGCTTCGCAATCGCCTTACCACTGTGTCCCTGGTCTAAGGGTATGGACGCACGGGCGATTAAACGAACGCCGTTAAAGTGAGCGCCTAGATTTGTAACAAGGAAAATAATTGCGCAAAGGCAATTTTCGTACACATTCATCATAGCTGTCTCAACCGATAGACGTTTCGCAAGGATCGTCACTGATTACAAGTGTGGACTCCAACGTGTATCGGTTTTTCGAGTTATGTGCCTCAACTATTGCCGCAAGATAAACCGGCGATTTGACTCGCGGATATTTAACCGCCCGTGCGTTCCGACCCTAATTGTGATGTTGTATGGGAACTGAAGAGCCGCATAGAGCAACTAAATATTTTGTCAGTGATGTTTCAAGTGAGGACTATGCTTATAAGTAATAAAAATTGCATTTCCGACTAACGACATCTTTTATTTATTTATTCATACATTCAGTGTCATTAATCATTTCTAAATTCTTACTAATATTGGAGGAGGGAGGTGAGGGGGGGGGGGATTACCTATTTAGTTATGTGTCTTTCTAAGTTTCTCCGCTAATCTTGTTTCTGATTTGGCAGGTAAATCCTTTAGGTATAAGTAGATATCTATTATATTATAGGTAGGTACTTACAGGTACTAGTACCTACCTATAAAATAGATATCTACTTACCTAAACTATCACAAAATCCCTCGTGTATCGGAGCCAGTTTAGCTGAAATGGAAAAAAAAATAAAAAGACGCGCCAGTTTAAGGGTGTTACCAGAACAATCGATCGATCGTCGATCGATGGTATCGTGTCCTCTTGTGAATACATTTCGAAAGAAACTGATGGAATATAGCCGGGGTTAGAAAGAAAGAAAGAAAAAGCATGTATTTAAGAAATTGTGCCACACATCACAATACACTGAGGTACATTATCCCGACACTTCCACTCAGGTATTTTGCCAAAAACTCCAGCAATAGCAATAGAAGCGCCGGGCTAACATATGTCATGTGTGGTACAACCCGAAAAAAGGTCCGAGCTCAGCAAAAAGCTGTAAAGCTGTGTGGTTAATCGATCGACCGGTAAGTCGAATGGTATCGGTCGGTCAATTAAAGCTACCAGAGCAGTCGATCGATGTTGACCGATGCCATCGATCGATTGACCTTAACTGAAACCGCAGCACGCCGGGCGGGCGGCACGGCGAGCGAAGTGAGCGGCCGATACTCACGGCTGACCCAGTACTGCGCGTCCGTGCACTGGTGACGCGCCAGGCTGCACACCGAGTCGAAGGTGATGCCGCCCACGCACACCAGGTCCGGCCTGCACGCACACAACAGATCTCATCATCATCATCAAAGTCATCAAAATTCAAAATTTATTTATTTCATGTAGGCCAACTTGTAGCTCTTATGACACGTCATAAATCTACCACCTGTTCGGAATGCAGATTCTGCTGAGAAGAGCCGGCAAGAAACTCAGCAGTTGCTCTTTTCAAAAAAAAAAAAAAGACCTGTGGCACTCGGGGACTGCCGCGGTAAAGCTATTGCATAGCATTTTTTATCAACGCCATCTAGCGGTGAGAGGAGTCCTGTGTCAGGTTATTTTCGTTACGGAATTTCTGGATTCGGTCTCCACGCTCAAGGCCCGCGATAGAAACTATGCAATAGCTTAATAATTTTTTACAATAGGTAACAAAACTATGCTATGTATACAGTGCTTCCACAATGACGCTTCAAAAATGCATACGTAGGTATATACAATCCAACGAATGTTAAAACGGGCAGAAAAAGCAGACCCATTCCCGTTGGCGGCACCCGTTCACGAGCATGACGCATGATCCAGCCGTTGCTTCGCTCAACCATATTTGAGGGAGCGTAACAACCCGTATCAGTTGATAAAGGTAAAGTATCTCACTTGATGATCTCCCAGCAGTTGAGCAGGTCCTGTATGCAGCGCGAGATGTTGAAGCTGCCACGGTGCGTCCAGCCAAACGTCAGCGGAACAAAGTTCTTCGACACATCCTCGGCGTACTGCCCGCGAGCCGCGTGCAGCCACGCTATTATTGTTGAAAAAAAAAACGGTCAAATACGAGTCAGGGGGCCCCATACACGGTCAAACGTGTTTGTCAAACACGTAACATTTTTACGTGTATTTCTGTCTGTGGTCGTGTTTGTCAAACAAACTACGTGTTTGACAAACGGAAACGGAGGTGTTTGATTGGGTGCGCTGGTGTTTGATGACCTTGTTCAAACAAAACCGTAAAACACGTAAAAATTTTACTAAAACGGAGTGATTACATTCTCTTATTATGACGTATTTGACAAACATGTTTGACCGTGTATGGGCTCTCTCACTCGCATAATAAAAGGACGCTGAAAAAAAAACGTTTCTAGTAGCCGAGCCCCCTATAATTTTTAATTCATTTTTATTTTTATTATTTGTTTTTATAGCGGCAACAGAAATACACATTTCAACTCTCTACCTATAACGGATCATGAGATACATCCCACTGACAGACGTACGGACGAACAGCGGAGGCTTGGTGATAGGGTCCCGTTAGTTGGTAAGGAACGCTAAAAAGATACCGGCCGAATTGAGAACCTCCTTCTTGGAAGTCGGTAAAAAATAGTTTAAAAACTAACCTGACTACAGAAAATTGGATAATACATATTTTGTTGCCTAAAATGGAGCCTATGTCTAATTACAATTAAGTTAACCTAAACTTTTAATTGTTACCTACCGTAAAGGAAATATATTCCAACAAGTGCTTGTAAACTAAAGAAAATTTTCATTTTAGTTTTTTAAAAATCGATGTAAGTACAGGCTCACGGTACCAGCTAACTGTGGAGCTAATCTAGATACTACACTAATTTACATCTAGGTAGTGCTATAGAATCTGATATTCAATCAGACATGGCAATTAAAAAGATCTTTATTAACATTAGTCTTATTACCTCTCTTATAATGACAAAAATTAATGACTAAAGCCAGAGATTAGATAAAGACGCAATGGTTTAACTTCAAAGAAATTTCAAATTTGGCGCCAATATTGGCTGACATTTTTTTTAAACTGTTTTCACAGCTCGCTTTTAATTAAACCATAGACTACCTTTTTTATATTCATAGAAAGCATATGACATAGAATTTGCAACAGCTGCTTAGATTTTGTCGTTTTAAATTATTTCGTTTTAAATTATTATTATAAGGGCTATCTGAACCTTGATCAGACACTTCTAAAGATTTAAATTGTCGAAGTCTGAACACAAAGAACTTTTACTCGAGTCGTCTAAAAGAGTGTTATGTTTTTAACCGACTTCAGAGAGGATTTTTCTGTAAGTGTGACAGCTTTTGAGTTAGTGTGCGCAACGTTTGTGGCGCAACGTGTGCGCTCATGGAGACATTTAATTTTTTTACAAGAGTGTATGGAAGTAAGTAAAGTGAGCTGTACATGATTACCTCACCTCCCGTGGAAAGTGGCAGTATTTATTTCTTATATGTTTGTGATTTAGTACCTACATCATAAATAGTACCTATTAACCTACGTTAAATTGTTGAAAATGGCAAGTAGATAGTAAATGGTAATAAAGGTAGGTACCTTAATCTTGCACAAATTGTGTATAATCTGTAGTCTTTAGCTGTCATCTGTCAAGTTTAATTTTTTGCACAATCTCAATTTTTAGCACTGGCAACCCCATTGTAGAAGTGCCGCGCGTGCTAATCACATCGCATTTTACTTTACGAAATCAATTTTTGATTATTCGTTCCAAATTTTGGATGTCTGTGACGAAAATAGTGCAGTGAAAATGACATTGATAAATTGGTAGAGCAAAATTCCGGAAGCCTTGTAGTATTTGTGTTTATTTCGTGATAAGTGTAGTATTCTGTGAGTATTATGAACTTTGAGGACTATGAAACCCTCCCGACCCAGAGCTCCATCACGCACATGACCGCCGGAGCGATCGCGGGGGTCATGGAGCATTGCGTAATGTACCCGCTGGACTCGGTGAAGGTAAGCGGCTAGGAGCTAGGGCCACTTTTCTGGGGCCACTTCCCAGACTGACACCTAACCTAGTCACCCAGTGCATTCCGTCGGCTGACTTGTTACGCCACCTTACACCAGCTAGTCAGCCACAGTTATATAAAAACCTTCCCACTACTAATTTCACGATCGGACGATTTCTTTTCAACTTCCAACGTTTACAAAAAACTTGCGATTTAGATTAATTATTGAAGTCTACAATAGGCTTTAGCTAATGTTTATGACATTTGAATAGTTTGATTTCATGATAAAAATTATTTGTATTGGAATCATGTTATAATCTCATAGGGAACTATCTTAAATACCTACACAAATAGTGTTTGTGAATAAAAAATTTTTTTATGATTTTCACAAAATACACAGATTATTGTTTGTCAAATGCACCTTGCTAGTATAATATCAAATAAATGTAATTAAATCCTGTTTTTCCTTCAAATCTGTCTATATGGACTATAAGAATATATGTAACTAGTTAAATGTTTTGTTATTGCTGTCATATTATTGATGGATTCCCCTGCAACCTTGAGACAAAGTCTATGTTTTATCAATGAAACCAGTCTTTTAATAGACTAGAATCTAGATCAATTTGGATTGGATTGAATGATATTTTGTGTGCTTTGTAAGGGAATTTAGTTATGTTAAAGAATTACAGATGTTTGAACCTATGTAAGGTTATGAAAGTTTACTTTCTGTAGACAAAATATTGATGATCTGAGAGTTTTAATTTTCCAAGTAATTTGGTACATATCAGGTTTTGACATATAACCTATATTGAGTTTGACAGTTCTCAAAACATTGCTATCCTTATCAGAATGCTTCTGATAGAAAGGAATGGCATGAATTAAATAAGCTGTCAATTATTTTATGCTTTGTTTACATTAAATAACTTTCACCTTTACACTACTTCACTACTTTTGTTAAAATGAGTGTGAATAAAAACTCAGAAATCACAACAATAGTAATACTTTATAGTTGAAAACTTTATTAAATTACAGAAAAATAAAAATATTACATAAAGCTAGCATTAAAGATTCTATTGACTCCATTTTTATGCACTATAAGTTAAATGAAGTAAAATAATATAATATAATTATACTTTAAGAAAATAGTGATAAAATTGGCATTGTATTTTGTTAATATGCTTTTGAGAAATAAATAAAATATTATTATCTATACATATAATAAAATTGTAGAAAAGTGGTGTCTGTACAATGGAAATATATAAAAAAAAAGTAGCAGGGGTTGTTATTATATCGATGCCGAACCCGAAATTGTAATTAATTTTTTTTTTGTCTGTTTGTCTGTTTGTCTATGTGTTTGTGCACGCTAATATCAGAAACGGCTTATTCGATTTAGATACGGTTTTCACTAATATATTGTAGTAAGCTTCACTTAACATTTAGTGTTTATTTCATGTCAATCGGTTCATAAATAAAAAAGTTATGTCAATTTAAAGAATCACGGAGAACATTTTTAACGTACAGAGTACGTACTACACGCCTCGCGCCTGAGCGTCGACGGTATATGTAATTCAAAATATGCTGCCCGAAAAGTCACTATTCCACGCGAACAAAGTCGCGGGCACAGCTAGTTGAGAAATAAATAAAATATTATTATTATAAAGAGAAAACAGAGTACAAAAGAGTTAAGATAAAGGAATATTATATATAATCTTTTTAAAGCAATCCACACAAACCCAAATAAATCCACATAAAAGTACCTCATCTTGTTAGTTTTTGTAGCTAAATATGGTAGTTTCTGTATGTATCTAATGAATGTAGTCATATAAAGGTTATGCTGGCTTTTAAAAGGTCCAATAAGAAGTCTGATCTACTGCTATAAAAAGCAGCCTATGAGATTCTGGAATACTATCTCTATGCCATATTTTGTCTAGGTTGTTTCAACATCTGAACCATATTGTAGGTCAAATTCATTAATGGTACAATTCAAAATATACATTTTCGAGTAATTGAAAGTCAAAGTTTTGAGTTGACTGCTAAAATCAATATTTCTCTAGCAAATTATGTGGTTTCCTGTCAATTAGAACTAAAATTGGACTTGTACTGTTAGTGCTTCAGAAAGATTATTCAATTTCCAACCAAAATACCTTATTTTGGAAATGTTCCATTAATGAATTTGACCAACAATATGGGCCCTATTCTTATATTTTTATACTAGCTAATGCCTGTGACTTCCTTAAAGATACTGAAGTTAGTGTTACTTAGTATTCATCAATTTTCCCTAACTTTCACGGGCTACCTAAGCTAAGTTAGTTAGTTTCGGTTAGGGGTCACCTAAAGGTGGAAATGACATTAGGTAAGGGATTGTATTTAGGGGCTACCTGTGTAAAAACACTCCTACTTAGGGACTGATTTAGGGAAAGTTGGTAAAAACAGGCATACAAAGGAACATCGTAAAATAATAATGTAATTATACTGTTACCAATCATTGTCAATTATTTTAATGAAATGGCTGAATTTGGTTTTCCCTCACAATTTTATAATCCTTATTGGGCAATAAACAACAGTGTATTAACTTTAGGAAGCTAACTAGTTTTATAAGTAATCAAAATAATTTTATAGTCAATTAATTTAGCTTAGGATTTGTGTTAAGAGTGTATATGACAATACTTCCCTCCTCAGGCAATAATGTTGTTCACCAACATTTGGCCAAATATGATTTTTAATGCTCTTACTTGGAAAAAATTCTCTATTGATCCATTTAACTGGTATTCTCCTTACTGCTGTAGTTTTTAATTTAGCAATATGAAAATCATCATTTATTAGTTATCAAATTGTGTCATTTCATTATGAATTTATTACAATTACATATTGTATGTCATGTTATCATAGACTAAAGAAATAATATAGACTTCACTAAACTGGTTTCACTTTTGTGACAATTTTGTAGTTGAATCTGTATAGGAATGTATGGGAGTTAAGTGACTCCTATATCAGTATGAAGTCTTTCTTGTTGCCCTTTTGCCAGCAGGCCTGTGTTTTGAAAGCAGTGTCACAGTCATCAGCACCCTTCTGAGTCCCACACCCTCGCATAATTTCAGAATGCTTCTGTAGCTCTGGCGGCAGCACTGCAATCACTGCTTCCACATCCACATCTCCATCTGACATCATTCCAGCTGTCTCCATCACACACTTTATGTAGCACTTGAGTTTACCGTCTGGCATCAGGTCTGCAC
Source organism: Hipparchia sbordonii (assembly GCA_038048805.1). Classification (NCBI taxonomy): domain Eukaryota; kingdom Metazoa; phylum Arthropoda; class Insecta; order Lepidoptera; family Nymphalidae; genus Hipparchia; species Hipparchia sbordonii. The sequence continues at coordinate 8,584,808 of CM076116.1, read as the reverse complement.
CGCCATTGACCTTTATTACAAAGATATTTGATTATACACAAAAGATTAATTAAAATTAGTTGTAAGGGCTAAAGTTATACTGTTATAGCTTGAGAACTCTTGAATCAAATGATTTACACAACTGAAGAATGTTAATTGCTTTAAACTTTACCCATATAACAAAAATGAGCACATAATATTTCACCCGCTTAGGGGTTGATTTTTCAAAAATCCTTTCTTAGCGGATGCCAACGTTATAATAGTTATCTGTATGCCAAATTTCAGCCTTATCTGTCCAGTGGTTTGAGCTTATTGATAGATCAGTCAGGCAGCAGTCAATCAGTCAGTCACCTTTTCCTTTTATATATTTGGATTTATATTGAACTACATACATGACGATGCCAAGAGTTCATGATGAAAAAGAGCCTATAGTAAAAGAGTTCATAAACTCCAAGGTGTGGTGGCTTCTTGTGGCGCATGTGTTAACAATAATTCCTTTGCTTTTATTTAGTCCTGTACAACAAATTCAATCTGTGAAAGTAGTTATCTAGCTGTCCGTCTAAATCACTAGTGCAAGAGATTTAAATAAATAAAAATATAGATAACAACCTGTTAAATGTTTATGAGACCAATATATCTGTATCTCAAATAATTTAACTCGGGCAGTGTGGTTTTGTCCAGAAATAGGCATACATGAATTCTTAGAATGGTTAATACCACTGTTTTACTAAAATATCTAATAATTGTTAGGGGTTCATTTTCCAAATTTTTTTAAATTTCAAAAAAAAAAGCCTACCACAAACTTTTTGATATCACTCTGGTATTTGACGTGGTCTAGCTGTACTATACCTAGGCAAACACTGAAACATTTACATATCTATGGCCTTTTTGGTACATAACCTGTACTTTTTACCTTGTCAATTAATCCTACATCAACTCCTGTTTCATCAACGCAGTTGTCTCTCAACATTTTGGCTAGTTCTGCCATTTCTCCATCCAATGCCGAGACTCCCAGTATAAAACACGACAGAGTTACATAAAAAGGGAACTTTGTATCCATCTTCTAGTACCACTTTAATTCTAACTCTTCAGTTAAATGTTTACAAATGAGTTAGGTTTAACTAACAGTCACTTTATATAGCCTTTGTTAATATCACACACAAATGATTAACGAGTATGATCTGATGTCTAAATTACACTGTCTAGTTAGTTATTAAAAAAAATGGACTAAAGGAAAATGGTAGATGGAGCTCTCGCAAACATGCGTATTAGTAAAAGTGAAGCCTGTAGAGTTTGCAAAAATAAGACAAGAATACTTTTTCAAAGAGGAAAACAGTTTATTTTTTAGGTATCTTTTTCTTCAGCTCTTATATTTTCGTTCGTAAAAGTACTTATAGTTTTTGTAAGTGATAAAAAAAGTATTTTTCTACTTTTTATCTCATTAAATACCACATCTATTCTTGTTTTTTCTTCTTTAAATGTTCTGATACACAAATAAAGAGTAGATATTTTGTTTATCAATCCAAGTTACACGCTGGTGCACCAGAATTTAAAACCAAAAAAGAAGTTGATTTGAGAAAAGATACCAATTACATATGATTATCGACTGATAATAATTATGGCGCTAAAGAACATTTAATGAAATGAAACGATGATTTACCATTTGCGCTATTAATCGTTAGGAAATTAGACACGCTTACGTTATCAGTTGTGGGTCATTGGTTATCATAAAATTTTGGTTTACTATGCCATCAATACTATACTCTTCAATCAATATTATATGCAATAACTAGTTGATGCCCGCGGCTTGGCTCGCATGGATTTAGTTTTTAAAATCCTGGGGGAAATCTTTAATTTTCCGGGATAAAAAGTAGCCAGAGAGTGACATACGCTCTCCTAGTCCTCAACTATGTCCATGCAAAAAAATCACGTCTACATACTCGCACTACTGGCTTCACTTTTAATAATAATAATTAGTTCGCGGGAGCTCAGCCTATACATTAATTTCTTTAGTCTATGCTTCCCGATTTGTTCTGATGTCCAAATTATACCCTCATAAGTTGATTATACAAAAAAAATATTGTCCCTTTAATGTTGTATAATCTAATCACATACTGTAATTTTTTCAACTGTTAGCTGCTATGTCACTTTAAAAAATTACATACACTTAAATGGTGTATGTTTTTCATTGCAAATTGTTAGTTTGGTTTGTTTGTCGCGACTGTTTGATTTGGCCTTGAAATGTTTTTCATTTGATTTAGCAGTTAGTATCCTAATACCATATTGTTAAATGGGCGACTCGCAAAAAACATATTTTTATGCCAGACGATGGTTTTTATAGCTGCGGTGCCATAAAAACCATTTTAATCATTAGCTCATGTACTCAGAGTTGATATGTTTTGAAAAGAGCATCTGCTGTGTTTATTACCGGTTCCTCTCAGCAGAATCTGCTGAGAGGAACCGGTAATAATTCAAAGAGTTCATCTTTGATTTTCTGGGATAAAAAGTAGCGTATTTCACTGTCTAGTAGGGCTAACATGCGCGCTTCGAGAAAATTTTGTCTACACTTTACTCGTGAATCTCTGTAGAGATTCACATAAAGACTGCGAGTAAACGTGTAGACAAAACTTTCTCGTGGCGCGTATGTTAGCCCTACAGGTCCTCAACTGTACCCATGCAAAAAATCACGTCGATCCATAGCTCTGTTGCAGAGTTATTGAAGGACAAACCAAAAAACAAAGAAACACACTTTCTCATTTATAATATTAGTAAGGTTTAATAATTTGGAATGTACGTACTGAATTAATCAAGTATCAAAAGGTTCAGGAATCCTCCTTCACGCAGTTGGCTGTCGAACGATGCCAGTTGATGAGTGTCAATAAATCTGAGGATATCGTATGTTTGTTGCAGACACGGATGCAGTCGCTGCGCTCAGCGCACAACGGCAGTATCACGGAGACTTTCCGCTATATGGTGCAACGCGAGGGCCTCCTCAGGTACCCACACCCTTTCTAACATATACCAAAGGAACATAGTCGGAATATTGTCTTTTATGTAGTTTTTTTACTTTATTTTTCCTTAGTTGATTTTGGAAAATAAATGGCAGTGAAATTCTCGTAGCCAAACTGCTGTAATCCACCAAACTATATAGGTATTATGGTAGTACGATTATGCTTATGCCTGTCGAAATACACAATGCTATAATATTAAGTACTGTACTGATGTGTAAGAGTAGGGAGATGCATAGTTGAATAATTAAGAAATAATGAAAATATTTGAAAGTAATAAGAGTAGATATAGAATAAACGTGTAAGTTGTTTTGTAATTGTAATGAATTAAAATATAATAATAGCCTTTATTTGTTTTAGATAAAAGGTTCGAAGTTTAGAAGAGCGAAAAAAGAACTAATCAACTAATTATGTTTAGTTATGCCAAAATTATACTCTTACTTACAATTTTATTAACGCAGTGCAGGCCTAGCATACAATAAATACTTATAGTACAGCGAGATTAAATCAGGAAAGTGAAAGTAGGCGAGTTGGCACGGGGACTGCAGGCTAAAATAAGGAATAGCGGATGACGTCGTTACAGCGTTATTGCTGTAAGTGTTATAGGGTTAGGTCATCGCATCACATCGGGCTTTTCCCGACGGATGCATGTGCAGCTAAACAATTTGCTATGGCCAATCGTAGGTAGGTAGGTACTTCCTACCAATCACACTAATATTATAAAGGCGAAAGTTTGTATGTGTGTGTGTGGGCTATGCGTGTGTTCGTGTGTGTGTACTTAGCTTAGGTAGCCCATAAAAGTTAGAGAACGTTGAAAAAAATAAAAATAAAAAAAAGATGTGTGGCACTCGGGGACTGCCGCGGTAAAGCTATTGCATAGCATTTTTTATCAACGCCATCTAGCGGCTCACCGTAGAGGAGTCCCGAGTCAGGTTATTTTCGTTACGGAATTTCTGGATTTGGTCTCCACGCTGACCCGCGATAGAAGCTATGCAATAGCTTAAAAAAACATTGGTGAAAACAGGCATTAATGTGACCATTAGGTGTCTTCGAGTCGTTGACCTTGGGTGAATATTATGCAATGAATCAAAATACGAAGTAGCTAACAAGAGTATAGTATCTTTTGAAAGGGTCAGTTCACACCGAGACGTGACGCAACGCGACGATACTCGTACTTTTATCGATAGCGATATCAATATAGAACCTCTTTACTACACGATAAGGTACAAAGGACATGTAGCAAGATATAAAGATAAGAGGTGGACCCTTCAAACCATAAAATGGCTAGGTCCAGCAGGCAAAAGGCGCGTGGGAAGGCAAAGGAAAAAATGGACTGACGACATCATACACATAGCGGGGAAGGATTGGATGTGTATTGCCCAAGATAGACAAAAATGGCAAAAGATGGAGGAGGCTTTTACCCATAGGGGACCACACACAAAGACTAGATCAAGCTTACAAATCTAAAGATTAATTTGTTAAGATTTTGTGTGTAGGCTAAACAAAGCTTAATAATAATAATAATAAGGTACAAACGGTGAGGGCGGCGTAATTACCCATACTTCGACACGTATCTATGTAGGTCGATTTCGCGCTCTCACTGGAATTTGTACCTTGTAAAGAGGTTCTATATTGATATCGCTATCGACAAAAGTACGAGCATCGTCGCGTCGCGTCGCGTCTCGATGTGAGCTGACCCTAAGACGCGCATATCAGGTTTTCTTTGTTTTTTCCTCCTACTTAAATGTCGTGTGATTAATTTAAATGAGTATAAATCAGCTGATGCATCAAGAACGTACGGCGAATACCTAATAGTAGATACCTAAGAGATGTGCTACTATAATATGGGTGTTTTTAAATCAAGAGTGAATAAGCATCTTCTAGGCAAGCGCGCTCCATCTTAGGCATCTTCACTTACCATCAGGTGAGATCGCATCATGCGCTAGTCTACTATACTAAAAAACAAAGTCGACAAGTTTTACTTTTTATCCATGTCTTATCTCAATCCTATGTGATCTTCAAATCTTTCAAAAAGATTCAAAAAGACGCTCGCAAAACCACCAGCGCTCAAGTTTTTCATAAAACCTGCAGCAATCATGCTGAGCAAGCGCTGAGCCATCAAATCAGTTCAATCGTGATTGAGTTAACAGTGTGCAGAATGCAAAAAAAATCCCCGCGATCGATGAAATGACCCGAAACCTCGTGTGAAACGCGACAGATGCGTGTAGGAGTATGCATATAGCATAGCATGTACCTATTCTAATTACTCGTGAGGTATTCATTTTTTTTAAATGGCTGTATTGTCTCTTGGGAATATGTATAGGAATTTTATATAAAAAATTTTGCTCTGTAATATGTAACACATTGAAAATACTGGTAAATGCAAATAGGTTAAAAATTAGACCTAACTTCGCGATTTTTTTTAGTCGAACATTATTATGTTTCTACTCGGTATCGTCCCCTGCAAATATGATGTAATTTTTGCCAGTTTTTTTTTTCGGATAATTAGAACTTGATCTACTGCTGGAAAAATCAAATCTGCATCTGAAGATTTACCGTTACACGCGTCTCTTAACAAACATCCATCCATCCATCCATCCATCATACTTTCGAATTTATAATATTAGTAGGATAAGGATATGAGCAAGTACAGGCGCTGTGATGTCAGCAATTAGTTGCATCGTGATTGAAGGACAAACCAACAAACAAAGACACTTTTGAGTTTATAATGTTAGTAAGGATTCGGTCGTAGAAGACAGTCGGCCGTCGCATTTGTCCTTCATAAATCACCTGTTCACATTTAACGATCAAATACAGAAATAATAATTTGAATGGAAAAAGTCTTTATTTGGTCTACATAGTTATTTCAAGTGGTTACATATATTATGTTACTTAATTTCGCAAATATTATTTCAAGTTCTTTGTTATTTCCTGAATTTATTATTTCCAACGTATTTTTTTCGTAAAATAATAAGTGCGCTATAAGAAGCTAAGCGAGATGCGCCATTTGCAATTTTCCCATTAGTTCCAGAGACAGTCGTATCTGCTTGGTGCTTACAGCGCCAAAATGGCGTCAATCATGTAGGTCCAAAAAAGATTTCACAACAGCAGGTCCAGAGATAGATAGATTAAAATAGAGATCAGTGTCCGTAGGAGACGACAAGCCCCCCCATACCCCACAACTAGTTGAACGGACGATCTCAGGCGAGTCGCTGGAAGTCGGTACCCACCGGCGGCACAAGATAGCGTTCTGTGGCGATCCTTTCAAGAGATCTAAAAATGAAATAAAAATAACTTTATTAACAATAAAATACAATTGTTTTGCCTCTGGTCTTCGCACTAGGAAAACCTGTATTGTGAAGACCTCATTGCGATGGCCTAAGTAAGGTTTAACTAGAGGACTAGGTGGGGCGAGTTACCAATACAATAATTATAATCTATGCTCTTTACGTGTCCAGTAGCAAGATTCGATCGCATCGCGCTCAATGAAGAAAGCCGGGATTATTTATTAAATGTTGAAATCATTTTTAGGGTTCCGTATCCGAAGAGTAACCAACATGACCCTTTTAGTAAGTCTCCGCATTCCGTCCGTCCGTCTGTCTGTCTGTCTGTATCTCATGATACGTAATAGGTAGAGTTGAAATTTAAAAAAAATGTATATTTCTGTTGCCGCTAAAATAGCAAATAATAATAATAAATTAAAACTTTTAAAGGGGGTTCCCCTACTAGAACGCCACCGAACACAATTTCACCCTCACCACCTGGGTGCCTGGAGCACTTCGACCATCCGTTGCTCCAGATCTTTTTTCCACGTACTACCAAATTGTGGAATCATCTCCCTTCGACGGTGTTCCCACTTAATTACAATATGAGGTTATTCAAGGGGCGGACCAATAAATTCCAGAAAAGCCGGCAACGCATTGGTGGTACCTCTGGCACTACAATTGTTCATGGGCGGCGGTAATCACTTAACATCAGGTGACCCGCCTGCTCGTTTGCCCACTATTCATATATTCAAATTCAAATTCAAAATTAATTTATTTCATGTAGGCTAACTTGTAGCTCTTATGACACGTCATAAATCTACCACCGGTTCGGAATGCAGATTCTGCTGAGAAGAGCCGGTAAGAAACTCAGCAGTTGCTCTTTTCAAAATTTTTTTTTTTTACAAAGCTATGCTATGTATGCGGTGCTTCCCCAATAAAGCCTCAAAAATGCAAAAATGCATACGTAGGTACACCAATCCAACGCATGTCAAGATGGGCAGCCAAAGCAGACCCATTCCCGTTGGTGTATAAAAAAAATAGAAACGTTTTTTTGGCGTTTTTGGTACGGAACCCTTCGAATGCTAGTCCGACTGGCGTTTGACCGGTTATTGAGTTATTGACAGGAACACTTGGCAGTGCACAGTAACTAATGCTCCATTGAAGTGATAAGAGTAACCTGTTAACGGTGCACTGATAACACCAAGGTCCGGAGTTACAATCAGTGAGATACTCACTGATTGTAGATTTTGATACTATCGAATAAATAACACAAAGTATAAATATTACCTACAAGTATATAACACAGTCACACCCTTGCCGTTGGGCCACGGATTTTGTAGGCGCGACAAGCGGCGCGGCTACTCGCTCGATTTTCCATACAAATATTTGATGTTAATTTTTTTATTATTATCACTAGTTGATGCCCGCAACTTCGTTTGCGTGATTGAGTTTTTTTAATTCCCGCGGAAACTCTTATTTTCCGGTATAAAAAGCTTATGTGTTATTCCAGTCCAGAGTATAATAATTAATCTATCGCTGTGCCAAATTTCAGCTAAATTGACTCGGTCGTTGCGGCGTGATTGAGTAACAAACATTTCGCGTTTATAATATTAATAATAGGATGTAGTAGGAATTATTCGATCAGTTCATTCACACTCTTATCTGCGGTTATATTTATATAAATAGGTTGTTAGATATTCTATAATAGGTATAATATACCAACCTACTCATAGTATATACCTATCTATGAATAGGTTAATAATATTGTGATGTTACGAACTTCTTGCCTAACGTACTGCTGCGTTTAGAGACATTCATTTATTAATAATATTTAATGAGTCACTAACTAATTTTTATAGATAATAGACCGAATTAGGTCACGGCGGCCAACCTCCTCGGAGTTAGCCATCTGCGTGGTAGATATTATAGTGCAAAAGTGTGTGCGCAGACGTGCACTATCGTGCACCGCCATTTTCACTTCAGTTTCGCGACTCGCTGAAGTTTGTCGGTAATTTTGGTTTTCCTACGGATCTCCTCATATCTGATTTGATCTCGCAGGGATACTCCGAACATAGCTCTCTCCATCGCCCGCTGAGTGATCCTGAGCCTTCTTACGAGGCCCATAGAAAAATATCTATTGCCATTTCATATTTAATTTCAATCGCTAAGCATTGACCTATGTTTAAAGTCGATCAACAACATTGTAAATTGTTGCAATAATAATAGGCAATTAACTATTTACTACAGCAATAACATTTCTATATAGGTACAAGTTGAAATCACATGCATTATGCATACGATGTACCTACGTATGAATATGAAATTATTGCGAGGAAGTAGGTGTTTACGATTAGATCCATTATATTGTGCAAGTAGATTACGCCGTACACTGTGCCAGCCAGCGACAAGCTCCATACGATAAAGACGCCCTAATGTAATAGTTTATTAGAATTCCGAATCAAAAGGGTAACTGTAACCAACAAGCATATTATAAAAAACCCCCCGACTGTAATACTAAAAGAAAAAAAGACGTGTGGCACTCGGGGACTGCCGCGGTAAAGCTATTGCATAGCATTTTTTATCAACGCCATCTAGCGGCTCACCGTAGAGGAGTCCCGTGTCAGGTTATTCTGAATTCGGTCTCCACGCTCAAGGCCCGCGATAGAAGCTATGCAATAGCTTAAAAAGTAATATTTTTCTGTAATCCGCTAAACCCGTGTACATGAGCTAAATGCGATCAATTTGATAAAAATGTTGTACTCCCTCTGTCTTACACGCGCGTAGCGTGTTAGAAAAGGACAGAAAGATACTTTTTGTCTGATGACAATCACGAGACTAAAGTGCGATTGGTAACCTTTTCGCGTTTTGGATCTCTTTCGGTTCGTACAGTTATTAGCGTTGACCCGAAATCCATAGTATTATATGAGTACTAGCGGACCCGACAGACGTTGTCCTGTCTTAAGTTTTTTTACATCCTCTTTGACGAAATTGGCAGCACGCATTCTGTCAATGTTATGTCAAACGCCATAAGGTTACATCAAAAAAGTTTGAATTGTAAAAGCGGTTACATTAGAAATAATTTAATATGGTGGTTAATATTTCTTAAATTTTCTAATTTTCCGCGCAATTTTCTTAATTTTTTCTTTCATAAGAACCTTCTCCTAACAATAACAAACACAATAAAAAAAGAATTAGCGAAATCGGTCCAGCCGTTCACGCGTGATGCGCTTACCAACACATTAAGCGATTCATTTTTATATATTAAGAAGATTATTATGTCAATGGCTAAACCATAAAAAATCTGTATGACCACACGCGCCGCCCGCGCCGTACACCGACGTTTCTCAAGAATAGAAGAAACACAGGAACAACACAACACCAACACGCAGCGCCACACAAACTCCTAACACACTCTACTTATGTTTCGCTCCTACACCGGAGCATCTTCAGGAGATGTTGACTCTACAATGCACAATTGCAAAGAATTCTGGTTTAGCGGATTACAGCAAAAGTAACGCCTGCTTCTATCCAAAACCCGACTGTGTTAAAAATATCAACTCACAATTCAAAATATACATTCGATAGTTTTTTTTCGCGTACGCCCTACCCTTTTTATTTTCTTTGCCTTTGACAGTTTACACTGCAAAAAGCAAAGAATACTTACGTCTTAAAGGAGCCAAATATTTTTGGTTAGCATTAATTTAAAATTCGTAATTTTGTAACGATCGACGACGGTCAACTTGAAATGAACAGGTAGGAGTAGGTAATGCGTGTACCAATTCTAAGTATGTTCTTCCATGGCCTTGTGCGGTCAAGGTCGACCCACAACAATCGATACGATCGATGGGAATTCCCAGAGCGCCTTTGAGAAATGTCTGCGACTCCCACAGAAATGCGCCACGCGTTGTGTAGGGCCAACCGTTAGTGTCATACTACACGGGCGGTTCTCCCGCCGCGGGAAACCGCTTCTGAACCGCTCTAATCACAATTTAATATGAAAGTTGTATGGTGCATACTACACGGCGCGGTTTCCCGTCGCGGTTTGCAGGCGGCAGAAATACGACCGCCGCATGCAGCGTCAAACCGCCGCTGATGACCGCCGTTTTAAACTACACGGGCGGTTTCCCGCTATTACGTCATTCTGCGCGGGATCTTGGCGCGGTTTACCGCGTAAAAGACAGCGGTAAACCGCGTAAAAGACAGCGGTAAACCGCGTCCCGTGTAGTTTGATGGTCTGCGGCAGCTTTGTCGAGCGGATTCCCGCAGCGGGAGAACCGCCCGTGTAGTATGAACCTTAAAGTTTAACTTGCCGAGTTTTTTCGTTAGATCTTCTAGAACGGCATTCCGAACCAGCACGGTGAGCATGGGCAGAGGACATGTTGTCCACGGGGAAAAGATAAAATATTTATCCTCTCGCTCAGTTTTATCCACCCATCGAGCATGGGCAAAACGATAGATATAATATTCACAGTGGATATACTTATAGGAATGTACTTCTCCTTTCCCCTGTTTATGCTTTAGCATAGAGAAAATAATTTTATGTCTTGTCAGTGGATAAAATCGGGGTTAAAATTTTTGTCTCCTTCCCATGCTTACCCTGCAGTGGTAGATTCACTTAATGATTCGAAAGAACTTAGTAATCTAAATGATACCCGCGACTTCGATCGCGTGGATAAAGGTTTTTTAAGTCTTACAAGAACTCTTTAATTTTCCAGGATTATTGAACCTGCGACCTTTCAATTTTCAGTTCGCACCGTGAACCGTTGGGCTATTGAGACTTAGGCGGTCTGCTAGATTAAGTTATCAGTTTGTTTATGCGGTATTAATACAAAAAGAAACGTAATAAACTGACCCCTAATAGGTACATATACTGTTATTGAAATTCAAATGAAATGAATATTTTTATCAAATTATATGCAACTGAATAACGAACGTCACACAATCTATTGTTGTGGTCACTGAAGCTTTAACTTCGAAAGGTAGTAAGTACACTTATAGTTAATTTTTATTGTTTTTATAAAGAGCAACTGCTGAGTTTATTGGAAAATTTGGAATGGAGATTTACCTGGATTAACACATAGGCTACATTTTATCCCGTTAGTTCCTGCTAGAATTAAAAAACCTTTATCCACGCGGACGAAGTGGCGGGCATCTAGTATTTAGGTAAACTTATGTGCTTTTGAATCGACAAGTGAATCTACCAGTGGTTTGTAATGCCGTTCCAACTGAGAAGAACCAGCAATAAACTTTTCAAGTTAAACTTTAACATTTTCACCGCCTGTCGTTCAAGGCTCGGGAATCCTAAAAACTTAAGTCACGCGGACGAAGTCGCGGGCATCGTCTAGTGTTCAAAATAAAACATATCGTAAGTAAACTCGTTGCAACCAGTGAAAGTTATTGACAATTCGTTATCGATAGGAACAGCGATAGTCACGTGGCGCGATCGACAGTTAAACAAACATGTGTCAATCGGTCGTAACCTGTACGTTGACTCGGGTGCTGGTGACGTCACGAGGTAAACATATATATCGGTCAGCTGGACGATCGCCTCATAGTGTTTACGATTAGTTTACGGTGTTGCTAAACGATGACCTTTTGTATGCTAACTGATATAATTTCCCATTCACTTGAGATCTGAAGGATGTTATTGGAGGTAATATTCGCGTTGATTGCAATGATTTGTTGAAATTTCACGATCTCGCACTGGTCTCCGAACCCGTGGTAGATTCATTTGACGATTCGAAAGCACTTTGTAAAAGTCTATTTGAATAAAAAGTTATTCTATTCTCCTCGTTTCTAATATAAGCACTGCCAAAAGGAATGCCCTTCCGGCTTCCGTTTTTCCAACTTTAACTTGGGTATATCCACGGAGATGTGTTCGGTGACCCAATGACATTTTTCAGACATGAGATAAAATTATCACGTCATGTATCAGTGACCGACTCCGCTCTGCTCAGCTTCAGTGGACAGGTATCCCAAATCAAGATTGAATAGGTATATTCTAGGCAAGCGTGCTCTATCTTGGGCTGTATCTTCTCTTAACATCAGGTGTGATCGCAGTGCTATGTATTTAGAAAAAACTTTCCAGAACTCTCGTCTAAGCTGTAACGTTTTTGTGTGCAGGCCAATCCGCGGCATGTCGGCGGTCGTGATGGGCGCGGGCCCGGCGCACGCGTGCTTCTTCGCGACCTACGAGCAGAGCAAGCACACGCTGTCGCAGCTCACCAGGCATCGGCACGACCACATCACGCACGGTACGTGACAAAAAGACTGGGCGCCACGGGATGCCGCCTGGAAGATGGAGAGGAGGTATGACGCACGCGTGCTTCTTCGCGACCTACGAACAGAGCAAGCACACGCTGTTGCAGCTCACCAGGCATCGGCACGACCACATCACGCACGGTATGTGACAAACAGAGTGTGGCCGTCACGGGATGCGGTCTGGAAGATGGGAAGAGGCATGACGCACGCATGCTTCTTCGCGACCTATGAACAGAGCAAGCACACCCGTCGCAACTCACCAGGCATCGGCACGATCACATCACGCACGGTACGTGGCAAATAGAGTGTAGCCGTCACGGGATGCCGCCTGGACGATGGAAAAGGGGCACGCCCCCTTGCCCTTTTGCTATGGCGCTCCAGAAAGTGCAGGGTTGGTAAACCTCTTTACTACGACGGAATCACACTCGAAAGCTCGACACATTTTCCTTTAGAATTTAGAATCAGCTTTCCTATTATTGCACTAATAAGACTTCCTTCGAAACAGAAAGCAGGGCAGATTGATTGGGTTCCTAGACATTCCCCAAAAAAATTCCCGACATACGAAAGCATAATATTTTCCCCAGATTTCTCTTGATGCAGGATTCGGATAGTTCGGAGAAATTTTCGAAATATGCAGGATTCCTCAAGAAGTTCTCTTCAATAAAGAACGTGAAGTCTATTGTTAACCACTTAGCCTCAATTTATGTCATCATTGTGTTAAAATCATTGTTGGCTCTTTAATAATGTAGGTCGGACAAAATGTAGTTGACTTTATCCCAATTTCCATATAAGTATCTTCTTGTAGTGACCACCTAGCCTAATGGTTGCCTACCAGAGGTTGGCAACCATTAGGCTATCTATACTTTGGTCGCTGCTGCTTGAAATAGGGATCTGCTTTCCCGTGCCATTGGCGCAAGTTTTTAAGCCAAGATGTTTTTCTTCAATGAGGCGGTCGTCAGCTTTGAATTATGAATGGCAGGAGGTCGTATTATGATATGTCTAAAGTGCTCAGTCTTCCATACCAGACATTCGAAGATTGGACTTTCCGGGCTGTAAGGTTTTTACGATCTATATGTTTTCAAAATCTTTATCTAGCCTCTGTAGTAGGTGTCTAGTCATGTTCTTGACCCGCTAAAGCTTTCGAAATCTTAGAATTTTATCTTTATATAAGTTTTAGGGTCAATTAGAAGTGATATCAGCAAAGAAGCAGAAGATATTTCAATAATTTTCCTCGTATGAGTAAATATTTGTAATGCAAGAAGATAAATCATTGAGTGAGCGAGTGGAATTAGCATGACATGTCCTTGAAGCTATTAACTGTGATCATTCAACACTTGGTCCTTTTGTCGCGCAATGTTTGCGCGCTGATTCATGTTAGGCACCCTGATTAGTTTAAAATAGATCAAATCACTGCCTAATACGTGTATGTATACGATTTAACTGACGGCTATGACTGGACTATAACTGGAACCATCGGATATGTGAAATAAAACAAATTATCCAAAACATAAATCGCAGCCGAAACCGATTGAATTGATCAGAAATCTTTTCTTTTCTGAAATCTTTGCTTGAACATACTTGAGAACCTGGAGACACACGGATTTACCAGGATAATAACCTCCTCCTTTTTGGAAGTCGGTTAAAAAGTAGCCTATGTTACTCTCCAGCAGGGTGAGCAGGGGACATATTATTAACGGGGAAAGGATAAAATGTTTATTCCCTCACTCAGTTTTATCCACCCTTCGAGCATGAGCAAAATGGTGGAAATAATATCCACAATTCAACAGTGGATATACTTATAGGAATGTACTTCTCCTTTCCCCTGTCGCCATGCGTTAGCATAGGGAGAAGATTATTTTATCTCGTGGCAGTGAATTAAATCGGGGATACAATTTTTGTCTCCTTCCCATGCTTTCCCGGCTGGTGTTCAAGTATGTTCAAGCAAAGATTTCAGAAAAAAAAGGTTTCTGATCGATTCAATCGGTTAGTTAAAGAATTCTCATGAGATTTTTCCCAACTCCACGCAGGTGAAGTCGCGATCCTCTATGTGGAGGATCTATATGAGGAAGAATGTCCTGGAAGTGATAATAAACAGAATCATCATCACTTTGCAGGTCTGTCGGGCTGCTTGGCGTCGCTGGTGCACGACGCTGTCTCGAATCCCGCTGAAGGTGAGCGTTTAGATCCGTAGGAGAACTAGAGTTCCCGTAGTTGGGTATAAAATAAAAATTGCTATTATGGTCTCACACACTCGCACTACCTCTTCACGTCAAGTTAGCCGCTACTTCGCCTCGCGCTTCCCCGCACCGCACCTCAAGTCAGACGCGCTTAGTACAGATAGCAACGTACCGCTTGCGAATTTTTTCATAGTTTTAAATGTTTTTGTTAACTTTAAATTAGTTATTTATTTTTGTTTGTTTATTGTTGTTTGCATTTCGTTTTCTACGATGAGTAAAAACGGAAAAATTATTACTTTAATTAATGACTTTCTTTGAAGTGGACAAAAATTAAAAATCACGTCCTTCGACATTAAAGACATCATTGCCATGAAAAGCATCGCCAGAGAAGAATACTTCCGTCACAGCCGTGGTTACAGTAAAAAATAAAACTATCATTTTCTTGTCAACGGTATGGTATAACGGACGACGACGGCCAACTTGAAGTGAACGGTTTGTAGTAGGTAACCTCTTTAAACGAACTCACAATATTTAAGAAGTCCTCAATTACATCGTTCGACCAATTTGCGGCGCGCACACGCACTGCACGCACTAACGAGGTTTTAGTGCGTTTTAATACAACCAATCGACTGAAGTTGACGCTAAATTAACTAACCCCTACAGACATTGGCGGTATGTCTAATCTCTGATCGTCTGATCGCTGTAAGTCGCGGGCATCAGCTAGTTTTTATATAAAATTCCTATGTACATATTACAAAGGGATTATACGGACATTTAAAAAAAATGAATACCTTACGAGTTATTTGAATACATGATGTTTTTGACGCTTGTTACATTCCTATTCCGCGCAATACGTTAGCAATTAGCATCTGTCGCGTTTCGAACGAGGTTTCGGACATGTTTTATTTCATCGCTTAGTTGTGATCGCGCGGGTGAAAATTGATTTTTTTCTGGCATCCTACGCAGTTTTAAATCACAAGTGAATCTTCTAAACAAGCGCGCTCCATTTTAGGCTGCATCTTCACTTACCATCATATATGATTGCAGTCGCGCACTAGTCTATGTAATAAAAAAAAATTAATACATATTGTTAAAGATTAGTACGTCTACACGTGTAAAGGAAATCACATTATTTTCCTCTTATACCGCGTCCGCATGTTTGTGGCAAACGGCAAACGCCAAACCTATACAAACGTTTGCCTTGAATTTGGGAATCATCCACACGCTTGCGAGGGCGTTTGTATGTTCTGAACAGGCAAGCATGACGGACGTCGAACTTGTGTCGGCTTTATTATTTGGCTTAAGTTATTTTTACAAATGTTTTAAGCTCAGTATCGATCAATAAATCCTACTAAAATGGAATATGGATGGATGGATGGATGGATGGATGTTTGTTACTCTTTCAGCCACAACTAATGAACCGATTTGAATGAAATGTGGAATAGCGATAGCTCATACCTACATTTTAGCCCGGAAAATTAAGGACTTTCCGCGGGAATTAAAAAACCTTAATCTGCGAGGACGAAGTCGCGGACGTCATCTAGTTGATAGTAAAGCGTCCTCTAATTAAAATTTTCAAAACATATTTCATGTGCACAATTTGTCCAGTTACAGTTTTAGTATAATATTATAGATTAGTAGTAGTAGCTAGTAGTATGTTCGAAAACACTTGGTACCTACCTAGTTTATTTATTTGAATAAAAAAATATTCTACTCTATTCTAGTATGTACCTACTCAATAGATATTTTGTTTTTTTTCTTTATCAACCGATAGACGTCCACTGCTGGACTGTTTATTGCATGGACTTCCTCAGGCTTCGGTCTTGCGCCACCTGTACCCAGTGGCTCCCTGAGGGTCGCCTGATGGTGTCGGTCCACCTATTACCATACCATTATATACCATTTTCCGGTGCGGAGTCGCTACTTATTATTATTAATATATAAAACTAATTAATTAATTAAATTATATAAACAAATCGTCTTCAAAAGTCTTCAGTCGACCAGTCATTCATTTTACGTTTTTACCCACTCACAAAATGAAGATTTCTAAAGGTGCGATACGTAAATCGTAATACAATAACACGTCTAATCGCCGCCAGTGCACAAACGAGACTGAGTGCGCGCAAACGTGTGGACGGAGACGCAAGCGCTTGTGGCAAATTCCCTTTGGTTTGCGATCAAAAGACCGACACTCGATGGATCGGCCACAAACGCTCACAAGCGTAGGCAAACCATGGCAAACGCTCTATCCGCACGTTTGCGTTTGTGAAGGTTTGCCGAGGTTTGCCAAGCGTGCGGATGCAGCTTTAGATAATAATATGCCGTCTTGCACTCAATTTCTGCGTACTGCATTCTGTGTAAGAGCAGTTGATTATGAAGTTAATAGAGGCGAGATAGAGAGAATAGTTTTTTTTGGGTTTCAAAGACACAGGATTTATGTCTTAAAAATAACATCCCGAACTATAACTTTTTTGTCAATTTCCATTTTGACAGTATGCCACCATTCAATAGATTCACTGCTCTAAAAAATCCTCTTTTTTACAGATTTTATGAATTGATAACGCCTTAATCAGATCCAGTTTTTTTTAAGAATATTAGTCTCATAGAGACACTACAATTTTATATTTCTCCCCGCGCCAATAGTACAAAACTTCGCGATTAACAACGGGTAACGAACAAAGCGATTTTTTCAAAACTTTCCACGCGGACGAAGTCTTGGCTAAAAGCTAGTTTGTTTATATTAAAAAATTTATTTTTATTAAATCACTAGCGGACGCCCGCGACTTCGTCCGCGTTCTTAAATTGTTGAAATTTTTCCTGAATTTTCTTTGCTATAAACCTCACGGAGCCCGAGACCTTTCCAACGAATGCAAAACCGTGGAAATCGGTTCGTGCGTTCTGGAGTTATAGCGTCAGGAAGGAAAACCCGACTTATTTTTATATAGTAGATAACTTGAGTTGATGTTACTTGCGGCACTTTATATAATTAGGAAAGTACACAAACGTGACAAGTGCGAGGGATATCCCCGTATTTATTTTATGACTACGTGATTGAACCACCTTACCCATGCAGACACCGTATGTTTGCAGTTAGTCTTGGCCTACTTGCACAGACCACTTAGGAATTGTCCGATTAATCGCTCCTTAGCCTCTGTCATTATCGCCTTAAAATGTAGCAAACCGGTTTTTAACCGACTTCTAAAACATAATTTTAACAACACTCCACAGCATTAGGTCACAAAAAGATAAAAATGTTATTGGAAAATAGGTGGTATTATTTTTATACAATTATGATTTATGAGTTATCTTCTATATATATAAAATTCAAAGTCCTGACTGACTGATTGACTGACTGAGATATCAACGCACAGAAACTTACTGAAGTTATGGAAACTTGAAATTTTTACAGTTGGTTCCTTTTTATGACGTAGGCGCACACTAAGGAAGGATTATTGGAAATTCCACCCCTAAGGGGTTCAAATAGGGGATGGAAGTTTATATGAAACTCCGTCATTTTTCAAGCTGTTTCCATCAAAGTTGGTATTAGAGCTTTCAGTTAAAAATAAAGAAGTACGTGTGTCACAGTTTTTGAAAATTCCACCCCAATACCTAATTCCACGCGGACGAAGTCGCGGGGGCAAAAGCTAGTTGTTAAATATGTTTCATTAATTGTATTTCTTTTTCTATCAATGTTAAATATTTGTAGTATTTGTATTTTTGTGACCATATAGTGCAAAATTTTGTGACCCGTCAACGCAATAGAGTAATAGGTGGTAACAGTAACATTTGTCGTGAACAATACACGCTGCCCTCGGCCTTGCCGCTCTCAGGGGCAGCCATGTTTACATAATTAATTACATGTGTGCTTCATTGTTACGTCACACACGCCCACTGCTGCTCGCCGTAAGTTCAAGTAGCTAAGCTGACCTTAAGTTTAGTTCACGCATAGAATTAGAAGGAAAAAAAGAAACAAGTGCAAATTTTAAAACACCCTGACACGTGAATCTATAGCACGACTATCCTATAAATGCGAAAGTTTGGATGTATGAATGTTTCTTACTCAATCACGCTGCAATGACTGAAACGATTTGGCTGTTTGGCCCAGAGATAGATTGTAGTCTAGAATAACACTTTCTAATTTCATCCCGAAAAACAAGATAGTTTCCGCGGGAACTTAAAAAACTCAATCCACGCGGACAAAGTCGCGGGCATTAGCTAGTGCCTGCTAGCTATATATCCTGTTACCCAGTTTTCTCCATCATCAGATCCTCTTCCTCGACCCTCGATCATCATCTATCTAACACCTACTTAGTGAGACCATTCTAATGAGCCCAAACATGTTGTATCTGCTGTAAGTTGCTGTAGAACTGGTTATCCCGCAGAATACTTGATGCTGTAGCACCAGGTTACCGTGCCTTGGAAATAATCTGAAGAGTCCACCCAAATCAATCATATCAGTGAAAGTTTGTAAAACCCTTTAATCAAGTAGTAATCGAGTTGATGAACTTCAAACGCCTGAGCAGATCTTCATAAATTATAGCTAACATCCAGCCCGATTACGTTACCTTTCAAACAGAAGAAACCGCATCCAAATCGGTACATTCGTTAGGGAGCTACGAGGTAACACACAGAGACACCGATACATTTTCGTGGGGGGGAAAAAAGTTTAAAAACTTATCTCTACCAATGCATTGTGGATTGTGGAGTTAATACCATTTGTGAGCGGTACGTTGTGGCATACAGATTTTTTGGTTTTGGCGGATTATAGCCAAAGTATTTTTTTACTCACTGTTATTTATTATTTGCTGTATTTCAACTGTTGGTTTCAACTGGTTCTGACCGCTGCGACCTTATGTTCTTCACACGTATATGATGTAGAAAATCTTCTTAAGCTGCGGATCACATTATTTGTTAGCGTTGCAAAGGAGCTTATCATGTGACTACTCATTTACTGTGAAGAAAAACGAAAACAAACTTACAGCTATCTAAATTATACCTTGTTCGTGTTACCTACAGAACGTGCTCAGCTACTTGCGATAACATGTAGGGTTGGCAGCCAAGTATCTATAGTACGGTCGCCGAACAGAAAGAATTTCGTACAATGACCTCTTTGCCTACTGACAGTGGTCACAAACATTTTTCTATTAAGTGCGGTTTATATAAAATATTTGAAGGAGAAAAAAAATTAGTAACTTATTAAATAAATTATTTATTTTTAAACAGTTATTATAATCGAGTTATATTAACTTATTACATAGAAATAAAAAAATGAAAATTCAAAAATCAAAGTCCGATTTCTCTGTATCGGAGTAACTACTTTCCGACGACGTCTCGCCTGTCACAGTTATAACGAAATAATGTACAGTTTTGTCTACATTATGATCTAGACTCCCTAAATTCAATTCACAAGCAAACAAAAACAAACCTTAGGTTTGCAAGTAAAAGGTTTACAATCCCCGAGGACGGCGGTCATTGCATTTGTGCGAGCGTGACGCATTATTTTAAAGCGGGAGTGACAGAGACAGGTAGTAACAGGTTAATGTACGAAATTCTTTCTGTTCCGCGACCGCACTATATACTCTATACTAATATATAAAGCTGAAGAGTTTTTTGTTTGAACGCGCTAATCTCAGGAACTACTGGTTCGAATTGAAATATTCTTTTTGTGTTGGATAGTCCATTTATCGAGGAAGGCTTTAGGCTATATAACATCACGCTGCGACAAATAGGAGCGAAGCATCAGTGAAAAATGTTGCCAAAACGTGGAAATTATCCATATTAAAAAAATATTCTTTTAAAATCTTCTTAATCGCGATCATAATAACAGAAATTAATGCGGACGAAGTCGCGCGCAACAGCTAGTATTGTTATAAAGTGTAAAAATTAAAAAAAAACTCCGACATGTGAATCTATGGTCGGACTATGTACGATAAATCTGACATCTCAGTACTGACATCTGTTATGCAGTTTTCAACTCCATCATCAGATCCTCCTCGATCCTCGATCATCATCATACATTGTAATTGTGATGAGCCCAAACACACTATATCTGTTGTAGATTGAAGAGTTGGGTAGCTACAGCATCAGCTCGAGGTTACCATGCCTTGAAAATAACCCGAAGTACCAGTACACCAAATTTCAAATCAATCCCATCAGTGAAAGACTCTTTAATCATGTGGAAAATGACCTGATGATCTTTAAGCACTGAAGCAGATCTTCAAAAACTATAGCTACAATCCATCTTGATCACGTTGGCTTTCAAACAGAAAAAACCATATGAAAATCGGTCCATTCATTAGGGAGCCATGAGGGAAAAGACACACAGATACACCTACAAATAGATACCAGACACACAGGTCAAACTAATAATGCCCCTTCTTTCCGTCATAATAAAAACAGTATATTAGCCTCGATGTCTCCCAAAATGGGGATGGGTGAAGAAGAAAGGAAGATAGCGTGGTAGCGGGCAGTTTTTTTTTTTTCACCAAAGCGCAAAAGTTGTGTTTCCGGTTCTTCTCGGTTGGAACGGCATTCCAAAACAGTGCTAAATTCAAATGACGATTCAAAAGCACTTTTTAAAAGTTTATTTGAATAAAACAACTCTCTACATACCTACTACTCTACATACGTTACAAAATTCTGTTAATTTTCGTTGTCCGACCTGTACATGTAGGCTTTATTTCTTCAACAAAAAGTTGGTAACCCTAATAACCTGTCGCCGAGGCGGGTAATTAAACATTAATTGCCGCTACTTATAGTATTGAGATTGTTCAAACGAATGCACAATGCACGCTGATAAGAGATTTCCTTTGAGGACGGTCCATATCACATCACGTGTCAATTTGTATTTGTTACTGCTTCACGCCACAACGAACGAACCAATGTGTCTGAAATTTGGAATGGAGATAGCTCATACCCAGGATTAACACAGAACCAATCTATTATCATTAGTTGTCTTTCTGTGATGGATGGATGCAAGGTTGAAGAAGGAGGATACCTAATAATTAAAATGTTCATTTTGGAGGAATCATCCAAAGAGACTTGTACGTATACAATGTACATGTCACTTTAAATGATTTCTAGATAGATTCATCACATCATTAGTTGTCTTTCTGATGTAAGGAATGATGGAGAAAGAAGGAATAAGTGTTTGAATAATTATTATTGTACCTGCTTTTGATACTTGCAGTTACGTGTGTAACCATCTTTATGGACCCGTGTAATGTGGAGCGACCTTGATGTATTTACTTGGATTAATGTGGCAGAACCGTTAAAATATTTGCTAGTGCAAGTCAACATGCGTCATTTCACTGTACAATAACACTTGTTTAAATACAAAACGATGAATTTTAATTAATTAAATAATTATGTACGTACATATTTAATTTTTTTGTGTTCACAGTGTAACCTACATTTCCTTTAGGACAGGTTGCTATGCCATTTTATTAGCTTAGCTTAATATAGCGTATATTTAGATTCGCTAAGCTATGCGCCAAAAAATTAATTTCTACGGCGAGACCACGAGTTAAACGAATAAAAACAAGTGTCAAATGTCAATCTATCTATATATATATATAAAATTCAAAGTCCTGACTGACTAACTGACTGAGATATCAACGCACAGCCTAAACTACTGAAGTTAGAAACTTGAAATTTGTACAGTTGGTTCCTTTTATGACATAGGCGCACACTAAGGAAGGATTTTTGAAAATTCAACCCCTAAGGTGGTAAAATAGGGGTTTGAAAAATCGAACTTAACGCGAGCAAAGCCGCGAGCAAAAGCTAGTTAATAATAAATTAAGTCAATTGAAACCTAGTCCTTAACGGCTGAACTGATTTTCATCAAACATAACTAAAAACTATGCCAGTTAAACTCGATTAAAAAACAACTTTTTAATCAGTTTATCGGTTTGACACCTCTCTTTTGCCATCGGGGGTAAAAAGAAACAAAAGATTCCACTTACTAAATTGAAATCGGTTCAGCCGTTTAGAAGCTAAAGTACCCGTCTTTTTTGCGTCGAAGCAAATTATCTATTTTGTGGTTAAGACGTACGCCAAGTAGGTAATTTAAAAAACTAAACAATAAGAGGGTATGTGTAGAATGTAGATAGGTTAGCTTGTGGTAAACGATATAACTTGATGCCCATCAGAAGGCTTAGTACAAGTTTATACATCTCGACGACGCACATTGTGTTATTTTATTTCAAAATCGGACATCCCTTTTTTATGATACTAATCGAAACTTTAAGCTTTTTTTAATGCTAGAGTAGAACACCCAGAAGTTAATTCTGTTTAGAACCGGAGTTATAAATTTTTTTATGGTTACCAGAAAAAAACTAAGACATGCTGTAACTTTCTATGTAACGAAAGTTTTAAGTTTCAATTATAGCATGCTATAAAATCAATTAAGTGCTATTTTTGGAAACATATAATTAATTTCTAAGTGAACAATAAAGGAAGATATGTTTTTTTAACTAATTTTGAAATTAATTTTTTTCTCATCTTTGTATAGATATTAGCATCTAATTTTCACATATTGTATTTATTAGTGCTATGTTAACCCGCCTGTATAATATCAGATACGTAACACTTAGGACCTCGGAGTAATTGAATTTTAAAAATTTCATTTTATGCAACTCAATAATAATCCCTGAAAAACATAACCCTCCGTTTCCACAGTCGGATAAAAATTCTTTCTTTCAGCCACTTTTTTAGAATTTTCTCTCGTACATTTGTAATTAAGATCTTTGTGACACCCTAATATCATTGAAATTGTAAAATCTCATATCTCCAATGTCCTCATAGATTTCTGTGTGATTATTTTTACTAGTAACAATACAGTTACGAGGTATGTTTTCAGATAGATATCTACTGCTAATCGTAAATGGTTTATGAGAAAAAAAATAAAATGTAAAAATCACAAATTAAGAATATTAACTTTATTATTAATACTAAAATTATTTTGTTTAGCTTATAAAATGCCCTGTATATAATGCCACTTTGACTTATAAATAATTGTATAAATATCATATGCAATTCTTTTATTTCGCCTTTTTCTGAAAATACAGAATTTTCTAAAAAAAAATATTACTCCGAAGTCCTAAGTGTTACGTATCTGATATTATACAGACGGGTTAACATAGCACTAATAAATACAATATGTGAAATTAGATCCTAATATCTATACAAAGATGAGAAAAAAAATTAATTTCAAAATTAGTTAAAAAAAACATATCTTCCTTTATTGTTCACTTAGAAATTAATTATATGTTTCCAAAAATAGCACTTAATTGATTTTATAGCATGCTATAATTGAAACTTAAAAACTTTCGTTACATAGAAAGTTACAGCATTTCTTAGTTTTTTTGTGGTAACCATAAAAAAATTTATAACTCTGGTTCTAAACAGAATTAACTTCTGGGTGTTCTACTCTAGCATTAAAAAAAGCTTAAAGTTTCGATTAGTATCATAAAAAAGGGATGTCCGATTTTGAGGTAAAATAACACAATGTGCGACGTTAATAGATTTCGAGTATTGAAACATTGTGACGTAAACGTATTAGGCCGCTATCGGCCACGACGCGACGACTGCTTTTCAAGAACTCGTAATTTGTGTTGAAGTTCCGATCTTCTGTTGTGTCTTCATGAGGCTAGGTATCCAATTACCTATTTATTGCTGCAAATGAGGAACAGTCGTACGAGATACCAGACTCTTTAAGACAAGACGCTTTAGGTCTATTTTACTCTGACGTTCGACACTCGAAATCTATTAACGTTGGTGCCTGTGCAAACTCACACTAGAGTACAGATACGGATGTCTGCGGTTATACGCTACGTGTTGTATGTAGGTGTACTTATCGTCCATGCGACCTCAGTGGCTGTAATGCATTGACATAATTATACGAGTATTACTCTATAGTCTATGCTGTGATGACTGATAATAATTATATGATCAAACGAACTTACCAAGTGAAGTTCGATCTTGATTGTCCATTTTCGGTAAAGAGATTTGATAATAATTATTATTTTACTTGTAGTAGTATTCTAATAAAATCTTCGTCTCATTCACCAACTCATCTTTAACTTAGGTACCTTCAAATCAAGTGAAGGGATTTTCTAGGCAAGCACGCTGAATTTTTCCTAAGCATCAGCCTATGACCTCATGATTCATAGCCAAATAAGCGAACCATTAAACCAACGAGGTGTTATGGCTAAAGTAGTAAACATACAGTAGTAGAACAGGAAGGTACCTTATGTCAACTGAGTTGCAAATGTCAATAATATTGTGACAACACGTGTGAAGTGTTCGGACGGATGCGGATGTTGCAAGTAATCACACGACCACTCGAGGAAGCTTTATTGGCTTAGTGTAAACACTAAACGCCTTTATTTACTGAGTCCCTAGTACCTCGTCTAGACAATTGCCTCGATAGTCCAACGGTTAAGGTGCGGACCGAAAACTCAAAGGTCGACGGTTCGATCCCTGTTACACTATTATCGTACCCACTACTAACACAAGCTTTCCTTTTAATTTGGAGGGGAGAGGAGAATATTAGTCAAGTTCAGCTTGGCTGATGTTCTTTAAAAATACATGGCAACAGTCAGAGAATACGTTAAGCCGTAGGTCCTGCACTTCACTTTGATTATGTTAGATTGCCGTCCCATCGAACTATGAGAGTGAGGGAGTAGAGAGTGCACCATCATCATTATCACCATCAACCCGTGGACGGGGTCTGAGGGGGGTTTAAAGGCTACAGTCCACCACGCTAGCCCAATGCGAATTGGCAGATTACATACACCTTTGACAACATTATTGGGAATTCTCAGGTGCAAGTTTTTCTCACGATGTTTCCCTTCAGTTGAAGAATGTGATATTCAATTGCTTAAACACAAATAACTCCGAATAATCAAAAGTGCGTGCTACGAACAAATACTCGAATATAAGGACCCCTTAAGAATATACACGTTTATATGAAGTGGCAGATAGTGGCACGTTCGTAGCATGTTATCATTTATCAAGGACGCCATGGCGTCGGTCGTTCACACTAAATGTATGAAATTCACGGAATATAGGTTAAAAGGTCACGCTTATATCCTTCCTATTGCTAATCACATTTTTGCTCACCAATCAATTCTAGAATCAACCTAATGAGGTTGATTGTAGAATGAACTTCTTATAATTTTATAACGTTATTATTCTTATACATAGTAAGTCGTAGTTTAGAAAATACCAACTGCTCACAAGTTTTTGAATGCTGCATGTGAATTCTTCATGTTGAAAACATTGCAAATACTGTCTCACTGGCTAGACATTTTTTATCGTGCATTCAAACTGCCAAAGAGGGTTTGTATGTCGACAAATAGTAGGTATTGATAATGGAACTGCCTCGTTAGTCTAATAGCTAGCATGTTCGACTGTGGATGACGAGGTCCCGGGTTTGATACCCGGATCGGGCAAAGAATGTAATGTGTATAATTTGATTTTCCTGCCAAGAAATTTTGAGAACTAAGCCGGAATTCGGAAGTAAGCAATGCGCCTCCTCGGAAAGCACGCCCTGAACATCGGACTGTGGGAGTGAGAGAATAGCCAGTACCGTGTTTGTGCACACACTTGTGCACCACAATATCTCCTGCGCAGATGGCTTGTCTCTGTAGAGATTGGCCGCCAAGGCTGTTCGGTCGAGAGGAGTTTTTATTGGTAATGTTCTGTGCTGACATGTCTGTCTTGTCCACAGTGGTAAAGCAGCGGCTGCAGATGCTGAACTCGCCGTACCGCGGCGTATGGGAGTGCGCGCGGCACGTGTACCGCGCGGAGGGGTTGCGCGCGTTCTACCGCTCGTACGGCACGCAGGTCGCCATGAACGTGCCGTTCCAGGTATGCGCTCCAAGTCCACTGAATACTGGTTCCACAGAATCCCTCAGTGGCTGAAGAGTGAAACAAAGTCTTAAAACAATGCATGTTGCCTGTAATGACTTATGGATCCGAAACATGGTCGCTAACTAAGCCTCAGAAAGCTCAGGGTAGGGTAGGGTATCAGCAGGCGATGGAGCTATGCTCGAAATGAGGAAATCCATAGGAAAGTCAAAGATGCAAGAGACCTTTTGCCCAACCGTGGACGTCTATCAGTTGATAAAGAAGAAGAAGAAGAGACATCGGGCCCTGAAATTAAAAAATCTTCTACCCAGTTTTTTGCAGGATACAAGTTTCCTCACTACAGTAGTTTAAAACCAAAAGAGACCAGGAGATTCGCTAATTTGCATGTTATCCTTCGCAGGCATTACATTTCGTCACGTACGAGTGGTGCCAGTCGATACTCAACCCTCGCCGCGTGTACGAGCCGCGAGCTCATCTGTTCTCGGGAGCGATGGCGGGCGCGCTCGCTGCGGCCTTCACAACGCCCCTAGACGTGTGCAAAACCGTGCTCAACACGCAAGAAGCGGCGGCCCGAGCTGACGGCTTGGCGGCGGCCGCAGCGCTGGTTCTGAGAGCTGGTGGTCCACTCGCCTTCTTCCGCGGCGTGCAAGCTCGTGTGTTATACCAGATGCCCGCGGCTGCTATATGCTGGCTCACGTACGAGACGCTCAAACACGCGCTCACGGTAAGTTTCGAATGGCCTACCGTTGTCTGTAGCAAGTCTTACTGGCACTCCATAAAACAACATACAAGACTACTACACAAGACCATGTATAAAGCGGTAACTAGACTAGATTAGAACTGACGGCTTGGCAGCAACCGCAGCGCTGGTGGTCTAACGTTATGATACAAACCGAAATAAGAGAACTACTGAGCGGATTTCGATGTATGAGGTGTCAATCTATTCGTTATTATGGACCGGGTGAAGTTACATCCAATTTTACATAGTCTTGTAACAGTTTTTCTAGTTTCTAGACTAGTTCCAGCACCCATGTTAGCGTAAAACGGTCCGAATGTATGCACTATGATTGCAGATGGACTCGAGCAGTGAGGAGAGTCCGGGAGCTAGCAGTAACTCCAGCACAGTTAGTACGGGCGGTGGGGTCGCCGCGGTGGGGGGGAGTGGCGGGCCGCTGGCGTGCGCCGCGCTCCGCCTCGCCGCGGCGGACGTGCCCACCACGCTCACGCGCACCTAGAGACCAGAGACAAGTAGAGCGAGCACCGACCGTAGTGTCGACACGATAAACTGTACAGTGGATATTGATATTTCTGTTGTCGTATTGATATAAACTATTGTTTTTTTTTTGTTTTATAATTGTATTGTGTTGTTACGCGTTGATTTCTTACAATGGATCTAATTTAGTTCATACTACACATACTTACACTTAGTTACAAATACATTTGACAACTTTGTTCTACAAAAAAAAAAAAAAATTTGAATTTATATTAAATTAGATCTATTGTATGGCCGATCGTGTTTTGTCTCTCGGAAATCGTTAAATTAACAAATTTTTTTTTAATGAAAATATGTCTACATGCAACCTGACGGAACAATAAATTCGAATCGATCGTATTAAATACGATTTATATCTATTAATTTATATATTTATTTATTTAAAATGTCAGGGTATGTAATTTGTCAGACATGATATTTTATGCTCTAAAATAACGTAATATTTATTGAGTACCGTATAAAAATCGAGAGTAAAACATCGTTGGCAGACTAAAACGTTTACAACTAAAGTCGCATTCAGACTGATGGATGACAATTAAAGTAATAAGGGTTCAACGCTCAGAGTCAGAAGTCACCGGTCTGTCTGTTCGCGCCCTAAGAAACTATAGCTTTAAACGTACGGGAGATCTGTAAATTAAGGTTTGGTTTCCGAATAAATCATGAATTTTGTCGAGAACACAAAATAATGTCAAATTTTTGTTGAATTTTACATATTTTTTTTTTTTTTGAGGAATTGATTAAATTTTTTTTTACTATTATCACAAGTCACCCACGCGGTGGCTATTTTATTAAATAAAGTGAATCTTATTAAAAATTAAGAGCATATTATTGTAATGAATAATATTTTATCTAATATTAAAATAAAAAATAAAATAAATAAATAGAAACAAAAATGCGTCACGTAAGACATTATTATATTAAGTGCGGATGTGATCATCATTATAAATAAATAAAATAAAATTTTATTAATCGAGCGAACGAAAACGAAATAAAATGTAACTCAGGACTTTGTATACCTTGTTTAAAATTAACGTGGGAAAAACCAACTTACTCCTCAATAGTCCAAGGTTAAAGGCACGGGCTGAAAACTGGAAGGTCGCAGGTTCGATCTATACCCGTTGCACTATTTTCGTACCCACTCCTAACACAAGCTTTCCGCTATTTGGAGGGGAGAGAAAGATATTAATCAAGTTCATCGCGGCTAATATTCTTTTTTTTTAATTAAACAAAATTACGATTATTCATAGATATCGAAAGCACCACAGAAACCAAATAACTTGGTAATACCAGGCCGGGTCCACCCCTCATCTAAATATATAAAAGGCAAAGGTGACTGACTGACTGACTGACTGACTGACTGACTGACTGATCTATCAACGCACAGCTCTAACCACTGGACCGATCGAGCTGAAATTTGGTATACAGGTAGCTGTTAGGACGTAGACATCCGCTAAGAAAGGATTTTGGATAATTTCAACCCCAAGAGGGTTAAATAGGGGGTTAAAAAATCGAACCTAACGTGAGCGAAGCCGCGGGTTAAAGCTAGTTTTAGGTATAAAACTACAACCCGTCCGGACGGGCCAACTCAATGGGCTAACGGAGTGCGAAAGAATAAGAGTTGCGCAATAGAAAGAGAGATACTTCCAGGTAAATAAGACTGTAGGTAAGTCAGCGCTGTGCAACCTGAATTGCACTTTATTCTGTGGTAGCAAGGGTCGTTATTTATTAAAATCATTGTGCGGAATGAATCTTCTGCACCTGTACTATTCTGTGGTAACTTATTAAAAAGTTATTTTGTTGCCAAGCCTCGTTCATAGTTACTTTTTAATTAATTTTGTACACGTTCATTTTGGACAAGGTATATCTTAACTCGACCATAAATTATTCAGTTTTTTTTCTATTCTGTGACACTGTCTTCTCGCCTGTCTTCCTCATGCTATACTATTCTTTATTTTGTTAAAATAATTGACCGATTATGATGATAATTCTATAGTAAAAACAGTTCTTTCGAACTCAGAAAATCACAGACTAGTCAACCATGAGCAGAGTCGGGTTATAGAGTTTATCCTGCATACAATATACATACGAGTTGACGTACTTACTCCTGCGAGTACGTATCTATCGATCAACTGTATCATATTACACAGTTTAGCAAGCATACAGTAAGGCAACAACTTTGCAAGCTACTACTATGTTGCTGTTTTAAAAAATTTAATGATCCTCACAGACATCAAACTGCTGACACCCAGAAAATTTCGGTATTCAAATGTATACTTCTGTAGATACAATTTTGTCATTTGTTTTTCACTATAATATCAACTGTGAAAATCCTGTCGTTGTCCAACTGTGCGCTAGTTAAAGTGTGTACATGTGTTTTGGTGGGAGCTAGATTCCCTTGTTATTGTTAATAGTTTTGTTATTATATACTGAAGTTTACATTATTTTAATCATATTTTATAATTTTGTTTTTGGTTAATGTCCATTATAAGTACTTTTTCGGATTAACTTGATTTAGCTTTGCAGTTGCAGTGAACAAAAATGGCAACTCGAAATTTTAAAACGATTTTTTTTTTTCAAATTTCTTGTTACAGGGTTCAGCTTATTGAGTTTTTAGGAAAAACACGCTTCTTTAGTCATTCTGTGTCCATGTATGATTGTTTGAAAAGTATTTTTTCAGCAAAGTAAAAAATGCACGTGAAAATTTTTGTGTGCATTTTTAAATATTTCACATAAATGCTAATCGTATTATCGTGATGGTTCTAATTCGGTTTTATTACAAAATATACACTGTTCGAAGGATGAAAAGTTAATAGCTCTACTTTTAAGCACCAAACTTGATTGTTCCAATGGCCTTTGCGATTGATGTGAAGTTTCTCGCCCCTCATCCCCCGCGCGATTGTTCTGTGTAGACAACCTCCATTGATCAACTGTATCTGATGTTCGTACTGTGGTTTGGTGCTACGGCTGTCAATTTAGCTTAGGGTTTGTGTAAAACTGAATTAGCGCCATTACAACCGACTTCAAAAGAAGGAGGTTCTCAATTCGACGCGTATTTTTTTACGTAAAATAATATTCTTGTAGTTCTTAGATTACGGTTAAAATAAATATAAATAATATTGTTACATCACGAATGTTTTAAAAAGTTAATAGTTGAGACCTCATTCACTTTTTTCTGCTGCTAATATCACGTTGTGTGAGTTGAAACAAAGTCGGTGCACTGAAAGTGTTTAAGGTCCAGTTTAAAACATAATTTTTCCTAGTGTTATGTTGTATGTGTGTATGTAAGAGTGTAGTGAGACGTCTGTGTGTGTGTTTGTATGTGCAGGATTGCCAACGTAAAGAAAATTATTTTTTCACATCGTCTTTGAATTTAATTTACAATAAACTAAAAGAAAGTTCTAAGACCTAAGAAAAAAGAAATAAAGTCAAAGTTTATCTGTTAACTTTAGCATAATTTTAACAATTTTCATATTTCGGCAGACTATATAATTATAATTTATAGTATAAAAATATATTATGGTTATATCAAGCAAATACAAATTTGATACTTTATATATTTTTTTTATTAGTATAGTTGGCAAACCTTGCTACATGTATGTATGTGTGTATTTGGGTGTGTGTGTGTGTGAGAGAGAGTATGTGTGTGCGTGTGTAAAGAGCGGAGAGCTGTGATGTTCATGGATAAAAATTAAATTCTAGTAAAGAGTCGTTTAAGTGTTGATATTATTAAGAGCTTCATTATAAATTGATATTCAGGAGTAGGCAATGCTATTTGTCCAACTTAAGGAACGAAAACTTATGAAATTATTTCTGTTAGAAGTTTTCATTCATTCATTCATTCATCCATCTCAACCTGTCGCCTGACCGGCCCAATACTGAAACGAGTCTCTTATCGCATTAAAGTCAAAAAGTTAAAGTCAAAGCCAAACCTTTTATTCAAAGTAGGTAACAATTACACTTTTTGAAAGTCAACAATTACAATATTCTACATTTCAATCAAAGTCATTAATTAAATTAAAAAATAAATAATAATATTATTGAAACCATTGGTTGGTATTAATAATATTATTGTTATTAATTATTGATGTTTAATTGCTTAAGACGCATATAACTCCGAACAATTCTAAGATAAGATTAGATTAGATAATATTGCCTGGAAACGAACCCGCTCGAAAAGAATTCCGAAGTTTAAAAGATTTCCGAAAGAGACGCGTTATCATTAATTATTTTGTTTTCTGAAATGATATTATTCCACGCTTTAATATATTAAGCTATTGCATAGCTTCTATCGCGGGCCTTGAGCGTGGAGACCGAATCCAGAAATTCCGGAACGAAAATAACCTGACACGGGACTCCTCTCACCGCTAGATGGCGTTGATAAAAAAGGCGTTGCAATAGCTTTACCGCGGCAGTCCCCAAGTGCCACACGTCTTTTTTTATTCCTCTGTCTATTTATTGTATAAAATATAGATAGATTGTAAAAAGAATTTAGCGATTTCGGTCAAATTTTCACGTTTTCTATTATGCGACATTTTGGAATAATATGTTTTAAGGGCTGGTTTTAATACAAAACTCAAAATATCAAATGTACGATCAGATAAGACTTATTTTAGGTTGGTGAAATCGGCCCTAAAGAAATAACAAATCACGAACTAGAAAAAAAAAATTAAAAATATGCCTAGCATTGTGTAAATTGGCATAAATTAGTGTAAATTGCACGCCAAGCGCTAGATACGTTATAAGTTACCCTAACTAGGGATTAGTGAGAAGAAATAGATTGCTTACTCTATAAGTCAACTTACGCTTAAAATGATCCTAGATGGCGTTACTAGGCTTGCAAGTTGATTTACGTGAGATTTATTTTAATTGTGACATTAGCAATCTTTACTTTTGTAACTAATCTCTGCCCTAAATCATGTAAATAATACCAATACAAGTTCATACAATTATTAAGAGCTACGTCACTAATTGTTCAATTTGAATTCGTGTCAAATAGAAGTTTCCAATTTATTTTAAATCTATAAAGATAATTTTTCAAATTTTTTAAATTCAAAAATCAGCAGCAACGAAAATGATATATTAGTCATTGAGATAAATGAAATGAAAAAAAAAATGGAAAATATGAAACCATATTATATGTATAATGCAAACGAGATAACGAACGCTATGAATGATAAACCGCCATTTTCTATTTCTGTCTCTCTCTTGGTCATAGATGAGAGTATAAGTGGGAAATTTCTATGTGACTAAAGCTTATAATGGGATAACATCCCGTCATATTATGTCGAGGGTGAGTGTGATTCGGTAATGCGCGAGTGTTTTACCTTTAAAAATTTAACTGTTACCTGTGATCGATTATCTGTTACCTGCTAACAGTTAAGTGTGAATTGCTAACAATTAACTATAACAATTAACGGGTAATATGTTTTTATCTATTTTGATTAGTAGTTAACGGTCTAACTGACGAGACTTACCATGACTGACAAGAGTTACCTGTCATCAGGTACTGGTAACGTCCAAGTCATAATTTTAAGCTATGTACAAGCTGTATTTAACTTTTCAAAGCTGTTAATTTACTCTGGACTAAGCTTGTAGAAGCTCTTATGTTAATTTAACTAGGTATTAATTAATATAAACTTTTTAACATCAATATACTATTGATATAAATACTGCTTGTTGCTCGGGAAGTGACTGTTGTTAGTCAAGAGACTGTTTATCTGTTACCTTTCAACTGATAACATTTACCTGTTACCTGTTAATTGTAAGCACTCGTAATCGGACACTAAAGAGGGCTGTGATTTGAAATTGTTCCCATCCCGCGGAACTCAAAACTTTCGTAACTTTCCATCACTCATCTAATAAGAAATGAGTTATATTATGTACCATCAACAAAAAATAATTCAAAATGTATAAATAACTTGTATTTTTTTTCTATTAGCCTAGCTGTAAAGCTATCAGTATCAGCTAAATATAGTTATGACAACAGTTTACACTACAGCTAAGCTAAGACCTTTTACGCACTGCCTACACAGAAATCACTTACGTTTGATATTATGCAGGTAGTACTTTTTAGCACAACTATGTATTAATTTTATCATAAGGATGGAAACATAATTATAGCACGCGACCAGTGTCACACTTAAAACTCTTTACACCATGTCATTGAACATATTACCCATAGAGCAGTAGCACTGATGTTGTCTATGGATTCGTATTTTACGACCCAGCCAATTTTAACCAATTCTATGGAGTCTTAATTAACGACCTAGCCGATTCTGTTTGGTGACTTATATATGCCATCGCTTGGTACAATTTTCATGCCGCTAAGCCAATTAGCGTACCTTCAGGCCTGGCGCACTCCGTAGTAAACTTGTAAAGTCGGATAGGAGTTGGGACTGGTGGCATGTTATAAGTATGATTCTGTCATTATTCTTCAGCAAATCGTGTAGGTACTTTTTAAATATATTGTATTGATATTATGAACGGTGGGATTATTTTTGCTGGCATTGAGTATAACTCACTGTATTACAATGTTTGTATGTGTGCGTGTAAGAGAGAGAGAAAGAAAGATTGTGTAGTTAGTTGCGTGTGTGTGAACGGGAAGGAGCGGGAATTGTTGTATTGTATTATTATTGCTATGAAATATAATGTAAATTTGTTAGAGCTGTGTATAATATAATAGCCTTAGATATTATTATTAATAATTATGGAAACATCATCCGACGGATGGAAAACTGGTCGGCGGTGCTAAGAATATGATTGCAACACCCCGCACCGCAATATGCTCCTGCAAAGCCCTTAACCGTTTACATTTAACCCCTTTTATGTCAGGTACGCTCTTGACATTGGTATCAAATATAAGGGATGAATTTCTTAATTTAAATTCAAGGGTCAAAAACTAAGCCAATATGTGTGCACAATATAAATATTTGAATTGATACCAATGTCAGGCAGACTATGTGAACATCTCGATATCATATTTGTGAAATTCTTTAATTTAACACAAATGTCAAGTAGACTGAACAAATTATATATCTGTGGACATAATACAAATGTCAAATTTTGTGGACATCTTGTTGATATTTTTTATAAATGTGTCATCCACTGGGCAGCCTATAAAAATATTATTTTAAATTGTAAACAAAAATGTTATTTTATACTGTGAACAATATTGTATTTGATACCAATGTCAACGTTTGTGTCCAATGTATGTTTGTACCAATGTCAATTATTTGTTGCGGTGCGCGGTGGTGGGGGGAGGGGTCCAGGGAAGCGCAGCTCATCGGAGGAAGATTTATTATTGTTTGTGTACATTGCTTTATTCGTCTTTGTTATATTTATGACTTGTATAGATGAGTGCCACTAAATTGTTAGTTATAAGAGTTGCGACTGTATAGGTGCGTCAGTCGACAGGCACCAAGTGACGTTCAAGAGAAACGGAATAAACATTTGGACAATAGTTTTGTTTTATTTATTTTATTACATGCTTCCCTATAAGCATAAAGCTTCAAATCACTGCAATGAGATTGTTGAGACATTCATCATCGGTCAACAATATTTTAAAAGAAAAAATAATATTTCCATCGATACAACTGATATCTTAATTAAGTTACATTATATAGAGATTTTCACAGGTTTTTTCGTTTGTTATTAACGCCTGTCGTTGAACAAAATTCTGAATCCAAGCCGGGTTCTAAAATCCGAACCGGTCCAGAGAATAGCAGACACCAACGATCCTCCATGATGTGTTCCTAGCTTAAGTATTTGACATTGACAGGTAGCCTTTTTTACTTTAGTCTATGGCTCTATGACAAGTGTCAATTCACTCGGTGAAGTGTCAAGTGTGTTTGTGTATTTGTCGGTGAAAAAACTTGAAATTAATCAAAATGTCCAATAAAAGAAACAAAGAGATAATAAATCAAGATAGTGATAGCGAAGAAGAACAGGATTCCGGCAGTGAGAAGGATTCTGACCTCGATTCTGATGGCAACTTTGTAGGAGACAAGGTTGGGAAAACATAACCTGACTCTCACATGGCGGCGCGCGGCGTCAAAACATCGATAAAATTATCAAATAACATACACTATTTTATGCCTTCGGAGAATTCCAGGCGGCTTGCCATCGAATGTGTAAATTGCTGGAAACATTTCATACAGTTTCAAAGTTTCTTTGGGGTTTTTTTTGCATAAATAAAATCGCTTTATTTTTACTTTTATCCTAAATATATGTCTGTTAGACATGCAAATTTCTCCACGATGTTTTCCTTCAATGTTAGCTAGTAATTTTTAATTGTTTAACGCACATAACCCTTGGAAGTTCTTATTTGAAATAATAATAAATATAGTATTTGCAATGCCTGTGCAGGAGCTGCAAGCGGACTTTGAAGGTAGAAACCCCGAAGATTGTGACTTCCATGGCATCAAACAATTGCTGAGGCAGCTATTTCTGAAATCAAATGTTGACCTGGGGGCTTTAGCACAGATTATTATTTGTAAGTAAATACATTAAATACCTATAGGTATATGCTAAAAGGACATGGAATTAATTTTTGTTTAATCCTTCGTTTTTAAAATGATTTTTACATCAAAATTAAATAACTATTTGTGATAATCGTAATGACTAATGTGAACAAATCTTTCATTTTAGCACAAAACTATGTAGGCAGTGTAGTGAAGCAATGCCTGGATGATGGGCTGGAAGACGATGACGATGAGGACGATGGCAGCGATGGAGTGTTTGGCATCACCACAGTCATCAATATCACTAAAAGAAAAGTGAGTATCTATGGAAAGAATACACATGTTATCATTTTTCTTCATCCTGGTTCACAAGAAGGCTATGTCAGTCTAGGTTGCATACTTGTTATGCTATGGCATAGCCTACTTGTGCATACTCATTGTCTTTAATAAATAAAAATGTAATTAGGAAATTAAATGAAATTCATTTAATTTTGTGAAACTTGCTGAATTAAATGCAAGCTTCGATACTTGCAGCGTGATTCTAATCTACACCTCTCCAGGTAATGCTCCCTTAGCATGTTCACATATTTATTTTGATCTTGCCAGCCATGGCAGAAAATATGTGTATGCCTATTGCTTTAGCTACGTAGTAGGTAGGTAAATGTATTGGATTATCTACAGTTGTAAAAGGAGCTTAATAAATGAAATGAATTTTCCAGGAAGAACCTTGTGTGAAACAAATCCGCACATTGCTCACCACACTCGCCAACGACAATGCCGATGAACGGACCAAGGCACTCGTCAACAACATACTAACAGACGACACCAAGCAAGTAGGATTCGTTATTAATGAAAGGTTTGTAGCTTTTTAAGTGTTTTAAAAATATTTTTTGTTTGTTTTTTGATTTTCTTGCTTGTTATATTTTTATTTTTTCAACTGGTTTTTGTGTAAATGTCTCCTAAATGGTGTTACATCTGAATGACATACAATAATTTGATTTACGCAAGCTTTCTTCTAATGTACGACATTAACAATGTTCTATAACTAGGGCCTGCGACCTTTTATTGGATTAGTCTATTAAAATCTAACTTGAACTGAATATTAATATTCTGTCTTAGGATTCTCAACATTCCAGCAGCAATCAGCGTTCCGCTGTTTGCGTCTCTACAGAATGAGCTAGATAAGGCAATCAGCAAACACATGCCCTACGTGTTTCAGTACCTCGTGTGGATCTGCAAGACATACAAAACTGGAGGTAAGTCTGAAACTAAAAATCGTGATTGTGATCCAAAGTCGGCAACGCATCGGTTGTGCCTCTGGTACTACAAGTGTTCATGGGCGGCGGTAAACACTTTACATCAGGTGATCCGCCAGCTCGTTTGCCCACTGTTCATATAAAAAAAAAGTAACTGTTGAGAAAGAAATTTTTTTTTACTTTTGTACATTTGGCTAGTTTGAGACTAGCCTGTTAAATGCAAGAAGTTATTTATTTAGTACTAAATGATGCCCGCGACTTCATCCATTAGTAAATTTTAGAGGATAAAATGTATCTCCATTCCAAATTTCAGCCAGATTGGTGTGCTGTGAAGGAGTACCAAAAAAGTCCCTTCCCTTCCCTTCTGGCAATTATAATATTGATAGGATTAGTAGGAAGTAGGATTTTCATTCATTCATCATGAAATATAACTCTTTTTCATATTTCATTGGTATTTTCAGATGAGGAGTCGGAGGTGCTGTTCGCGAACCAGGAAGAGAAGCCGCTGGTGGAGGAAGCCCTGGGCAGCTTCGACGTGGACGTGACGGAGCAGGCCGACCTGTCGCAGTGGGACTACGAGGGCGGCGTCATGACGCCCTGCAGAAAGGTGAAGATAACATTGTGACCTTATTCCACCATCCTTCTTCTACAATTTCACCCTCACCACCTGGGTGCCTGGACCACTTCGACCACCCGATGTGCCAGATCTTTTTTTTGCACATACTTTGAAACTGTGGAACCAACTTCCTGCGACTGTGTTCCCACTGAATTACAACATGGGGTTATTCAAGGGGCGGACCAACAAATTCCTAAAAAGCCGGCAACGCATTGGTGGTGCCTCTGGTGCTACAAATGTTCATGGGCGGCGGTAATCACTTAACATCAGGTGACCGGCCTGCTCGTTTGCCCGCTAGAAATATTAAAAAAAAAAAAAAAGTTTAAGAACTGTAATCAGACTATGGAAAATTGGATATAACATCCGTCATTTCGATTTTGTTTGTATAAAATGTTGCCTATATAACTCGGATCTTAATAACGAATCTATTGACATCTCGTTCATCAAAATTTTGGTCCCTTCTGTGCAAATTACACCTTTTTGCTTTTCCGTAGTCGAGTAAAAATAGTTATTTTTGCTCAGGTATGAGTAAACAAAATATTAAAGTAAAAGTATACAAAATATGACTTTTATGTCTGTTCCAAAATATTCTGCCATTCACAGAAGTATTTAAAATATTTTTGCCCGTAACTTCATCCAACTTTAGTTTTTTCAAAATATATTTTCTGGGATAAAAAGTATCCCTGTCCCTTTCCAGGATATATTAAGGTAATTTAGGATTTCTGGTGGGAGGTTTTGGTTGTGGCTTGTTACTATCCTAACCACTGCCAAGTAAACCTGAGTCAATTATTAATTACCAGAACCATTCTTTTAATAATTATTTACTTCTATTTGCAGGTACTTATATTCGAAGGCGGCAAATTCAACCAACTGATTAGACTACTAAAAGAAGAAGTGGAAAGTGTATAAAAAAATTAAATATATTCGCACGCTATGTTACATGCCATAATTACTCTATGTATTTTGTATATTTATACTTTTAAGATAAAATAAATGTGAGCTAAGCTTTATTGTTATTTTATTTATCTACTTCCATCAATACAGAAATAAGCGAATCGAAATTAGTGGTCTATGATCTGGCCGCCATCTTGTATTTTAACAAAAATGGGTAATCAGACAGAAACCTATTTTTATCGATTGAGTACAGAAAAAAGTAAATTTTTATTACGTAAACTACGCCCGCGACTTGTCAGCTTCTTCAATTAACAATCGACAGTTCCTAAATCCCCAGTTTAGATGGGCAGAACTCCTACAGCATCAGGATTGAGGAGTTGGGTCCTGGATTTCAACGATGTAGTCTTAACTTGGTACCTACACTATTCCTAATCGACAGTTCCTAAATCGCCACAGTTGAGAGCAGTACCTTTGCAGCAACAGAATTGAGGAGTTGGAACCCGAAGTTTTTATGGGAGCATCTCGCAAAGATTTTGAATCGATTACAAAAAGATTCACGCAAATCTGTTCAAAAATCACGGATATAGATCAACTCATAGATAATACACGATCAATTTAAGTAGAAAAATACGACTCCTCCTTTTTCGAAAGTCGGTTAAAAAAGTAGCCTATTTTACTCCCGGTAAAATCAGCTATCCACCAGTGAAAGTCCCATCAAAATCGGTCCTGCCGTTCCCGAGATTAGCAGCAACAAACACAGACAAGACAGACAAAATTTTTAAAAATTGATTTGTGTTATAAGTATCGTATTTACTTACGTATAAATTTAGTAGAGGGGTTATTTTGATATTACAAACAAACACTTTAATTTTATTAATTGTATAGATAACTAACATTATCACTCTTAACACAGCAAGTTAAACTGCGTTCTTTACTTAACATGTATAAGAACACAACACAACAAGTTATACACAACAACATAACAAGTTATAAGAAACACAACAACATAACAAGTTATAAGAAAAAGTAAATTAAAAGCCACAAATAATTTCTTAATCTTTATTGTTATGTCAATTAATAAAATTCATCATCATTCATTCATTATTATTAAGTAGTTCAAAAATACCTTAACCTTAAATAATTAAACTATTTTTGTTAGAAAAAACAAAATAATTACTTCTCTAGAAGCTTTTATAAATTGCGAGAGCGTCCCTCATCATAAAGTCGCGGAGCGCGCAGAGGCCTTTGAGGATCTTGGTGTTCTGGTCCATCTTCTGTATGTCGGTGTCCGCGACAGTCTTGTCTTGCTGCAGGTACCCGTTCACGGTGTCCTCGGTGAGCCAGTGGGAGGGCAGCTTGTGCATGTTGAAGTGCGCGGGGTCCGGGTTGGCTGGCATGGGGGTCAGCGATTTCTCCCAGGGGGTGATGTACTTTTGTTCTGAGTGGAGACCCTCGATGTACCTGTGAAAGAATAATTAATTTTCATTTAATAAATTAATCAATATTCATTTATTTTCTTTATATATATCGATGCAAAGGCGATTTGAACCCTAAATTACGAGATTAAGAAAACAGGTTTTAAATCAAATTACCTGGTTTACAACCGTTTAAATAAATTCATTGTTCATTGTTGATTTTGAAACTCATTTTAATTGTATAAACTTAAATTAGACGGTAGATGATGATTTATCCAGCCCATTTCGCTATAAATACGGGTGTCTAATGGCCTGCGCGGCATTATCGCTCAGGACATCGAGCCGTACGGATCTCTGTACGATATTATTGTCAAAATAATAAAAGTGAGTCAGATTAATTGGAGTTTGTTTTTGCCATGAGCAATGG
The DNA here is from genome assembly GCA_038048805.1 of Hipparchia sbordonii. Taxonomy (NCBI): domain Eukaryota; kingdom Metazoa; phylum Arthropoda; class Insecta; order Lepidoptera; family Nymphalidae; genus Hipparchia; species Hipparchia sbordonii. Next base: position 8,543,903 of record CM076116.1, on the reverse strand, counting down.
CGTTGAGCACCGGTCTTGAGCCGTCATATAAATTTTTAATTGACATTGACATTATTATAAAAGTATTGGACATTATCTTAGCGAGTAATTTTTTATATGGATACGACCTTCAGCAAAGTGTGCGAGTAATCGAGTTAGCGTATGTTACCTGATGTAGGCCTCGGAGTGCGTGACGCGCTGCGCGCGCGGCGGCGCGGGCACGAACAGCGGGTCGTGGCCGGCGCGCGCGGGCGCCCCCAGCGCCACGGCCGCGCCGCCGCCCTCGCCCGCGCCCGGCGACGGCGTGTTGCGCGCCATGGGCGACATGCCTGCGGTAATAATGTACCAAATAACAACCAACAACCTCGTCGGTTTACTCTTAGCATGTTCGATTAGCAAAAAAGTAGGTCCCGGGTCAGTAAACGGATGTTGTATCCTTTGGTCTTTTCGCTCCCTCCGTGCCTCACAGAACATGTTAAGCCGTATAGGTAATGAAGGTGATGATAATTTATTGACGGACATAATGTTAATCTACCTATGTTACATGGCAATAGAAGAAAATCTGAGGAGTGATTTAGGAGTAAGTATCTTTAAAATGTCACGCAGATAAACTCCTATTCAGAATATAAATAAAAATGCAGTACCTCCCGGTGACATCAAGCCGCCTCGGATCCCAGACACGTATGGTTTTGGCGGCTTTTTCGACGACGGTACGTGGTTTCTGGAATACAAAAAAACGAATTAAAACAATAATAATTACACATAATTTAAAGTCAAATAGCAAAATGATTCCTAAATAAAAATTTAGTGTAAAGTAGTAATTAAATATTACAATTACCATGTAGATATAAAATATCAACAATTAACTTAATTTATAATTTATAGATTATAGATAAAAGATAAAGATAGTTTTAATGGCTCGAAAATGATCTTTACCGCGACTTACACATGTACAGCGCCATCTATCGGCAACAAACTGACCTGGAGCGCTCGTGCACAGCCATGGGTCGGCCGTTACCCTTGTTGACGTGCAGGTCGCGCACGTGGCGCAGCAGGCGCGGCAGGTTGGGGAAGGGCGCCTGGCCCTTGCGCACGCGCGCGCAGCTGCGCCATAGGCACGGGTACTCGCTGTTGCCGCTCGTGCTGTTGGTGGGCGCGCCGCCCGTGCGGTAGTGCTGCTGCACGTGGCCCGCTGCCGTCACGCATGTTGGAACAAAACAATCATTGTGCAATAACCGCATTCTCACTCAGCACAGACTCAAGACAATGTTAAAACGAGACAGATTTATGCCAGAGCATATTTGTGTCTCCTTTTAACTCTATCTTAAGTCTGAATCTGGGTCAGAGGACGATATATAGATCTCAGCATCAGTATCCGTATATATGCAAAAACAGAAAGAATTCAGATTAGTTATTCTTAAAAAATAAGAAGGATGAAAAATTTGTTCAGGAAGAAAATATGTATTTTAAGTCTTAGTACAAACGTTATTAATTATACATTACGTATAGAAGGTTGTTTGAATTTTAAAATTATTCCTGTATAATCAAATTCAAGAAATTGTAAACACTTTTCGAAATATTTAAATACGCCGTAATTTTACACCAAATTCTCGTTAATGTTTTAACTGCTTAGGAAGAGCACATTCAGTGCCTTCATGCCATTTTCCACCTGCTGTAAGATTTGCACTTGGAAACACGTCCATTCGCAAATTCACAGATAGGAATAAACTGACGTGTCAACTAAATATGTTGAAGTCAATCAATCAATCATGCTGTTACTAACATCACTACGGATCTAGGCCAGCCACAAGTTTTTACCTTTACCGGATTTTCAAAAATCCTTTCAAAAAAGTGGATGTCTACGTAATAATAGTTATCTGTACGCCAAATTTCAGCCCGATCCGTCCAGTGGTTTGAGCTGTGCGTTACATCGGTCAGTCAATCAGTCAATCAGTCAGTCAGGCAGTCATTTTCTTTTATATATTTAGATAAAATTCATAAGCCTAGCCTGCGATACTTACGTTCCAGTTTAGTCTTCTTGGTCTCAACGAATGTTCCGATCACTAGCAGCGTTGAAACGTGATAAATGAATTATGTAGTTATGTATACAATGCAGGCATAGAATAGAATATTGTATAGTTAAAAAGAAGGAGCAAAAAGAACGCTATAATTTCAGCAGATCACCATAATGTTTTAACTCTTTTTTGAAAAGTGTTCCTAAGGTGATAATATACTACTAGTATAATATTTACTTAAATTTTATTCAATCGTTAAGTACTAACACAATGCATTTAAATTTTTCATTTTAAATTTTCGGGCGTAAATTGACGAAAACGCTATATGAAGTCATCTCGACAGTAAACACACTGAGTAGGTAGTTTAAGTACCTATCACAGTGACAGATGACAATAGCTAATAACATTAACTGACGAGGTGCTAAATGAAAGATTCTTTATTTACAGACATTATGACGTAGTGTTATGGTGGGTGCCGTTTCGCATATTTGTAGCACAGATAAAAAACAGTGAAAACTTTGAAATAAAATATAAAATTTATTTTAGAAGTTTGTGTACTGAAACTAACACTTCCCGATTTGTAATTACCTAAACTATCTAATTTACATATATCAACCGTTCCGTAGAACAGTCTCATCTGCTAAATTCACTACTTGAAATTTGAGCCTTAAAAATCACGTCTGCAAGGCTCAAATCTCAAGTTATAAATTTAGCAAATAAGACTTTGTTCTACGGAACAGTGGATATATTTTTAGATTATTTCTTAGTAGGAGTAAAATACCCTATTATTGATGCAGCCTTTACAGAATCTATTTGCAAGTTTCCTATAACACTTACTGTTCCCGCCGTCTCCTATACAATGCTCCATGCAGTCGGCGAGGTCTTCGAACTGGTAGTCGCAGGTGTCCCACGCGCATTCGTACGTCATCTCCATCGGAGTCTGCGGAAGGAGAAATGTTAGGTGGGAGGCTTCGGCCGTGGCTAGTTACGACCTTACCGTCAGACAGGCTGCCAAGCTATTTAGCGTTCTGGTGCGATGGCGTGTAGAAACCGATTAGGGGTATGGGTTGAATGTCGTCGATCTTGTGCCTGACAACTCTGACAGTATCGGACTATGAGAGTGAGGGAATAGAGAATACACCTGTGCACTATAATATCTCCGCGGAGATTGGCCGCCGTAGCCGAATTCAGCCGGGGGTGCTGTTTATCAGATGAATCCTGAACTGGTTTTTTTATATGAATCGCGGGCAAACGTGCTGGCGGATCTCCTGATGTACAGTGATTACCGCCGTTCATGAACACTTGTAGTACCAGAGGCACCACCAATGCGTTGCCGGCTTTTCAGGAATTTATTGGTCCGCCCCTTGAATAACCCCATTTTTGTAATTTAAGTGGGAACACTGTCGAAGGGAGATGATCCCACAATTTAATACCCAATATTAGTGGAGAATATAAATCGGCAAGACTCCGCTGGCTCGGGCATCTAGAGAGAATGGGAGAGGATCGTGCTATAAGAAGAGCATACTTGGGTCGCCCAATAGAAAAATGCCCCGTTGGACGACCCAAATATCGCTGGGTGCACGAAGTGTGGAAGGACCTGCAAGCCCTCAATGCACCCGATTGGCGTGAAGCGGTGCAGGAGAGGCATGAGTGGCAGCTTCTGGTGTCGGAGGCCAAAATCCTCTTTGGGTCACTGAGCCAGCGAAGTAAGTGCCCGTAACGATGCAACTCACGTGCTGCGTCAGCTCGCGCATCTCCTCGGCGAGCCTGGCGGAGGTCTCCTCGTTGCACTTGGCGGCGCGCTCCTCCCAGCTCTGCTTGGTGGCGGCCGGCAGCGAGCGCCACTCGTTGCCCACTATACGAGATATTTCGCCTTAAACAAACAAAATGTTAATTAAATTCAAATTCAAAATTTATTTATCTCATGTAGGTCAACTTGTAGCTCTTATGGCAAGTCATAAATCTACCACCGGTTCGGAATTCAGATTCTGCTGAGAAGAGCCGGTAAGAAACTCAGCAGTTCCATCCATTTTGACATCCCACGCATGTCAAAATGGGCGGAAAAGCAGACCCATTCCCGTTGGTGGCACCCGTTCACGAGCATAACGCATGTTGCTTCGTTGCTTCGCTCGACCATGTAAATAAATTAGTATTTGACTGTTGTCAATTTTTTGCCGAGAAGGTTAGAGAGAGGCGACTGCGTTGGTACGGCCACATACAAAGACGCCCTGACGACCACATGGTGAAGCTTGCCCTCGACCTGCCAGTCGACCTGACGAAGCGCCCGCGTGGAAGACCACCCGCCACTTGTTTGACGACGGTCGAAAAAGACCTTAAAGTTGCTCAAGTAAATAAAGACCTGGCACAAAACCGTGCTCAATGGAAGAGGAGGATAAGGAAGGCCGAACCCAAGTAAATGGGAAAAGGTCTAGGGCGAAGAAGACTGTTGTCAATTTTTCTTGACGTGAATCGTCTTTAAAATCACACCAAAACATACGGGTACCAGTCAGAAAAATGTACCGTAACGAAAAGGTCTATGTCGTCTTACCTCAATAACTACACAACTATAAGTCTTAGAAACATGAATCCAATGTCATTATTTAGAGTATATAGTCGGCAGAGCGGCGGAGGAGGGGCACTGCGTAGAATAATCGGTTATTCTACGCAGTGCCCTCGCAGATATAGACGTTTCACGTTAAAACCAACGGCCGAGTGCACCGACACAACACCACCCGTTTTTTTATCCGTTGACAAGTCAGTTTTTGACTGAGATCTCACCTGATTGTAAGTGACGATGCAGTCTAAGATGGTAGCAGGTTAATTTGGAAAAGCAGTGTAGATTCAAGTTATGATAGTGGTAGGTATATTCATTGATTTAAAAAAGGCTTTCGATACCGTCTCTCACTCTATCTTGCGAAATAAGTTACAAGATATCCGTACATCTGGATCAGCTTTTCAAAATACCTAGGAATTTCTTTATTATTAGGGGCCGTTCAAGTATTACGTAAGCAGATTTATTACCCCCCCATCCCCCTTGTCAGCAAAAGTAAGCAAAGCTCTTACCCCCTCCCCCCATGCTTACGTAAACATTTTTCAATTATAGATGTATTTTTTTTTATATTATAATTTATTTATATCATTATTTGCGGGAATCCCCGAAAATGCGTTTCGTTTTCAAGCATAGACAATGTGAGGGTTGCCATTCGTGTAAAAAAGTAAATAAATATCGATGACGTAATCATCATCTAGACTCCCCTACCCCCCATGTCATCCAAAATAAGCAAAACAAAGACCTCCCCACCCCCCATAGTGCTTACGTAATACTTGAGCGGCCCCTTAGGAGTTTTCATGATTATACTTTTTATATTAATTTTAGTTCTCTGTAAGTGAACAAATTGTTTTGAGAATAAATTCTTTAAACCTAAACCTATGCACAATTGTACAATCCGTCCTTACCAAATGTGGACTCGGGGTTGTTGGCCACGATGGCCTTCCGCACTTCGCAGGAGTACAGGATGTAGCCGGTGACGATCTTCTGCTTCTGCTCCTTCTTCTTCTTGCTGCTGGCCGGCGTGGCGGCAGCCTGGCTGGTTCTCTCCTGAGTCGACGACGGCGTCATTGACGGGTTGTAGGGGTTGCTGTTGCCGCCTGGAGGACAATGCAATTGAAATGTGCAGATGAGTACAAAACCTTGTAATTGAAACCAATGAATTTTTATTATTAACTAGCTTTTGCCCGCGGCTTCGTCCGTGTCGGATGTGGACTAAGCTTTTTAAAAATACCCAAGTACCCTCTATTTTTCAAGATTTAAATATTAACGCAGCGCACACCGTGGAAATTCTCAAGAGGTACGATTTTTTCTGACTTCTCTAGCTAAATTGCACATAATGTAAAGCCATAACAGATATATGTATAAGTATATATTGAAAACCTAAACGTATCTGGAATAATGTACCAAAAATAGTTCCAAAGATTACCCTTCACCACACATTAGTTACAAGTTATTAACCAATAGTTACACAAATTCACAAAATTCGCGCTCTCCATAGATAGCCCTTGACTGCGATCTCACCTGATGGTAACTGACGATGCAGTCGAAGATGGTAGCGGGCTAACTTGGAAGGGGTATAGCAGTGTAAATTCAACCCATACCCCTAATCGGTTTCTACACGCCATCGTGCCGGAACGCTAAATCGCTTGGCGGCACGTCTTTGACGGAAGGGTGGTAGCAAGGCACAGCCAAAGCCTCCTACCAGACCAGAGACAATTCAGAAATTATAAATTCCTAAATTGCCCCCGCCGGGAATCAAAAAGTATAGATTAGTATAGATATAAATATAATTAGTAGGGTGGTTTACCAATGGAGAGCGGCGTGGCGGGCGAGGCCAGCGACGAGTCGTCGAGCGAGTTCTCCAGCAGCATCTCCACGTCCTGGCTGCCGATCGTCGTGTTTATGAGGTTCGTGAACTGCGGCTTGCCGTCCTGGTACATCACTTTTATTAGTACACTAGTTTGAACCCGCGGCTTCGCTCACGTTAGGTTCGATTTTTTAAACTCCTATTTTACCTCCTTCGGGGTTGAATTTTGAAAAATCCTTTCTTAGCGGATGACTACGTCATCATAGCTACCTGTATGCCAAATTTCACCTCGATCGGTCCAGTGGTTAGAGCTGTGCGTTGATAGATCAGTCAGTCAGTCAGTCACCTTTGCCTTTTATATATTTAGATTACTGCAGCGGCCAGCAAAAGAGGCATTGAGGGACGAACGTGTAAATGTGTGCCGAGGCACCAATACGTAAGTCCATCAATTGCCTAGTTGTGGCCAAGGCTTAAATAGCACTTTTCTCAAATAATGTACGGAAATTAAAACTTAGCAGTAAACCTAGGCAGAATTTTTATTTAATAATATTTTTCTTTCGATTTTGCCGGTAATAAGTTTTCTATTACAGCTCTTGCCGCCTCTTGGATTTCCGGTGGCGTTAATTATTTTGTTAAATATACTTTTCAAAATCAATGACGAAAAACGAACAACAATAATTTTTCCCGCGTTAAAGTGTTCATTTTTTCCCCACAATAAACAACTTTCTATTTGTAAACCAGTTCGAAATTTAAATAAAACCTTTGTTAAGGGACCTCCTTGGTTGCCATGTTAGTAAAAACTAAAATAGTAAAAAGGTTGTGGTGTCAGGTGTTGTGTAGCTCACCATGGAGTCGGCGTTGACGCTGGGGTTGAAGGGCTTCTGCGTGAAGGCGCTGGACGAGGACTGCACGTCCTGCGCCGTGGCCAGCGCGGGCGGGCCCAGCGGCTTCGGGAAGTAGTAGATCTGGAAACAATCACTAATTTATATTGACGCGTTTTAAGAGCAATGGCCCCACGTTGGGCGCTACTGTCGTGTTTTAGAAGACAATGGCCCCACGTTGGGCGCCATTGTGACGTTTTAGGTGACAATGGCCCCACGTTGGACGCCACTGTCGCGTTTTAGGTGACAATGGCCCCACGTTGGGCGCCGCTGTTGCGTTTTAGGTGCAAAATTGCCACTGCTTTGGATTTTGTGCGCAGCCGTCAAGTAGCGTCGCCGAGATAGTTTTTTTCTTCCGACCTGGACTCACTTCTTCTAACGCGAGGTTAACGTACTTCACTCGGAGTCGGGGGCCGAATGAAAATTACCTCAGTGACGATAAGATTCTTTATTTACAGATATTATGACGTAGTGTTATGGCGGGTGCCGTTTCGCATATTTGTAGCACAGATAAAAAAAATTAAAACCTTGAAATAAAATATAGATTATATGATATATTTTTAGATTATTTCTTAGTAGGAATTAATAAGGTATTTTACCTTATTAGCCGAGAGACCTCTGTTTATTGTTCAGTGACGCTGATGAGAGAGGACGATCTTTAATCTATGCAAAGACAGCTGTCACCAAAACAATAGAATGCATATTGGCTTTGGTTTAAAACTTATTCAGACGGGACGATACAATTAAGTCGAGTACAGACTATCCGATTTCAACAGTACCTCGTCAACGGTGACATCCTTGGTGTGTTCGAATTTGCGCAGGCCCGATTTGAGTTTGCGCGCCACGCGGTTCGACTCGTCATACACCGATTCGCACACGTACATGTCCGTCTCCGCTATTTCCGTGGGACGACCTACCGAGTACAAGTGGGCGTTTAAACGAAAAGCGCTTTTAAAAAGCACTTTTTTTATTTTTTTATTTATTTACACCAACAACTTCCATACAAAAAGACAAACAAAATTTATTACATAATACAGTATGGTTATCAACTAATAAATAAACTAACTAAATAAGCTAAACATGCACTACTTTAAATAAAAAATGACAACAGAAGAAAGACTAAACATGCATTACTTCTATGAAACAAGACAAAAAACTTTTAGTATAGACAAAAAAGAAGAAAATAAAGAAGTAAACAGCATGTCGAGTATGAATAAATTAACTATTACCAGCTAATTATTTTTTTCTGAAACAAGCGTCCAATAACGCTTTAAGACTTTTTGGTGTGCCGAACTTATGCTTCCAAGAGTACAATTGAAATGTAACCTTATGGTCTTCACAATAAGATTCAATTTCAGGTGGTGTGTATCAGTATCGTGTATCGCGTATCAGCGATCAGCGTAAATTATATTAAAATTTTGCTTTCAGTACGATTGAAATGATTATAAAAGTTTTTCCCAATTCTACTGCCAAGTGTAAACTTTATGTGAAAAAAGTCAGCGACGGAGTTCTTAAAGAATTTTAAAAAATACTGTCTTTAACTTAGGAACTTCGCAACTGACTAACTAATACTGTAAGCGGGAAATTTATAGTCAGTTACTCACACTTGAGGTAATCGTCATAGTCCAGGACACCACATTTGCCCACGATGCCCACGAGTGGGCTTGTATCGTGCATCGTCGTTAGAAGCACTTCTTGCTTGTAGAATGGCTAAAAAATACAATATAATTAAAGTGACATAGATATGAAACTATGTATAGTCTACAACTTTTTAGTAATTCAATACGAGAACTGTAGATGGCGCTGTACTTAAGTACTGTATTTTTTTAAGTACTATAGTAAGTACTTAAAAAAATTAGTACAGATCATCAACCTTTTTAATTATTTACTGATACCACATATTTGAGGAAAAATTTAACATTTTTTTTGAAGATTTCAGATTGAAAATTCTGTTCATAATTGAATTCGATGTAATGATTCCCAGTATTCTGGCAAACTGACAGATGTCAAAACCGCATTTTTTCAATGGCCGTACAATGCTCTTTATTTATTTAATTAATAATTAATAGATTTATGTATTACTTTTCGTAGCATTTCAAGCTTTATTCCGAGGAAATAAAACTCAAATTACCTTATTAATGATATTGGCCACTTCAGACGGGAAGATTAGGAATGGCCCGCGGAAGTAACATTTGTTGCTGAAAGAGAAAAACATTTCAAACCTAGAAATAATAATTTCAAACCACTTATTACTTACATACATAGTAAAAAAGTGTCTTAAATAATTATAAAGCAGAAAAGGATCAAAACCATTTATATTCACTAGGTGTTCTTAATCATTTGTTAGCTGTTTCCTTTTTTTTGTTTTGTTTTGACCTGAAACATCTTTAATCAGTCAGAAAAATGTACCGTAACGAAAAGGTCTATATCGTCTTACCTTAATAACTACAAAATTATGAGTCTTAGAAACATGAATCCAATGTCATTATTTAGAGTATATAGTCATCTCGCTGCTAAGACCTTGAGTTTGCATCGGGGCCGGGCGGGGCGGCGGGGGAGGGGCGCTGCGTAGAATAACCGAAACTCGCAGATATACCTGTTTCACGTTAAAACCAACGGCCGTGTGCACCGACACAGCTCCACCCGTTTTCTTTTATTTGTCTTCGACCATTTATTCGGGACGAGCCTTTACGCAGATTAAGTACTGAATATATTCTGCCACTTTCTGCGGGAGGTGAGGTAATCACGTACAGACTACGTACAGCACACATTTACTCACTTCCGCACTCTTGTAAAAAACGTACACGTACGTTTGTACATGTACTTCGGGAGAGGGGAATGCGTGCGCTCGCCAAGTCCTGGTTAAATGGTCGAATCCAACAGTGGACATCCTGATAGAAAGAAGGTGATACCCACTCGGCAGTCTCCCAGATGGTGTCGACCTGCGCGATCATCTGCTTGCCGCCGTCGGTGACGACGTACACGAAGTCGCCGGTCTTGACGACGCCCGAGCACACCGTGTTGTACTGCTCGTAGTACGTGTTCTCGTCGTCCGTGCCCAGCGGGTTGTACATCACTACGTCCTGGTGGTAAAGAGAACGGCTAAATCGCACTGCTCAGCTCTTTTCGTAAGCTGGAAAAGTCTCCTATTCACACTCAAATTTTCATATTCAAAATTATTTTTCACTTCACTAGCTCAAAACGGGCGCCTATGCTGTTTAAAACCAGTGAGCAAAAGTGTTATCTCAAAAAAAGTTCGACTCTTTTTGTCACTGAGTGAGCAAAAGTAGCTTTTGCGGTTTGCGGCTTTGCGGTGCTGGTTTTAGATAGCAAAGGCGCCCTTTTTGAACCAGTGAGGTGAAAAGTTGTGTGTATCACACGATAGCAAAGTTTTTATTTCTTGTGCCTTTGAATCCCTCACTACACTCAGGATTCTAACTTAGAATCTTTCGCCCGCTCGGGGTTCAAACTAGGCACTCGCAACAAAAATGAACTTTGCTATCTTGTTGAACAAATAACTAATTTCATGGAGGCCAATCCATGGCTCACAAACAACAAATCAACTCTTGGATTGGAACAATGGATTGTGTGTACCTACGTATGCACAGTGGAAGCACTGTACACATAGCAGTTTTGTTACCCATGGTAATTTTTTTTTTTGAAAAGAACAACTGCTGTGTTTCTTACCGGCTCTTCTCAGCAGAATCTGCATTCCGAACCGGTGGTAGATTTATGACATGTCATAAGAGCTACAAGTTGGCCTACATGAAATAAATAAATTTTGAATTTGAACTCACGGGTCTCTCCTTCTCCTGAACATTTTCCAAAACCTCCAGTTCTGCGAGCTCGTCCTTGTGTTTCTCCACTCGTTCGCGGAACACTGACACTGTTCTGTTCGGCTCTAACGGGGTCTAGGAACAATACAGTATATTTATTTATTTATTTATTTATACAACTTTATTGCATGAAAAAAAGAACAAAATACATAAGTAAATAAACAGTGTAACACAAAAGGTGACCTTATCACTACTAGTGATCTCTTCCAGGCAACCTGTACGAGAGAACTTAATGTAAGTGAGAGACGAGGATCATGTTTTCTTTTTATGGGTCACTTATCATTTGATTTACTTACTTTTTTTGTATGTATGTAATTTTATAATATTAGTTGCTCTTTTATTTAGAAATTTGTTTTTAATACTTAGTTTATCTCATGCTTTTTTTTTTTTGAATGTTGTGTATGCTTGTCATTGATATGCATATCAGTCAAGGTTGCAATGTTGTTGTATGTTTGTTTTTGAATAAATAATTGAATAAATGAATGAATGAACAAATGAATGAATGAATAAATTAATTAATCACCTCTCTGGGCGTCAGGGTGGCCTCCTTCTCGGCGCCTTCCCACACTTTGATCTTCTTGAACCAGCGGTGCTTACTGTTGTAGCGACTCTCGCACACATACACGTCCTTATCCAAGTACCCTGCACAACAAGTGCCAATTAAATAATACTACAATAGAATAGAATAGAATAATTTTTTATTCAAACAAACTTTTACAAAGTCCTTTCGAAGTACGATTCAACAAGGTTAGACTTTATAGAAAGACTACATACTCTCTACTACCAAGCCTGGCGCACTCCGCAGTAAACTGCGGAGCTACAAGTACATGGCGTACCTCTTCTAAGAGCCTAAATTCAGAGAGTGCGAAGGGATAAGAATTACGTAATAGAAAGAGAGAAAAGTCTAGGTGAATAAGTAGCGCTGTGTCAACCTGAATTGCACTTTATTGTGTGGTAATAAGAGTCGCTATTTATTTAAATCATTTCTTGGAGTGAATCTTCTGTACCTTTAGGTACTATTAGGTATACTGTTCTATTACATAAAAGACCATAGTTACTACTGGCTTGAAAAGCCTGAATTTGAAGTACTCCTTAATACTCATGACGTAGCAGCGTCTGACACATGGTCTAGCGGAGCCTTGTGGTTCAATTAGTTTGAAGAACTGGTCGTTGAGGGTCCTAACGTGCTAGTCACAGGGTGGCTGGATACAAGCGCCGCAAAACCGAGACATGTGCAAGAGATCTATATCCAGCAGCGAACGTCTATCGTATCGTTTGATAAAATCCGGCTCGAAGGACCACTTGTTACCCTTTTGGCTGTAATTTGGGCGCTGAATTTCTTCACGTTAATCTATCTGAAGATATCTTGGGGTCGTGATGACCGTTCAAAAATGATGATTTGGGATGTTAATATACTTGGAAGAAAAACGTTACTGCTCTCAATGACGTTGGATAATTTGAATGTGAAAGAAGTTTCTTTATTCTGTCACTGTCACTTAAGTCTCTAGCTAGACCATAGATGTGACCATGTCTATGGTCTAGACTCTACTGTTGTTTACAACAGAAGTTGTTTTATATTTAAAAGGCCAGTTATGTTAGAACCGTCACCTTCCGGCCTGAACTTGAAGTACTCCTTGACGTTCATGACGTAGCAGCGGCCGACCACGTGGTCGAGCGGCGCCGTGCGGTGCATTTCCGTCTTGAACACTTCCTGCTGCAGGAACTTGCGCGTGCGCACGTGGAACGTTTCGTGCGGTCTGCGGATAGATAGGCAACCATGAGAAATGGACGACAAATAATAAATTAACTAAGATGGTTGTGGTGGTGGTGGTGGTGGTGGTGGTGGTTGTTGTTGTGGTGGTGGTGGTTGTTATTGTTGGTGTGGTGGTTGTGGTGTTGGTGGTGGAGGTGGTTGTTGTGGTGGTGGAGGTGGTTGTTGTGGTGGTGGAGGTGGTTGTGGTGGTGGAGGTGGTTGTTGTGGTGGTGGAGGTGGTGGTTGTGGTGGAGGTGGATGTGGTGGTGTTGGTTGTTGAGGTGGTGGTTGTTATTGGTGTGGTGGTGGTGGTTGTTGTTGGGGTGGTGGTGGTTTTTGTTGTGGGGGTGGAGGTGGTTGTTGTGGTGGATGTGGTTGTGGTGGTAGTGTTGGTGGATGTGGTGAAAGTGGTCACGATGACGATGGCTGCGGTACCCACCTGAAGTAGATGTTGCAGTACATCATGGGCACGCCGTCGGCGTTGGTCCACAGGCGCTCGATCTGCATGATGGAGGGCTCCTTGCTGCCCTTCTCGGGCTGCACGTACACGAAGTCGCCCTTTGAGTACTGGCTGGGGGGAGGGGCCCCGCTCGAGCTCATTGATTCCTCTGTGCTTGACCTTGAACAAAATATTCCATAAATAAGAACTCATGTAGCTTCCGGTTCGTACATTCCGTACTATAAGCGTATGCGTGCGTGCGTGTATGAATGGTGAGTATTACAATCAGATTCCTCTGAACAGTGGACAGCAGAGAATCATATGTCGCGACAAAAGGGGGTAAGATGAGATAAAGGGGTGCAGACCTGGTCTCGTCCTCCTCGTCGTTCTCCTGCAGCAGCTTGCACTGCTTCACCAGCTCCACGCTGGTGGCGATGGTGTCGCGCGTGAAGCCGAGCGCGGGCGACGACAGCGTGTTGCGGCACAGCACGTCGCGCTGCTCTATGAAGTACGACTGCAGTTCCACCGAGTCCTCGAAGATTTGGCTGTCGGTGCGCGATAGGCGACGAGCTCTGAAAAAAAACAACTGAAATCAGCAGCATCAGGGCCTGGCCTTTGTGGTTGAGTAGTTTTTTTTTTTTTTCAAATAAACATACTAAATGCTTTGGAATTAAAATCCTGGCCACTACAGGGGTTCAGCGAGCGCAGAAGAGCTCTGGCAGAATGGAGTTCAGCCTTAAGGCATAAAGATTGGGTGGCAACGTCTCTCTAAGGACGCTTTTTTAGTATTAGTAAATGACGTGTCGAGGCTTTTCCATTTGAGGGAACAGTCTAAGACATAGCTTAACGCCTGAATAACAAGAGGATGAGCGGATTTCTAGAAGTAGTTCTTTGAGAGCTACTGGAAATGGTGTTCCCATTAAATTACTATATGGGGTTGTTATTCAAGGGGCGGACCAACAAATTCCTGAAAAGCCGGCAACGCATTGGTGGTGCCTCTGGTGCTACAAATGTTTATGGGCGGCGCTAATCACTTAACATCAGATATGCCGCCTGCACGTTTGCTCGCTAAAAATATTTAAAAAAAAATGTTGAGCTGGAGTTGGGTCTTCGAGGTCCATAATGAAGAACTCTACAAAAGCTGAGTCTACATGAAAATACCTTTGTGTTTTTTGCCCTGCTGCGATGAAATCCAAAGGAAGGGTTATGATTTAAACAGTCTATGTACTTATGTACGTATATTAAAATTTCCTTCATAATTTTGATCTGAACTCACCGTTCGAAGACCGCGAACATGTCCTGCTGGAAGTGGTCCAGCCGCTTGTAGAGCCCCTTGTCCAGCCTGCGCTTCACCAGGTCCAGCGAGATGGCTCGCACCTTCTCCCCGTTCGTCGCTTCGTCGTGTTCTGGCAGCTCTGCCATACTGTCCGAGTAGCATCTACGACGAATAAATAAATATATATTAGAATAAATATTTATTAGAATAGAATAGAATAGAATAATTTTTTATTCAAATAAACTTTTACGAGTGCTTTTGAATCGTCAATCTATCACTAATCTTCCACTGGTTCGGAATGCCCTTCCTGCCGAGAAGAGCCAGCAATAAACTCGGCGGTAGCTCTTTTCAAAAAATTTTTTACAATAGGTAACAAAACTATGATATTATATTAGATATACAGAAACAAAAAAATATGCAAAGCTAAAGATTCACTACAAGTTAAGAAAAATGACATTGGCAGTGGTTAGTTTAAAGCAGCATAGATTGCTAACATCGTACATTGGAACAAAGCTTGCTTTAACTGATTAATACCGGTAATTAAGAACGCTTAAAATATGTACTTTTATATAATTTTAGGAAACTTTTGTATTTAGATGCTAGAAATAAGTATAAAAAGGCTCGCCTGATGAAAATTTTACAATAAAATATAAATTATGCACTATTGTCGTACCCACTCCTAGCACAAGCTTTCCGCTTATTTGGAGGGGATAGGAGGATATTAGTCAACTTCAGCTTGGCTAATATTCTTTCAAAAAAAAAAACATACCATACCTGCCCTCTTCGTCCTGGTGGTTGTAGACGGTGGTGAACAGGTTCATCAGCAGCTCCTGAACTGCCGCCGGCACATCTGGTACCGCGTCGTCATCTTCCCTGTGACACCAAAAAAAATTAAAACGGTTAACACTTCGACTTCCTTTATGGGGTTCCGGGGTTCGAATACCAGGCAATTCAATTCAATATCTCTATTTTTCGGTTTAGGCTCTTCCGAATGTCATTTACAATGGTAAATGAAGTATGCTAAATAGCTTGAAATCTTGTCACAGTAGACCTTAAAATAGACTAGTTTTTGTTTCATTCAAAAAACCAAGTAGTTATGATTTTACGGGCATTTAAAATTCTCCTAAATATCGAGTCCGCCATTGTGACTATAGCGTGACGTCATTTCCGGAACGCTTCGCTCACTCTTATTGTTTGCTACTGATTTTAAAATGCAATCTCCAAAACTACTTAACTTATCAAAATAATTCTTTCACATGTATTTTTTATTTTTAACAGAAAGTACTGAAATTCAATTTTTTTTGTATAATATTATACAATTTAAACTAGTTGTTATAAATTAATAACTAGTAGGGCGCGTGGGTGCGCGGCCCGCTGCAGCGGACCGCGGTTTTTCTGCTCTTAGACTTTCAGGGCTTGATCATTTTCTACCAAAAAACCACTCTTCGATTTTTTATTCTTTGTCAGATAGACACTGACGAAATTTGTATGGCCGCCATCTTGAATCCGCTAATTTGCAGGTTTTTTCGGCTCTCTGCTAATTGGATGAGGTTTCGAGTGGCTTTTGTTTGAGCACCCCCGCACTTGTCTTCAATATCCTGGCAGTGCTCCTCACCCGTCTCCGAAATCGTCAATCATCAGCTCCCTCCATATTTTTCATCCAAATGAATTTTTGTCCCAATACGAAACCATCAGCGGAAAGAAACGTATCAAAGCCTTGCATACATTTTATATGAAAAAAAAAATCCGCCATCTTGAATTTTTTTCTATTCATCACGTAGACCATCGGGTCCTGATCATCTTTTTCCAAGAAACTACTCTTCCATCTTTTATAGTCTTCGAGATAGACACCGATGAAATTTGTATAGCCGCCATCTTGAATCCGCCATTTTGGGGTTTTTTTCAGCTCTCTGCCAAATGGATGAAGTTTCGAGTGACATTTGTTTGAACACCCCCCACCTATCTTCGATACCCTGGCCGGTGCTCCTCATCCGTCTCCGAAATCCTCAATCATCAGCTCTCTCCATATTTTTCCTCCGAATGAATTTTTGTCCTCTCCACGAAACCATCAGAAATTTTGAAAAATAACCAATTAAAGTCTTGCATATATTTTGTATGGAAAAAAAATAATTCCGCCATCTTGAATTTTTTTTCTATTCATCAAATAGACTTTCGAGTCCTGATCATCCTTTTCCAAGAAACTACTCTTCCATCCTTTATAGTTTCCGAGATAGACACCGACGAAATTTGTATGGCCGCCATCTTGTATCCGCCATTTTGGAGTTTTTTTTCGGCTCTCTGCCAATTGGATGAGGTTTCGAGTGACATTTGGTTGAACACCCCCCACCTAACTTCAATACCCTGGCCGGTGCTCCTCACCCGTCTCCGAAACCCTCAATCATCAGCTCTCTCCATATTTTTGTTCCGAATGAATTTTTGTCCTCTATACGAAACCATGAGTGAAAAAAATTTTTTCCATACAAAATTTTACAGGAGAGGTGATCAATGAGTCAGTGAGTGAGTGAGTGAATCAGTGAATCAGCACGAGTAGCTATATATACAGGGTGTCCCACGGCTATGCCACATGGAGGGGAAGTACCTTAAATATTGTAGATGGAACATTTTACTGAAAGAAGACTTCATTTTAATTTAAAAAACAATTTAAACTGCATTCATAGATTTTTAAATAATTGCCTGGTTGAACCGGGACTCGAACCCGCTATACGAGAAAAAAAAATTAACCTGTAACTTTATCATACCGATCGGAAGGCTTCATCGTAAGGATTATTTTTTGTTAAATAACATAGAATGAGAAATAAAAGGAAGACCATGAATTTTAGCCTTTGATGTAAAATTTGGTTCAGAAAAATGAAAAGCTGACATTCGTAGCTCTGTTGCAGCGGGACTGAAGGACAAACCAATAAATCAACAAACAAACACACTTTCGCATTTATAGGTAATATAAGTAAGGATTAGTAAGGATAGTAAGGATCGGGAAATGATGCGTACTTCTCAAGTGGGTACTTATTAGTAATAGTTCATGTCAGTTGTATGTCGATACGCCAATGTCAGCTTTTCATTTTTCTGAACAAAATTTTACATCAAAGGCTAAAATTCATGGTCTTCCTTTTATTTCTCATGCTATGTTATTTAACAAAAAATAATCCTTATGATGAAGCCTTCCGATCGGTATGATAAAGATACAGGTTAATTTTTTTTCTCGTATAGCGGGTTCGAGTCCCGGTTCAACCAGGCAATTATTTAAAAATCTATGAATGCAGTTTAAATTGTTTTTTAAATTAAAATGAAGTCTTCTTTCAGTAAAATGTTCCATCTACAATATTTAAGGTACTTCCCCTCCATGTGGCATAGCCGTGGGACACCCTGTATATTAATAAAATGTTCAAACTGTAATATAAATAATCATGATTAATCAATGGTCAAACTGCACACTATCTTTTCGGAGTATTTCTATACTACTATTATAAAGAGGAAAAATTTGTATTTTTGTGTGTATATTTGTAATGAATAAACTCAAAAACTACTGGACCGATTTGGCTGAAATTTAAAGTATAGATAGATTAAAACATAGGCTACTTTTTATCCCAAAAAAATTTTAATTCCCGCGGGATCTTGAAAACTAATTCCACGCGAACGAAGTCGCGAGCATCAGCTAGTATTTAATAAATTTAATAAATCAGTTAGAAATAATTTATTTTTAACCTAGGCAACATCACAATTTACTTAATTACTTCTTTACGGTATTTACTACAGTTGTGCCACGTTGCACTATTGTCGTACCCACTCCTAGCACAAGCTTTTCGCTTATTTGGAGGGGAGAGAAGAATATAAGTCAAGTTCAGCTTAGATAATATTCTTTATTAAAAATAAAAAAAAACTTACCGCAAAAGTTGCTTAGTCTGCAAGCACACTCGTTGCAATATCAAGGCGTCCTTGTAAATCTGCGAGTCCGGTTCGTTGTACTTGCAAGCGTTGTCAAACATCAGTATGAAATCCGATGCGAGTTCGTTGACGGTGGTGTAGACCGCGTTCTTTAGTTTATGGGCTATCTTCTCCATGTCTATGGGATTCTTTATGAGCTCGTAATAGTCCGGGTATTCGCTTTTGCTTGGTAGCTTCATGAATATAAGGGCCAGTTGGCGGTTAACTGCAAAATAATATAATGATAATAATGTCCACAGAGATTAGCCATCTGCGCGGGAGATATTATAGTGCACAAGTGTGCACACACAGGTGCACTCTCTATTCCCTCACTCACCAATGGGACGGAAAGTGCGACACGACCGGAGAGAGATCAGGAGCAGGACCGACGGCTATACGTGCTCTCCGAGGCACGGGGGTGACTCACCACCGACTTCCTAACTCTGGGCTAGTACTGAAAATTTCTTAACAGAAAATCCAATACATTCTCGGTCCAACCCGGGATTTGAACCCGGGACCTCGTCATCCATAGTCGAACTTGCTAATCACTAGACCAACGAGGCAGTTAAGAAACCGATCCTTTAGAAACCGATTAGGGGTATTGGGTGAATGTACACTGCCATACCTTTGCCAAATTAGCCCACTACCATCGTCACTTACCATCAGGTGAGATCGCAGTCAAGGACTATCTTGCCATGAAATTTAAAAAAAAATTGTGTTTTGAGTTTGAGTTTGAACTCACCCTTAGGGTCTCTATAATCCCGAATAGCGTCATACAAAGTCCTGAGCTTCTGCTCGAACGGCGACAGCTGCTTGGACTTGGCGGCCTTGAAGGTCTTCAGCGGCGCCTTCCGCTCGTAGTTGGCGCTGTTCAGCTCCTTCAGCTTCTCGTTCATGACCCGCTCCAGCAGGTTGGCATCCTCGTAAATCATGGAGCCCTCCTCGTTGAACTGGCGGCAGTTGGCGAACATCAGCCGGAAGTCCGTCACCATCTCCTCTATCGAGTTGTAGCGGTCGTTCTGGAAACACAAGCCAGAAACATGCTTTTCAACACACTTGCTCATAAAGTGGCTCCCGGTTCACCGCAACTAGGCACATAATGACACCTATAATCAAAACTGAGTTATTCATTACTATTATTCACAAGAGAGTTATAGTTTTTTTTTTTTTTATTTTATTGGTTGAGTTGCTTTGTTCTTAAAAAAAATTCTATACAAAAAAGATCGTGTTCAATAGTACAAATAAATTAATGTACCTATTGCTTGCTCATTTCATGCAACTTCGTATTTAAATAGATAATTTCAACTTGTACGTGTTTAGTAAATAAAACTTTCACTCAAATATAACTTTTGTTTTTTTTTTAGTCTATGGCCGATCATTATTGTTATTAGATGCGCGAAGGCCTCAATGACTAGAATCCAGGCCGTAAATAAATTTAAAAAAAAAGTAAGATACGCGCGCATCTATATTAGGAAAACTGATTAAGTTTTCCTAACATTGCGAAAAATTTTTCACAACTCGTTTTCACCATAATGTACTATTTTAGTATTATTTTCTTCACACGTGTGTTCAAAAACGTCGTATGATACACGTGTGTATTGATGATTACCGTCGTCGGCTATCTTAAGACCCTCACCTAACCTCCCATAGACATGTTGGCGGTAATCACCAACATGTCTATGGGCCGGTCGATCACGTTGTAGTACTCCGGGTACAGCTTCTTGCTCGGCTTCTCCATGAACAGCAGCATGGGCTGGCGGCCGTCGGAGCACGTGAACTGCACCAGCTGCTCGTTCTCTCGCACCTTGATGTTGGCTTCGATGGTCAGCATGTCTATGGGCCGGTCGATCACGTTGTAGTACTCGGGGTACAGCTTCTTGCTCGGCTTCTCCATGAACAGCAGCATGGGCTGGCGGCCGTCGGAGCACGTGAACTGCACCAGCTGCTCGTTCTCTCTCACTTTGATGTTGGCTTCGATGGTCAGCATGTCTATGGGCCGGTCGATCACGTTGTAGTACTCGGGGTACAGCTTCTTGCTCGGCTTCTCCATGAACAGCAGCATGGGCTGGCGGCCGTCGGAGCACGTGAACTGCACCAGCTGCTCGTTCTCTCTCACCTTGATGTTGGCTTCGATGGTCAGCATGTCTATGGGCCGGTCGATCACGTTGTAGTACTCGGGGTACAGCTTCTTGCTCGGCTTCTCCATGAACAGCAGCATGGGCTGGCGGCCGTCGGAGCACGTGAACTGCACCAGCTGCTCGTTCTCTCTCACCTTGATGTTGGCTTCGATGGTCAGCATGTCTATGGGCCGGTCGATCACGTTGTAGTACTCGGGGTACAGCTTCTTGCTCGGCTTCTCCATGAACAGCAGCATGGGCTGGCGGCCGTCGGAGCACGTGAACTGCACCAGCTGCTCGTTCTCTCTCACCTTGATGTTGGCTTCGATGGTCAGCATGTCTATGGGCCGGTCGATCACGTTGTAGTACTCGGGGTACAGCTTCTTGCTCGGCTTCTCCATGAACAGCAGCATGGGCTGGCGGCCGTCGGAGCACGTGAACTGCACCAGCTGCTCGTTCTCTCTCACCTTGATGTTGGCTTCGATGGTCAGCATGTCTATGGGCCGGTCGATCACGTTGTAGTACTCGGGGTACAGCTTCTTGCTCGGCTTCTCCATGAACAGCAGCATGGGCTGGCGGCCGTCGGAGCTCGTGAACTGCACCAGCTGCTCGTTCTCTCTCACCTTGATGTTGGCTTCGATGGTCAGCATGTCTATGGGCCGGTCGATCACGTTGTAGTACTCGGGGTACAGCTTCTTGCTCGGCTTCTCCATGAACAGCAGCATGGGCTGGCGGCCGTCGGAGCTCGTGAACTGCACCAGCTGCTCGTTCTCTCTCACCTTGATGTTGGCTTCGATGGTCAGCATGTCTATGGGCCGGTCGATCACGTTGTAGTACTCGGGGTACAGCTTCTTGCTCGGCTTCTCCATGAACAGCAGCATGGGCTGGCGGCCGTCGGAGCTCGTGAACTGCACCAGCTGCTCGTTCTCTCTCACCTTGATGTTGGCTTCGATGGTCAGCATGTCTATGGGCCGGTCGATCACGTTGTAGTACTCGGGGTACAGCTTCTTGCTCGGCTTCTCCATGAACAGCAGCATGGGCTGGCGGCCGTCGGAGCACGTGAACTCCACCAGCTGCTTGGATATGAAGTGCAGTTTCTTCTTCAGCGGCACGTTGGACTTGGGCACGATGGGCGACATGACAGGGGAGGCCGCTGTCACCGGTATTGGGTTGATGCGAGGGCGACCTGTAAGGAAAAGTATGTTAATCTCGCTTGGGGTTCAGGTGTTGACATTTACGCCTCTACGACTAAAATCTCCTCATCATCTAGAGACTAAAACGCGACTACATCTGGGTCTAAAACGCGACTACATCTGGGTCGAAAACGCGACTACATCTGGTTCTAAAATAGCGACTATATCTGGGTCTAAAACGCGACTACATCTGGGTCTAAAACACGTCTACATCTGGGTCAAAAACCCGACTACATCTGGGTCTAAAACGCGACTACATCTAGGTCTAAAGCGCGACTACATCCGGGTCTAAAACGCGACTACATCTGGGTCTAAAACGAGACTACATCTGGGTCTAAAACGCGACTACGTTTGGGTCTAAAACGCGACTACATCTGGGTCTAAAACGCGACTACATTTGCGTCAAGTTAGAATTTTAAAAATCTCACAGGAAACCAGTGTTTTTCCATATCGACGTGATTTTTTATTCGCATGAAGACTTTATTTGAAGACTTGGAGAGTAATATAGGCTACTTTTTACCCCGGTAAAAACCGACGGATTTTTAAAAACGACGCGGACGAAGTCAGGGGAATTTTAAATTTATTTATTTCATTTCATAGTTAATAAATTGCTAACCTCTGGGTCGAGGCGTGGTGGTGGCCTGGGCTTGGTTCTTCACGGAGGAGAGGCTTTCGTCGTCACTCGAGGAGCTCTGGACGATATCCAGCATCTCTTGCACACGCTGCTGCATTAATCTAAAATTTTAATTTTTTTTATTTCCTGCAAGAATTCTTTTATTTTCTGGGATAAAACGTAGCCTACGTGTTAATCCTGGGTATGAGCTTCTCAGGATCTCCATTCCAAGCCAAATCGGTTCATTTGTTGTGGCGTGAAAGAGTAACTTTCGCATTTACTATTACGCATGTCCGCGTGGAAGGTTTTTTTAGTTTTTGAAGAAACTGTTAAAGTTTCCGGGATAAAATGTAGCTGTCTAAGTTAAGTTGTTCACAATGATAATTTCTAATCTGCCGATAGATGGCGCTGGTTGAATTTACCTCCCGCGATACTTAACGTGCATACGGGTGATATACTGAGCATTCATGTACCTATTGAATCTTAAGTTTTGAAAGAATAAAGGTGTAACTAACAGTGCAAAAGAGTTTAATTGTGTACCCTAATAGTTCTTAATAAAAGTGAGTGAAGTGCTAGACATTAATGGTGCCGAAACCCGGGATTAACTTAGTGAAAAAGACTTAGTGAAATCGTGATAAAAAAGACTTAGTGCAATTCGCGTTCCAAACACTTAGAAAAATTTCGCGTTTTAAAAAGACTTAGAAAATTTGCGTTAATATGGACTTAGTTAAAATCAGTGTTTGTGGACTTAGAAAAATTTCGCTTAAAATTAACTTAGAAAATTTCGAGTGTTAAAAGACTTTGACAAAATTTCACTTATGAGACTTAGAAAATTTTGCTTCAAAATTAACTTAGAAAATTTCGAGTGATAAAAGACTTTGACAAAATTCTGCTTTATGGACTTAGAAAAATTTCGTCTTGTAAGGACTTAGAAAAATTTCAATCCAAAATCACTTTGAAATATTTATTGGTGAAACACTTAGAGAATTTTTAATCATTTGTGGACTTAGTCTCTGGACGTTATAGTGACTTAATTTTTGAACTTATACCAACTTTGAAATTGTCAATTGGACGTTTTTTAGTGATGAATGTTTGATCGAACGTTGAGTATTTTGGACTTTTTAAAAATTATTTTTATGATATAACTGGACTTTATATTCATCGAAGTTTGATATTAAATATAGTTTTTCAAATACTTACCAACAAATAAAGATGCAGTCACTTATACACGTTCAAGAAGATCGTTTTGAAAACCTTAAGAAAGCGGATAGAAATTACAAAAAGACACCAAAGGACAGACTTACTAGGAGTTATACCGAATCTCGACTAGAGTCTTTGGAGGCATTGTGGGGCGAATTCAAATGCGATCATAGACAGATAGTGGCACAAGCGACTAAAGACATCCGAAACGACTTATCATATTTCACAGAAGATTTATACGAGCAATTCGAAGAATTTTATACTACCTACAAATCAACGCTAAAAAATAAACTCGAGGAATATAAGACTACAGTTAATAAAACACACAATGAAAAGGTTTCAAATTCAGATTCTGGATCGTGTTCAGCGCATAACGAAGTACACTTACCTTTAATCAAACTACCCTCATTTAACGGAAAGTATAATGAATGGCAATCCTTTCATGACTTATTCGATAGTTTAATTCACAACAATAGTAAGTTGAAGAGTGTTCAGAAACTTCATTATTTAAAGAGTTGTTTGAGTGGAGAACCTGAAGTTTTATTACGCAATTTAACTATAACTGATGCAAACTATGAAGAAGCGTGGTCGCTATTAAAGAAACGATACGACAACAAGAGATTCAATTGTAACGCTGTTCTGAAATCATTATTTTCCATTAAACAAACGAGTCACGAGTCGCCTAGTGCACTTAAACTGATACTTGACACCACATTGAGTTGTCTGAAACAGCTGAAGAACTTGGGCATCGATGTTACATCTTGGGATGCAATTTTGATTTACCTAGTAGTTTCTAAACTAGACACTGAATCTCATAAGCAGTGGGAAATCCAAATGAGCCATTTAGCACCTGATGAAATGCCTAAATGGAGTCAACTGGCTGAATTTTTAGAA
Organism: Hipparchia sbordonii; assembly: GCA_038048805.1. Taxonomy (NCBI): domain Eukaryota; kingdom Metazoa; phylum Arthropoda; class Insecta; order Lepidoptera; family Nymphalidae; genus Hipparchia; species Hipparchia sbordonii. The sequence goes on along the minus strand of CM076116.1, from coordinate 8,519,407 downwards.
GCTAGATTTCGAGCACTAGAAATGATTGATACTACTAAATCAAAGAGTTCAGTTCAAAATAATCAAGCATCGAAATCCAAATCATTTCACACTTCAGTAATTGATCAAAATAAGAAAGAAGCAGTTTGTGCATTATGTGAAGAGAACCACTACCTTTTCGCTTGTAAGAAATTTGGTATGCAACAACCGAAAGAGAGACAAGACTTCGTACAAAGCAAGGGGCTGTGTTTTAATTGCCTAGCCCCCTATCATTCAGTAAAAAATTGTAGGCTGGCCACATCATGCCAAAAATGTGGACGGCGACATCACACACTTTTGCACCACAAAAAAGATGCCATACAAGGCTATTTGAGCACTACAGAGAACTTACACCTTGATACTAACAATTCAGAGAAACTTGCGCAACCATCAACTTCTTTGGGAACTGAAACGAGAATCATATCTAACTTTGGAAAGGAGAAGCTACAACCCAATGAAGTCTTACTTGCAACGGCGCTTGTTAAAACTAGAGCAAAAAACGGCTGTGAGCATCACATCAGAGCTCTTTTAGATCAGGGCTCACAGGCGTCATTCATCACGGAATCTACAACTCAACTGCTTGGACTTAAACGCTCACCAGTCAATGGTTGGGTGTCAGGTCTGGGGCCTGGTGAAACTAGAGTAAAGTATATGGTATCCCTTCATATCGAATCACGCCAGAATCCAGAAAATTCAATCCAAGTAGATGCATATGTGCTGAGATCATTTTCGTGGGTACTTCCGTCGAATAATCTTCCATCACCTGATTGCCTAGAAATAGGAGATCTACTTCTAGCTGATCCAGGCTACGCTACTCCAAGTAAAATCGATATTTTGCTTGGTGCTGAAGCATACAGTGAAATATTATCTGAGGGCATGATCAAACATCCAAGAGATAATTTAATTGCACAAAATACTATTTTTGGATGGATATTATCAGGAAGAGTGACAAAGAAAACAAATTCAGAAAGTAACAGAGTAATTAGCATGCACCTCAAAATTAGAGAAGATAATTTGCTGAAACAATTCTGGGAGCTTGAGACAGAACCAAACAATATTTTACAAAAGAAGCTCACCAAAGAAGAAATTAAATGTGAAGACCTATTTGAATCAACGACTACGAGAGACAACGATGGGCGGTACGTTGTTAAACTGCCGTTCAAAAAAGTCAAACCTGAATGTGAAGAAGGTCAGTTCAAAGAGATAGCATTGAAGAGATTTTATTCGACAGAAAGAAGACTATTAAAAAATCCTAATCACTATGAAGAATATCAAAGGGTTTTACAAGAATACATAATTTTGAATCACATGAAGAAAATAGAGAACAGTGAAGAAATAGCAGATGCCTCAGCAGTTTATCTTCCTCATCACGCAGTGGTAAGGGAAGATAAAGACACAACAAAATTGCGAGTTGTGTTTGACGGATCGCAAAAAGGAGTGAACAACGTTTCGTTAAACGACAGCCTATTAATAGGCCCAAAACTACAACAAGATTTGAGGCATTTGTTGATGAGGTGGCGACGTCAACCCATTGCAATAGTAGCCGACATTGTCAAAATGTACCGGCAGGTGAGAGTGTATGATGAAGACACAAAGTATCAGCGTATACTTTGGAGACCTGATGCTCACCAACCAGTACAGCATTACAAATTGCTAACGCTGACTTTTGGAACAGCTTGTGCACCCTACCTTGCTGTGAAGTGTTTGCAACAAGTTGCTAAAGATGAAGGATACAAATTTCCAATTGCAGCAGACAAGGTTTTGACTGACTTTTACGTCGATGATCTCATGACGACATGTGGATCTGAAGAAGAAGCCAGAGTACTATATAAAGAAATGAACGAACTTTTACAAAAAGCAGGATTCCAGCTTCAAAAATGGAGTAGTAATAGTGAGAATTTCTTAAAATACGCTAGTAAAGAAAATGCAAATTTGGATCAATCAATTCATATTAAGGCAAATGACACATTAAAGGTTTTGGGAATCAGCTGGAATCGAATCACTGATCACTTTGAGTATAGAGTAAATCTAGAAGACGTCAAAGAAAACATTACAAAGAGAAAAGTTCTTTCAGATATAGCAAGGCTGTATGATCCAATGGGTTGGATAGCGCCTGTCGTAGTCAAGGCCAAGATATTTATACAAAGCTTATGGAGAGCTAATTTGGAATGGGATGATTCAGTACCTGATCATCTTTTAAAGGAATGGTTGAAGTTCAAAACAAATCTGCTCAACTTGAAGAAGGTTGAACTTCCAAGATGGATGCAATTGACAGAAAACTCTCGTTGTGAACTACATGCATTTGCTGATGCATCTAAATCAGCATACGCTGCAGTAGTATACCTTCGAGCAATAGATACTGAAGGCAATGTGCATGTAAGTTTAATCACTGCCAAGACAAAGGTTGCACCAATTGAAAAGGAGGTGACCATCCCAAGACTGGAACTTTGTGGAGGAGTTTTGGCCGCAAAATTACTATACGAGGTGTCCCAGGTTTTAAACATACCCAAAGAGAATCTTTATGCATGGAGTGACTCTGCTGTAGTTTTAGCGTGGCTGAAAGGTACACCAAATCGTTGGACGACGTTTGTAAGCAACAGGGTCTCTGAAATCATCAACATAATTGAATACGAACAATGGGGTCATGTAACAACTGATATGAATCCGGCCGACTGTGCATCAAGAGGTTTACAACCATCAGAATTAATAGATCATCACCTCTGGTGGAATGGACCACACTGGCTGCGAGATCCCATTATTAAACCAGAAACACCAAACTTTTCTACACACGAAGAAGAGAAAGCTATTAAGACTTTTGCAGCAATAAATGAAACAGAAGAAGAATGTATATGGACTAAATTTTCATCACTATCGAAGACATTACGAATTTTGTCACGCTGTAAAAGATTTTTGACTTTAACTAAACTGCCTAAAGAAGAGAGAAGTAAATTAAAATTCAACATAACTACAGATGAAATGGAAAGCACCTTAAAAATGTGTATTAAACAGGCTCAAGACATTGAATTTGCTGAAGACATAAAAGATATTAAAGGTGGAAAATGTGTACGAAAGAAAAGTGTACTTCATACTCTTAATCCTTTTTTAGATGAAAAAGGACTTTTAAGGGTTGGTGGACGAATTAGATTCGCAAATGCATGTTTTGATACCAGACATCCACTGATTATGCCTGCTAAGAGCCATCTTACCAAGTTGATAATTAGGGATGCTCATGAAAAAACTTTGCATGGTGGACCTCAAATCATGCTTAATCTTTTGCGAGAAAGATACTGGATAATTCGAGGCAGAGATCAAACAAAGAAATGCTTTAGAGAGTGCGTAAAATGTTTGAGATATTCTAAAACAAATAATGTACCGTTAATGGGACAATTACCTGAAGTAAGACTCAGACCAAGCAAGCCCTTTAAATCAACAGGTGTCGATTACGCTGGTCCAATTAATGTAAGATTATCACCTGGCAGAGGAATGAAATCTTACAAAGGCTATATTGCACTATTCATTTGCATGGTAACTCGTGCAATTCACCTTGAAGTGGTATCAGAGTTATCTTCCAGAGGTTTCATTTCCGCATTTAGGAGATTTGTGGGAAGGCGTGGATTTTGTCAGGATCTATTTAGTGACAACGCAAGCAATTTTGTTTGTGCTGATAAAATGCTAAGAGAGATGCTCGATGACGCGAAATCTGAAATTCCCAGTGAAATAGCAAATATACTCAGTAGTGAAGGAACAAAGTGGCACTTCATTCCACCACACTCACCCAATTTCGGTGGAATTTGGGAGGCCGGAGTACGGTCAGCAAAGATGCACTTAAAAAAGGTCATTGGAGATAGTACTCTTACTTATGAAGAGCTATCAACAGTTTTAGCACAGGTTGAGGCGTGCTTGAACTCACGTCCTATTACCCAACTTAGCGATGATCCGAATGACCCCCTTCCATTAACTCCAGGCCATTTCCTTGTGGGAGAACCACTCATTACACTTCCAGACAGAGACTATTCTGACGATAAAATTACTGGATTAGAGAGATGGAGATTAGTACAAAAGATGGTGAATGATTTTTGGAAGAGGTGGTCCAGAGAATATTTAGTAACTTTGAGTCAACGTTATAAATGGACAAAAGATAGAAAAGAACCTGAAATAAATGACATTGTCATTGTAAAAGACGATAATGTCCCTCCAGCTAAATGGATTCTAGGAAAAGTTACAGAAAAAACACACTGGAAAGGATAACATAACAAGAGTTGTTACCATTAAGTGTAAGAATAATTTTCTCAAAAGACCTGTTAGTAAACTATGTTTTTTGCCTAAACCATGATACTGTATCACAATAAATGTTATGGTGGGCGGTTAACTTATTAACTACGCTTTGTCAAAAGTAAAATCTCATTATTATTAAGTTTCTTTGTATTCATTATTTTGTTATTCATTCCACTCTGTTTAGTTTTTAATATTCTATTTTGTTTATTCAGATGTATGTATAGTGTAGTAGTTTTTAGTATTTCACCCGAATTTTTTATAATGTACGTAACTTTATGTTTTCTTAATTCAGTTACTTTATTAGTTGCTGTTAGCATTTTGTTTAGACATTTCAATTACTTGCTTTGTGTAACTTATTCATAAATTTTGATTATGATCTAGATTTACTTTGAGATGTAAGTTTCACTTAATTTTAATAATTTATTTAAAGGACAAGTCCTTGATGGGCGGAATGTCTAAGTTAAGTTGTTCACAATGATAATTTCTAATCTGCCGATAGATGGCGCTGGTTGAATTTACCTCCCGCGATACTTAACGTGCATACGGGTGATATACTGAGCATTCATGTACCTATTGAATCTTAAGTTTTGAAAGAATAAAGGTGTAACTAACAGTGCAAAAGAGTTTAATTGTGTACCCTAATAGTTCTTAATAAAAGTGAGTGAAGTGCTAGACAGTAGCCTATGTGTTATTCCTGACTATAATCTATCTCTGTGCCAAATTTTTAGCCAATCGGTTCAGTCGTTGCGGCGTGATTGAGTAACAAACGTCCATTCATACATCCAGACTTTCGCATTTATATTAGTAGGATGCATTTAAGCCCCACTCTCAAAAGAGGCGCGGTCGCTCAGCAAACATACTCAAGAGTAGGTTAGATTTTTTATTTTAGTCTAAATTTTATGTATTGTTGAACGTACGGGGGTGACATTGTCAGTGTTGACAAAACCCCCAGGGAAATAATAAGAATAAAAAAAATATATATATTATTAGGATAGGATGTAATATCATAGAGAAAAACACGAAACACCATCACTGCATCTCGTTCTAGTAGTAGCACTAGTAGTAGTACATAGTAGTAGTATTACCTCTGCAGCTTGACGGCGTCCTTGTAGAGGCGCGACGTGGGCACGTTGTACTGCTTGGCGTTCTCGAACATGATGTTCATGTCGCCCGCCACCTCCGACAGCGTGCCGTACGCGCCGCGCCGGATCTTGTTCTTGATCTGGTTCAGCGACACCGGGTTCTTGATCTCCTTGTAGTAGTCCGGGTACTCGCGCCGGGATGGAAGCTTCCAGAACGGGTTGGCCATTGGCGTGCCTGCGTGGAAGTAGTAGGATCAGAAAATACCAACCAAAATACTTTTTTTACATTTTTTATGCTGATCTCCGAGTAGGCCTTCACAGTTAATCGCGACACCACAGGAACCACAGTCATTGATAGCTGAACTTAGCCATTCATAGTCGTACACTGCCATGAATACTGTATCTCACATGTTTTATGCAAATAAATTGAATTGAATTGAATTGAATTGAATAGCCGTACACAGCCATTCATAGCTGTAATTAGTCATTCATAGCTGTATTTAGCCATTCAAAATCATACACAGCTATGCATAGCCATACACAGCCATTCATAGCCGTACACAGCCATACATAGCCGTATACAGCCATTCATAGCTGTCCTTAGCCATTCATAGTCATATACAGCCATACATAGCCATAAACACATGAGACACAGAGAACATTATGGAGTATTCTCAGGTGTAAAGGTTTCCTCGTAATGTTTGATTTCACTGTTGAAGCATGTGATATTTGTTTTACTGTCATAGATTGACGAAATCAAATTTTTACCGCTAGGTCCTAAATGATTTTTGACAACTTCCAGAAGCTTCCACTGTGGGGAGTCTTCGTTTTCGATTTTTTCTTCGTCGCTTTCCCCGCCACTGTCTTCAGAATGCTGTAAAGGGATTGATTGAGTCAGGATTTTACCATATTTGTTATCTGACGCTTTAATATAAGCCTTTATAACAAGACTTTTCCCGCGTTTTCGTCTGCGTGAACATTGTTTTTCCGAGCCTCACTCTACAAGTCCTCAACTATACCCATGCAAAAAGTTAGGTTGATCCGGATCTTCTTTACTGTGTGATTCACTTTTGTATTTATAATACAATTATTAGTAAGGATGTTAATAATCACAAACAGAATCGACGACCTAACGATCTTTCTGAGGCAAGGAGAAAACGCAAAGTAGAGAAATTCGGACTTTCAAAGAAGGTCACCGTCCAGTTATTGATTTGGATCAACACTGCATACCCAGTTAGCTTACGACATCTGGTTAAGTAGTCACTATTATGATTATGATGCTTTCTTATCATAATCATAATAGTGACTTTCGACTATTCGACTTGTATGTAACATTGTGATGAATTCTAAAACCAAAATAACAAGAAAGTTACATCTAGAAATTCTAAAAAGATTGTCTATTTCACCTTAACATCAGGCTCCGTGTCGGAACCTGGCGGGTCCATGATGGCCAGCGCGCGGCTGGAAGGGACAGGTCCCACCCTGGACGTGCGCTTGGATCGGATCCGTTCCGATGCCTTGGCCGGCCCGCTGCGGTTGTGTTGTTCTATTTCTTGCTTGCGGACTTGAATAATCTGTAACACAATACATACAATTAACGAGAAACTAGCATTTATGAGTAGTTCTGCAAGATATAGATAAGGGCAATTTTCACATAGCCATACATAGCTATGCATAGCCATACACAGCCATTCATAGCCATACACAGCCATTCATAGCCATGCATAGCCAAACATAGTCATACACAGCCGTGCACAGCCATACGATGCCATACAGAGCCATGCACAGCCATCTGGAAGCAAACAAAACTATACAACCATCTTAGATTCTATGATGTCAATATCAACTGTTCCACAAACACCACAGACTTTGTAAAACTATTATAAATATTTAAGGTAAAAGTATTATAAATATTTAAGGTGCTTTAAGTTAACATACCTTCTTCAAAGTCTTAGCATCCTTATATATCTGGCTACCCGGCTCGTTGAAAAGGCACGCGTTGCGCACCATGTTGGACAGATCCTTCTCCAGCTCGTTCAAGTTAATATATTCTCCGCTCTGTATCTTCTGGGCTATGATCTTGAGGTCTATGGGGGAGTCTATGACGCTGAAGTATTCGGGGTAACGTCGTTTGGATGGGAGGAATTGAAAGGCGGGGTAAAGGGGGCGTCCGTCCACATTTGCTGACATTACCTGAAAAAAAAAACTTGTTTGGTGAAGATGGTTTTGAGCTTTGTTGATGAATAGTTATTTATGATACAATTGCGGTATTATTAAAAATATCGTCAAGGCAGTAGATTATTTATTTTCAATGCATTCTGTCTTTTTCTATACTTTTAGTAAGCAATTTTTAAGTAAATTTTCGATTCAAGGTTTTTGTACATGACCACTATGATGTGGTAAACTTAATAAATTATACTTTGCAGTTTTCACAGCGGTGTAATAAAATAACTTTTATGAGTAAATCTAAACTTTTTCTTTATGTAATGTGTAGAGACACATTTAAGGTTATAAAAATAACAAATTTTTTAATATCAAACTTGCACTAAAACAATCATCTTTGCTTTTTATAAGAGCTGCAAATAGAGCTGAAGCTTTCAGCAAATAAATGGTTTTCAATTCCTATTTTTGAAATTTCTTAACTGATGACTTACAGCATTAAACAACTCCTCAAATATATTATCCTCTTCATTGTTGGTAGAGGTCTCCGAGACGTCCTCGGCAACATCTGACCTTCTGCTTGTTGAACCGTTGCGGGTTGACTTCTGAGTTTTCAGTTCCTCACCTACAAATAAACCAAAATAAAATAACATACTATCAGTCTTTTAAGCCACTGCAATGGCAGAATGTTTTTGGATCAACCCAGGCATCAAACCCAGGACCTTGTTTTAAATAAATAAATAAAAATAGCCTTCATTCACTGATCATTCTTACTACTTACTAAAAGAACATTATTACTATTTCCTATTGCTAATATTAATTGATTCATTTTTCTTATACATATTTTATTCTAGAAAATTGTAACCGCAGTACTACAGATCAGGTTGCAGGACCTTGTTATCTGCAGTCACGTTGCATTGCATTGCAGTCAACTACAAGTGTATGGTGCTAAGGTTATCGTGCCATTGATATAGCATAGAAGACAGGTAATAAAAGTGTCCACATACCACTTTCAAGTGCATGTCTATTCTTATTATAGAGCTTCCATAGCTCGATGGCATCCTTGTATTCCTCCGAGTCATGTTTGTAGAATGCTTTGGCATTGTTCACTAACAGTTCTATATCAGCTGACAGCTCTTCTATGTCCTCGTATGTGTCAGTTTTGAGTTTCTGTTGCACCTGTATTTATAAATTATAAATTTAAATATACAAGGTGTTAGTTAATGTCCCTATCCTACCGAAACCCATAAGTTGGGGTCGGTGTATAGATACATGAAAAAATATCATGAGACGTGTAGCTCATATCCTGGCCAAGTTATGAGGACTTCAAAAATTCACCATAAATGTTTAGGTGGCAACCTTTAAAACAGCTGATTCAATGGCAATGAACTGCCAACGATAAAACTATGAATGGATGTTTGTAGGCCTACAACGTACTACTTGCTATGCTATAACGTTGCGATAAAATATTCCAGATGCGATACCTAACCATTAATCGGCGTGCAATTAAATCTGTAAACCTGTAGTATTGTTCAGTAGAGTGAAAACCGATTAGAAATCTCGTATTTTTGCAAGAATATTCCCGACTACTTTCGGACTCCATAAGTTAAAGTCCGTACCTACGTAATCCATAAAGTGACTGCCGCCTCTTTATTTGCAGGTAATTAATATCTCGCGTCGTGGTTTTGATTAACAATGACTGTATGTGAATGAACGAATGAATGTGTGTGATATTTTTAATAATAAATCAATTGCAAAACGATACAATAATTATTATTATCGCTTGCAGTACAGTGCAAGCATATTACTAGCATTTGTAGTCGAAAGCGAGCGGTGTCCGGCGTAGTGATTTGCACCGGCGGCGCGGAGAAGTGATTTTTCACCGGAGAATCACCGGTGACTCTCCGGTGAAAGTAATCGGTGTTTAACCGATTATTATTGAATCATAACTCAAGTAATTTAATTTAAATAAAAAGAAGTTTGTTGAGGAACATTGTTAATTATTAACTTAATAACATTTATTCAAATATAATTAAGTACTTTATCATTATTTCCTACCTCCTTAAATAATAATTATCATAATAAAGTAAAATATTTTTTTTCTTAATATTTTTTTTGTTTAAAACCTTTACAATACATCTAATATCATTTTGAGTTCACACAATATCGATGCGCTTAAAATTCCTGTGCATTGTACTAGAACATTAACAGTCAATAACATTTTAATTGATGCTAAATCTGTATTCGAATTCACCGGAGATCTCCGATGAATCTTCGGAGAATGGCAAATCACCGGTGATTTTCACCGGTGCTCGAAATTCCCCGCTCTAGTTCCGGCCCCTTCCAAAGCCGCGTACGTGCTTTGAATATTAAATAGGTACGTCGAACACCGTAAGGGCGAGCCCTCACTGGAGTGCGACATCGCGTTGTAAAAATCATAGACGTAGCGACCACAACGCACCGTGGAAATGTCCGCTGTGCACCGTAAAAACGGATGATTGATTAATTGATCAAGATGATTAATTACGATATCGATTATCTGATTTACTTGATTCAGGATTGTCCTGTCCTTTGGGAGAAACCAACGGAAGATTGATGCGTCTTAAGCCAAGCAGAAGTAGTACTTAGTGCGGTCCATGTCTCATTAGAAACTAAACTAATGGACAGAGTTTTCTCGTACTATGTCCTATGCGATGTAATTTTTCGTTGCGCAAACGCAACCGCAAGTCTTGCTTGTAGCCTCGCCTTTACCTCGAGCGGTGCGGTCAAAGTCATTCTTGGAATTACTACTACGGAAAGGGATTTATGTGGCGTATTGTTATTATGTCTTCAGTTAGGGTTTCCAAAATGTTTTTTTGTTAATTAATTAATTAATTTTGTATGAAAGTTTTTGATAATTAATTTTCACTTTTTACCACCGCCATTGTGTTTATGGGGTCAAAGTGCATGGGTGGTTGCTGGTAAGTTATACACATTAACAAACACCTTGTATAAAAGGAAAAGGTGACTGACTAATCTATCAATGCAGAGCTTAAATCACTGCTGACAAGATAGTCCTTGACTGCAATCTCACCTGATGGTAAGTAACGATAGAATCTAAGATGGTAGCTGGCTAACTAGGATGGGGTATGGCAGTGTACATTCAACCCATACCCCTAATCGGTTTCTACACCCCATTGTGCTGGAACACTAAATCGCTTGGTAGCTCGTCTTTGGCGGTAGGGTGGTAACTAGCCACGGCCAAAGCCTCCCAGCAGAGAGCTTTAGATATTATAAATTCCCAAATTGCCCCACCGGGAATTGAACACAAGACTCCCGGTTATAAGACCACAGCGCTCACCACTGCACCAGGGAGTTCGTCAAAAAATTCTTGAAATACTTTTCTGTTTTTTTATTTTAATGGAAAAAAAATCCCTTACCCTCAGTAAGTCGATAGGTTGCGACACAACCTCATAGTACTGAGGCTCCTGTCGCCTCTTGGGTGCTCTTATGAAGGCATCGCACAGCAGAGACCCGTCCTCCTTCTTGTATGAACGGATTATGTCATACAGTTGTTGGCAGATCTCACTCTAAAAATAGCAACACATAACAAGAATTAAAAGAGCTCAATGTATATATCTGTTCAATTCCAATACCGGTTCTAATACACTAAAACTAAGTTGTGATTGCAAAGATTAAAACCATAAGGAACCAGATATTCATATAAAATATAGATTGTCTCGCGCATGATAAGAGAGAATCGATTCATTAAAATCGGCTCAATAGTTTAGTTGCTACGGTGAATAAAATACACAGACTGCATAAATCATAACCTTTTCTTTTGGCTTTGCCGTAGTCAGCTAAAATAAAGTCTATAGGCTTTGATCTAATTACCGGTTCCAGCTTTTTCTTCTTCCGAGCTGGTGGCGGTCCAGGATTGGTTATTTCCACTCCATCATCACTGTCGTCGCAGTCAACCCCTCGGCTTGCCACCGAGGAGGCTCGGCGTCTTTTACTCATTCCCACTTCACAATTTATGTTATTAAACGAAAACTATTGTTTCATTAAAAGAAAATCTGCATTTTTATTAATTTAGTAGATTATTAATTTGATTTAGGATTTCAAGCATTGGAATAAAAATAAAAATGATTTAAAAATATAAACAAAATCAGTTATATTTATCAAATAATGTGAACCACAGACATTGAACAATGTCATAGACCAGGAACAACTAGAAACCACAGAGTACTTTGAACAGACTGATAACAATGTCATTTGATGTCAATGGATGTCATCACAGATTAGGTATTAGTGGATGTCATGAACCTTACTCTTACCTATATGTTTGTGTCATGAACACACTGTGTCGCAGATTGGTCGCAGATTACTTGTGCAGATTACTAACGTACCTACCTAATACAGTAACCTATACAGTAATCTGTGATGTAGGTACTCTGTGATGCTTCTCTTTGCTCTTCTCCCGTCTGTTGTTGGTCTGTGATCATTTCAAACATTTTCAGTTGTATTTTTTAAAAAAATTTAAGTTTTTCAATTTTTCTTGTGCAATAAAATACAAATACAGAGAAGATATAAAGAATAATAATAATGGAAAAATATTCCAAAAATTTGATATTAAGTGCCGAAATAGATTACTATTGTGTTTTATGCAATGAAATGTTTGATCACGAAGCAGACGTCGAGAAACACATACGATGGGAGAAACACAGAAAGGATTTGAAGTTGCTGGAATACCATCAGAAATACAAGAAAGATTTTATGTACAAGGTAAGCACAAAGTTACTAAAACGTTAGTTTAATTTAATATAAGTTTTAAATCAAACCGCCAAATTGATTTGAACCAACAACCAAAAACCTCGCCTTCTGGCTTCTGGTTCTGGCGTCCGTGACTCCGTGTTCCCTCCGTGATGAAGTCACAAGTCACACAATAACCTTATATTATGTTCCAGATAAATGATATCTATTATTGTGAAGTATGTAATCAAATTACAACCAACGTGGCTGGCCATATTCAAGAAGACAATCATCAAGCCCAGAAAAAGAATCCTCAACGAATCTCCAAGAAGTCATCTCTCGTGAAACGGGATGAAATGATTATTAAAGTTAACGACAAAATTGTGACCAAGAGCCAATGGCATGGTATAAAAGATAGCAAATGTTCAGTATGTGGAGTTGATATCTTAAGTACTACTTACAACAACCATATAAAGTCTGCTACACATATGTTCAATCTAATTCATAGCAGTATTAAATGCGAGGCTGGCAATTGTTATAGAGAAGTAAGTGGTTTTTTACCTGATTGCTAAAAGAGGGTTTTTTGAGTGGATGTATGGAAGTGACATAAAGTTTACAATATTTTAAATATGGAAGCTTGTCTGCAGCTACAGAGGATATTTTATTATTGAACTGCCAACAGAAATTGTTTATTTATAAATCCTAATTCCTAATCCTAATCTTAATCTTAATATTATAAATGCGAAAGTGTGGATGTTTGTTACTCAATCACGCAAAAACGGCTGAACGGATTTGGATGAATTTTGGCAGAGATAGATTGTCAGGAATAACACATAGGTTGCTTTTTATTCCGGAAAATTAGAGAGTTCCCGCTGGAATTAAAAAACCTCAATCCACGCATACGAAGTCGCGGGCATCAACTTGTAATAAATAAATAAATTGTTTATTTGCATTTATTTATTATTTGTACACACAAGACAAGAATACAGAGAGATAGAAAAAAAGTAGAATATCTTATCACTTAAGCAACCCCAGGGTTAGGAAAGTTTTAGAAATTATTTGGTAGATGTTATTTAAAATACTTCTTTTTTTACAGGTGAAATATGACAGATTTTACTGTTTCACATGTTTTGAAACTTTCGAAAATAAATTTCACGCCACTCATTTGACTGAAGAGCACAGTAAAGGATCTGAAACTATAAATTCCACGGAAATCAATAACAACATAAAAAGTTCACAAAGTGACGAAAATAACAATATAGCTCGTTTCATGATTAAAATTTTGGCTAAATCACGTAAAAAGTATTTTAATGTGGATGTGGAGAAGAAAACTGCGAAATGCTTGCGATGTTGCGCTGAGGTATCACCTAGTCGTAAAGTATTAGACAAACATAAAAGCAAATGTTATTCTGAGACTGAAGAAATTGCCTTTACTATAACCGATAGTGGGAAACGTAGACACGAACTAGCAGAATATGCAAGAAAAAATTATATAAAACTTAACCCAGGTGGCAGTAAATGTTTTTGTACTCTGTGTGATGTATTTATGTCCGCACATATGAATTGCGCAAAAGGGCATGTAGAAGGTTCCTTGCACACCGGCCATTTAGAGTTAAAAGGCTTAATAAAGGGCAGTAATCACAAGAAACCCCCTGTCAAACCTGTTCCCTATAGATCCATTTATAAAACAATGCATCGTATGCTCAGTTTTGCCATGATCGAGCGGAGTTTATTATTGGTTAAAATTATAAATGGTTTCGAAGGTAGTATAGGAAAATGTTATGCATGTGAAGTAAAACTGAAGTGTACTGAATTAATGGAACATTGCAAGGAAAGACAACATAAGAATATAGTGTTGAAGTGTAAAGTGGTGCCTAATAAGGTGGGAAATGACATTGACTTAATAAGAGAAGTAAGTCTTTTTTAAATCACTTAGCAATGGTTGATGCAGCTTTTATAGAAGCGAAACACTGACAGTAATATGTCATGATGTGGTAGTAATCTGTAAATAACCATTCAGATGGGAGTCAGACTTGCATACAAAGGATTCTGTACGAAAAAACATGTTTCTAGTAGGAGAGTAACCTTTAATTTTTAATTTATTTTTAATTTTAAAAGAAATACACATTCTGTGAAAATTTCAACCGTCTAACTATTACAGATTATTAGATACATCCCACTGACAGACAGATGGACAGCAGGGGATTAGTAATAGGTCCAGTTGATTACCCTTGGAGTACGAAACCCTAAAAAAATTATGTTCCACTGTAGTGTCTAAACTACTGAGCCGATTTTGATGAATGAGGTGTTTATTGATTTGTTATTATGGTCTAGTTGGCGTTGTATAGTATAAATATAAGACATATTCTGAAATTTACACAAAAAAAAAAAAATTTGACAAATGTTATATCCAAGTTTTTGTAGACAGCTTACAGGTTTTTTCACTTTTTCCTTGTTTGTTGATTATTTCAGATACGTCCAGACCTCTACCACTGTATATGCTGCAACAGATTGTTCCCCTTCTGGGAGAACATGGCGAGACACCTCAGGACATTTCCACATAAAATAGAGAAGTCAAAGATGGGTCTACTCAGTAATTTTACTGATCAATCTGGTATGAGTGGACTCTGCCAAAAGAATTAGAAGACAGAGAGAAAGAAACTATAAAAAAGTTTTAAACTATTTTGAATTTAATTATTTATTAGAAACAGATTCAAAGTAAGAATAATTAATAAGCTTCAATTTTAAGATTACTTCTTAAAGTAGTCTTAGCATGGCCCTATAGTGATTTGTGGATCCTGACTAACTCATTTAGTTTCATTTTTGATTTTTTGTTTATTTTTGAATTTTATTTTTTTGATTATTGAGTTTATGTACTTACTAGATTTGTTTTGTTAGATATTTTTTCAATAATTTTATGTTTGTCTTTGTTAATGTATAATATCTAAAGAGGATTTAAGTAGTTATAAGTTGTGATAAACTGCCAAATGCAGAAGTGATAATAAATGATTCTCATATTGTATACTGGCTCTTTCTTCAGCATAGCTGCATACCTATATGAAAAGTGAAATGTCCTAAAAATTGAAACTCAAAAAACGCTTGACTGATTTTAATATATTTATGTTTTTACAAATACAGGTGTTTTAAAAACAGTTGACAAAAAAACAAAAGAACAGCTGAAAATCGAAAAAATCAAAACCGGTAATATTGTATAGGAACTTCCCACTTCAATTATGTATTTAGATGACAGGAGCGAAGCAATGAGTGGCTGTTAGAAATAAATAGTAACAAAATAAAACTTCAACTTAATTATTAAAATATATATTGAACCAAGGGGGAAAATGTGAAAGCAACATTATAAGATCATTTTCTGAATTATCATGTAGATTTTTCAAATACTTTTTTGCTAATTTTACATAACATTCTTTTGCAACAGTCGGCAGTTCATCTAAATTTAAATCCAAAATAATGACTAAATAACTAAGACTAGTAGGGTATAGAACAGATATGGTTACTTTCGCTTTTAATTTAACATTACAAATAAAATTAAATATAAATTTCTCTATAGCAATATTGAAATTGGTTTTTATTAACAAAGAATTAAGAATACTAGTACATATTTGGAAACATTCAGCAGAAACAGAGCATGCATTAACTAAAGATGTTAGTTCACTTTCAGAGAACAATGTTTCAATATCGATAATTTCATTTTCTAGTAATCTATGGGATACTTTAAGTAAGACACATTCAATTTTGGATTTCATTTTAATTGATGCATTATCGTAAAAACATGTTTCGTTTGCCATATCTTCATCCCATAAATTTTCAAGGACCATCCTGGATTTCTGATCTTCAAAATCCCAATGTACAATGTCTGAAGCAATGTTTTCTGAGAAAACAACATTTTCATTCAAATTCAACATTGCTTGGATTATTTCTGGGTTAATTTTTGACTTGAAGCTTGTATTTAGATTATTTGCTTTCGATTTTCGAATTAAAAAAGCGTCGAGTTGCTGTTCTATATTGTTTTTTGTAGATGATTTTGTGAGTTGCTTTTTGTAAAACGAAATCAATACCTCTGTTAAGTCATCGTCAATCTCTACATGTCCTTCGGGCGACGATTTGCACACATTACGTATAGCTTGCAGCATTGATGTCCTTACATTTTGTTTTCTGCTGATTTGGTCGCTTTTATACAGAGTTTTCACCATACTTTTCGATACCAATTTTGTTACATTTCTATCTAGCAGGGGATTGGAATATGTGAATTCTGGGCACTTTTCGTTGTTTAATTTAATCAGTTTCTCAATTATATCCTTGCTCATGTTGAAGACTGCGGATTATTGATTAAATTCAAGTAAAACTTACTATTATAACCTAACATGATTTCCCTATGTTATTATCGTAGACAGAGAAGGCAATAGACCAAGGTACTGTGTAACCGCGACTGAAATAGAGATAACATGACGTAACGATGACGTCACATGACAAGTTCGAGTTTAATGTTGCCACAATAACTGCACTCCCCTAGTACCCCAAATTAGATGGAAAATTCTTCCCAGGATTTTTAAATAAAACGACAAAACAGATGCTGAACTGTTTTATTTTTTAAATAACATACCTACACATATAAGGTTGTCTGGGAGAGACATACCTATTAGGGTAAGCTTCTATTTTTTACATATATCTTAATATTGTGTGCAATAAAGAATTTATTATTCTTTATTGCACACAATATTAACTTCAACCACCACTTAAAAGTATAAAATAATTTTAGTTTGTACACGTAAGTCGGTTTTTTAAAAATATTTTTTTTTATACTAAAGTTTTTTAATGTACTTTCATAGGACCAATTCACTAGATAATTATTTGCTCCTTAAAAAAAATATTGAAATGCCGAATAGAAATTTAGCATATGTGAGTCACTTTGAAAAAAGATGTATGTAACACAAAGGAAAATTTTTTTTCGTTACTAGTAAGAATGTTACACAAAATAATTTGTAATGAACAGTTAAAATTTTCCTTCGATCGAGTAATGCTATTGAATTAAAAGCAACAAAAATTGTATATTTAGTCATCAAAATCATCATTAATGAAATTAACAGTATATTCCTTTTTTCAGGCAGTCGTATAAAACTGCAACTCTTCATAGTTTAAGTTAATAATTATTTAAAAAAAACATTAAAAGTCTGCCTCTAGCTATTTAAAAATGGCTTTAAAAATTAAGAACTTTGTAAATAAAATAATTCTTAAGATCGCCAACAGTTCTCGACTGGTTGTTGGACATTCGAACGAAACTTCAGGATGATTCAGAACAGTAACCGACACTATCTAACTGAATACACTTTAATCATCGCCGACATATATTATATTCTAGTATCCGTCATCTTTCTTTTCTTTTCTCATAATATTCATTTCTTCCATCACGACTTTATTTTGTTTCAACAAAAATTAAAAAAAAAAATTGAAAAAGTAGCCAAAGTAACCCGCCGTTACGGTATGTCAGAGGACATTACTAAAAAAAACCTATCTCCGTGCCAAATTTCAGCCATATTGGTTTAGTGTGGCGTATTGAGTAACAAACATCCATATGTTTGTTACTCAATCACGCCACACTAAACCGATATGGCTGAAATTTGGATGTATGTATGGATGGCCCTACATACATTCAAACTTTCACATTTATAATATAAGTAGGATAGGGAAAATCGGGACATTGTATAGGTACCTAAAGCTGGCAACACACATAGATACTAAATTTTCTTATTAACTGTCAGTTTGTTTCGCACAAAAGTGTGTCGACCTTGAAAAAAAATGGTTACACGATGAGGGACAAAAAATTGGGTAGCTGCGTCTCTGTTTATCACATTAATAACTTTATTTCTGCTCTCTTTTTAGTGTGAGTGAGAAACAAATCGTCACTGGCTCTATGTCTTCTCTCTCTACGGTTATTATACTCTTTGATTAGATGATTAGAAATTAGAAGTGTCAAATGTCATGTATGTTTGACAGTTTGACTTTCAAAAAACGCATATTTTGCCAAAAGATGCACAATAATATATAACTAGGAATTATGAAGTTATAATTTTCAATGAAAAATCATATTTACAGATGTAAGAAAATAGGTAATTACTATCATCAAAATAAGATAATAAATTATTATTTAACTTTATAGAGACATCTATTGGCGAATAGAATATTGGTCTTTTCAAGAATCATTAGCGCCATCTAGCAAGGCATAGCGGTAATTGTGTTTTATGATAAGATTGCAAGATGGCATCATTGTACCTACTGATCCTATTTTAATGTTCGAATCGGAACTAATTTTTCTAAAGTACCTACATACCTCACAATAGTAAGTAAAATATCGTTTTTCAAAATTTTATCGTACAACTTTTTCGGCGTAATTAATATGTATAACCATACCAAATACATACTTTAGTACCAATAGCCTCTACGCTATGCTGCGGACAGACGCGAACAGACTTGGCGAAACTGTAAGGTTTTCTTGTAGTTTTACTACGGAACCCTAATAAAAATAGGTGTTTAAAATTAGAGTGATTTCTTTTCACAAAGTTTCCACAATAAGAAAAAAAAAATCTTTCGAAACTCTATTCTCGTCTAATAATATTAATAACGTTCTAAATGTCTTTGCTCTACATTAAGAGTGCGTTTCCGCATATCGGGTGACTTTCGGTACATATTGTGACTAAGTTAAACCAAATAAGATGGAAATAAAAATTGCTACACATAGATTGGTCCTTAATCTCCAAATCTTGGGAGTTGATTTTGTTCAAAATCTCAATTTTTAGTACTATAAAAATTATTTTCCGTCACCTCTTCACACAAAATTCACGATTTTGGGGTGACTTTAGGTACATTTCTTGTATATAATATACCCGTTTTATGTAATTAAAAAATACTATCTGTTAGCAGATATGTTCAACTCAAAATCTTGGAGAGAAAAATATCAAAAATATTACAAATAGTATAAAAAATAAAATATAGCTTCGCGTGTACTTTTTTCACATATTTTCGTTTAAACCGAACCTTAAAATAGTGTGCAATAAGGCTTATTTTGATTTTACTCGGTCTCTGGTTTGATTTCATTTCAAAATTCGAAATTCAAATATCAATCAGTCGGCGTTTGACCGCCTTTCTGAGTGGAGGCTGCGCTGGTTGTAAGCAGATGCTGGTATCGAAAAACATCGCTGTACGAACACGAAATAGTTCATAGCAAACCAAATTGATACTTTATATATTTTGAAAAGAAAGGTAAGTAACTAAGTACTAGGTACCTGTGGTACCTTCAATATAATAGCATTATTTTATTATTTGATAGAATTTCGAAATTTCTTGCAAAGTTATATTCCCGGAATGTAGTACTGACCTGCATGTATACCTCGAAAACTTCTATTGGAACTCCTAGATCTTTAGAGTTAATTGTATCGAGTTTGGGCTCGTTTTGTAAGTTATGATGAGATCTTACCACTGGACTTGTTGGAGTGACCTGATGGTATACTTCGAAGACTACTACTGGATCTTCTAGACGGCTACAGCTAGTTATATCGAGTTTGGGCTCGTTTTGTAAGTAATGATGAGATCTTACCACTGGACTTGTTGGATTGACCTGATGGTATACTTCGAAGACTACTACTGGATCTTTTAGACGGCTACAGCTAGTTATATCGAGTTTGGGCTCGTTTTGTAAGTTATGATGAGATCTTACCACTGGACTTGTTGGAGTGACTTGGTGGTATACCTCGAAGACTTCTATTGGAACTCCTAGATCTTTACAACTAGTTATATCGAATTTGGGCTCGTTTTGTAAGTTATGATGAGATCTTACCACTGGACTTGTTGGAGTGACCTGATGGTATACTTCGAAGACTACTACTGGATCTTCTAGACGGCTACAGCTAGTTATATCGAGTTTGGGCTCGTTTTGTAAGTAATGATGAGATCTTACCACTGGACTTGTTGGATTGACCTGATGGTATACTTCGAAGACTACTACTGGATCTTTTAGACGGCTACAGCTAGTTATATCGAGTTTGGGCTCGTTTTGTAAGTAATGATGAGATCTTACCACTGGACTTGTTGGAGTGACCTGATGGTATACTTCGAAGACTACTACTGGATCTTCTAGACGGCTACAGCTAGTTATATCGAGTTTGGGCTCGTTTTGTAAGTAATGATGAGATCTTACCACTGGACTTGTTGGAGTGACCTGATGGTATACTTCGAAGACTACTACTGGATCTTTTAGACGGCTACAGCTAGTTATATCGAGTTTGGGCTCGTTTTGTAAGTAATGATGAGATCTTACCACTGGACTTGTTGGAGTGACCTGATGGTATACTTCGAAGACTACTACTGGATCTTCTAGACGGCTACAGCTAGTTATATCGAGTTTGGGCTCGTTTTGTAAGTAATGATGAGATCTTACCACTGGACTTGTTGGAGTGACCTGATGGTATACTTCGAAGACTACTACTGGATCTTCTAGACGGCTACAGCTAGTTATATCGAGTTTGGGCTCGTTTTGTAAGTAATGATGAGATCTTACCACTGGACTTGTTGGAGTGACCTGATGGTATACTTCAAAGACTACTACTGGATCTTCTAGACGGCTACAGCTAGTTATATCGAGTTTGGGCTCGTTTTGTAAGTAATGATGAGATCTTACCACTGGACTTGTTGGAGTGACCTGATGGTATACTTCGAAGACTACTACTGGATCTTCTAGACGGCTACAGCTAGTTATATCGAGTTTGGGCTCGTTTTGTAAGTAATGATGATATCTTACCACTGGACTTGTTGGAGTGACCTGATTGTATACTTCGAAGACTACTACTGGATCTTCCAGACGGCTACAGCTAGTTATATCGAGTTTGGGCTCGTTTTGTAAGTAACGATGAGATCTTACCACTGGACTTGTTGGAGTGACTTGGTGGTATACCTCGAAGACTTCTATTGGAACTCCTAGATCTTTACAGCTAGTTATATCGAGTTTGGGCTCGTTTTGTAAGTTATGATGAGATCTTACCACTGGACTTGTTGGAGTGACCTGATGGTATACCTCGAAGACTTCTATTGGAACTCCTAGATCTTTAGAGTTAGTTGTATTGAGTTTGGGCTCGTTTTGTAAGTTATGATGATTAGATCTTGGAGTTCCAATAGAAGTCTTCTATTAGTCTTCGAGATATACCATCAGGTCACTCCAACAAGTCCAGTGGTAAGATCTCATCATTACTTACAAAACGAGCCCAAACTCGATATAACTAGCTGTAGCTGTCTAGAAGATCCAGTAGTAGTCTTCGAAGTATACCATCAGGTCACTCCAATACGGCCAGTGGTAAGATCTCATCATAACTTACAAAACGAGCCCAAACTCGATATAACTAGCTGTAGCTGTCTAGAAGATCCAGTAGTATAGTCTTCGAAGTATACCATCAGGTCACTCCAACAAGTCCAGTGGTAAGATCTCATCATTACTTACAAAACGAGCCCAAACTCGATATAACTAGCTGTAGCTGTCTAGAAGATCCAGTAGTAGTCTTCGAAGTATACCATCAGGTCACTCCAACAAGTCCAGTGGTAAGATCTCATCATTACTTACAAAACGAGCCCAAACTCGATATAACTAGCTGTAGCCGTCTAAAAGATCCAGTAGTAGTCTTCGAAGTATACCATCAGGTCACTCCAACAAGTCCAGTGGTAAGATCTCATCATTACTTACAAAACGAGCCCAAACTCGATATAACTAGCTGTAGCCGTCTAGAAGATCCAGTAGTAGTCTTTGAAGTATACCATCAGGTCACTCCAACAAGTCCAGTGGTAAGATCTCATCATTACTTACAAAACGAGCCCAAACTCGATATAACTAGCTGTAGCCGTCTAGAAGATCCAGTAGTAGTCTTCGAAGTATACCATCAGGTCACTCCAACAAGTCCAGTGGTAAGATCTCATCCTAACTTACAAAACGAGCCCAAACTCGATATAACTAGCTGTAAAGATCTAGGAGTTCCAATAGAAGTCTTCGAGGTATACCACCAAGTCACTCCAACAAGTCCAGTGGTAAGATCTCATCATTACTTACAAAACGAGCCCAAACTCGATATAACTAGCTGTAGCTGTATAGAAGATCCAGTAGTAGTCTTCGAAGTATACCATCAGGTCACTCCAATAAGGCCAGTGGTAAGATCTCATCATAACTTACAAAACGAGCCCAAACTCAATACAACTAACTCTAAAGATCTAGGAGTTCCAATAGAAGTTTTCGAGGTATACATGCAGGTCAGTACTACATTCGGGGAATGTAACTTTGCAAGAAATTTCGAAATTCTATCAAATAATAAAATAATGCTATTATATTGAAGGTACCATAGGTACCTAGTACTTAGTTTCTTCTTTTCAAAATATATTATCAATTTGGTTTGCTCAACTTAGACTTAGATTTAGAATTAAACTTAGACTTAGACTAAGTCTGAGTTCAAATCTAAGCCTAAGTCTAACACTAAGACTAAGTCTTAGACTAATACTAAGTCTAAGTCTATATCTTAGTCTTAGTGTTAGACTTAGACTTAGCTTAGACTTAGACTCAGACTTAAAGAGACTTAGTCTTAGTCTAAGTCTAAGACTAAGTCTAAGTCTTAGTCTTAGTGTTAGACTTAGGCTTAGACTTAAAGAGACTTAGTCTTAGTCTAATGCATTTCCCAGTGGCTTAAAAAAGTCTAAATCTAAGTCTAAGACTAAGACTAAATCTAAGTCTAACTTAGTGTACAGCAAGTCCGGACGAAAATAAAAAATAAAAAAATAAAACATAAACAATTTATATCCAAGTATCAAAACAAGTTAATTCACTCATTTTTAACGCAGCTTGCCCGCGCCTGTGTGTGCGTGTGAACGGTGCATGTGTAGAAGTGCGTTTTTATACCTACTCTTTGCGAAATCCCGTCCTTAAGATGCGAGTCAAAGCTCTCTTAAATCTAAGCACCACTTAAATTAAATTACGAGGCGTGAACTTTGACACTAATGTCCAACGGCTTTCACAAACATAAGAAATCACGAATTGCTCATAAAACATAAAGAATTTAATAAACACCTATTGAATGTTACAAATTCCTTCGTAGGTACTGGGAACATTCGCTTAAACTTTCTAAAAATTGTGCCAAAGTAGATAATATGTAAGTACCTATTAAGTAAAACACGGACAAGTGTAAGTTTTTCTTGAACATCTAGTGTTCCGTAATGTAAAATTACTTCCACAATATTGCAACAAACTTATATTTTTTAAGTTTCGCTTTGATAGAGTTTGTACTCGTAGGTAGGTATGTAATATAGGTAAAGAGTAAATTAATTAGCTGTTAGCTGTATTAGCTCGTGAAATGAATCTGCTTTTCGAACTGATAGTAGA
Organism: Hipparchia sbordonii; assembly: GCA_038048805.1. Classification (NCBI taxonomy): domain Eukaryota; kingdom Metazoa; phylum Arthropoda; class Insecta; order Lepidoptera; family Nymphalidae; genus Hipparchia; species Hipparchia sbordonii. The sequence goes on along the minus strand of CM076116.1, from coordinate 8,495,722 downwards.
GTCTTGACTTGTCATAAAAGCCATAGGTAGCCACATAACGGCCTACATGAAAAATCTAAATAATTTTTAATTTTTAATCTCGTTCTACCTCCAATAGGTACCTATATCTATACAATAGATATGGCATGGTCTATCTATTGCCTAACCATATTGTGATAGGTATAGATCAATTTAGATTTTTGGGATTTTTCAGTAACATTAAGGTCGGAAAACATTTATCGGGAAAACAGCGCGATTTTTGTAGAGCTTGTGTATTTTTGAAAATCTCTAGCGATTTCACCACATGAAAATAAAATTGGAATATGCGTTTATTTGAACTAGATACCTACCTAATATAATAAGTGCCCGGCTCAGTTTGGTGTTGGCTTTTCTATCGCATTTGGAATCTTCGTAGATTTAAGTTTCATGTTCGTCAATAATAAGATTTACTACTAGCTGATTCCCGCGACTTCGTCTGCGTGGAAAAAGTTTAGAGTGACTTACTACTATCCGCGAGACGTTATGTCTTCTATCTCCGATTATATTAAGTAGATCTTCACCAAAATTAAACAAAATATTTCTAATAATACACAATTTATAATAAAAAAAGAATTATCAAATTCGGTTTAGATTTGACGAAGTTATGGAGCGAAATCAACAAAAACTTTCATCCCTTATCCCGGAGAAACCTTATTGTTTATCACGATAAAAAGTATAAAGTATTTCATTCAAATCCGTTCAGTAGTTTTCGTGTGATGCGCGCACAGACAGACAGACAGGAAAAAAAATTAAAAAAATTGTTTTGCTCAGTGTCGATAATAAATCATCCTCCGATTAAAATTTTCAAAATATATTTAATGTAGGTACAGAATTCGTCCCGTTACAGTTTTTATAAGTACACATTAACTACCTCACTGAATGTTTTCATTAATTCATTATCATCCAAAATGATGGACATAGGCAACTTTTTATTTCCGGAAAATCAAGGAGTTCCCGCGGGACTTTCAAAAGCTAAATCCACGCGGACGAAGTCGCGTGCGTCGGCTTGTAAGTAATCCATAAATTCCGAATACATCTCTATATCATTCATACATCATATTATTAAGTTACGGTTATTTTTCGAATGGTTTCGAAAGCGCCTTGTATCTGTGGGGTCCGCTAATAAATTAGTTTCGGGACCTCACATAGAGGTCTAAGTACGTACGTGGGCCAGCCGGGCGACGCCCCGCCCGAGAGCGGGACGGGCTGCGACCGTCTCTTTCCCACGCTCACAGATAATATCTCCGGACAATGTGAGGATGTTTGCACAAATATTTGTTTTTTTTTTTTTTTTTTTCGAGCGTTTTTATATACCTGCCTCGTGAGCGGTAATAACCTAGTGTAAGCGATTATAGCCTAGGGGTTAAGACTTTAGTGTCCTATTCGGGGTTCAGGGTTCGATGCCGAGCGCACATCTCTTGACTTTTCCGAGTTATAATTAACTAGATGATAGTTTTTTGATTTCTGCTGAAACTTCAATTTTCCGGGATAAAATGTAGCCCAGGTACCTATACCTACTAGGTAGTGAGTCCGCGATGGATTGAACTGAATGAAATGAATGAACTGTCTCGTTGGTCTAACAACTAAATCATTCGATTCTATCACGAGGTTTTTTTATTGACGACAGTCAATACTGGATAGCACTGATAATATCTAGGTTGGAGCGCGCTTGTCTAGAAGACGCCTATTCACTCTTGTCTTGAAGGTAATCAAGTTATAGATGGCAGGAAACACACCTTAGGGGTTCTCTATAATCTATCTATCTTATTAGAAACGTTGAATTAAAATCAATTCAATTCCCAATCAGTGGCTTTCAGGCGTGCCAACTGGGCACAACGTTGAATTAAAACGTTTCGTCCAAGTAATTTGACTGGGCCATAGTACCTACCTACCTACATTATGTAGTTATTTGATTTTTCTTCAAGTTTTCTCATGAAAAATGGCAATTTGATTTAAAATTACAGCCAGTAAAATTACCTATGTAAAGCTCCATTCACATAGCCGATGTCATGACAAATGATTGATGCGCATATCGCCCCAAGTGCAGGAAATTGACCAAACTATTTTACAGTTTACACAAATGACGGTTAAACTATTGAAATGTGTGAACAAGAACCCTTAGTACGTGTTTACACATTTCGCTGTCGTTGATCGTAAATCGAAATACAATAACGTCTGTGGGTCATTCTGAATTTAGAATGCAGATAAAACAACTGTCACAAAAATGCATGAATTTACCAACTTCACATCAACTCACTCTCATGTTCTAAGGCTGCAATCTATAGACCGCACTCTGACTCAGTTCAGACTCAAGACAGAGTTAAAACGAGACAGATTTATGTCAGAGCATATTTGTATTTCGTTTTAACCTCTATCTTGTGTCAGCACGCCCTATAGATGTCAGCATGAGACTGTCACTAATCAACTTCCAAGGGAGTTACGATAGGTTTGCCGTCAAGTTTGCATGATGCTTAGGGATTAGAAAAAAGGATCGATACCTACCCGAGTAGTATCGATAGGTACTTTTGGTTCGGTGCCTACCTAGGAAAGCTCCCGAAAGCTCACTCCATCGAGAGAGATAACGCTATACATCAGAAAGAGAATAGTATAGACTAGAGTCTGCTTATGCTTACGGTAGGTAGGTACTTTTCTTTGCTCAGAAGAGACAGCAGTTGCTCATTCAAAACAAAGTGTCATAATATGAACTTAGCCAGGCCTGGCGTACTCCGCTAGCTACAACTACTTACATGGCGTACTTACCTCTTCGAAGGGCCTAAATTCAGAAGGTGAAGGGATAAGAGTTACGTGATAGAAAGAGAGAAAAGTCTAAGTGAATAAGATGGTCGGTAAGTAGCGCTGTGTCAACCTGAATTGCTCTTTATTGTGTGGTAACAAGAGTCGCTATTTATTTAAATCATTTTGAATGAATCTTCTGTACCTTTAAGTAGAAAGAAAGAAAGAAAGAAAGAAAGAAGCGTTTATTTAATGCATTGTGCCACACATCACCCAATAGGTATACCTAGATTAGGTTGTCCCGGCGCCTCCAACACTTAAAAATAAAAGACGTCGAGTAAAAACTAAGTCATGTGTGGCACAACCCGGAAAAAAGGTCCCAACTCAGCAAAATGCAGTATGCTTTGTACATGCACAAGAGCATACAGCGCTGATTTTCAGCCAGGACCCTGATTACTACTACTAGTATTAGTACTATTAGGTATTCTGTGCTGACAGTAGGTAGGTACCTAAGTTGGATATCGGTAAGTGTGGGAGCGAGAGGCGCCGCCTGGGTGGCCGCTGGCGCGGTGGGAAGAGGATTGAGGTATCGTAATAACACCAAACAATGATCTATTGCTTGCGCAACATTGCTAATTCGCCTCTCCGCTCTACGCGATAGGGCAGGGACACACGCCGCGACACTGCAGCGTCGGAAGTCGGAACGTGCTTCTGTGCTGCTAATCTATAATATAAAAATGAATCGCAAAATGTGTTGGTAAGCGCATAACTCAACAACGCCTGGACCAATTTGGCCAAATCTTTTTTTAAAATGTTCGTTGAAGTTCAAGGATGGTTTTTACGGCGAGAAAAATTAGAATTATTGCTTGAAAAACCCTAAAAATAGCCCTTTTCTTTTTCCCATACAAATGATTTGAAACTAAAACGTAGTCAATTTGAGCTTTATTGCTATGGTATAAAGTTCATATTAAATTACAAGCACTCACTGTTGTCTAAGCAATGTAGGTGTGTTCCTAACGTCAAAGATCATATCTATCAAAACAATGTGCGTGTGTGCGTTGGAGCACAGAATACATAGTTGGAGGAGTTTAATGTCGCGTTCCGAAACTCGCGTTTCTTTTGTATTAGTTTCGGCACGCGAGATAAAATGCATCAGTTTCCACGTCATTACATCAGTCAAACAAAAAGCGAAGCATCGGTGAAAAATGTCGCAAAAACGGGGAAAATTATCCATATTTAAAATCTTTTAAAAACTTCTTAATCGCGATCATAATAATAGAAATTGACGCGGACGAAGTCGCGGGCGTCCGCTAGTTTTAAATAATTATAAAAAATATGTAGGTAATTTAAAAATATAGTTATCGATACTATCATTCGCCCCTAGCCCAGTAGGACCAGGGTACATAGTGGTATACCGTGGTCCCACCACACCAGTAGGACAAAACGGTTGGACCACGGGCCCTTAAGAGCTTATAGTATGCCAGCTGGAATCCAAATTTTGCCCCCGCCTCACTACCCAGCGTGCAGCCGCCCGCACCGCGTAGTTGCAGCTATCTCACTCGCACGAGTTCATCACGCGGCAGGGGTCACGCGCCGTACGATAGGGTATATGATACATTTAACGAACCTCTAGTACATAGTACATAGGTATGGAAATAAAATGAAAGTAATATTATTATATATTATTATATATTATTAATAACTAAGACTTAGAATTAGACTTAGACTAAGTCGAACACTAAGACTAAGTCTAAGTTTAAGTCAAAGACTAAGTCTAAGTATAAGCAAAGATTAAGACTAGGTCTAAGTCTAAGTCTTTCACTAAGACTATGACTTAGTCTTAGACTTAGTCTTAGTGTTAGACTTAGACTTAGTCCAAATCTAATTCTAAGTCTTAGTTTAATTCTAAATCTAAGACTAAGACTAAGTATAAGACTAGGTCTAAGTCTTAGTGAAAGGCTTAGACTTAGACGTAGTCTTAGCTTAAGTCTAAGTCTTAGTGTTAGACATAGACTTAGAGTTAGTCTTGAACTTAGTCTTAGACTTAGTCTTAGCTTAGACTTATACTTAGACTTAAAAAGACTTAGTCATAGACTTAGACTTAGCCTAAGACTTAGCCTTAGACTTAGTCTTAGTCTTAGACTAAGGCTAAGTCTTAGGCTAAGTCTAAGTCTATGACTAAGTCTTTTACTTATGACTTAGTCTTAGACTAAGTCTAAGTTTAAATCTAAGTCTAAGTCTCACACTAAGTCTAAGTCTAAGGCTAAGCCTAGTCTTAGTGTTAGACATAGAGTTATACTTAGTCTAAGACTTAGTCTTAGACCATAGTCTTAGAATTAGTCTTAGACCTAGTCTTAGACTTGACTTAGTCTTAGACTTAGACTTAGTCTTAGACCTAGTCTTAGACTTAGTCTTAGACTTAGTCTTAGACTTAGTCTTAGGAAGCCTAAGGAAGACCTTTAGGAAGCTATGTATTTGCATTCTGTAACAAAATAGGCTATAACTAGTCTTTTGTTTATACTACTAAAATAATGTGACTGTGGCTACTAACTGGGAAAACTACCTTAATATTTAGTGATGGTAGGTGTATGAAACTATGTACCTATTCCACAGACAAGAGCCAATAAAGTTATTATTGTAGTAATCAATTCATGTTTTTAGCATTTTCTATTCTCCAATTTCGTCTGATTTTTCTTATTCCGCTTATTTCCTATTTCACTACACTTATAATTTCTTAGATAATATACGTATTCTGGTAGGTATGCGTGAGAACAAGCGACGCGGGTTCCCCGTTCGAATGCCGGAGCGTGAATGAATTCATGCGGTGGACACGAGTCGCCCGTCGGCCCACAGCCCCACACGCAATATTTTTCAGAATTTCATTTCTAATAACGAAAAAATTACTTAATTTTAAATAATACATAGTATAGGACCCTTATTGTACTAAGTTGAGTATATATTTTAAGTCTTATTAGTATAGGTAAAGTATTCATTGACTACTGCGTTTTATTTGTAAAATTCAGAGGGAAATTTGTGAATTTTTTCTATCGAGAAAATTTTTAGTAATCGTGTTTTCACTTAATACAACATTCAGTCTATATCGTCAACTTTACTATATATTTCTTTCAATATTATTGATTCAATATTTTTATTGATATGGACGATCAAACGTGGCACGCTGGCATACTGTAAGCTCTTAACGGCTGCTACCACACATTTGCGAGATGCACTTCCTACACAGAAAGATCGCATAGATTTTTCTTTGCCACAAATCAGCTGCTTTGAAAAATCCGCTACAGCAGTACAGTAGGTATATTGTGATGTCAAAATACCGCCCACGACCGACTTTTTGTCGGCAAAAAGTGAAATATACAGATTCCAATATTGAAACGCACACGTCTTACAAAAAGTCGGTCAAAATCACACACAAAATTTGTGATACAAGGGTGAAGGTATGGCTGAAAACATGAAACTCGTGTCTTTTATTTATTTATTCTGTACCAAAAAATAAATATATTACATATATGTACTTACTGGACATGCATAAAGACCACATAAGTATCTTCAAAGGAAGAGAGAAAGAGATTTCTCTTTGTGTTTATTTTTCATAAGCCATGTTGAAAATTATTAAAATTTCTCTTTTTCCTTCAAGTAAGAGACAAACTTTCGTTAGCAATGAACTCAACAACAATTCAGCAACTAGGGCATCTGGAAGAAAACCACATTTTTTAGCGATAAGATGTCCTTGTACACGTTCTTTCTATATTTAAGTTTATGTTTTACACAATAAATAAATAAAAATAAAAAATAAATATCGGGGATTGATTTTATTTTTCGTTTTTCAGTTTAATAGTTGTGCTATTGAGCGTCCGGCGGTGTGCGAGTGCAGGGGGCTGATTCTGTTACTCTGTGCCTTTTTATCCATTGAAGCTTTACTATGAAGTAGTAAATGACATTTCTCTTCAAACCTTCAATGGACAAAAAATATATGTTATTGGCTTTCATTTTTTGATGGGAACTGAGTAACAGAATCAGGGGGTAGAACGGTTCGGTGCTGAAACTCACCGTGTGGCATACTATGGATATTTCTATGTAGGACTCTGCAGCGGTACCGCCGCAACGCTTTGTGTGGAGCAGCTCTAAGATTATCTAGGTGCCTACTACTCTATTCTATCGCGGATAAACAATAATTGAGATTGGGTTTTGTTTTGTTTGTTATTTTGATGTAGGTACGAGGAGAAACGAGGTACGGTTATAGATAGAGGCGTGCGGTTAATGGTTAATTATGTCGTAACTAGATTTTATCCTGTTTAGTCCTATCTACTTAATAATTTTAGGGAATTGTCGTGGCAACTTTGGAGGTAAACACATCTATCTACTCGTATTTGAACATCGCTTAACTGATACGAGTTTTTGTTATATTGTATAACTAGCTGTTGCGCGCGACTTCGTCCACGTCAATTTCTGTTATTATGATCGCGATTAAGAAGTTTTTAGAAGAATATATTTTAAATATATGGATAATTTTCACCGTTTTTGCAACATTTTTCACTGGTGCTTCGCTCCTATTGGTCGCAGCCTGATGTTATATAGCCTAAAGCCTTCCTCGATAAATGGACTATTCAACACAAAAAGGATTTTTCAATTCGAACCAGTAGTTCCTGAGATTAGCGCGTTCAAACAAAAAACTCTTCAGCTTATATTAGTATAGCTAATGCAAAGAAATGTATAATCGCGGTCGAAAATTGTATAGTTACGTAGATATAAGTTTGTGATATGCCTACACATTCTTCCGGGACTTCGTCCGGGTTGAAAAATTAAATATTTGTTTTTACGGGACTGATTGCATTGAGAGCTTCTTATAGGACACGATTGTAAATAAGATCACCACAGGAACTACAGGAATTTCCCGCGCCGCCGATACCTACCAACGTGCACCGCCCGCCCCGCGCCGACCGGCACCATTTTATTATTTTGTCGCGCGAAAATATTCATTTTCCGATAACTCCTAAGATATTAATTTAAATTGTATTATGTAAAGGGCAAATATGTTCTAAATTAAATACCTACTTACGATAATAAACATATTTATTTAGATATAGATTGACATCACATTGGTTAAAGAAGCTTCGAAAATAATTCATTATTTTTAATTCAAGTTTGAAAGATAGAAATGGTTACTGTAAGTTATTCTTAGAAGATAGACATATGATACCGCGGACTTTTTTTTAGAACTCTTTGAGACGAACAGTTCACCCATACATCATTTTCAGCCAATAACAGTATATGACCCAGCGCACGCCGAGTCAAAAAAATTTCCGACTTCTGTAACAAATTTGCACATAATATCTAGCCATAATACATTTATGTGCATAATATATAGCCTATAACCATCTGGAATAATGTACCTTTAAAATGGTGAAAGAATTTTTGAAATAGGTGCGGTGGTTCCAAAGTTTGCTCCGGACATACATACAAACTCACAAAATTCGCGCTCTGTCTTTATTATAATAATATAGATGTCAACCAAAACCTTGCTATTTGCTAACCGTGGTATGGTTAGGAAGGTTTTGGGTTTTGATAAGATGTCGCAAACTACTTCTTGCCGTTCGCATTCAAGAAACTCTTGTGTAACTGACGCCTTAAGTGTAGGTACCTATAGGTATAATGATCACCGTGTGAGGTATCGCTGGTATCGCTGTCTCGTAGGTAGGTACGTAGTGCGCTAATCGATGGAATTGTTCAAAACCGAACGCGTGTAGAGTGCACAATACTTACATGCATTTACAGCGTCACGCGATGTCGGTTGTTACAAGTTACCTGATAATGAGGAGTTAGTACTAAGTAAGTAAGAGTTAGTACTAAGTAGGTAACTGTACAAATAAATTATATGGACCTATAGTTAATGATTGATTTTGATTGATTTTTAGGCCCTACCTATAATTAATTATTATCATTATTTTCTATATTATTTTAGTTTGTATCAAAAACAAGAAAAATAAAAGACGTTGAAAAAAGCAGTGGAAATAGACGGAAGTCTATATCTACTCGAGACTTAAGTCCAGCTTGAGACAACTATGTCCTAGTGGTACACTTAAGAGACGAAATCTCGTTCTCTTAGTCAAGACTCAAGTCGTATGCGGAAGGATCTGGGAACCCGCCGCATTACCTTCCCAAGAAAACTCCTACCATTAAATGAGTAAAGGAAAGGGGTCACGACCCTCAGCAATGAGGAATAAGATGCAGAGAGAGTAAACACATTTACCACTTGTCGTGTTGCAGTTTAAATCAATCAATTCCGAAGCATTAAACCGGAATGACCTAATTCCTGACTCCCCGTGCGGTCTCATTTGGGAACTAATAAAACCTTTTTGACATATCCGTGGCAAAATCCCTAACCGATATGACCCTTTACTGGGCTAAGGTGTTAAGAAAACTCCGTCCAGACACCCGAAAATAAACCTTGGATTAATAACAATAAGGTGCATTTTCGGGTGCGTGGGGAAACTCATTTATTAAAGTACAAAAGAGCCGACCGCGGCGGCGGGCTCTTTGTAAAAGCCGCCGGTAATTACGTAAGAGTGTGTTCACAGTGCGTCTTATATCTGGGCTCCGGAGCCTCACTTCAAAGGAGGGCTTGTATGATGCAGTTTGTATGGAAATTAGATTTTGTACGGCTTTCTTGACGTGTCTACGGGAATGTAGGAACTAAGGTACTTAGGTGCTTAATAGTTTTTAATGCGTGCAGTTCTAAATAAACTGAATAGGTAGGTACAGGTAGGTAGCTAAGTAAATAAAAAGTACAGGAAGAGATCCGTAGGAGAAACAAACCGACACAGCTTAGCCAGTCGCGAAACTTTGGCGGCATTTTTATTCGATGACAAGATAGTCCTTGACTGCGATCTCACCTGATGGTGAGTGACGATGCAGTCTAAGATGATAGCCGATTAACTTGGAAGGGGATAGCAGTGTCCTCACACCCCTAATCGGTTTCTACATGCCGTCGAGCCGGAACGCTAAATCGCTTGGCGGCACGTCTTTGACGGTGGGGTGGTAACTAGCCACGGCCAAAGCCTCCCACCAGACCAGACCGGAGACAATTCAGAAATTAAAATTGCAATAGTGTAGATGTTATAAATGCGAGATAAAATCAAAAATGAGGAGATCCGTAGGAGAACCAAAGCTACCGATATAGCTCAGCGAAGCAAAAATGAAGTGGAAACGGGCGGTGCACAGTTCGTAGGGCTGATGGTCGATGGGGTCCCAAGGTGCTGGAGTGGCGACCCCGCACCGGGAAGCGCAGTGTTGGCAGACCCCCCACTAGGTGGGTCTGCCAACACTGCGCAATATAGAGCCACTCATACACTGTATAGAGTCTACAAGAATGAAAAGTGCCAATTCAGGCATCTTCTATGCATGCACGCTGCAACCTAGACTTTATCTTTGCTTTCAAGCATGAATGTCGTCAAGACATCAAGCATCGCATCACATTGTTAGACATTCTTACCGCAATTTTTAATTTTTTTTTTTTTGAAGTGTTAACCTACACTTAAAGGAAATAACCTAATAGACAACAGCACTAATAACCTAATAGACTGGCTAACAGTTGCTATAAAACTGATTGAAAAAGTAGATACATATCACTAATTTCGTGGCTGACGTGTGGTTCGCCGTGGTGTAACGGATAACACACTCGGGCGCGATTCCCAGAGAGATGTGGGTTCGAATCCCGCCGGCCTCGGAATTTTTGATATGTATTTATAAATCTATTAGATTCTTACCGCACTGATAAATGAAATCCGGCTACAAGTGAAAAACCAAAGACAAGAACGTCGTCGATTACGCATTTCTCTGATTTTATCTTCTCTTGCCCTCCTCAAATGATAACGTCGTTAACCAAGATTTAGTCAAATACGATTTTATTGCTATCTTACTTAGTAAAAAAATTCTCTATCGATCCATCTAATCGGTATTCCCCTTACTGCTGTAGTTTTTGATATAGCAATATGAAAAACGACGTTTACTAGTTATCAAATGACGTCATTTCTTTATAAATTCGAGCTTTTTGGATCATAGCTCGAAATATGGTTTTGGTAGTTAACGACACTTTAGCTTTAGGACCGGCGCGGCAGCGCGTTTTTCCGAAATGTTTTCTGCGATTTGTTTAGGTACCTTTTCAGACAACTAAGGCGGAAATCTATAGACCGCGTTCTCACTCTGCTCAGACTCAAGAAAGAGTTAAAACGAGACAGATTTATGTCATTATATTTGTGTCTCGTTTACCTCTATCTTGAGTCTGAGCTGAGTCAGAGCACGCTCTATAGATTTCAGCATTTCTTTAAGGACTCTACAGAGTGAGTGATCCTCCTTGACGTGTCCGTCAACAGCAGTCCTTGCTAGAACCGATTATGAGAGCGAATATGGCTCGCGAAACCATAGGTTTGAAAAATCCTATTGCACGGGGCACAGTGTAACTGGCCCAATCTGTAGTTAGGTAGGTACTAACATTATAAAGTGGAAGAGTTTGTTTGTTTGAACGCGCTAATCTCTTCAACTATCAGTCGGATTTGAAAAATTATTTTTGTATCTGATAGCCCAATTCTTGAGGAAGGTTATAGGCTATTCAATATCTCCGTACGATTCTTAGAAGCCGAGCAAAAAGAAAAAATAGCGCGGGCGAACAATGCGATGCGGTAAGTCGGTGGTCGAGGGCGATCACCCGACGAGAACCGAACAAGAACCGAACCAAAAGCTATTTATTAATCCGGAAGATCAAAGCGTTCCCACGGGATTATTAAAAACTAAATCCACGCGGACGAAGTCGCGGGCAACAGCTAGTGCATTATAAGTGTAGAAGTAGGAAGTTCTTGGCTGGGTCGTTTTGATAAGGCACTTAGCGTCGATGCCTTTCAGCCGATGCTCCTGAAAGAACGCAACAGCCTTATTCCCCGATTTTCGCCAAACTCTCAACGTAGGCACTGGCACCTAGAGCTTACCGCGTTCCTAATTCATTTGTGTCCTACAGTGGAACTCTCTCAGCGCTGTAGTAGTGGTGTAGGTGAGCGGCGAAGGCGAGCGCGTTTCCGTTTGTAATTAAAGCATTGTCATTATCGTGTGACGAATTAACTGCAGGGCGGTGCGCGCCGGGCGGGGCCTGCGCCAAACGCGCCGCCGGCGCCGCGCCGCACCACACCACCCGACCGCCGACTTGCTTGTCGCCCCGACCGAATCCGGCCACGGCGGCCAATCTCCACAGAGATTACCCATCTGTGCACAAGTGTGTGCGCAAACACCGGTGCACTCTCTATACTCTCACTTTCATAGCCCGATAGGACAATCCGACACGACCGGAGAGAGATCAGGCGCAGGACCGACGGCTTTACATGCTCTCCGAGGCACGGGGGTGGCTCACCACCGACTTCCTAACTCCGGGCTAGTACTGAAAACTTCTTAACAGAAAACCCAATACATTTTTAGCCCGACCTGGGAACCGAACTCCCGGCGCAGCGCTACTGTGATAAATTCCCAAATCGCGTGTAGACTGCTTCTACACCACTGTGCGAAAGCGGTACACATCCTTGTTGCGCAGAGTCCGGGCCAGCACCGATAGCGTCCTAAGGTCATTTACTGCGGGATCGATTGTTAGTACCTACTGTAATCACAATAGTCACAATAGTAAGTACCCATTTGGGAATTTATAATTTCGGCATTGTTTTCTGGGGACCCGGAATTCGAATCACAGGACACCGCAACGCACCTCTAACTTTTTCGGAGTTACGAGTGTTTTAAGCAATTAAATATTGTCTTCTCATTATGAAAGGAAATCCGTAGTAGGTACCTACCTATCCAATGGACAGATGATTGATTGGGAATGAGATGGTGATGATAAATGATGAAGTGGGTAGCTTGGAGGACCCGTCGAGATCAAACCATGAGAACAGAAATCGTACCTACTTTCGAAAATTGTTTTATCATTTTATGTAAAAGACTTCGTCTGCGTGGGTTAAGGTTTGTTGATTCCCGCTGGAATGTATTTATATTCCGGGACAAAATATATTTGTTAGTCCAGGGTATAAGTTATCTTCATTCCTTCCAGCCTTGAAGGAAAACAAAACATTGAAATATCAAAATTTCCACTTCGGTTTCAGGAAGTATATTTTTAAAATACAGATATTAAATGATTTTTAAACATGGTTCGAACATCGTACATCAGCCGCCGACTTGTTGCCATATGTGTAGATACTTAAACCGACGTGCGAGTGATATAGCTAATACACTTACACGCTTTCTCCCACGAGTGAAAGAGACGGACTATCAGTGCGTGTAGTAGTGAAGGAACGGGTTAATTCAAGATTCGAGTGGTAGTGCATCAGATACCTTAAGATTTGTGTTGTCGATACAGTTTATCGATATGGCCGACTGGTGGCCCGGACACACTTGCAACACGCCACTCCGAACCACTGTAGATTCGAAATGATTTTTTCATTCACAATAATTCCCGTCAGTTCTGATGTTTTCCACTTTATTCTCTTTACTAAAGACATTGAATAATTATGTACACTAAAATAATTATGTACTAACGTAGGTACACTAAAGAACCTTTACGTCTTTTTGTTTTTCTTTGTTTGATTTGTAATCGTCTGTCTGTTTGTTGGTTTGTTACATTTTCTCATCTCAACAGCTCGAACCTGAGCTCTTTCAGTTTTCAGTCTGCATCTTTAACCCTTGGGCTATTGACTTGGGCTATTGAGGCTTAAGGCTAGGTAAATAGGGTTGTCAATTACAGGCGTAAAATGAAGCAAATTAGCAACTAGGTACCTACATGCCCAACTTATAAATTAAGTAACAAAGGATTTTTTTACATAAAGGAATAGCGGGCAAACGAGCAGGCGTGTCACCTGATGTTAAGTGATTACCGCCGCCAATAAACACTTGGTGTACCAGAGGCACCACCAATGCGTGGCCGGCTTTTCAGGAATTTATTGGCCCGCCATTGATTTATCGATATCGGCATGTGTGTATGCGTAAGCGCACCTCTAGCCATAAATCTGTGCCGCTAAAGAAGCTTACGTCATTGACGTATTGTTTATAAATCAGACGAGCGCCGGCTCAATCTCAAGCACACACACACACACACACACGAGTTATTAACCAATTTCAGAAAAGGAGGTTCGTCATAATTAGGTTTCGATCTCACAAATCATAGCCATCGCCCATCGGTCTAGTAGATATACTGAAATAGGTATAACTGGTTAATTTAAAACTATGTTCTAATTGATCCTACTAGTAATGACTAATGATCTGATGAGAAAACTCAGTCACACAGTGGTGAGAAAAAAAAGACGTGTGGCACTCGGGGACTGCCGCGGTAAAGCTTTTTTTATCAACGCCATCTAGCGGTGAGAGGAGTCCCGTGTCAGGTTATTTTCGTTACGGAATTTCTGGATTCGGTCTCCACGCTCAAGGCCCGCGATAGAAGCTATGCAATAGCTTAATAAATAAAATTGAAGTCTGGTGATTTTGAAGTAACTGTCTCATTTAAGTTTATTTCGCTCATTTGCCACATTTTTATCTCAAACTAGCTGATGCCCACGACTTCGTCCGCGTGTATTTGGTTTTTCCCGCAGGAACTCTTGGATTTTCCGTGATTAAAAGTCGCCTATGTCACTCTCTAGGACCTAGGTTGTCAACTAGGTATTACTACACCCTTGCCATAAACCACGTCTCTCTCTCTCTCTGTTGCATCGTGATTGAAGGATAAACCAACAAACAAACACACTTTCGAATTTTTCAAACAACCCCTTTACCCCTAATGTGATAATTAAGTACCTACATACGTGGAAAGTTCTGCTTAGCCAATAGTCTTTCAAGAAAATTACACAGGTTCGCTTATAAAATGCAGCTGAAATTCCATACAAATGTAAAGTTGCATTTTAACCCTAATGTGATAATTACGTGGCTGCCGCCTGCCACCCATTAAATAAAATTATATCTATGACATGTTCACTCAGAGAAGAAAACCTAACTGCTCATTAAGTGAAACAGAACCAAAATAATAAGACCTTCAAAAGTTGGACCCCACACCCCTCTGACACCTTAAGAATCAAGGTTCAAGACCGGGGTGGAAGATCTTCTAAAACTGGGAGCGGGTTAATAGAAAGATTGCTGACTCATTGAGGTACACTCGGATTTTTATGAAGTGGTATCGCTCAAAAATGCGTTCCCACGATCGCCGAATGATATTGCTTTGATCTTCCGAAGATAAGCTAAGCTGTACTTGATGCGAAAATTATTATCTTACATAATTAATATGGACAGGTACCTTAGTATAGTACGTTTATCTCACGAAGTTACGGGCGCTTTACTTGTGGTTGCGTCGTGTACATGCACATTGCGTAAGTGTGCGTGCCTGTCAGGAGCCTAGGTGGGAGCGCTCACACTTATACAGATACGACACACACACAACCATGAGCCACGAGTCCTCGTGAAACTATAGCTATCTATCGGTTGATTTTGAAATATTGTTTCTGTTCTCTTTCTACCATGTTTACGAGCTTCCAATCTTTCATAAGTATTTCATTTTTTCATTTCATTCATACAAAGGTACAGGTGTCTTTGTTTGTTGGTTTGTCCTTGAATCACGCCGATATAGAGCTACGGATCGATGTGATTCTTTGCATGGATGAATGAGCAATTGAGTATACTAGTTGAAGACCTTGAGAGTGACACGGTGGCTTGCTATGACTTCCAAAAAAGGAGGAAGTTCTAAATTCATCGGAATCTTTTTTTTAAGTAGGTATGTTCCCCGATTACTCGAAGACACCCTGGAACGATTTGGAAAATTCTTTTTTTTTTAAGGGGTATACTTACTTTCCATTGTCATCAGGTCCGGATCTGATGATGGGATCCTGGAGAAATCGAGATAGCTCTTCAAATTTTACAGCCACAATTGATATGGCGTTATTCGTAAAAAATAAAAGGTTTTGTAAAAAGAATTTTTACTTTTAACTTATTTATCCCTAAAATCCAGAGTTCCCACGGGATTTATAAAAACTAAATCCACGCAGACGGACTCACGGGTTACACTAGTTATGATTATGAAATAAAAAAAAAAAAAAAAATAGCACAGTGCTTCGTGCTGAATGATTAATTACACTAGATATACACAATTACGGAGTGAACAGTCCATTTTCGTGGCCGAGGCGTGACGCGGCTCTCGTCGCCACACCTCGAGCTATTAAATTAAATAAACAATACGCCATCACCAAAGAGAATAATAATATACCTATAGGGAAAGCCATCACGCCGAAACGCTCTCACGTTGATTTCGTGAAACGTTTTAGCACAATACCTTACCTAATAGTAGGTGATAGCGTAGTGCCACGATTCTGTTAGGTCCGAGATTCAAGCGGGTTAGGATAAGTTTTAATTCGATTGATCGTATTCGTATACGATGACATTAGCGTCAAAGTAAAAAGAACTATACTTGTTATAAAATAATACGAGTACTTACCACGATAATTATTTTAGTTGAGATTGTCGAAATTTCGATCCAATTCTTCTTGTTCTTGTCCTTTTCCCACGCTATGTGGGGTCAGCACAACATGTCTTTTTCTTCCATTCGCTTCTAGCATTCGTCAACTCATTATTTACTCCTCTTACACGCATATCCTCTTTCACACAATCCATCCATATCTTTTTGGTCTTCCTTTACTCTTTTGCCCTTCTACATGCATATTTAACATTCTTCTACTAATGTGGTTTTGGAGGAAAGGACGTTTGCCCCAATTCTGTTAGGTCCGAGATTCCTGTAGGGTTAGTATGATATTTAATTAAAGTCAAAGAAAAATGAACCATATCTTTATTGAATTAGAGTTCAATTTTTTTGCATGCATTCTTATAAGTTTACTTATACGGATACGTTCCAAATTAAAGTCGGTTGTACTGAATTTGTAACTTTAAGACTTTACAATTTTATTAAGGTTCATTTTACTTTAACGCTAATGTCATCGAATACGAATACGATCGATCGAATTAAATCTTACACTAACCCTACTGAAGGAGGCAGATGTCTTATGGATCTGAAACATAGTTGCTAATTGCGGGCCTCATAAGAAGGCCCAGGGTCACTCAGCAGGTGATGGAGAGGCAATGGTAGTTAGTACTTTTTGGAACTGCATTGAGGGCATCGAATTATAACGCTTAGAAGGTTTGTCTGGTGGGAGGCTTTGGCGTGCCTTTACCACCTTCCAAGTGATTTAGCGTTCCGGCACGATGGCGTGTAGAAACCGGTCAGGGGGTATGGATTGAATCTGCCAGTGTAGATTCAATCTATACCCGTGCCAAGTTAGCCCGCTATCATCTTAGACTGCATCGCCATTTACCATCAGGTGAGATCGCAGTCAAGGACTAGGTACCTTGTCATCAAATAAAAAAAATAAAAAATAAGTAAAACTGTGAAAACCATAGACAGTATAGTTTAAGCCTTTTACATACGATGTGCAGTGCATTTAAACATTTACATACATTGCAACACGAGACTCCACGCATTGCCAACAGTTGCATAGACTAGTCCATTAGACGAGGTCCCCGCCCTGCACAGCCGCCGAGCAATTAGCGATCATTTATCTTTGCACCTCTGTCAAAACTGTGTCGTTCGTCCGAAAACATTTTAAAATACGCCATAATTAGGGACCGCATAGGGCTGCCTGTTAGCACTAACAGTAAATCTAATGCTGACCATTAGATTTAGGTACTCGGAGATATGATTACAAGAGTATTACCAAAATTAAAAACTCCCAAACTTTCTTCAGAAAGCAGGAAGGTACTTACTAAAGGATGGTTTGTGGAATGAGAATCTTAATCTTCATTACGAAGAAGTAGATTGTTTGTTTAAAACTATATATGTACCTATAGGATGAATTTTATTGTTGCTGCATCAATGCAATGCCTTCGACCTGAGCGAATCTTTTGGTGGTATATTTAGATACTAACCTTAGAAAATAAGATAGTAAAACTATATCAACAACAACAACATAAAATATATAGTACGTTTTTCTCACGAAGTTACGGGCGCTTTACTTGTGGTTACGTCGTGCACATTGCGTAAGTGTGCGTGGCTGTCAGGAGCCTAGGTGGGAGCGGTCAGGAGTGAGCAAACTCTCGCTTACACTTATACATATACGACACACACACAACCATGAGCCACGTGCCGTCGTGAATTGAAAGAACTATAGTAGGCTATGGTAAGGTTTAAGCAAATAGGTACTTTTAGTGTCACATACTTCAACGGTGAAGGAAATCATCGTGAGGAAAACTGCACACCTAAGAGATCGTAACATAATCATAATCTAGTCATAACTCATACCAACCTCCAATCTGAAGATCCACAGTACCGGTCCTAACCCGATGTGCGTTAAAATATATAATAAAATCCCTAGTAAAATAAAAGAAACTAAGAATGATACGGCGTTTATCAATTCCCTAAAAAAATTTCTTATAGATAAAGCCTACTATAAAATAAATGACTTCCGTAATGAGTAACTTGGCGTCCGTCTCTCTACTAAGACAATATTTTGCTGTGCCCCAACGGGGTTCCAATGTAAAGGGTGGTCTCTAGTTTTAAGAATCAGTGTATGTCATTGGAATGCAACAAATAAATGAATGAATGAATGAATCCTAAGGAAATCTCCATAGTGTTCTGAAGTCGACCTGATTTTGCATGAGCCTACCTAAGTGTTGATAAGAGGATCACATCGTTGTGTGGTCCGTAGAGTGGCAGCCCTAGTATCGTTTGATTAATTTGACCAGTCGGGAACTTTTGTCCGTCAAGATCTGGGTTCTTTTTAAGGTGTGAATTAGACGATTTTTCTCGTTGATAAAGGTTGACGCGGCAGCTCGCTTTGTTGCTAATTATGCACGGTTATGTGTTAAATTTATTTAATTATATGATTAGCCTCGACAGAGTCAGATGTTTTGAACGTTTGATGCTGTGATTGATGATATAGGTACATCATTTATTATTGTTCTTTTATATTATACGAGCTTTTGCCCGCGAGTTAGGATTTAATATAAAATCCCTGGGAAATCCTCTGTTTTTCCTGGATAAAAAGCCTTTGTCACTCTCCACGTCCTCAACTATAGGTGGGCTCATGCAAAATCAGGTCGCCCTCAGACACTATGGAGATTTCCATAGGATCTCTCAGGTGTGCAGATTTCTTCACGATGTATTTCTTCACCGTTGAAACTTGAAACATGTGACACTAAAATTGCCTATTTGCTTAAACCTTACCATAACCTACTATAGTTCTTTCATTTTACGAGGGCTCGTGGCTCATGGTTGTGTGTGTGTCCTATCTGTATAAGTATCGTGCTTGACCGCTCCCACTTAGGCTCCTGACAGGCACACACACTTATGCAATTTGCATGTACACGACGTAACCACAAGTAAAGCGCCCGTAGCTTCGTGAGATAAACGTACTATGCCTAGGTACTTAACCTTAGACATTAATCTTGTCTAATTTAGAGGTCTTACCTTGAACGTCACTTTAATAAATTACCTAAGCGTTTTCCTAAGATGAATCTCTGGTGTCAATTTGATATTAAATGAGCAATAAAGTCACGGCTGTTAATGTCATGAAATATTAATGTTATTCATCAAACGTCAATTCAAGGCGTTAATTAACTTAATATAACGTCACAGTTTTTTATAAAGTTGTTTTTTTTTTTTATATAATTTATTATCTTATTGACCCAGCGAAGCGAAATCTAGTAATCTTTGGTGAATTTGCACCGCTTTCTCAGACAGTGTTCAAACGGACATTGTTCGAAACTCTTATGCTGAGATCTATAGAGCGTGCTTTGACTCAGCTCAGACTCAAGATAGAGATTAGAACGAGACACAAATAGTAGGCGAGTAGGATTAGAGTGATTATTGTTCAAGGCGACATCTAGTGACGGTAGTCTTGTAACGTTTCATGACGGTAGTTTTGTAACGTTGGTATCATTGTTCGCTCCCCACTCGTTCGGTTCATAAAAAGGACGCGTACAGCGTGTATTGAGTCATTCGTCATTCTTCATTCATGAGTCGTGGTTGTTCGTTATTCTGATTCGGTAGAGAGTTGGATTAGTGGTCAGTTAATGTGGACTGAGTGTTTTAAGGTTACTATGGTAGTGTGACGATTGAGTGATTATTGAAAGTGTTATCAAGGTTATCCTGATTTGGTTTCTGGTGAGTTGGTTCCAATGTTTAATCATGTTGTGTTACTGTGAGATCCCTGTAGTGTTCTCGCCCATTCGTGGCTTGTAGTGGTTAGAATAGACGTTGGCTAGGTTCTTCTATCATGGTGTGTGATGAGACGGCTATGGGGATGGTGGAGGCCGTAACTAGGCTAGGTTAGTTAGCCGCTCGGTAAGAGGTGTGTCTTCATTATCGTGAGATAATCTCAATGAATAATGCTCGGTCATGGTCCTAAGTCTGTTAGTTTAGTTTAGTTCCGTTTCACTTCTGATGCCTGGTGATGCGCCTCAGCGTGTGCCTACATGCTCTGACATAAATCTGTCTCGTTTTAACTCTGTCTTGAGTCTGAGCTGAGCGTGAGTGCAGTCTATAGGTAGGTAGATTTTAGCGTTAACTCCTGCGCTTTAACTCCTGAATTATTGAATACGTGTATTTAAAACACATTGTACCTAATAGCGACATAAGAATATTGTAACATTTTGTTTTGAAAAGAGTAACTGCCGAGTTTCTTGGCGGTTCTTCTCAGCAGAATCTGCTTTCGGAACCGGTGGTAGAGTCTTGACTTTTCAAATTATCTAAGTAGGAAATTCAAGAAGAAAATGAGCTGATGATTTTCAAAAACGCTTAAACAGATCTTCATAATTATTATAGCTAAGATTCATCTCGATCACGTTAGCTCTCAAACAGAAAAAAGTAAGAATCCTCAACTAGTAAATTTTGTCGCCATTTTTCTGTATCAAAATCAAGATAGGTAGATAACTATATTATTATGATAAAAAAAATATAAGTTTAGTAATGAACCACAAAGGTCAAAAGTAGGTATACCTACTTAGATTTTTACAATAAAATTGAAAGTATTAGAATGTGCAAGAGAGAGGGAATGATAATCGTAAACTGGCCCTTAACAACAAAGGCTGACTGTATCGTGTAAGCACTGAAAGGAAATTACAGGTCTGAGCGGCCAGGCATTGTTGTTTGGATATAATTTGGGCAACCCCTTCGCTTTCCACTGCGAATGTTCGGGTTGGTTAATTCCAGCCACTTTTAATGATTCGGACGTTAGATTCCGTCGTCAGATTAGGATTATTTCTGCTGGCACCGGCCGATACCAAATCACATACCTACCTAGGTATATCTGTATGAAAGTACAATTTAATTCGCCACCTATACCTACTGTGGGATGAAGGCACTGACCCTGATTACTTTTTATTACGATCAAATTCAAATTCAAAATTATTTATTTCATGTAGGCCAAGTTGTAGCTCTTATGACACGTCATGAATCTACCACCGCGTTCAGAATGTAGATTCTGCTGAGAAGAGCTGGTAAGAAATTCAGCAGTTGGTCTTTTCATAACAAAACTAGCTGACCCCCGCAACTTCGTCCGCGTAGACTTAGATTTTAAAAGCCCGTGAAAACTCTTTGATTTTCCGGGATAAAATTCCTGAATTTTCTTTGCTATAAACCTCACGAAGCCCGAGACCTTTCCAACGAATGCAAAACCGTGGAAATCGGTTCGTGCGTTCTGGAGTTATAGCGTCAGGAAGGAAAACCCGACTTATTTTTATATAGTAGATATTACAATATTAACGTATATTATAATATTACAATATAATAACTTATTACACTATCTCGTGGGTAGCTGGATGCCAAGCCGATTGATTCCATGCAACTTTGTCATTGAGAAAGTCGCTAACTTTGTAATAACCACGACTTAACAAATCCTGCAGAAACTCCACAGAAGCTAAACAAAAGCATCAACGCCTCTAATTGAAAATCCCACGCCATCCACGACAAGACAAGACAAGACGAGCTCTCGCACGTCGCGCTAATCGCGAGCTGATTCGACCAAAACGACACTCGAATCGTTGAATCGCCTTGTCAATTTATATTGTCGTAAGTAATTCCACATTCCCGGCCGCGAGGCGTTATAATGACAGGAGGATGACGTATGGATTCGTCGCTTACGGCGTTTCGAGGCGCGCGCCGGCGGCACCGTCAAAGAGGTGGCCTCCTTTGATGGTGCCGCGCCGCCGCCCAGGGCTGCGCGCCTTGGGAGATTTGCGTTTTATCGATATTGTGTCGATGATTGGGCTAGTTAAATTGGACAATGCATTTTTATGCACGGACTATTGATGGCCTTAAATGATGACTCGGGGGCTGATTCTGTAACTCAGTGTCTATTAAAAAATGAAAGCCACTGACATATATTTTTTATCCATTGAAGGTTTACTATAAAATAGTAAATAACATTTTCTCTTCAAACCTTCAATTGATAAAAAATGCCTATCTTCGTTGATAGGCACTGAGTTGCAGAATCAGCCCCCATGTTATTCAAAAAGACTTTACCGAGAAGCAAAGAACGTAACAATTATTTAAAAGTAATTATACCTACTCACTCAGAAGTCAGTACCTAAAGTAAATTAACACAGCTCGAGTAACATTATTATTTCTACACTCAAGTATTGTGAAATACGGAACTTATCTATCTAATTTAATAAAGTATAAAAGTTAAGTTTTTTGAGATACTACGAAGTTTTCATTCTAGGCCATCGCTATGCTTGCAGATTTTGAATTCGGCGCTCGACACGCCTCTTTAGGAATCTAATAATTTCAAAAATTCTTTCTTAATACGCTTCCTGGATGAATTGAAGGTAGATAGGAAAGGATGTGAGGTTTCAATAAGATAGCGTCCGTTTTGTAAATGTTTGTTTGTCTGTCCGGTTTTTGAATTTTGAGAGGACTCTCACAAACAGTTATAGAACTTTACAAGAAGTGACGAAGATGAAGTCACAGGTGTTTTTCCTTGTATGTGAAATAATCTCTTTCTTTATTAGTATCTAAATAGAATACAAAATTCAAATTATTTCATTAATTCATTTCAATTTCAATAGACCAACTAATGATAATTCAAGACTCTACCACCGGTTTGGAAAGTAGAGACCTCCTTGCTGCTTTTTTCTGAACAAAAATCGAAACATTCGATAATATAATACATCGATATCGATACTGACCTGTGTCCCAGCACAGAGCATGGTAATAAAACGAATGGGGCACGTATTTTGACGTGGAGCGGCGCTTCTGGTCTCGCCTCTCGCTCGTGTATATCGCTCCGTCCCGCTCCCACCAGCGAAGGTGTCTGGAAGGCTATTATGGCTGCAATAGGGCTGTCGGGAGATCCAAGTTTGATTGGATTGTTCATGTATTGTTAAAGTTCAGGCTTGAAAGAATTCAACTAAAAGCGGGTATGATTAGGTGTTATTAGACAGGATGTTATTTTTAAGGTTCTGTACCCGAAAAGTATTACTATGCCCCCGCTGTCCGTCTGTCCGTCTGTCAGCGGGCTGTATCTCATGAACCGTAATAGGAGTTGAAATTTTCAGAGCATATTGTGTATGTATGTCTGTTGCCGCTATAACAATAAATAATAAAAATAAATAAAAAATTATAGGTGAGCGGCTCGCCTACTAGAGTGTTTTTTTTGTCTGCAAGACAAGACAGCCCTTGACTACGTTCTCACCTGATGGTAAGTGACGATGCAATCTAAGATGGTAGAGGGCTAACTTGCCATATGAGTACACTGCTATCCCCTAGTCGGTTTCTATACGTCATCGTGCTGGAACGCTAAATCGCTAAGTCTTTGACGGTAGGGTGGTAATTAGCCACGGCCAAAGCCTCCCACCAGACAGAACAGTTACACAGTGGAAATCATTTTTAGAGAATCGTACCACAGAATAAGTTTTTGTATGGACATACCTTCTCCTGCGTTTCCACATAGATAATATTAGAAGCTCGTTTTTTCCGAATTTTCAATCATTATAAGGTAGTGAGTAGTGACAGCACTTACCTAGACTTCCTTCCGGACATATTCCGCTAAACAGTTTCGCGGCATTGTGGGCAAAGTACAATCACCTAACTGTTCAGATTGCGATGTAGTGGAGGATGTGCTGCATATAATGGCTGAAAATGAAGCGGAAAGGCAAGAATACTGTACTGTAAGGCTGGTAATTATTGGATTAAGACGTAGATATAAGTAAGTTAAATATTAAAGTTAGATATTTTTGTATAGCCTAGCTCTTACAGGGTTGACATGCTCACTGGGTAAGCAAACCCCTTCAAATAAATTAGATTTAAAAAAAAACATTATAAGGTGTGGTCATTCTTCGGTGCTTGGAGTACGGAATAGCAGAGTAGAAGACTGTTTCGGCTATTGCCAGGAACAGAGTCAGGTGGCCACTGCCAGCCCTGGTATAGCGCGCTCGCTCCGCTATAAATTATCGTGCGATGGTAGGTATTCTTTTGGTGCCTTGGCTTGGTTAGGCGAGTCGATCTGACAGATTCATTTTCTTAAGTTGTAGCTTGATTGTAAGCATCAGCAGATATACTCGTATATCTACCTATCTATCTATCTAGGATACCTTGTAATGAAATCTCCTGAAACGTCTAGTATGATTTTAATTGAATAATTAAGGTATGGGATTGAAGAAATGCTTTTGTTGTACTTACGACCTATTTCATAATTTGAGTCTCTCCACAGAACTCTATAATTAATCTATGATTAACACTAGAGGGGCTTCTGTCTTACCTGACCTGGTTATGGACCTATTTGATTGACGCCATTTTGGCACTGTAAGCAGATACGAGTGTCTCTGGAACTAATAGATAATATTGCAAATGGCGCACCGACCTCTATAATTAATCTATGATTTCATTGTACAATCAAATCATAGATAAATCATAGAGGTCGGTGCGCCATTTGCAAAATTTTTAATTCCAGAGTTCGTATGTCAAAATATGTGGCGCTTCAAATTGAGCTTTCGTTTGTTAAGGGTGCAAGTCTAGTGTTAATATGATTAACTATAGAGATCAGTGGGTCTCTCCATTACTGAAGATCAGCGGTTTTTTGAATTTTTCCTTGTCTATGGCTCGTCGGAATAGTTCAGCGACTGTCTGAATTTACCCTTAAAAAAGAAGAAGTCTTGTGTGTTCCAGTCTATATTATTATATAGTTGTTTTATATTATAGGATTTTTATCTTATCCTCAAGAATGTCAGATGAGTGTGTGAGTGATTCTTCATTTTGATCCTTTTATCACAAAATTTTTACTATAAAATACTAACCTACTGCTTTAGGGTCACAAACACTAGGTAGGTACTTATTTTTCTCAAAAAAAAAAAAACCCTCGGCAAGCAGGAAGCGTCCGTGAATCAGCGTCTGATTAAATATACGAGTTTAAAAGCATTCGAGGCTTTAAAATATTACGCTTAAATTATACATAAACAATTTTATAACTCGAGGCCCGTTTCAGCAGTGAATTGATCCTAATTATGTCAAAATAGGCGCTAATAGGACACCTAATGGAGCTTTTTACGACGCGTAGTCGCCGACAAAGAGCCTTCCGTTGTTTTTATTCACCTCTTTTTATTCCCCGATCTAAGTTTTTGAGCAAACACGTCGGATCGGGTATTTCGATTTTACAATTTGAACCTTTTCAATTTATTTGTTGATAGATACGTAGGTATTACCATAATCCATAAACCGCGGTACCAGAATCAGATAAATGCTTGGATATGATACCTATGTCAAATTCAGAATTATTTATTTCATGTAGGCCAACTTGTAGCTCTTATGACACGCTAGGATTCTACCATCGGTTTGGAATGTAGATTCTGCTGAGAAGAGCCGGCAAGGCGCAAAACAATTCTTCAGTAAGTAAGTATGTAGGTACTTCTTACTTAACAGTCGCCCGTAAGTTCGAGGAAACGCAAGTTTCCAAAAAAACGTGGTTTTGCCAAAGAAATTACATTTTTTTAAAATATTTTTAGCGAGCAAATGACCAGGCGGGTCACCTGATGCTAAGTGATTACAGCCGCCTCCTACCAACCCCCCCATACCCCTTCCAAGTAAGCCCGCTACCGTCTTAGATTGTATCGTCACCTACCAGCAGTAGTGAGATCGCAGTCAAGGTCTGTCTTGTCATCGAATAAAAAAAGAAAAATCTTCTATATAAACCAATAGATATAATAGGCCTCTGCACATACTTCCACATGCCTCGGTCTTACGCCGCCTGTATCTAGCAGCTCCCTGCGACTCGCATTCTCTGAAAATTTCAACTGTCTACCTATTACGGATCATGAGATACAACCCACTGACAGACAAGACAGACGGACGGGCGGACGGACGGACGGACGGACGGACTGACGGACGGACAGCAGATATTAATAGTATAATCCCGTTGACACCCTTTGGGTACGGAATACTATTAATAAAATCACCGGAAATAGTGTTTATTAATAAAATAATTATTTGTTTCAAACCATAATCTATAAACCGCGGTACCAGGATTCCATAAACGCCTGGATATGATATATCAAAGGCGCGAGACGCGTTGTTTAGTTCTGCAGTAATTAATCTCCAACGGAATATCATAATCGAAACTTTATGTCCCACCTTTGAAGTGAAATCTTGTTTGTTAGCCGTGAATCTATGCAGTGGGAAGGAGCTAGGATTATAGACGAAGAGCCAGTGCCACATATTTGCAAGCTTTGCTTTGCATTTTTGAAACTTCAAAACATAGCATAGTTTTGTTACCTATTGTAAAAAAAATTTTTTTGACAAGAGCAATCGCCAAGTTGCTGGCAATTGCTGGCTCTTCTCGGCAGGAAGGGTATTCCGAACCAGTGATAGATTCATCGACTATTCAAAAGCACTTGTAAAAGTTTATTTAAATAAAAAATATTTCTATTCTATTCTATTCTAAAAGCCTTTTTAAGCAAAAATTGATTGATGAGGACGATGTCGGCTGGACTCGCTCTCTCTCTTTATCGTATTCTTCATTACTAAGGTTCGTGACCTCTTTCCGTTATTCATATAATGGTAGGAATTTTCTTGATATAATAATGCGGTGGGTTCCTACAAATGTAAATGAAATTCTGAATAACTTTTGAATATCGTTAAATTAAATATTTTTAAGAGTGATATAATTACAAATAGGACAGCTTTTCTCTCTCTAATATTAATGTGATAGTGACAAAATGCTATTTATAAATCCCATGTCATATTTTTGGATATTCAATAATGACAAAGCATGTTCTCCAAAAGTTAGTATGCGTGCATTAAATGAAATGAAAATTGGATTTCACAAAAATTGGGCATTCTGAATGAATAGCTGCCAGCTCCTCGACTACGATAACCTTTTATTACTTGAATGAATGTGAGTGAACGCAGATTTACATTTGTGTGGATGAAGTTTACGAGTTTATCTCTTTGAATCGCATCCATCAGATCAACGTATTATTATAAATGCGAAAGTATGTCTGTTTGTCCTTCAATCACGCCGCAAATAGCCGTGATTTTTTACATGGGTATAGTTGAGCCAGAAACTGCCTCGTTGGTCTAGTGGTTAGCAAGTTCGACTGCGGATGACGAGGCCCCGGGTTCGATTCCCGGGTCGGCCCAATAATGTATTGGGTGTTTGCGCACACACTTGTGCACTATAATATTTCCCGCGCAGATGGCTAATTTCTATGGAGATTGGCCGCCGTGGCCGGATCAGTAGGGATGACAGTATTATAGTTGACTAGCGGCCCGCTTCGGCTTCGCACGGGTATAAAATATATAGCCTATGTCATTCACTGTTAATGAATGTTATTATACATACAAACCTTCTTCATCAATCACTCTATCTATTACAAAAAACCGCATCAAAATCCGTTGCGTAGTTTTAAACATTTAAGCATACATAGGGACAAAGAAAGCGACTTTGTTTTATACTATGTAGTGATTGAATGCAGAGGGATTTTCAAAAACCTTTATAAGTCGCAGGTATCAGTCTAGTCTTGTTTTTTTTTATTATTTTTTTTGTTTTTTTAGGACTTACTTAATTGACGCCATTTTGGATTTGATTGACGCCATTTCCGCGTTGTTATCATAGAGACGAGTGTGTCTGGAACGAATAAAATTGCAAATGGCGCGCCAAACTCTACAATTATTTTATTATTTAATCTATGATTTCATATGAAAACGTGTCGTTCCATAGACTTTTTGTAGCATAGTATAAATCACTTGGAATTTTTAGTGACAATGCTTCAGTCTTACTTCGATACCTTTTTACCTCCGAGCTATAGAGGGCTCGAATCTTGTTTGACATAACTGAATGTTAAACAGATACCACTAATACTATTATCAGCTTACTCCACAACTAATCCCTAATCAAACTAAAGCACATCCATTTGCGACCTTATTCCTATACAAATAAAGTCGGTTTCGATAAGATTGTAAGCAAATGTTAGTTGGTTTAAGATCTGTCATCTAACAGACGATTACACAGATCGTAGGGAACACTGTCTCATTAATTTCTCGTAAAAAATCAATTGATCCACCGACGTATCCTCTTAAGATCTTAATATGTAGGGTTACCGTAATTCCTTTAACTTTCCCAGGATGAGAAATTGGATATTTGACTAAAAAAAATATACCTACTCAAAATAAAGGTTTTTAATATTATAATACAATGTCCTTTTTCTTTTTTAGTATTTTAACAAGTTTCGAAAATATAGAGCTATGAAGTTTCTTGTTCGAAAAAGAGGTCTATTTCAACATGACGTCACGGTTCAATAGTTTCACTCACGCTGCATAACAAAATTTCGTTTTAGAAAGAGACGGATATAGTTGCAGTAAAACAGATGATAACCTATTTGTTTTTGACCGATTTTTATTTCTATTTTTAGAAATGCTATTCTTACAAGTTATATTTTCGATTGTAGTTAGTGAATATGTATCTACATTTTGGCAACAGTCAAATACCCAATTAGGAAAAAGAAATAGATTGTTAACTTTTTTATAAATCCCGGGTTTGATTCCCGGGTCCGGCAAAAAAAGTGTGTTGGGGTTTTCTGTCACGAAATTCTGAGTACTAGCTCTGGGTTAGGAAGTTGGCAACGTGTCATACCCGTGCCTTGGAGAGCACGTATAGCTGTTGATCCCGCGCCTGATTTCTCTCTTGTCGTATAGGATTTCCGTCCACTTTACGATTTACGTATTTTTAGGATTTACGTCACTTGTGCAAAATAATATCTCCCCCGCAGATGACTAATCTCTGTGGAGATTGGCCGCCGTGGCCGGATCGGTCGGGAGGTCATTTTTTTGTACCTAAATCGGGACATTTCCGATCAAATCGTGAAATATGGAGCGCCTACAAATACGACAAGCTGTACAAGATTAAATACTTGTCAGGGAACGTGGCAAACCAGACGCGCGAACAATAGCGCGGCCTCTTTGACGCGCTCGACGCGGCTCGTTAGCCCACACGAGCGACGGGCTGTCGCTAGTGTGGCGCGCGGCCTTATGCTTAGAGCTGCTTCACATTACTGATTCCTATGTGCCGATTTTCTAATAACTAGTGAGCTGATTGTGATGCATCGTAATATCGTAATATAAACGTATAAATTCTTTTTACAAAACCGACTTCAAACGCCACTACAAAGTATATCAATTGTACCTTAGAATAGTTAAGTTTAAAATTTGTTTTAAACGCTGGTGGTTTTGGCAATTTTATTACTCCATAACTTCGTCATACGTGAACCAATTTTGATAACGCTTTCTTTATTCGAAAGCATGTACCTATTTTATCAAGCAAGTTGTATCCAATTTTGGTGGATTATAAAAAAAAATAGTTGAAATCTTCGAAGGTGGTAGAGGCTGGAGATCACTTGCGTGGTGGCGAACCCAGCCGCTCGGCATCCCCCATGGTGTCAGGTAGCTTGGAGCCTACGGTCTCTGGGGTGAAGAAGGCCAGCAGCCCGGCCAGCAGCGCGCACGAGCCGAACAGCACCGAGGGGAAGTGCTGCCAAACTGTCAACGCCTGAAAATTACGAAATTCTTTTTACCGTAAGGAAGAAAGAAACGAAGAAAGAAACGTTTATTTTATGAATTGTACCACAAATCACCCAATAGGTATACCTTTAGGTTGTCCCGGCGCCTCCACCACTTGAACATTAAAGACAAAAGTCGTCAAACAGAAGAACCGCCGGAACAACTAAGTCATGTGTTGCACAACCCGGAATAAAGGTCCCAACTCAGCAAAATGCTGTATGTTTTGTGCATGCACAAGAGCAAGGAAGAAAGCTTAGAAACTATAAGTTGACACGTGGTTGAAACGTTTCGAAAACCCTCGATAATTGTAATGATTGAACATGATCATTGGAATGATCGGGTGATCGAAGCGTTTGGACCCGATCACCTTGCTAATGCAATATATGTACACGGGCATATAGTCGTCATCACGGTCGCTACGGCGGCGTACTTAGGTACCAGCTACGCAGCGCAAGGCGCACAGGCTGTGGCGGTGTTTGCTGGGGTCTCTCTCTGCGTCGTGTTCCCCATTACTGAGGGTTGTGACCCCTTCCACCAAGGTCTCTTTTTTAAACGATGTCGCGCCATGTGCCTCGGTTTTTTGCAACATGCAAGACTTCGTGGACCTTACTATCGAGAGTGGTGCGGATTTGGTCTGACCAACGCATCGGGCTACGTCCCCGAGGTCTCCTTCCGTCCACTTTGCCAGTAATCACGATCTTTTCTAAATTGTGTACCTCCCTTCTGGCAAGGTGGCCGAAGTAATCGAGTATCCTCTGGAGATAGGTGGTCGATAGCCTTCTCGTGATTTTAAGTTGTTTCAGTATCGATGCGTTGGTTCTGTATGCTGTCCACGGAATTCGCAGCATTCTTTCAGCAGCAGCTTGGTGGGGTACAGCTCGCCAATGTACACGTATATGGACGTAATTACGGTCGCTATGGAGTACTTACCAGCGCAGGCGTGAGAGGCGCGGTGATGGAGCCGAGGCGGCCCAGCGTCGCGGTGAAGGCGAACAGGCTGTGACGGTGCTTGGTAGGGTACAGCTCGGCTGTGTACACGTACATGGACGTCATCACGGCCGCTATGGCGTACTTGCCGAAGAAGTAAACTGTGAGCGACCATCTGTCGTGACCTGCAATGGGACACTGATATCAGTCTGCAGTTCGAATTCAATCAAGCTTCCAAGTTAGTTACAACAACTGACCTCTAAAATCAATCTATGATTAACACTGAACAGGCTGTGGTCTTCTTTTTTGGGCCTACCCGATTAACGCCATTTTGGCACTGTAAACAGTCGCGTGTATCCAAGGAACTAAAATTAGTGCGGGCACCCGATGGCTATTGGCACTTCCTGAATTATTAGTTTCAGAGACACTCGTATGTCAAATGTGGCGCTTCAAATTAATCTAATTTCATTTATCATTTGTATTGGGACGTCAGATCAGTGTTAATCATAGATTAGTAGGTAATAGAGGCCAGAAGGTAGTAAGTAGTAACCCACCAAGTTTCTAATGGATTGCAGTCTCAAAATAATTTTGGTCGTTGTGCCTTGCTATGGGACAGATATTATACTTACCACTTGGAATTGAAGCAAAAGCGAACTGGCACGCAGCACACAACCAAAATCCGCCGATTAGCACCGGCTTTCTACCAATTCGATCCAACAGCAAGATGGCGGTCCAATAACCAGGGATTTCGACTAGCGCCGCATAAATAAAGTTCAGATATTTATTTCCTGACAGATTTACAGCATTGATGGACAACCCGTAGTACACCAGCGAGCTCGAGATCCACCAAACTGGAGCTACCATACACCGGAGTAGCATTCGGCGGGATTTAAAAATTTGTATCGGCAGCCAGGCTTCTTTATGCTTTGGTTTTAGCTTCTCAGCTTCGGCAGTAGCACGGAGGGCATCCAAGGATTTATCGGAGAGGGGTCGTTTATTCATTTTGGCTACTCTTTTGAGGATTACTTCGGATTCTTCGTAGCGGCCTTTGCTCATGAGCCAGCGGACGGATTCAGACATGAGCCAGAAGTAAGTGATCATGAGCAGCTGAGGGGCGAAGAGCACCTGTGTGAGGGGGCGCCACGCGGGCACGCCCCAAGCGATCAGCCCCACGAGCGTTTGCCCCACCGCGTGCATTGTCGATAAGGTGGGACCTGCGATCACTCGACGTGTGGGACCGACCATTTCAGTAACTGAAACAACAAATTCTGTTTTATTTATCCTTACCAATAAGCCTATTATAAATGCGAAAGTTTGTTTGTTTGCTGGTTTATTGATTTGTTGGTTTGTTCTTCGATCACGCAGTAACAAAGCAACGGATTGATGTGATTTTTTGCATGGATGTAGTTGAAGACACAGACATGTACCCGGTCATAGGTTGCGTGAATGTTGTTCCAACCTGAGATCGCTTCTAACCTTTTTTTTAAAGTGGAGAAATCCATTATGGACACCACCGCACCCGGGGCAGTGTGGAGGTTATGTCGGGCTGTAATTCACTAAAACCCCACGGCGTTAAACCTCATCGCCTGGTGGCACAGGGTCGCTTTCGGATTCAACTACTAAGATCGCTTCTAACCCAACCTAACCTTTTACTCCAGAAAAACAGAGGGTTCCTGCGGATTTTTAAAAACCTAACGTTTACACTAGGCGTTTCCGTTTGATCCACGTGGACATGGTAAGTAGTGTAAGCCAAAAATGTAAGATTATATCACCTAAAATATAACAGGAGGTGTAGGCCCCGGAGCCGACGACGGCCTCGAGGACCTCCGTGATCAGGAACCAGTCGTAGGAGTGCACGAAGGCGCGCGCCAGCCCCAGCCACGCCGTGTTGACGCTGTTGAGCACCAGCGCCACGCGCCGCCCCCAGCGGTCCGAGATGTACCCGGTCATCGGCTGCGCGAATATCGTCCCGAACATCCGGAACGAACCTATCTGAGATCGCTTCCATTCCTTGCACGCCAGCCCGAACTGAAAATTCGGAGAAATGCGATCTGACCAGATGGTAAGTGACGATGCAGTCTAGCGGACTAACTTGGAAGGTGTATGGCAGTGTTCAGCCCATACCCCTAATCTGTTTCTACACGCCATCATCGTGCCGAAATGCTAAATCGCTTGGCGGCACGTCTTTGACGGTAGGGTGGTAACTAGTAGCCACGTCCAATCCTCCCACCAGACATCATACGAATATTAGGGATTTGTTAAAGAAGCTAATTAAAGATTTTAGACTTGATTTGTGATAAATTATAGGAGTTCCAACTAAAACAATTACTGTGGTAGGTAGATACGCACTCGTATAATTTACCTATTGACGCCGGCCAAGATCCTCTATGGGTCAATGAGCCAGGAAAGTAAGTATCTACTACCTAGTAAATTGTAGTAACTTGTGTAATTCTGTAGTAACCTCCTAGGTTTTATCTAATCTACCGACAAGATTATACTTAATCTACCAAGAAACAAGATTAGAAGAAGAATGATTACTTACTTCCTGAAATTTTAAGCCTTAATTTTATGTCAAAAGCCACGAAAACCAACTTACTTCATACGAAATGCTGAGCGAGTTCTGATACACGTATTCCTCGCAAGGCTCGGTCTGCGTTACGTCGAACCATTCCTTGGGACACACTCCTGTGACGTCACTCGCCAGGGACCTATTCTGCGTCTGATACCGTTCGCAGTTGTCAAAGCTACTCGTGCTGGTCCCCGGAATAGCATTCAGAACCCACTCTGGAGCATACTCAGGACTACCACTGTCGCACTGTGGTATAAAGCATCTGGAATTTAGAAAGCAGAGGGATGTTGCTAACTTATTAAAAACCTCCTTATCAAACGTCAAAAATATCCATTTGTGTTGTGAAACATCTCAGGGGCCCAAGTCTGCTATTGCAATTGTAGTTCAATTGTCTATCAATGACATCCCAATTGCTACTTTTAGCAATTTTGGTAGTCTACTAATTCAATGGCGTCACAATTGTTTTCCGATGGTTTGCCACTGACACATCTAGCTTTGAATCTAGCTTAAATAAACGTTTTTAATATGTAGTTTTTTTTTAAACTCATTTCGGCAAACGCTTTTTAAGCTAATGGCAATACTGAGGTATCATTGAATTACAATCCAATTATAAGAAATCGAACGACCATTGTGAATTTAGTAGACTACGAAATTTTGGACCAATGATAATTGAATTGTAATTGTATTGCGGTTTAATGACAATGACATGTAAAATAGCAGACTTGGGGCCCTGGTCAGAGTAGGTTAGTTTGGAAACTCATAGCCTTAGTTGATTTTTTTAATTATCTGGTGTTGCTAGTGATGACTTATGGATCTGAAACATGGTCGCTAACTATGGGCCTCACAAGAAGACTCAGGGTCACTCAGGGGGTGATGGAGAGAGCTATTATCGGAGTGTCGGTACAAAATCAAATCGGAAATGAAGGATCCGTAGGGGAACCAAAGTCACCGACATAGCTCAGCGAGTCGCGAAACTGAAGTGGAAATGAGCGGGGCACGTAGTTCGAAGAGCTGATGGTCGATGGGGTCCCAAGGTGCTGGAGCGGCGACCCCGCACCGGGAAGCGCAGTGTTGGCAGACCCCCCACTAGGTGGACCGACGACATCCAACGAGTCGCAGGGTGCCGCTGGATCCAAGTGCAAGTAAGAAGCCATGCAAGAAGCCTCAATAGCCCAACGGTTAAAGGTGCGGACTGAAAACTGAAAGGTCGCAGGTTCGAACCCCACCCGTTGCACTATTGTCGTACCCGCTACTAACACAAGTTTTCACTTATTTGGAGGGGAGAGGAGAACATCAGTCAAGTTCAGCTTGGCTGATATTCCTTTTTGAAAAAAAAGAAAGAAAGAGATGTTCGTCCAGCTGTGGACGTCTATCGGTTGATAAGGAAGAAGAACTGGAACTCTATATGGACTATTATATATATGGAACTCACTTCCTGAACATATTAGAGGCAGTCGGTCAATACACACATTCTTTAGAGTGAAGCAGCACTATCTCTCGTTATGTGTTACTTAGGTATGTATATTTATGTATTATATGTATTTATGTATTCATATGTATTTGTGTATCTTCGTGTTTATGTAGTTTATTATTTATTTATATTATATAGTAGGTATTATAGTATATGTAGTGATGTACATTTTTGACCTATACCACTCTATAACTTCACCTTACTCACTTTCAAGGGAAGTTGGAAGAAATTTCTTTTTTTAGAGATAAGCTTCAATTATGTCTACTTCTTCTAATATATCTTCTTCTTTGACCTCGCCTTATCCCGTTACGCGGGGTCGGCTTTTCTTATCATAAGGCGCCATGAAGATCGCGATTTTGCGTCGTTGTCACTGAGGCCAAGGCGTTTCATGTCGCGTGTGACATTTGTCAACCAGGTGGTTTGTGGCCTTCCCCTTCCCCTCTTTCTGACAGCCATGGAAAGGCACTTTTTAACTACATAATCATCGGGCCTACGAATTACATGACCGTACCATCTGAGCCTTGATTCTGTTATTTTGTCGGTTATGGGCGCAACCTTAAAGCTTCCTCTTATATATTCATTTCTTATTTTGTCCTTGAGTGTTACTCCTCCCGCCCATCTTAGCATACGCATTTCGGTGGTGTGCAGCTTCTGTTCATGGGTCTTTTTGATTGCCCAAACTTCGCTACCGTATAGTAATGCTGGTCGTACTGCCGTTTTATAGACCTTGCCCTTTGTTCTTATTGGCATTTTAGCGTCGCATAGTACCCCCGTGAGAGTACGCCACTTCATCCACCCAGATGTCGTTCTCTGTATTACATCTGCTTCTATAGAGCCATCCTCGGAGAGAACGGATCCTAGATACTTAAATGTTTTACATCTAGGGAGGGCCGTGCCGCCCAGCGTGATGCCCGGGTCAAGTGGAGCGTTGGGGTTGAAATTACAAAACATATATTCGGTTTTTGTCCTGCTGATGCGCAAGCCATTTTGTTCCAACGACTCTCTCCATCTTTCTAAATCTTCTTGTAGATCTTGCACACTGTCAGATATAAGTACTACGTCGTCAGCATACAAGAGATTCCATGGAGTTGGCTTTTGGATTTTTGCCGTCAGATAGTTCATGACTACATTAAATAGCAGAGGGCTCAGTGCACTACCCTGATGGACGCCTACTTTTATATCAAAGTTCTTAGATAGACCTGCTGAGCTTCTGACGCAGGTTTGGACGTTGTTGTACATATCTTTAATGAGTCGTATGTAGCATTCAGGTACACTGTGCGCTCTGAGCGCCTGCCATATCAATGTCCTTGGCACTCGGTCAAAGGCTTTTTCTAGGTCTATAAATACCATCCACAAATTTTGACCGTTTTCTTTAGCATTTTCCATTACCAGTCTTACTGCATGAATTGCGTCCATGGTTCCCTTTCCGGTTGTGAAGCCAAACTGATTTTCCGTTAACGAGATTATAGATGCTAGACGTTCAGTGAGCACTCGTTCCCAGATTTTCAGGGTGTGTGATGTGAGTTTTATCCCCCGGAAGTTTCCGCACTCTCTAACGTCTCCCTTATTTTTGTAGAAGGGAACAAGTATGCTTTTTCTCCAGGCATCTGGCATTTCCTCAGTTGTTAAGATGTTATTAAACAAGTTAGTTAGCCAGACTTCCCCACCTGCCTTTAAGAACTTCCACAGTTCGGCTGGTATATCATCAGGCCCGCAGGCTTTGTGGTTTTTCATTTTCAGAATGGCCTTTTTGACTTCCGTGATGGTGATTTGATTTACGGGTCCTTGTATTCTTGGTTCTTCGATTTCAACCTGTCTGGGGAACTCCTCATTCAGCAGTATATGGTAATACTCGTACCACCTTTTACAAATATCTTTATCAGATGTGAGTAGTTTGCCTTTGCTATCCTTAATGTATTTTGTAGTCTTAAAATCCTTCGTGTTATTATACCTGTGTTTAGCTATTTTATATATCTCTGTGTCTGAAGCTAATTCTAGTTGTAGATAAAGATCCAACTCTGCTTTTTCCTTCTCAATCGCAACTGATCTTCTTGCCATCTTTTTCGCCTCTTTGTACTGCAGCTTATCCTGCTCTGAGCCACTTTCTTGCCATTTCTTGAACAGGCGTTTCTTTTCGGATACAGTGGCTTTGGTGTTGTTGTTCCACCATCTGGCATCTTTCTCGTTATGCAGAGGACCTTTGGAAATGCCCAGTATAGTTTTTGCTTGGGCTATACAGACATCATGAAATTTAGACCAGTTAACTGTGGGAGAGTCGTGTGATGAGGAGTCGTTACCCAAGTACTCATGGACTTTGTTCTTAAAATTTCTTCCTTTTTCTGTATTTAGTTCCCGCCATTTTATCCTTTCTACTTTCGGTATTTTATATTTAATTTGTCGTTTAAGTTTTAAAGCTACTAATAATAGTCTATGTTGTGATGTTAATGGTTCGCCTGGAATAACTTTGCAGTCTTTAATTTGTTTGAGATTCTTTCTATCTGTCATTATATAGTCAATTTGTGTTTTAGATTTTCCACTTTTATAAGTAATGA
Source organism: Hipparchia sbordonii (assembly GCA_038048805.1). Classification (NCBI taxonomy): domain Eukaryota; kingdom Metazoa; phylum Arthropoda; class Insecta; order Lepidoptera; family Nymphalidae; genus Hipparchia; species Hipparchia sbordonii. The sequence goes on along the minus strand of CM076116.1, from coordinate 8,458,340 downwards.
GGTGTTCTTCTTTCTTTTGAAAAAATGTGTTCACTACCACTAAATTTAGAGACGCTGCAAATTCTAGTATTGTGGTTCCTTCTTTATTTTGCGTTCCATAACCAAAGCCCCCATGATGACCCTCATACCCATCTGCGCCACTGCCCACATGCCCGTTGAGATCACCGCAGATAATTCTTTGCTCTGTTACCGGTAAAGTATTCATGTGTGTACACAACTCTTCCCAGAAGTCTTGTTTGTCTGTTTCGGGGCAGCCGGCCTGGGGCGCGTAGACACAAACAATGTTGAGGCAGGTTTGGTTCTCCAAGGCTAGTTTTACAGACATGATACGGTCACTCGTTCTATTAATTTCTATTACCTTTTGGCTCAGATGTTGATCTAGGATAATCCCAACCCCATTTTTTCCATTTTCAGTACCATTATATATAAATTTAAATCCCTTCCCGATTTGTCGTGATTTTGCACCTTTCCATTTTGTTTCTTGCACACAGCAGATGTTGATGCGACGTCGTTCTAAGATGGCGCTTAATTCAGCACTGCGTCCTGTCATCGTGCCAATGTTCCAGCTAGCAATGCGTAGTTCGGACATTGACACGGTGCTTTGCTGTTTAGCTCTTCCGTCGCTTTTGGGGGACGCCCTAGTATGTTTCGCAGTTCCATCATCACCAACGTCGCTTAAGGGGGACGCCCTAGTATTCCTCGTGTTCTTTAATTTTTGCCTTTTCATGATAAGTAAGTTGGCTTCTGTTTTTACGGCCGGTTGCCACCTGACGCCAAGGGTGTAACCCACTACGGGGCTTGGGCGCCGCCGTTGACCCGCTAGGGGCTCATCCGCCGCCATCCCTACTGAGCACTCCACCCTGAGCACCCAGCACGCACGCAGTCTCTACTCCGAATATGTCGAAGAAGCCTCCGTGCGGGGTTTGATACGGAGTATCCATCTCCGGCCTTGTGGTCCGCGGGAGGTATTTTATTTTCCTCCTACCCTATGGAGGTCTGCCCTCCATCGAGCATCCCCCTATCCGCCACCTGGGGACGCGTCCTCTAGGGAATCAGGCTACCCCGAGGATCAGGCTACCCCGAGGAATCAGGCTACCCCGAGGATACTTCTTCTAATATATGTTGTCTTGTAAATATGTACATAAAAAATAAATGAAATAAATAAGAAGAATTACCTGCTAGGTGTTCTGGCAGTGGTGAAGATATATTCACCAGAAGCAGCCGCCGCGAATATCGCCGGAAACGATGCCAACAGGATAGTGACAATCTGATACTTTCCCATTTGGCCTATCTCTTCAGTCAATACGTCGTCCAAATCAAACGGTTTATTCGCCCCATTCTGACCATCAGCTTCAGTTTTCTTATCAAGATACATTTTTTAAACTATTTTTATCACCGAAAACCACTTTTTATACACACTTTATTTAATATTGTTTATGTGAACATTTAATTTAATAATGTTATAAAATCTTTTTTATTACGAGATCAGCGGTCTATCTACGATAACTTGAGGTCTAGGGTGGAGCGCGTTTGCCCATAAAATGCCTATTCACTCTTGCCTTGAAGATGCACAAATTATACGGGCACTAAACACAGATGCCGGAAGAGCGTTCCACACCTTAGCGGTTTGTTTCAGAAACGCCGACCTAAAGGATTACAGCCAAGTCTCAAATATCTTTAATTCATATCTGGTTAGCTATGAGATAATATTATTATGACTAGCGGATGCCCGCGACTTCGTCTGCTTCTTCATTACACAATCAACAGTTCCTAAATCTCCACAGTTTAGGTGGGCAGAACCCCTGCAGCATCAGGATTGAGGAGTTGGGTCCTGGAATTCAACAATGTATCTATAATACCGTAGCTACTTATAGTTGGTACCTATAGTCAGAGTTGGAACCCGATGTTTTTACGGGAGCATTTCGAAAAGCTTTTGTGTAGATTCAAAAAAGATTCACGCAAATCGGTCTATAAACACGGAAATATGGATATACATAGATAGAAAAACACAATACCTTCTCCTCCTTTTCCGAAACTCTCTTAAAAAAGTAGCCTATGTTACTGTCGATAACATCAGCTATCTACCAGTGAAAGCCCCGTCAAAATCGGTCCAGGCGCTCCTGAGATTAGCGGCAACAAACAAACAGACAGAGACAAAAATTTTAAAAATTTTTTTTTGGTTTAAGTAACGTATCTATTTAGTTATTTACATATCCATTTAGTAAAAACCTCTTATTTCGACATTACAAACAGACACTTCAATTTTATTTAGATGTAGAGATCCTAAACGTTTAAAGATTGTCGCATTTTATCTTAATACTCGCACTCAAGATTTTTATCTCCCATATTGTAAAGGTGGCTTCACACAAGACTTTTCGTATTTCCGTATTTGCAATAAGATTCCAAATTCATTGCGACTGTGGTATTTAACTTTTGGAACGAAGTTCCTTATCGCGCGTTGTGAAAGGGGGCTAGACGGAAAAAATTCTTACGAAAAGTTGTCACGACACTTTTTGCTATAGTAAGCTGTGCGGCGTCGCATGTTTCTCTGTCTGTCTCTCTCTCTCTTATAGAAAGCAAGCCAGATATTTTCATTTCTATTTCGCATTGAACTTCGTTCCATCCGGGTGTCCCCTGACACCTCTCAAGTTTTTTTAATACGTTTTTTGGCTGGGCAGTCGTGTTTTTTAATTTTTTAATTATAGCTTGTTTGGCTCCAAGTGGTGACGGTCATGTGTTTGCTATTATTTACGTCAAATAAGCAAACATACAATTACTATACCAACAGCCATGTGTAGTGCCATCTTAAGAATATATTTTTTATCGTTAAGGTCATTGTTGTAGATACATATTTGTTTAGTTCAAAACTTCACACAAATGATTTCGTGAAGGTCGTGGTAAAACAACAATAGCGGCTGCAGATTGTGAGGTTATAGGTTTGATTCCCGGATCGATCTAAAAGAAAAAGTTATGGAGTTTTTCTATAGTAGGAGCCTAGGAGAGAACGAAAAGCCGTCGGTTCTGCGCCTGATCTCTTTTGTCGGATATCCATCCCATTGGATTATGAGAGTGAGGGAATAAAAAGTGCACTAGTGCTTGCAAACATTCGTGCACATAATACTTGATCCCGAGGCCTTAAACGGAAAGCGAAGTGTTGGCCCCCCACTAGGTAGACCAACAACTTCAGATGAGCCGCAGGGAGCCGCTGGATACAGAAGGTGCAAGGCCGAGATCTGCGGAAATCCATGCGAGAGGTTTCTGTCCAACTGTGGACATCTGTCGATTGCTAATGAAGGCCTTAGTAATATAATAGTCGGATCACGTCGCAAGCAACACTGCAATATGTACTTAAACTGGCGGGCGGATCTCCTTTCACATTGCGATATCATTAGCATTACGTACCAGGGAATAGTCATAGAAGTAATATGTAGATTGCTTACTTAAAACAAAGTTTGCGTAAATCTAGTTATTTTACGGTTTTCACAAGTTACGACATCTACCGAAGTTCGACGCAAATAAGCGAGGAAATCTTTAAACATTTTGAAAGTAGGCTTTTCATGCCATTTTAAGAAAATTTCGAATTTTGATCGTAAAAATAAAATGATGAACACATTACAAAGAGCCAAAACAATATACGTAGGTATGTAATATAAATGTAAAAATTATTTTTACAAAACCGACTTCAAACGCCATTACAAAGTATATCAATTCTGCCTATAAAATTTGAAGAGTTCCCTCGATATCTCCAGGATTCCATCATCAGATCCTGACCTGAGACAATGGGACCACCTGAGAAGTATGCCCTTTCAAACAAAAAAAGAATTTTCCAAATCGGTCCAGGCGTGCTTCAAGTAGGTAAGATTTCCGACGAATTGAGAACCTCCTTTTTTTGGAAGTTGGTTAAAAATACGATTGTTTGTATTGTAAAATATTAATAGCCCTCCAAAATGTCCTAAAAGGATCATATGTTGTATGTTTTGTTCGTAGCGCTAGATCCAGCTAGTTTATGTCACAGCTTGCTGGATCTTGCAGCATATATTCTCATGTCCCCCTTTTTTTTTTTGATTTTTTCTCCTTCTAACTGACAATCTAGTTTTTTATTCGCAAGTTGTGGCAATCTCTAATAATGGTCTACAACACAACAATAATATATTTGTTTAGTAGAGTTATTGTAACCTGTTGATTGTCCATTAAATAAATAAATAGGATCATTTTTAGCGCATTCTGAGTTCTGACTTGTACAGAGGCAATCTATGTGTTCTTGCTAATCTCTGGTATTACCATTGAGGTACTTATGGCTGATGGAGCTCAAAAGTGCTGGAAAAAACGCGCGTCCTAGATTCGCGGGCGGTTTTATTGCCTATTAGATAGATAGACTGACAATGACGAAAGCTTTTAAAAAGATAAGATTAGACGCAAAATGCTGGATGACCCTTGAATAATATTAAGTACTAGATGATGCCCTTTTTTATTCCAAATTCACAAGTCACCAAATATAAAAAATATGAAAATCGTTTCAAGTGTGCTTATAAAATTTGAAGAGTTCCCTCGATTTCTTCAGGATCCCATCATCAGAACCTGACCTGATGGCTATGGGACCACCTGCGAAGTATACCCTTTCAAACAAAAAAAGAATTTTCCAAATCGGTCCAGGCGTCTTCGAGTAATCGGGGAACATAGGTACATATCTATAAAAAAAAAGATTCCGACGAATTGAGAACCTCCTTTTTTGGAAGTCGGATAAAAATTAGCTGATGTTAATGTCTAATAATCAAAAATGAATTAAAGATGCGTCCTAATTAAGTGCATTACATAAATGTCCATTAACAGCGCCGTCACGGCAATTCATAATTAAAACGTCGTTATAATTAATTCATTGGCACGCGTCGCCCGCGGCGCCGCCAGTTGCCCGTCTTGTTTTTGTGGCACCACCTGGCAACATTTACCCATTTCGACGACCTCTCTGGCGCAGTGGTTAGTGTTGTAGTCTTATAACCGGGTTCGATTCCCGGCGGGGGCAATTTAGGAATTTATAATTCCTGATCACGGTGGTCCTGAGGCCGTCGTCGGTTCCGGGGCCTACACCGGTGTTTTGACACCTCCCTAGCGCAGTGGTTAGCCCTGTGCTCTTACTGGGAGCTCTCGGGTTCGATCCCGGCGGGGGCAATTTGGGAATTTATAATTTCTGAATTGTCTCTGGTCTGGTCTGGTGGGAGGCTTTAACCGTGGCTAGTTACCACCCTACCGTCGAAGACGTGTCGCCAAGCGTTTTAGCGTTCCAGCTGTAGAATCACATTAGGAGTATGGGCTGAATTTATACTGCCATACCCCTTCCAAGTTAGCCCGCTACCATCTTAGATTGCATCACTTACCATTAGGTGAGATCGCAGTCAAGGACTATATTGAAATTTTAAAAAAAAGCTGCTGCGGATTGTCTAGAAATGATTGCTACTATACTAACGTGATGTCGAGGTTTTTCTCATTTTCCAAAGTTTTTTTTTTATCGCGCTTTCCTTCTCCCTTTGTTTTGAAAAGAGCAACTATTGAATTTCCTGCCGGCTCTTCTGAGCAGAATCAGCATTCCCAACCGGTGGTAAGTAGATTCTTTACTTGTCATAAAGCCACAAGTTGGCCTGCATGAAATAAATAATTTTGAATTTCTTTCTACCCCCTCCGAATAAGCGGAAAGTTTGTGCTAGGAGTGGATACGACAATAGTGCATCGGGTGGGGATCGAATCTGCAACCTTTCAATTTTCAGTCCGCACCTTTAACCGTTGGGCTATTGAGGCTGTTGTCAGTTGTATCTCAGTCTCCCTCGGGACAGGGATTGGGCGCAGCCTCCGCGTAACGAATCAAGGAGAGAATTGAAACGTGATCAATCGCAGTTCTATTATCATTGTATGATGTAGGTAGGTCCATATCACACAGGCCGCTAAGGACTAAGCCGATCGCATACACGACGACAGAGTTACAAGACGAAACACCTTCTCATCTATATATATATAAAATTCAAAGTCCTGACTGACTGATTGACTGACTGAGATATCAACGCACAGCCTAAACTACTGAAGTTAGAAACTTGAAATTTTTACAGTTGGTTCCTTTTATGACGTAGGCGCACACTAAGAAAGGATTATTGGAAATTCCACCCCTAATGGAAGTTTATATGAAACTCCGTCATTTTTCAAGCTGTTTCCATCAAAGTTGGTATTTGAGATTTCAGTTAAAAATAAAGAAGTACGTGTGTCACAGTTTTTGAAAATTCCACCCCGAAACCTAATTTCACGCGGACGAAGTCGCGGGGGCAAAAGCTAGTCATAATATTATAATGCGATTCAAATGACAATAGGAATGAGAAGCCGCCATTTTCTGTTTCTATCTCACTCAGTGTAAACCGCATATGAGCAGGACAGAAATATAAAATGGCTGTTTGAAACTTGACAGTCGTATTCTCTGTCTCTCTTTACAAGCCAAATAGCCCGGCTTGCCTAATATCAGCTCAATCACAGCACATCCTTACTATCCTTATACTTACTAATATTATAAATGCGAAAGTGTGTTTGTTTGTTTTTGCATGGGTATAGTTGAGGACCGGGAGAGTGAGATAGGCTACTTTTTATCCCGGAAAATCAAAGAGTTCCCGCGGGATTTGTAACAACTAAGTTCACACGAGCAAAGCCGCGGAAATCAGCTAGTTAATAACAATTTTAATTTAACTCACTAATTAATCGATCAGCCCCCCGATTCCGACCCTTCCGATAACTTATTTATCGATCGATTCGGTTTGTTACCGTACGTTAACATATATTTTCAATTCCTAAATGCTCTTGTAATCGAATGTATCTTGTCGATGTCGATAACGTAGTCGATACCGAATCGTATCCTCAAACCGAACGCTCTGAATCACACGGCAAAAATTTTTCGATACGAGATCGATATCTAACTGTATCGACCGGTATGTTATCGAACAGGTCTAAATCGCCCTGCTGATGTGTTTATTTCTTTATCTCCGTTTGTAACTACCCTTATGCCTCAAAAATACCCTTAAAAATGTCACGCATACCATTGTCATTACGTATCAAAAAAAAATATGTCACACAGGACAAAGTAAACTGAAGCGCAGCCGGGCGGCACACAATAGTCAACAGCTATAAAGTGCATTGCAACAACAATGGGCGATAATGAAGTGGTTTTGTCACATTCGGGCGTGTATTAAAGCACAATTATGATATCAATGGGCGATTATTGGGCGATTAGCGTGCCCGGGTCGTTGTGAAACTGGCCTTTAGATTTGTACAGTCGCCTACGTTATTGTTTTTTTTATTATTATATTGTATTGTTATCGGTACTCACGTCTGCCTACGTCTCTACTCTCTGCTACTCTATAAATTGTCTATTAAAAAAATTAGAAAAAAAATAAGGATAATTGGATAGGTATATTATAACGTTCGTCATACCATCGGGGATAGTGCAAAACCGCGTATGTACATTTGTAAAAATCCGTGGATCTACACTAGTCACAGTTTTACAGGGAAAGTTTAAAACTTTATTTTCTTATTTCTACGGCTATTGGGCCAATTTTTACACAGAGAGTATTAATTCATGTTTTCTATGTATTGATACAAATAAATATCTTTTAAAGTGATTAATTTAGCCGCTACGATACTTACGCGGTTTTGATTTGACCACGAACGTATGAAAATGGATTTCAATGTACCAATGCTAGTTACGCGGATTTGCACTATCCCCGAATAGGTATGTCTTTTATTTACCATTTAGATCTACGTAGGTATTTATGTAGCATATTAGGTATCATTTATAGTTATCAACATAATTTAACACCTAATTAATGCAAAAATTGTGATAAATCATAAATGTAAAATAATGTTCTGTTAAATTACCTATTTCAATAGGCAATTTAAATATTTTTATTCATTTATTTAAATATAGGTATAATGTACAACAACGAAATTATTTTAATTGCAACCAGAAAATAAATACCTACCATGGTTTACAACACCTTAACAAAGACTTACATTGCAGTATAAAAGACAAAATACTATGTAGGTGACTTGAATGTAACTTAATAACATCTGATCTCCGTAATTATTTTGAATTTCGAATTACTCCATTCGAAATCAACAACTGTTCTTCATGAACCACTTTATAGCCTTAAGGCCTTTCGTACGAGTACATGCCCCTCGAGAAACATTTGGTCAGAAAATACTCGTATCTACCGAAGTTTTCTAACGTTTGTATCATAATAATTACATTTGGTATCTTTTTAATACTTAGCTTTGATATTGTTAATAATATTATGTCAACAATTATATAGACGTTTCACTATTGTTATTTCAATTCTCGTTTCCAATTCCCCATTCGAATTCAAATTCAAATTCAAAATTATTTATTTCATATAGGCCAACTTGTAGCTCTTATGACAAGTCATGACTCTAACACCGGTTCGGAAGCAGATTTTGCTGAGAAGAGCCGGCAAGAAACTCAGCAGTTGCTCTTTTCATAACAAAATATTACAATATTTATGTACCTATAGCTATTAATAATTCCTTTCATCTTTATAAGTCTTGATCTTACCAAAATCACTGAATACCTACCTAATAGATATATATATATATCTGTGTACATATGTTTCCGTGACCGCACTCATATAAGGTTCCCACTGAAAACCAGCGCTGCAGCTTGCTGCAGCATGATGCTGAGTGGGAACCCTATTTGATCACATTATGCGAATATTTTATTTTTATTTTATTTTTTTCTTTATTTTACTTGAATTGTGTTGATCAAATAAAATCTATTTTCTTTCTTTCTTTCTTTCTTTCTAATAGTACCTAAAGGTACAGAAGATTCACTCCCAAAATGATTTAAATAAGCGACTCTTGTTACCACAGACTAAAGTGCAATTCAGGTTGACACATGACTACTTAACTACCGTTTTATTCATCTAAACTGTTCTCTCTTTCTATCACGTAACTCTTATCCCTTAGCTCCCTGCATTTAGGTCCTTGGAAGAGGTACGCCATGTACTTGTGGCTCCGCAGTTTACTGCGGAGTGCGCCAGGACTGCCCACGGTTAAAGGTGCGGACTGAAAACTGAAAGGTCGCAGGTTCCATCCCCACCCGTTGTAACCGCTAACATACACAATCCTAAAGCAAGCTTTCAGCTTATTTGGAGGAGAGAGGGGAATATTAGTCAAGCTCAGGCTGCCTTTAAAAAAAAAGACGTGTGGCACTCGGGGACTGCCGCGGTAAAGCTATTGCATAGCATTTTTTATCAACGCCATCTAGCGGTGAGAAGAGTCCCGTGTCAGTTATCGTTACGTAATTTCTGGATTCGGTCTCCACGCTCAAGGCCCGCGATAGAAGCTATGCAATAGCTTAAAAAAATAATGACCCCTTTATTTTTTTATCCCTTGGCTGTTATTTTCGGATTGCTGCGTGTAACGCATGCTTTTCAAATTTTAATTTGTCTGCGGTTTCCGTTCACCGCATGTTGATATTGAATTAACAATAACTTTGTAATTAAAGGCGTTTGTAATGTTTACGTTACGCCATGTTTCTTTTTATTCGCATGAACGAAATAAGTACTTTCTCAACCCCCTCTTAACCCCTAGCTATTAGTTTTACAGAAAAAATTATACCTACTAATTATTTTTCGTAGGGAATTGAATGCAGCAGTTTATTTTTTAACCGAATTCCAAAAAGGAGGAGGTTCTCAATTCGTCGGAATCTTTTTTTATGTATGTTTCCCGATTACTCGAAGACGCCTGGACTGACTTGGAAAATTCTTTTTAAGCTATTGCATAGCTTCTATCGCGGGCCTTGAGCGTGGAAATCGAATCCAGAAATTCCGTAACGAAAATAACCTGACACGGGACTCCTCTCACCGCTAGATGGCGTTGATAAAAATGCTATGCAATAGCTTTACCGCGGCAGTCCAGTTAGGTATACCTATTTCGCAGTCCCATAGTATGCGAGAAATCGAGGGAACTCTTCAAATTTTATAGGCACATTTGAAATACCTACTTTGCAGTGGCGTTTGAAGTCGGTTTTGTAAAAAGAATTTTTACGTTTAAATTATTATTTCCTAGTATGGTTTGCTACTATGTACCTATCAATAATGAAATATATGAACCCATGATGGGTTCTCTTGAAGAAGATGATACATAATAGTCTTAACAATTAATTTAGTCTTGGCGCTTAGTTAGCGTGTGCGGAAAATGGATTTAATCTTTTGTCTATTCTTGTATAATCCACACAATTATTTATTGTTCACGCTTCAACGCGTGTAGTCTACACTGCCCAAACAGTCCAAAGACCATAGTTAACGTATTAACAACTTCCAATGAATATTCAAAAGTTACCGATGCTCTATGGTTTTATTACCCACCACTGTAACGAGAACTCTAAACGCTTTGATATAAAACTGCATTAGAAGCCTTTGTAAAATGGTTGTTGTCACCAATTAACGAAATGGTTTAGACTGAACCAGTATGAGGTGAACTTTAAGCGTTTTAGTGTGTGACTGGATTTGAGATCAATGAAAGTTGGTTGTTGTGACCAATTAAAGAATAACAAACTTTGGCCGTGACAAATTCTCGTACAGTTTTAACAATTTAAATTTCGAATGTTCATGTAATTTGACATGCGTTAGTAAGGGTGTGTGTACACCTTCTTTTTGGCTTTTTACTTTTTTCTTCGAAAATAAATATTGTAGGTAGGTATAGTTCTTTCAAATCACGAGGGCACATGGCTCATGGTTGTGTGTGTGTCGTATCTGTATAAGTGTGAGCGAGAGCTTGTTCGCGCCTGACCGCTCCCATCTAGGCTCTTGACAGGCACGCACACTTACGCAATGTGCATGTACACGACGTAACCACAAGTAAAGCACCAGTAACTTGTCCTAAATTAACTAATTAAAATCATTTGGTTTTGAGAAGAAAAATATCGTGAGAAAATCTGCATACCTGAAAGTTGTCAAGTCCTTTCTCTCTCAATCCACAATATTCTCGAATGTATGAGAAACCAGCCAATCTACATGTCAGTGTGATGGAATATGGCCTAACACTTCTCATTCTGGGAGGAAACTCGTGCCCAGTAATCCATAGGTACTGGATCAATAGTACATTGTTACCTTAGGGATGAAAGTAACTTATTTAGTCCCGAGACGGGGTTTGGCGCCCGAGCGTAGCGAGGGGGCCTATAGTTCGAGGGACTAAATAAGTCTTTATCCCGAGGTAAACACTGTGCTTTTCATTACGAATATAAGGAAAGTCAAAATAAAAATAGAAATTAGCTAAAGAAAATTGAGTGAATTTCTTTGGCCTAGCCGGCGGGCTATGCATTTAGCTTTTTAATAGTCAAGTATTGTCTATGATTGTCTATGAATGTCTATGAATCAGTTGTCTTTACTTTATGAATAAAGTCTATCTTTCTTCTTGTCTATGGATGCACTCGGGTATGTCGTGTTTCATTTGAATTCCAATAAAAATGTGACAACTAGTTTTTTTTAATTATTTGACAGCTGTCAGTTGAAAACGATTCTCCCTAGGGCTGAAAAGTATTACTTTCAACCCGCTTCTCAGGCAACTTCAGACCTACTTTCCGTGTATGAGTAATGAAAAATATTTTATTTATTTATTAGTCCGCGTAGATCGTGGAGTTAGTTTTGCTAACTAAAAATCTCGTGAAATCCCTGTTTTTTCGGGATAATTAGAAGCCAATATATTCAAGTAAACTAAACTAGGTGTACCCGTGCAAAAAATTACGTGGATCCGTTGTCCCTTGATTGAAGGACATATCAACACTTTTGCCTTTATACTTAACCACTGTCACGTCGTCTGCTGTTGCTGTCTGCGGTCGACTACGAACTTGTACATTTAGCCTTTTGCCCGCGACTTCGCTCACGTTAAGTTCGTAATTACTTGTAAAAGTTTCTTGTGTGTGTATAGGGTTTCTGTGCACTGAACAAGTTACCTACTCCAGGAACCTACCGGGCCGCCCAGGTTGCTGACAACTTCCTGAATTTCACCAGTGCGAGTGTACCCTACACCTAACTCTCGGTCGTAACGGCACGCGACGCGACCGTCGCAGTTAATTCTAAATAAACCTCCCACACGCGTGACGAATGGGCTCTACGTATACAGTAAAGAGAGAGCATAACAAAGATCTCTCTAAATACGTTAATTAATAATTAATCCATGATTAACTTCGACCATTTAGCCGGGACGAGCCTTTACGCAGATTTAGTACTGAATATATTCTGCCACTTTCTGCAGGAGGTGAGGTAATCACGTACAGCCTTATCATACATTTACTCACTTCTGCACACTCTTGTAAAAAACTTAATATCTCTATGAACGCACACTAACTCAAAAGTTGTCACACATACAAACTGACACGTACGTTTGTACATGTATTTCGGCAGAGGGAAATATATGCGCCAGGATGCGCAGGACCAAGTCCTGGCTAAATGGTCGAATATGATTAATAACACTAGATTAGCTGTGACATTTTCATTATGAATCACTTTGAAGCGCCATAGACATACGAGTGTCTACTACTGGAACTAATCCTATTGCAAATGGCGCATCGACTTCTATGTTTAGTCTATGAAAACATATCAACAGTAGCGAAATCATAGACGAATTCTAATCAAATTTAATTTTTGCTGTTGTTTTATAACTGGAAGGTCTCGGGTTCGATTCCCGGCAAGGGCAATTTGGGAGTTTACAATTTCTAAAATTGTTTCTGGTCTGGTGAGAGGCATTGACCGTGGCTAGTTACCACCGTACCGTCAAAGATGTGCCGCCAAGTGATTCAGCGTTCCGGCACGATGGCGTGTATAGAAACCTATTAGGGGTATGGGTTGTATTTACACTGCCAATTGCCATACCCGTTCCAAGTTAGCCCGTTATCATCTTAGAGTGCATCGTCACTTACCATCAGGTAAGTATCTTGTCATTAAAAAAAGTAGGAGTCTCTTTACGTAGGTAGCCCCTAAATACAATCCCTTACCCCACTCCTACTTAGGGGATATTTTAAGTATGGTTGATGAAAACGGGCATGTAACTTAAATAAAAGAAAACACACTTTAGAACACATAAATTTATTATTTATTTACATGTATATTATTTACAGTCTGCGAACCCACGCGAGAGCCGAGTTTCGCTATAGTATCTATTGTTATTTATATTTTGTCATAGACAGAAAAACCTTTAGGCCACATTTGAACTACATGGTGAAAATTTATTTGTTGTATACCCTGAAGGAGGTGAATGTGCTCATGAAACTGAACAACTTTCCCCAGGGAACATAGGTCAAAATATGAAAAAAAAAATTGGACCCTCCATACAAAATTGACGATTAGCTGATTGATTTACTATGGGAGGTCCAAATTTTTTTTTCATATTTCGACCTATGTTCTAGGGGAAAGTTGTTCAGTTTCATGAGCACATTCACCTCTTTCAGGGTGTACAACGAATAAAATTTCACCCTGTATAGGTATATAAATCCATAACGCGTAGAAAACACGCTGAGATCTATAGAGCGTGCTCTGACTTAGCTCAGACTCAAGATTTAAAACGAGACACAAGTAACGAGACATAAATCTGTCTCGTTTTATATCTGTCTTGAGTCTGAGCAGAGTGGGAGTGCGGTCTATAGATTTCAGCTTAAGAACCTACATATCTGTCTTCAACCATTTAGCCGGGACGAGCCTTTACGCAGATTTAAAACTGAATACATTCTGCCATTTTCTACGGTGAGGTGGGGTAATCACGTACAGCACACATTTACTCACTTCCGCACACTCTTGTAAATACTTAATGTCTCTATGAACGCACACTAACTCAAAAGTTGTCACACTGAAAAGCTGAACCGTACGTTTGTACATGTACTTCGGCAGAGGGGAATGCGTGCGCTTGCCAAGTTCTCGCTAAATGGTAGAAGATATCTGTAATAGTCTATTTTTCCTTAACTTTTTTAACACGGAAACATATCGAGATTCGAGACATTACCGCCTATTTATCGTGTTTGGATTGATTAGAATGGTCTCAATGAGTAGGTGTTAAGATGATGATCGAGGATCGAAGAGGATCTTACGATGGAGCAGCAAACTGGCTAACAGGATGTCAGGTGTATTATAGTTCGGCCATAGATTTATATAACATTATATAACAGGTTGTTTTTTTCGTCGATTTTTGGAAGCTCGATGCCGCGTCCGAATTCCGATCGCCGCTTCTAAAAGCATTCTGTCTGCCCGGCAGGGTTATTACGTATCTCGCGACAGGTTCGCGACAGGCGTAAATTGCGCAATCGTTGCTGTCAAACGTCACTTCTGCTGTCAAACGTCACTTCTCAAACGTCAAATTTCAGTAGTGACAGCAGTAGCAACACGACAGCAATCACTACGCGATCGGTTGCAAAATGTCACTAAAATTCGTATTACGCAAGCCAATCGCACGTCTATTGCTCGCCTATCGCAAAATGTACTTTTCTTCTTTAGAGATGCTTGATGGAGAAGAAAGGAAGTCAAATACTTCGAGATGGTTTTACCACAGACCACAATACAAAACAAATAAAAAATATAACAATTCAACCACTGACGACGATAAAAACTATGTATTTTGTTTACATCTATTGCCGTCCGATCGCGAGTGGCGCTAGTATCGACACGTGAGCAATAGACGTGCGATTGGCTTCCGTAATACGATTTTTAGTGACATTTTGCGACCGATCGCTGTCGCGTTGCTATTGCTGTTGCTGTTGCAAATTTTTACGTAATCAGGGTGCGGGCCATTATTCCTTATATAACCTGGCTATATAGCCTAGGTCTGTAGGTTTCTCTGTCTAGATAATTGTTGTTATTGTTAAATAGCCTTTAAGTAGCTAATTAGGAACAAGGTGACAAACTTGATCTATCTTATCATTTAAAGAAAAGAAGTTAAGGCTTCAAATAAAATTATTATTCTATACAACGAATAAACAATTCAATAATACTTTTAATATAATCAATGTTAATAAATTATATTTTAGCTCAGTAGAGATGTTGGTTTCTTTGTGTGTATCTGTTATTTACATTGCTCTAAAATCATTTTTTGTTTCTATGTTCTGTGAGTCCTCAAATATTTCTTATAATATGTACATATAGGCAATAATTCCAAAATAAAAGGTAAAAGGGTACAAAAATTACCTTTTTCCAAATTCCAGATATCTCTTAAACGGATGGAAGTAATATAATTTATTACGCAAATTTTTGTGTTGGTTTTAGCTTCTCACCTCAAAATGGTAAACTGGACTACAAATGATAATTTTATTTACCTGCACGTAAGTAACGCCTAAAATTTAGAAGTGCGTGCCTGGAATTCAAACCTCGGATCCCACCGAAGTTTTAACCACTAGACTATCATGGCTATTCAATCATATTTCTCACAAAACATTACGTTATTTTAGGCTCTATCACTTATCAAACCTATTATAAGAAGTAGATAACAAGTAGTAATTAATTTGTTATGGTATTAACAACTTAAGTTCGCGTGTTGATTTACAGCCAATTGTTTAAAAAATTGCTAATAAAATTTGCTATATCGTGACCGGTTACGATAATACAATATGTTTGTGAAAAAGCTATTTAACGTGACAGAGTTGTTAACTTAGCAGTTATCATGTTATTAACATCACGTCATGTAACCGACTGTTTCAGATCGGCAAACAAAAGTTATATAACAAATTAAATTATGGTAATACAAATTCGTACTTAGGTACTCGTACATCGAATTTTTTTTTTACTAAATATAAATGGCCTTTGCCCAGCAATTTTTTGTCGGGCGTTCATGATCAATGATCATGATTTACGTTTGAAGTCTGCGTGAATTGAATATTTGACTATTAGAATGTATAGTTAGAAATTATAACATATTTTCAGTGATGTTGTGGCTGTAATTCTGTTGTAGATACGCCATTTCTAAAATAAATTGACAGGTCGAAATCTCGCGCTATCTCTTTAATAATTCTCCGTACGGAAAGGGATAGCACAAGGTTTACGTGCGTCAAAGATTGTGTAGAACAGAATTAACGTTACAATGTAACGTTATTTGGCAATGAATAAAATAAGTAAATAATAACCTAATATTTTGATATTTGGCAACGTTATCGTTTTTTACTTTTTTATCGTTGTCAGATCTTTTTTTTTTTATTGACCTATTACCGATTCCAGGAACTAATTGAGCATTCACAGAACATCGTTAGAAAATGGTACAAATCAGGAAAACCAACATTTGGAAATAAGCTATTATAAGTTATTTAGTAACAAGTTATAACATAACTGAGACTCAAAATACGTTACTTTATACAATTTTAAGTCTTATATTAGAAGTAGGTAAGTACATATTTCATTGCGTTCTAACAGCGTTTGCCATGTACCCGTGGGTACATTATACGCGGTAGATCATTTAATTTAATTAACTCCACTAATTCAAAGTCGGTAATAGGCTAGGGTTGTCTAGTGTGGAAATATTATTATTATAATTATAATTCTCAAAAACAAAAACAAGGAACAGTAAGAGAAAACTAGGAAAAGTTTAAATTTTTTTAATGAATATTTAAAAAAAAAAGACGTGTGGCACTCGGGGACTGCCGTGGTAAAGCTATTGCATAGCATTTTTTATCAACGCCATGATTTTTTATGAACGCGGTGAGAGGAGTCCCGTGTCAGGTTATTTTCGTTACGTAATTTCTGGATTCGGTCTCCACGCTCAAGGCCCGCGATAGAAGCTATGCAATAGCTTAAAAATTTTTTTCTTCATTACTAATTTTAGATTATATGCACGTAATAAGAAATCTAATAAGCGTAGGTTACTGACATTAGTTTGACAATTAAGTTTTATTTTAAAGTTATTTGTGTTTACTCTACAGATTTACTTGGCAGGTTCTTAGATTGAAATCTATAAAGCGTGTCCTCATTTAGCTCATACTCAAGACAGAGAAGAAACGAGACAAATTTATGTCAGGACATATCGCTCATTTGCGACAAGGGTGACATAATTCAAAATCGAGGACGAGAGAATTCTCTCGTTAGAGAGTAATGTTTTGTAGATGCTGCGGTCTCGAAACAACACAGCGGCCAACAAAGCGACATAGCATTAAGTCACAATCTCTCTAGCTCTTATTTTTTGTGCTTAGTGTAATGTTGTTTTTATAGCAAAAAATATAAATTTTCGACACTAAAATTGGTGAATTTTGAATTATGTCACCCTTGTCGCAAATGAGCAATATTTGAGACTCGTTTTAACTCTAACTTGAGTCTATAGGTATATTTCAGCCTCAGACATCTTCTAATTATTATTTCAAGACAAGAAAATTATGTAATTAATTACATAATAGTGACAGTTATAACCCTCAGTAAACTAAAGTAAACACGATCACGAATTATGACGCAAAGACAAAGATATAATTGAACAAACTGTAGCTGTTAAATCGAAAAAAAATTACACAGATTTATGCCGACTTTTTGTTTATCAGAATAATCTGAACTCGGCACAGTTGACAACCCTAGCTAAAACCAACTAAGTAATTAAACATTAAATTATTCACTATACACCTCAATAACTCCGTAAGTAATTTATATTAGTAACTATGCAATAAAATAATGATTTCTAAACCGACTATACATCAACTATTGTTATCGCTATTAATTAATATTTACATCTAGGCATTCACTGGCAGACTGGGAATTTTACTATCCGTTTATATTATTATATTGCACGTTATTGCGGAAATTCACAACACTATATTGGTGGTTAAAATACGCGTCACGAAAGTTGAAACTACCTGGGGGCTGATTCTGTAACTCAGTGTCTATCAAAAAATGAAAGCCACTGGCATATATTTTTTATCCATTGAAGGTTTACTATGAAATAGTAAATGACATTGCTCTTCAAACCTTCAATGGATAAAAAATGCCTATCGTTCTTGATAGGCACTGAATTACAGAATCAGCCCCCTGGAGTCGATTTTAAATTGTTAGGTAGGTACACCACGTAGGATGCACTAAGATTCAGGGCCTATTTCACCATCGAGTAATGTTTAAACGAGGAATAAATTTGACAATTTGTATTGGGTAGATATCTGCTTTTATTCGCCAATTTTTGACGATTGTGAAATAGACCCTTAGATTTTTAATTTCATTTGAATAAACCAAGGATAACGTATGATATGACAGGAATTAATTAGACATGTCTGTTGTCTACCTATAAAACGGTAGACAGGTGGTAGTAGACAGTATAGGATGGCCAAAACGCCTTTTTGAGATATAAATGAAAATTTAAATCAATAGGTAATCCTTAGAATGTTCTGAGTTACTAATTTAGATATTTGCCCATAATTTCAAGTTCTTGACGCGTACTGTAACGCCGTACCCAGAGAAAGAGAAATCTATAGTGACCGCGTAAAAGTTTATATTACTTTCAAAAGAAATAAATGAAAGATTCTGGAAGTTAAATGACAATTTAGACTGTGTTAGTCAATATCGGGTAGTAAAATGGTGCATCCACACAGCAGTTATAAATTGTTATATAACACGAATAGTACATACAAGTTATATTTTGCTAGATATTGTTACAAATGCGTATAACGCTCTCGAAGCTACGAAAGTACCTACACAGGTACATTCTATTGTTCTCGACAGCTTCGAGCACCTTCACTTGTTTATCGGGCCTGTGTAGGTACCTACCCATTTTTTTGTTGTTTTGATCACTTCGAGGGTTGTTTACGTATTTGTAACGAACCAGAACGTTCGATTAGGCGGGGCCAATCAGTATAAAAAGAGCAGCCCTAGCGACCTGGCAGTCAGTCGAGTGTTACAAGCGATCGAAGCGAGAACAAGTGCGAAGCGAAGTTCGAAGACGATTGTATTGTTCCTATTTGAAGTCAATCAGTGTGAATAAACGTTCTTGTACGGAGACTGGCATTTTAAATCGAACCCTAACACGTAACAACTGGTGTCAGAAGTGCGATGCCAGCCACACCGCAACAAGAAGAGGGTGTACGTACGCGACGGCAGACGGCGTTGGACGCGTCACGTGACCAGGCGGAGCATGTCGGAGCGGAACGAGAGGCTACTCCGGCTCAGGCGCCCAGCACAGCCCCAACGCCTATGGCCGGTGGTTTTGACATGGCGGCTTTATTAGGTGCTATACAAGAGGCTATTGGGAGTAAGATGGACGCCATGAACGCCAAGCATGAAGATTATGGTGAGACGCGAAAAATTATAGAGGAAGTGGAGAATCGGGTGGATGAATACGATGCCACTCTCAGAGCTTACGACATGGAGCTAATTGAACACCGAAGGCGGTTGGAGAACCTGGAAAATATGCTGCAGAAGGTCCAAGCGCAAGGCTTAGCAGCTGCACCTGCTGGGGTCCCAAAGCTGAAGATTCCGAACTTCGACGGATCTACTTCATGGTCAGCCTTCAAACATCAGTTTGAGACGGTTGCGAAGGGCAATGGATGGGGAGATGACCAGTCTCTCACGGCCCTGACACTCGCATTACGCGGGGACGCACTACTGATCCTGGAGAATATCCCAGCTGATGGATGGTCTTTCGATGCTCTCCTCAAGGCCTTGGAAACTCGTTATGGTGATAAACACCTAGAACATGTCTACAGAGCGCAGCTAAAAGACCGCAGACAGAGATCAAGCGAAGGTCTACAGCAATGGGCCTCAGAAATAGAACGCCTGGTACGGCGTGCATATGCCTCTGACCCCCTGCTAGTTGACAAATTGATTGTGCAAGCCTTTGTGGACGGCATAAAGGATCGGGAAGTAAGAAAAACTGTTAGACTGGCCCATCATGCTACCTTAGACGCTGCCCTAGCCCATGCACTCGAGGTAGAAGCTGCAGGTCAAGACTACCAAACCTATAGGGTTCGCGAAGTAGTAACCGAAGTCAGACCTCGAAGGGGACCAACGTGCTATGGATGCGGTGAACAAGGGCATATCAGACTGAACTGCCCTACTCAAAAGAGGACCCGAGGGAAACAGGGTACAGTATCAACGGGTACCCAGGTGAACGCCGCAGAAGTGGGGCGGGAGCTGGCTGAATCCCGTAGAGCCCCCACTATCCACGTACTACAGACAAGTGATGGAAACAGTCTTGTTACTACAGGAGAAATAAATGGAAAATCATGCCGCTTCACAATTGACACAGGTGCATCGAGATCGATTGTGCGACCGGAGCTTTTGAAACCTACTAATGTGTGGGAAAGTTGGCGACCACTTTGCAAATTACAGACAGCTACGGGCCAGCCAGTGACCGTCCTCGGAGACACGGAAGTAGTGATTAAAATGGGCGACAGAATATACCGACACCCTGTCTTGGTGGCTAACATTACAGATGACTGCATCATCGGATTGGACTTTCTGCAATCACAACAATGTGTGGTAGACGTGCCCAGAGGGGTTTTGAGTTTTCCGGACCAAGAGGTATTTCTAGAGGGTGCTTCCTCAGCAGTTGTGTACAACTTGAAAAACGTGACATTGGCCCCAAAATCTGAAACCCTGATTAAAGTGAGATTGTCACCAAATGTGATTAAGGACAGATGCGTCATAATAGAGGATTGTGGAACCCACCCGGACTGGATCACGGCAAGGACACTGGTAATGACGCAACGTGATGCTTCAGTAAGAATCTTAAATCTTAGTGACTCGGAAATACACCTGAAGAAGGATGATGTTATCGGACAATGTGATGCTGTCAACTACCTCAGAAGGACACAAGTACATGACTCTGGATCCCGGTCAACAGATCATTTGGATTCTTTACTGGAAGCGTTGAAAGAAAATCTAAAAGGAGAAGAGCTTAAGGAAGCTGAAGAACTACTGAAACGTTACAGTGATCTTTTTACAAAGAGTGATGACGACCTTGGAAGAACCGGTCTTGTGAAGCATCGGATAGACACTGGCCTCACCCAACCCATCAAGCAGAGACCTAGACGTGTACCATTGGCGAAAGAAAAAGAAGTATCAGAAATGATCCAGGACATGGTACGCAATGAGGTTATTGAGCCGTCCAGCAGTCCATGGTCTTCACCTGTAGTGCTTGTGAAGAAGAAGGACGGTAGTACCAGGTTTTGCGTGGACTACAGGATGTTAAATAATGTGACGAAGAAAGACAGCTACCCTTTGCCCCGAATCGACGACACACTAGACATGCTTGGAGGTATGAAATGGTACTCTACTGTAGACTTGAAGAGTGGCTACTGGCAAGTGGAGCTTCACCCGGAAGATAAGGAGAAGACTGCTTTCACTACTGGTACTGGGAATGGCCTTTGGCAGTTTCGAGTGATGCCTTTCGGGCTGTGCAATGCACCAGCTACCTTCGAGCGTCTTATGGAACGGGTGTTAGTGGGGCTTCTGGGAGACGCTTGCCTAGTATACCTGGATGACGTTATCGTCATGGGACGCAACTTCAAGGAGCATCTACAGAACTTAGAGAAGGTTTTCAAAAGGTTCCGAGAGTCTAATTTGAAACTAAATCCGAAGAAATGTGACTTTTTCAAGAAAGAAGTTTCGTTTTTGGGACACATCATATCGGACAAAGGTATTCAAACCGACCCAGATAAAATCAAGGCAGTGCAAGATTGGCCTGTTCCGAAGAACAAGACCGATGTAAGAGCTTTCCTCGGGCTTTGTGCATACTACCGGCGTTTTGTTAAGAGCTTCTCCGAAATAGCAAAACCTTTACATCGACTCACAGAAGATAAAAGGAACTTTATTTGGGACCTGGATTGTGAACAATCATTTACAAAACTAAAGCAACTCCTTTGCTCCACTCCAATACTGGGTTACCCTAACAGAGAAGGAAGGTTCCTGGTAGACACAGATGCCAGTAATACAGGAATTGGAGGAGTCTTATCGCAGGAACAAAATGGTCAACAAGTAGTTATTGCTTATTTCAGCAAGTCATTATCGAAACCAGAGAGAAACTATTGTGTAACACGACGCGAACTGCTGGCTGTAGTTAAGACCTTACAGCATTTTAAGAAGTATCTACTGGGACGAGAATTTACTTTACGAACCGATCACGCTGCTCTTACATGGCTCCTGCAATTTAAAAATCCCGAAGGTCAAGTGGCAAGATGGATCGAACAACTTCAAGAGTTTAATTTTGTAATAGAACACCGGAGTGGGAAGTCTCACTCTAATGCAGACGCCCTGTCAAGAAGACCATGTGTTCTAGATTGCCGTCACTGCTTAAAACAGGAGTCAAAGGAAGAAATTAAATTACTGAGAACTCAAGGACTGGACGAATCTTGGAGCAAGGAAGAAGTAGCCAAGGCACAAAAAGAGGACACGGACTTGAAACTCATCTTGGAATGGAAAATCCAAGGACAAAGACCACGATGGAGTGATGTGTCTGCCACAAGCCCAACTACTAAGGCATATTGGGCTCAGTGGGATAGTCTTGTCTTGGAGGATGGAGTCCTGTACAGAAAATGGGAATCACCAAATGGCAAGGAACATACTCTGCAGATGTTGGTTCCTAGAAGCAAGGTAGCTCCTGTGTTAAGACAATTACACGACGGTACCTCTGGAGGACATCTCGGTGTGAAGAAAACCTTAGTGAAGGTACGAGAACGCTTCTACTGGGTACGCTGCCGTGAAGACGTCGAGGATTGGTGCAGAAAATGTTCTGCATGTGCCTCGGTGAAGGGACCTCGTAATCGATTAAAGGGAAAACTCCAGCTGTACAATGTGGGAGCTCCTTGGGAGAGAATCGCCATCGATGTTGCAGGACCGTTCCCGCAAACTGAAGATGGAAACCGATACATTGTAGTGGTACAGGATTATTTCAGCAAATGGCCAGAAGTATTTGCTACCCCGAACCAGGAGGCTAAGACCGTGGCCAAGAAGCTCATTCAAGAGGTTGTATGCCGGTTCGGAGTACCACTGGAGTTACACAGCGACCAAGGAAGAAACTTCGAGTCAGCTCTGTTCCAGGAAATGTGCCATCTGCTCGGGATACATAAGACTCGAACCACACCAGCGCATCCGCAGTCGGACGGCATGGTCGAGAGATTCAATCAGACATTGGAAAATCACTTGGCCAAGGTCGTGGAAGAACACCAGCGAGATTGGGATCAATACATCCCTTTATTTCTGATGTCGTATCGCTCGGCGGAACATGAAACCACAGGATTTACTCCCGCTAAGGTTAACTTCGGAAGGGAGATACGTCTACCAGTCGATTCACTTACTGGGACACCCCCCGATTCCCCAAAACGGACCGTCGACTATGTCGCAGACCTACAAAAACAGTTGGATGAGGTACATGAGCATGTTCGGGAACAGAGTCTAAAGACCAGTGAAAGAATGAAAACACGCTATGATCGGAATGCCAATACTTGTGGTTTCAAGGAAGGCGATTCTGTGTGGTTGCATAACCCTCTAAGAAGGAAGGGTAAATCTCCGAAATTACAAGCCCGGTGGGAAGGACCGTACAAAGTAGTCACCAGGATTAATGACGTAACCTACCGCATCAAACAAGGGGATAGGAAACGGCCGAAGATTGTCCATGTGGATCGCTTAGCACCATATCGAGGGACCAATGATGCTCGGGACGAGCACAACTAAGGAGGGGATGGTGTTACAAATGCGTATAACGCTCTCGAAGCTACGAAAGTACCTACACAGGTACATTCTATTGTTCTCGACAGCTTCGAGCACCTTCACTTGTTTATCGGGCCTGTGTAGGTACCTACCCATTTTTTTGTTGTTTTGATCACTTCGAGGGTTGTTTACGTATTTGTAACGAACCAGAACGTTCGATTAGGCGGGGCCAATCAGTATAAAAAGAGCAGCCCTAGCGACCTGGCAGTCGGAGAGCTCGGCTGCCGTCGAGAGCAGACGTGTGCTCCGGCGCTCGGGCCCCTAGGAGTTTTCGCTTTATTCGGTGATCTGCCTTCCGAAACTTCTGCGTCCACGGTGGTGTTGGGTCAACACGACACCCCCTCCGGCTTAGGCTCCCGGTCTGCCACCAGCGGCAAGCCCCGGGGACCAGGTCGGCGGGGTGCTGGCGTGCCAGCACCTTCGTTGGGCCGCGCCCAGGCAGCCTCGCCCCGCGCTCCGCTACCGCCCGCCCCTCTCGCGCGCCCGCGTCATCGCGCGCCCGCACTCCCCGCGCCCGCGCCCGCACTCCCCGCGCCCGCGCCCGTGCCCGCGCATCCCGCGCCCGCGCACCTCGCGCCCCTTGCGTACCCGCCATGTCGCTTCCCATTTCATCGCCGCAGATTATGCGGCGTGCGACCCGACCCCGTCCCCTACGTCGTAGGGTTTTCGTGCGGTCAAAGGCGGTGCTCGAGGCCGGCCTGGACGCTTCTGTAGCGGCCGGCCAGGTCACTCGTGCCGTCCTACCTGCCAGACTGCCCCAAGCGGGGCCCTCGACGGGAGCAGGCGAAGAGTCTTTCGTCGCGAGCCCGCTGACGCTCTCGCCCGCCCCGTCCTCGGATACCACTGACCCGCCTCTGCCCAGGCGCACGCCAGCGCCTACCACCAGCCGCGCGCCAACACCAGCTGCGCGCTCCGTGACACCCGCTGCGCCGAAACGCGCCGCAGTTACGCCTCCGCCGCGTGTCTCACCGCGCACACCGCGCTTCACCACGCCGCCTCCGCCCATCGCCGTTGGACGCTTCCCTTCCCCGCCGAAGGTCAGAGGACCGTCTGCCTTTCTGCCGAACATGCCGACACTCTCGCCTGTCTCCCCCATGGAGACCGCGACGACGAGTCCGACATACTCGGCCGCAGCCGCGTCCAAAAAGAAGCCCACGGCGGGCGGAACCCCCGCTACCACTACTACTACGACCGCCGCCGCTGCTGGCCCCGCCACTGCCCGCGCTGCCGCCGCCGCCCCCGCTGCTGCCGCTGCCGCCACCGCCGCCACCGCCGCCGCCGCAACCGCCACCGCCACGTCCACCAAAACGACCAGCCGCTACCCGCCGCTGGTCGTCGAGGTGCTCCCGGACTGGCCTTTCCACTTCCGAGAGCTCAAAAAGGCTCTCGGACACGCACCCAACGGACGCCCGTTTGGCAAGGGCGTCCGCTTCATGCCGAAGTCAGACCAGGAGTTCCGCGCCATCCAGCGCTATCTTACGCAGCTGGAGAGTAGTGCGCGGATCTCCTGGTTTTGCTATTCGCTGCCCGCCGACCGGAGCGTGAAGGTGGCGATCCGCGGCCTGCCGGCTAACACCGAGCCGGCATTAGTGGAGCGAGAGCTGCGCGAGCTCGGGTACGTCCCGGAGCACGTGCGAGCGATCCCCGCTCGCCCGGGCAGACCGGGATGCCTCATGTTCGCGCAGCTGCAGCGGACACCGGACCTCATACCGGGCATATACGAGGTGCACGAGCTCCTCTGTATGCCCGGTGTTACCATCGAGGCATGGCGCGGCCGCAAAGGCCCTGCGCAGTGCCATCGGTGCCAGCAGTTCCGGCACTCTTCCCACAACTGCCACCGGCCCATAGCCTGTGTGCGGTGTGGGGAGTCTCACCCGGCCCGGGAGTGCCAGCGTCCCCGGGAGGAACCGCCGACGTGCGCCAACTGTGGCGGCGCGCACACGGCCAACAACGCCAACTGCCCGGTGTTCCGCAAGGAATTGCGCAACCGCCGGGCAGGCACCACCGCGCGCACCGCTGCACCAGCGCGCGCGCGCTCCACCACCGCCCACGCATCGGAGGCCGATGCGCCCGGGTCGCTCATGGCTGCCGCCAACCAGCCACAGCGCCCGGGCAAACGCCGCCGCAAGCGTGGCAAGCGCGCACAAGCGCGTCGCCCCGCTGCGCCCCCCACCTCCTCGGCTGCGCCGCCCGCTGCACCAAAGCCTCCCCGCGGACCGCTGGACCCCAGACTGACCAACGTCATCAGCACCCTTAACAAGGTGCTGGTGGCCATCCAGGAGCAGCGTGATCCCATTCCGCTGATCCTGGATTGCATCGCGGAGCTCTGCACAACCCGTGCATGAGCCCGCCCTACCCGGACACGACCGCTTCCTCGCCGCTGGCTGATGGGCGCTCGCCGGTACACCACCGGTGGGCTCGACCTCGCTGAGCG
This sequence comes from Hipparchia sbordonii, assembly GCA_038048805.1. Lineage (NCBI taxonomy): Eukaryota > Metazoa > Arthropoda > Insecta > Lepidoptera > Nymphalidae > Hipparchia > Hipparchia sbordonii. The sequence continues at coordinate 8,432,219 of CM076116.1, read as the reverse complement.
GCGGGTGTAAGCACACCCTGGACTTACCACCCTGCTGCAGGTCGCAGATCGCCCGCGACTTCACGCGGGCTTGATCGCACGGCAGCAGGACACACCCGGAGTCGACATTTCCCCCGGACGTGACACCGCGGACCGATCCGGTCCAACCCAGTGCCCCGCCTGTCGTTGCAGGCGGCGCTGGATTCCACCGAAAGGGGCCATTGCCCCGAGCGGTTACCCCGAGGCCCGTGAGGGCCTGCGTGGAAGACTCTCGACGACCTGGCAGTCAGTCGAGTGTTACAAGCGATCGAAGCGAGAACAAGTGCGAAGCGAAGTTCGAAGACGATTGTATTGTTCCTATTTGAAGTCAATCAGTGTGAATAAACGTTCTTGTACGGAGACTGGCATTTTAAATCGAACCCTAACACGTAACAATATTATTTACGCTCGCCGACTGGTAAAACTTTCTAACATCGTATACCTAACACATTGTAAAAATTAGTTTCGTATTACAAAATATTTAACAACAGTTGTAATTTGCAATTTATTGTAAAACATTGTTCAACATATCTATGTTAAATAACATGGTACACATTTTGTACATTTAATATTCCAGTATTATGTTATAAAAGGTTATCTATAACAAATGTGATACAACATTTAATAACTGCTATGTGAAGGAAGCATTGTACCTCTTTACAAGTTTATTAGTATGATATTGTATTTGGTACTTTATATAATAAATAGTAGGTGCTAAGAAAATTTTGGCTTTCATGTCTATAATTTTTTAAATAATATTGTGTTGCTCTGAACGGAGTAACACAATTTTATTAAATAAATTATATATGTACGCGAGACTATAGATTTCTCGTTCTACAAAAAACAATGCATTTACCTAAGACGTCCTGTAAAATATTTTAATAAGTGCTTATTCTAAGTGCCAGTCAACAATACCCACAATAAATAATTTAGGAATATATTTCTATTATAAAATATTTAAGTACTTAAATATAAATCTATCACATTCATTCGAACGAAGCATCAATATTCTTTGTACAAACAAATCTTATAATATATGAAATTAATTTATTTACAATTTTAAATTAAATAAGTGTCCCTAATACAATAAAATACTAGATTTAGTGAAGATAAAAACTTTTAATCGCTGAAAGTCCATTTGTCGATATTCGATTCGAATAGTCCACGTATATCGATTACGGAAACTTTTCATCTATGACACTAGCTCTAATCGATATTCGATTAGAAAAGTTCAATGTAACTTTTACACATAGGTACACAATATATTTTTAGTGAAGTTCGTATATCGATAATACCGTTATCGATTAAAAATCTAGCAGTCGTCGATCGTATGCGACGTTAGGCGCGAGAGCACGCGCCGCCTCGTTTCATTTAGACGCACTGACCACTAAATTCGTCGCAGCTTCTTCACTGGCGCCTATGCTCATAGCTTTCTTCTTCAGAATCCCTAAATCCGTGACATTTTCGAGAAAACTCTTATGAGCTGAAAGGACTTTAGCGCTTTCTACATCTTTCTTTAACTCTTCCATGTCCCTCTTTAATTTCGCTCGTCTATTTTGGAACCATGTAATGACTTGAGCGTTTGAGAGACCCAAAGAGCTGGCGATTTCGTCTCTGTCAGCGGGTGATAGGTACTTTTGGTAGAGAAACCGTTTTTCAAGCTCAAAAATCTGATGGTTCGTGAAGGCTGTTCGCGATTTTCGTTTCTTTTTCGGTTGTGGTCGCGAATTGAACAGGTTCAAGTGGTTTGACTGACCGTCTGAAACAAGGAAAGGTTGTACGTTAGTTAATTAATCTGATTTACAAACCGGTTGTAGAGTCTTGAGCACTATTGACTAATCATAAGTTGGTCTAAATCATTTTAAATATGTAGGGAAAGTATCTCGAGCTGTTTTTCAATTCTATAATGGTCCCCGAATCCACTTGGATTCGGGGACCATTATAGAATTTTTAAAAATCCCGGATTTCTGCGGATTTTTTTCGAAACAAAAAATATATCATTATTCGTCTCTAAGATTTAAGATATCTTTGTGTCCAATGTCATCAAGATATATTAATATTATTATTTTTTTTTTTTGAAAAAAAATCTCAATCGGGTAGGTAAATTGAGAACCTACTCCTTTTTTGGAGGTCGGTTAAAAATTGATAGCCAAAAATGAAAAATCAAAAAGAGAATATGGACAAAATAAAAAAACAGTAAGTAGGTTTTAGAGCGAACGCAGCCTAATTTCAACGACACTGACGAAAAGATTTATACAACGGCAATGGAAGAAACAGTTCTATTGATAGAACGGGCCACATAATAAAACAGGGACAGTAAAATATAAGGTTTTATGTCTATATTACACCGTAAGTAGGAAAATAGAAACCAGCCATCGCTCGAACTTGTTATCAGGTACTAAAACATTATTCCAGCGTATGGCAACACTCGTAAAGAGCCCGCAGCGCTAAAATGTAACTCTTTCCTCGTAAAAGAGCCCAATAAAAACACAGCCAGGTCCTGAGTTTTAACGAACATAAATACGGGCTCTTCGTAAAAATGTCTCTTTTGAAATGGCAATCGGCTACAATGTATTGAATGTTATTTAAATTACTGGTATCGATAATTTCATAATAATCCACTCTTATACTAATAAGTATCTACTAGTTATTGACTGAATCTTTACACAAGACAAGATAGCCGTCCGGACTCTAGTTTGAGAAATTTATTAAAGTATGCTTGCCGAATCTTGTGAGGATTTTTTTTAATTAGGTAATAAGAAGATGACCATAGTTCTTTCAACTCACGAGGGCGCGTGAGCTTTACTTGTGGTTACGCCGTCTACATGCACATTACGTAAGTGTGCGTGCCTGTCCAGAGCCTAGGTGGGAGTAGTCAGGCACGAGCAAGCTCTCGCTCCCACTTATATAGATTCGACACACACACAACCACCAGCCACGTGTCCTCGTGAATTGCAAGAACTGTACTAACCAAACAAACAATAACTTATGAACCACGAATATGGCCATGAACTTGTTCTCAGGAATTTCGCTAGATGGCGCTACGTTACACATACCGCACCTATTTATACTTAACTATTTCATCTTTTATTACTTATTTCATCACCAAGTTAAATTAGAAACTTGAAAAGACCATTAACCTTTATATTTAGTGTAAATAACTTAGTACCTACCTCAAACCGTTTCTGAGAAAAAGGTCCATGACACAAGGAGAGACAGACGGACAACCGTTCCATTTTTTTGGGAACCCTATAAAACCTAGACCTACAAATCTCCTCCTTTTTACTCTAACCCATAACCAGTTTTAAAATGGTTATTACGAGTATTTTGTTCTACTTAGATTCTAGACTATGACCACTGTACATCGATGGACTAAACCAAAGAGATACATTGTAAAATGACAACTTAAATATTTAGGTATAGCAATCCAATTTCAAAGCTATTAGCCCTTTCCTTACGTTGCCAATGTTGCCATAAAGTAACGGAAATGAAAAAATAACTTAAACAATGGCATAACGTTATCTACCACAAACATTGTCCTATTTTCAAACGTTATCTACGTAATTTTACTTTGCTTCGAAATCGTGGTATTCGAAATAATTGTTTTTTGTAATTAACTTGTTAATGTTATGTTCACGTATATGCATACAGCTTATTTAAAACGGTATAAGTTATTATCGGTATGAAAATTTAAGTGTATGTAATTGCAATTGGTTTTCGTTATTAGTACGTAAACAATTTAACTAATTTCTATGGAATGAATTATCTTTTATGTTTTAATTATTTTCTTGTTGATGATTTTTTTCTTTCTTTTTTTATCCTTGACCGCGATCTCACCTGATGGTAAGTGACGATGCAGTCTAAGATGGTAGCGAGCTAACTTGGACGGGGTACGGCACATTACAGGGATAGGGGTAGGTACATTTAACCCATACCCCTAGCGTTCCCCCTTTTCGTTTTCTAACTTCGTGGTATAAACTTAGACTGATATCGTAAAATATATCGTCATTAATATTATAAATACCTGTTTGTTTCTTGGTTTGTCCTTCAATCACTCCGTAAAGGAGCTAGGGATCGACATGATTTTGTGGATATATGTAGATGACTTGACTAGGGTTCATAGGTTACTTTTTGTACTGGAAAAACCATGTGCGTGTTTTGACACGTAGATACTTTGTCTGTTTCAATTATCTCTGTGGCGCAAACTTAAGCTTTACTTTCAAAAATTTACTTTCAATTTTTAGCAGAAAAGAGTTAATGATCATTACAACCTCCGCGGAGATAAAGCGCGAGATCATTCGTCTGTGGCGGCCGGCGCGGTCAACCACAGATATTAATAAAATAATAAAATAAAGATGGCCGTCGTTAACACTCAACTGCCTATGCATTGTCAGGCCTTCGGAATTCGCTTTCGAGAGCACAATTACTTGAACCGCATGCGATTCATGTGTTTCACATTAGTGAGCCAATATAAAAGGTAATAATGGCAACTTTGAATTGAAGAGGCCTTACAATTTGAGACGTATTGTAATAAATGGACCCATGTTTTTTTTATTCCATGACAAGCCCTTCCACGGTCCATCTGATGGTAGATGCTAGATGCACAAGTGTTTGAGAAAACATAGGAGCACTCTCTATTCCCTCAATCTCACAGACCGATGGGATGGAAATCCGATACGGCAAGAGAGAGATCAGGCGCAGAACCAGGATTTACGTGCTCTTCGAGGCACGTGGGTGACTCACCAACTTTTTGACTCCGGGCTAGTAGGACTGAGAATTTCTTTGACAGATAAACTCAATGCATTTTTTGGACCGATTGTTTTTTTTTCAGAACTAAATGTAACCTATAATGAACCTATATTACTCTTTAGGCCTTCAACTATACCCGTGCGAATAATCACGTCGATCTGCGTGATTGTAGGACAAACTAACTTACAGCAATTTTTACCAACTTTCGCACTTATAAAATTGGCAAGGATTACTTTCATCGCGATACCATAGGTGGGCCGCTCAGTTGAAACGGTAGTTAACTTTCAAGTAAAATTAGGTAGGTACCCACTAAGATCAATCTAATTTATCTTTCCAATCGTTTATTTCAAATCATTGTTTCCAAATGTTTTAATAAACCTCTGAAACGAAAGAACGTCGTTTTTCCTTGTCTAATTTTAGTAACGTTTGAAAATATAATTGATGTCCAATTTCGCAAGAAACCCAATCATTTGTTACTCACCACAACCATTAGCTGTGGAACAGTCACATCTAATTCTTTAAAAGGAATAAAGGAAACAATTTATTTGAAATCCAATTGAAGTCGGCAAAACCTAACGCCTTTGCCGCTTTATTAATCACGGCCTAATCGCATCCTTAGCGAATCCGTACCTCAATTAGGAACGAATAAAACACTACTAAAAAAGAACTCTAAGTCAAAAGACATCGTTAGGGAAACAAAAAATATCCAATCAGTTATGGTCTATAGTGCAATGTTCACGTTGGGATCTTATTTACGTGATTTTATTTGGAACTTAGAACTTATTTCCATTCTTAATTCTAAAAAAATCTCAAGTGGCAAAACAAGTAAGTTTGTCCGGTGGGAGGCTTTGGCCGTGGCTAGTTACCACCCTACCACCAAAGACGTGCCGCCAAGCAATTTAAGCGTTCTAGAACGATGGCGTGTAGAAACCGAATAGGGGTATGGGTTGAACACTGCCATACCCTTTCCAAGTTAATCCGTTACCATCTTAGACTGCATCGTCACTTACCAGCAGGTGAGATCGCAGTCAAGGACTATCTTGTCATTGAATTAAAAAAAAAAATCAGAGGTCATTCTGATCGTTACAATGATGCGATCATTTTTAAAGAATTCCACCTCTGAATCTCACCTGATGGTAAGTAACGATGCAGTTTAAGATGGTAGCAGACTAACTTGTAATTGGTATGGCAGTGTGGATTCCACCCAACTCCTAATCGGTTTCTACACGACATTTTCTGGTTTATCAAGTGCTTTATAAAGTAGATAGCGGTATATTTTTGTCTCTCCCAGTGGACAAGGCACCGAATACCGGACATTCCCAATTCCGCGCGGTTGTCACGATGACCATATTGATTCCATCAGCCCCTTTCATCCCGTCACGACTGGGATACTTAATTAATTCCTCAATAACATCACGTGCCTCTGTGTTTGTGCGGCCGATAGTCACCTCTGATTTATTTTTTAACGCAATTATAGGTTTTAATTTAATTGGCTGAAGGGTTAGAGTCGCTTGGGGGAATAAGACCACCAATGGTTTGGTGTATGGGATTCAGGTGCTCCTGAATCAGCGGTAACGTGACGATTGCGATATCTCGGATAATACCGAGCTAATAATGAAGTCCTTAGACTGTCTTTTATTGGTGGGTTTGCGGGTTCGATTCCAGGCAACTCAGACTTTTCGGAGTTATGTTTTTTTTATTCAATAACAAGATGATAGTCCTTGACTGCGATCTCACCCGATGGTAAGTGACGATGCAGTCTAAAATGGCAGCGGGCTAACCTGAAAGGGGTATAGCAGTGTAAATTCAACACATACCCCTAAAGTGTTTTTCACTCCATCATGCCGGAACGCTAAATCGCTTGGCAGCACGTTCTTGACGGTAGGGTGGTAACTAATCGCGGCCAAAGCCTCCCACATAGTTGACGAGCGGGAGAGCGACATAAGCATACTTTTTATCCCGGAAAATCTAAGAAATCCCGCGGGATTTGTAAAAACTAAATCACGCGAGCGACACAAGACCCTTCCTAGTCAATAATAAAAGCAATTTTGTCGTTAGGTGTAAAGAGTACTCTTTTAAAAATGTGACATACATTGGTAGTTAAGTACCAAGGATTTAAAGAATGTGACGTGCACAGGTGGCAGTGGATGACACGTAAAACGTTACCTGGTTAAAGTTTAGTCGATGGCTGGACGGCCTTGCGGAACTGATCGATACAAAGGTCGGGCGAAGCGTGCTTTTTCAAACGACTTTGATGTGTGGTGTACTGTGAATGAATGCATGGCGAATTTCATATGAAAGGAATCTAGAATTAATAATTTAAACGGTTTTCCTTAAAAAGTATTGGTAATGAGCCACGTTAAGTTCGATTTTTTAAAACCCGATTTGATCCCCTTAGGGATTGAATTTTCAAAAATCCTTTTTTGGCGAATGCCTACGTCGTAATAGCTATTTGTATACCTTTTAGCTCGATCCGCCTGAGCTGTACGTTTATAAATTCAAAATTCAAAATTCAAAATTCAAAATTCAAAATTCAAAATTTATTTATTTCATGTAGGCTACCCTGTAGCACTTATGATAAGTCAAAAATCTACCACCGGTTCGGAATGCAGATTCTGCTGAGAAGAACCGACAAGAAACTCAGCAGTTGCTCTTTTCAAAAAATAAAATAAACTAATTTTACAATAAGTAATAAAACTGAGATCAGTCAATCACCGCTGTCAACAGAGGCCAAGTTTACAAAGACACCTATTAATTAAAAAAGGAAAATATGACTGACACTGTGCTTTATGAACAACTGTAGAGCGACAGCGACAATTTTTTCAAATACAAAAGCTAGTTTACGATAAAAGGACTATATATGTGGAATCATCTCCCTTCGACAGTGTTCCCACTTAATTACAATATGGGGTTATTCAAGGGGCGAACCAATAAGTTCCTAAAAAGCCGGCAACGCATTGGTGGTGCCTTTGGTACTACAAGTGTTCATGGGCGGCGGTAATCACTTTACATCAGGTGACCTGCCAGCTCGTTTGACCGCTATTCATATAAAAAAAAATATATATATATATATTAGATGAACAATCTTAAAAATCTTCATCGTCATTTAATTTCGGAACCAAAATTAGGTTCTCTTTTTTTTTTTGGTTCGAATCCGAACTCAATCAGCCATTAGCCCGATGTTATCAAATTAATTATCTGTACCTATCAGCAAAAACTTACCTACTGTAATACCGTTTTACGTCTGGTTTGGACGGTCATCAACTACCTATCATCGTCAACTCATCAATTTTTAATCAACTTGTTAGTAATAAAAAAAGGATTTTGATCGGCGGTCGGTAGCCATTGAATGTTTATTAACCGATACCAGAGATTAGTAAGAAGAAATAGATTGATAACGTATAAATCAAATCACGCTAAAAGTTATCCTAGATGGCGTTACTGGGATGGCTAGTTATATTTTATTGTTGAAATCGATGAAATATCGTATTTTATCATAGTTATTTATTTCTAGCATCTAAATATAAAGGTTTTTCGTGCATTTTTTTTGCATATCACGCGAGAAAGACATAATCCTAATCCTAATACCACACTAATATTATAAAGGCGAAAGTTTGTATGTGTATGTGTGTGTGTGTGTGTTTGTTACTCCTTCACGCCACAACCAACGAATAAACCAATTTGGCTGAAATTTGGAATGGAGGCAGCGTACATCCAGGATTAAAACATAGGCTACATTTTATCCCGGAATATTAAAGAGTCCCTACGGGAATTAGAAAAACCTTAATCCACGCGGACGAAGTCGCGGGCATCATCTAATAGGTAATAACTAGAATTACGCAAGTTTTGCTCCAATGTGTGGCGTTAGCAATCTATACTTTTTAAACTAATCTCTCTTGCTTAACAATTGATGCAGGGACAAAGATTTCATCTCCTAACGAGTACAAATTGAATATCCTGCCACGGCCATGTTACGGTCACTACGGGGCTATTTTGTACGATTTTAAGGCCCATTCCATTCTCTTTAGCGAAAAAAGCGTGGCGAAACACGGGTTACGATGTGTGATTCATTCAATTTTTTTTATCGATAGAAAAAGTTACGATACGGAATACGACAAATCGATTAGTGAAAAGTTGGAACCAGGTTGAAACCTATGAATTTATTAGGTAAGTAGCTTTTTTGCGGCGCATCAAGAGTTTTATAAACAGCTAATTTAATGATATACCTAATCTTCTTACTAATATTATGAACCCAAAATTGAGTTTGTTTGATGGTTTGTTCTTCAAACGCTCAGCAATGGAATAACAGATCAAAGTGAATTTTTTTGCATGATTGATCTATTTCAAGACCTAGAGAGTGACATAGGTCACTTTTTAACCCATCAAACAAAACCACACCTTAATATTTTTAGAAAACTAAATCCACGGAAAAGCTTAATTGAACAGAACAATGACATTTCAGCAAAGGCACTAATAATATGTATTAACAACTTAATAGTGTTGTCATTAAAGAAAAAAAATTCAAAATTATTTATTATTTCACATGGCTCTTTTGACATTCCATGACTCTACTACCGGTTCGGACTCCTTTGCCAAACTGTAATTTTGTTTAAGTTCCAAGCATTCTAGATTTCTAATTCTGCTTATTTGAACGGTATTCCTATCCTCACAACTTAGTAGACAGTCGTCTATAACCGGATACTTATCCCTAATTAAGAGGCATCCACAGTACGTGGTCACGCGCCATTGCGACCGTTCAGTCGTCCGTCTGCGCGACGCTGGTTCGCAATAGGCCGTGGCAGGAATCCAGCCGTTCATCTGCAACGCCTTTGTAGCTGTTTTGATAATGCCGCTTATTATACGAACTTGTACTAAATATAGGCATCAGGCAGATTAGTTTAAGATCACGCCGCCTTATAAGTTGAGCAGGGTAAGAGCAGTGATAGTTCGGTGGTTAGGCCTGCGATCTCCTATTCGGGGGTCGCAGGTTCGGTCCCGGGCACCTCTGACTTTTGGGAGTTATATGCGTTAGAGCATTTTAATTGCTTCAACGGTGAACGAAAACAATAATCCATAATCAAATCAAAGGTGTGTGAAGTCTGCCACCTATGCCATAGGGTTAACTATTTTACACGTGAATAATATTCCAAATGAGAGTGTTAGACTTAGGACCAAGTACGACGATAGTACTATGGATGGAGTAAGAACCGTCGAACTTTCAGTTTTCCGTCGACCAAGCTTACATCAAAATAAAGATTAAAAAGAAAATTGACAGCTCCGAATTCGGTAGCCACAGATAAAAAATCGTAATGACAGATAACCACATTCTCACGGGCGCTGTTCACACGGCAATATCGATGGACGCCCACCGGCCACCAGCCCCCATCACCGTTCAGCTAACATCATGTCATGGCCCGTTGAACGCCACCTTTAGATTGTTTGTTCCAAGTCCAACTATTTGAAGAATTACATCACTATTTGCGGTTGGTTTTTATAAACCGCACAATCTATTGGGAAATCGATTTGCCGGTCACTTTACGATTCGACTTTTTATCGATTTATTATCACATCGGAAAATAAATTTGACCGGATACCTTGTAAAGTAATAATAGTGCAGAGCTTGGATCAATGTGGTTATTGACTTATTGTCTTTGAGATTTAACGCCATCAAGCGGTCTACAATATTACGCGAAGAACTATTAAAACACTCAAAAATATTGGTACTCTTATACCTATGATTTTATGAAAATATTTTATTAAAAAAAATATGACGAACCGTAATAATAAAATACTTCACACCATAATAAAATCTAATATGTATAATCTCTTCCTTAGAAATGAGCTGTCTTTTATATAATGTCTAGGTTTTATTTCTTTACTAGCTGATGCCGGGGACTTCGTCCGCGTGGATTTAGTTTTTAAAATTCCGCGGGTGATTTCCGGGATAAAAAGCCTATGTTACTCTCCAGGTCCCCAACTAAACCCATTCAAAAAATCACGTCAATCGGTAGCTCTATTGCAGTGTTATTGAAGGACAAACCAACAAACACTTTCGCATTTATAATATTAGTAAGGATGTCTACTGTTACTAAATAAATAACATAATAGGTATTTCGTCGACTTCATTAATAAAATGTAACTTGCAATCCTAGTAATCCATCATCTTTTTAGAGTAATTTAATTTGTTACAAATATGTAGTTAGCAATCTATTAAATATCTTCTTACTAATCTCTGACACGCATGACGTTGTTGGCATCAGATAGTAATTAATAAATACCTAGTATATTTTGTACGACACGGCTATAACACAATTATTAAATAATTACTGGTGCGAATAACACAAGTAAAAACAAATTGACTGCCAATTATCCAATTAATTTAATTAAACAAAGATACAATACTGGTTTCTCTACAACAAACTTCGATTTACGTCGCAACTAAAAATTAATGAAAATCGATCATCGTTAAGGCAATCGAATTCGTTCAGCATAATTTTTTGATCGCGCCGCAATATACCTATAAATAAAAAATGGCGGTAAAATTCAAAAGCGGGCGCCTAAATGCTAGAGCGTGTATCGGAACGCATAAATTATTGGCGCTCGCGGAACATGGTGCAAGTGCATTCCACTCGAATTTTGAATTTCGAATGGTTCCTTGTGTTTTGAAAAAAGAACGCGTCGGTATAAAAACGTTGCACGCGTGGTGTACGTCGGCAGTTAGTGCAGAGTGCGTGACAGCGTAACGACCGATGTTTATCGTTGCTGGTACAAAGTTAAGTTTGCCGACGGGCGGTTTAAAAAAAATCAAAAAGACCCAATCTAAAATGTAATGAACACAACATGTCTGATCGTATAGGTACATCGTGTATTAGAATATGAACTGCAGTGTGGGGCAGAAAGAGTCTATACATACAAATAAATTAAATAATAAAGGCATTTTAGGCCGCATCTTCACTTACCATCAGGTGTGATCGCAGCCAAGCGCTAGTCTATTATTAAAAAAAAAAAAACAAATAAATAAAACTGAAGTAGGTATATGTTTGTAATATCAAAATAATAGCTTTTTACTAAATGCATATAGTATGTAAGTAAGTACGGTACTTACAACAAAAAAAAATATCAAATTTTAAAGTTTTTGTCTGCCTCCCAAGTAACAAAGTTCTCCTGTAGTGCACAGTTTACAGGCTCACAGCACTAGTACCTCTCTCTTAGTGGTTCCAGGTTTTACTACCAAGCTTATAACAGGTTACACGGAGTTCGTTTAGGTTTATAGTACACCTGTTCCTATAAGTTGACTTATAGTCATGTATAGAACGAAATAATAGGCGCAGTAAAGGCTAAGAAGGCCTATAAAAGTGTTGTATAGGTGTAAATACACTTGAGAAAACTTGCTCCAGTAAGTTACACTTATAATTGTCTACAAGAAGTAATTATAAATCCGCTATAAGTGTCTTAAGCCAGTAATAGTAATTTATAGAACTAAATACACTTAGAACCATTTGCATTTGTTACTTGACCTTGTAGGGGTTTATAAGTCAACTTTACGTGCCAATTATAAGTGAATTAGTTCTACAATGGTTTCCTCTAAGAGTAAGACGTACGTGGTATTATTGTGGACTCTCGAATGCTGTTATAGTCTTAATTTCTATGTAAAGGTTTCTTGTAAAACTATTAGTGTCCAAAGATATCTTCGTGAAGTCCATTTAAGAAGACAATTGCTTTTAATGTTTATCGCATCTTCACGGCCATTTTGATTTCTTTTGAGTCATTGGGTTTTTATTAAATTATTATAAAAATGGATATAAACAAATGGAAGCGGTTAAAAAAAAGCGGTTCATATAAAAGGAAAGTGCAGAAAACATACCAACAAATGATAAGTGTGCCGAGTACTAGATTTACATCGAGCCAAGAACGTTCTGTAGAAGATGGTGAGGGTTCCGGACGAAATAATAATTTTCAAGATATTAGTCCAGGAGTTAGTAGTGGCGTTTCGGTACAAAACAAGGTTTTACCCACAACAAGTGATTTAGACTCGGACGATGACGAGGAATATATTTGTGACAACTCTGATTCTGAGCAGGAAGATGAAGATGACTGCTATTCAACATACGAGGAGAATAATAAACTACGTAGTAACCTTAGTAAATGGGCAGTAGAACACAATATTCCACATGTGGCGTTAAATTCATTATTAAAAATTTTAAATATAAAGTTGAAAAATATCCTCCCTAATGACGCACGAACTCTTCTACAAACAAACAAGGCAAATGTGGATATTATTTGTTCAGCTCCAGGGGAATATTGGCATAATGGTCTGAAAAAATGTTTAAAAAATATTGTTGAAGAGCTCTCTGTCCCACCTGATAAAATTTCTTTAAAAATAAACATTGACGGCCTTCCAGTGTTTAAAAGTTCTAAGTACCAGTTTTGGCCCATTTTATGTTCAGTATCTGAAATTCCACTGCCGCCCTTTGTCGTAGGTAAGTACCTGTTACGTCAGCTTCGTAGACAAAATAATGAAAATCTTAGATGACAATGTTTGCTTTTTACATAGGTATCTATGCTGGTGATGGAAAGCCTAAAGATCTTGACACTTTTTTGGGACCTTTTGTAACAGAAATGCAGCAACTTCAAGAGGGACTTAAAATAACAGACAAATCACAAAGAGAAAAAATAATACATGTCAAATTAGGAGCATTCATTTGCGATTCACCTGCAAGAGCTATGATAAAAGGTTTTTATTTCACTAATTACATAGTATAGAAACATATAGTACTATCAGCTAATTAACTAATTCAGCTAATTAAAAACAATATAATTGTTTCAGGTGTATCGAACTTTAATAGTAAACATGGATGCCTTAAATGCACGGTGGTCGGGGAATACTCTCACAAATCAAATACTGTGACATTTCCCGAGTTTAATTGCCCCAAAAGGAATGACCAAGACTTTCGTGAAAAGAAATACGGGCAACACCACAAGTTAGACTCGCCGTTACTCAAACTCAACATTGATATGATTGAAGATTTTCCGGTGTCAGATTCGCTGCATCTCATTGACCTGGGGCTTATGAAAAGATTACTAATAGGATGGCGTGATGGCAATTTTGGTATTTATCTAACTAAATGGAGTGCTAGCGATATAGCTAAAGTTGACAATTTCTTAAATGATTGTGAAATGCCTACAGAAATACATCGGTCAATTAGATCACTGGACATTTTAAAACACTGGAAAGGTTCAGAGTTTCGTAGTTTTCTTTACTACCTTAGCTTGGTGATTCTTAAGGAGGTCTTAAAAGAAGAAGCTTATACACATTTCATGCATTTCTTTTGTGCTATCACAATCTGTTCGATCGAAAAACATTTTAAATTCCTTCAGATTGCTGAAGAAATGTTGGCACATTTTACAGAACAGTTCAAAAGAATATACGGTAAAGACTATGTGACAAGTAACATGCACAATCTCTCACATTTAGTTGACGAGGTTAAAAAATTCGGGACTCTGCAAAATTTTAATGCCTACGAATTCGAAAATAAACTTCAACATTTGAAGCATATGGTAAGACATGGAAAAAAGCCACTACGTCAAATTGCAAGGAGAATCATTGAAAGGGATTTAGTTGAGTTAAATAGTCTAACAACAGAGAACAACAAATGTCCAGTTATAAAGAAAAATGTTTTATGTTTAAATTCATTTATATTATCAAAAAAGAAACAAGACAAATGGTTTCTCACTAATGATAATCACTTGGTTGAATTCATATCAGTTTATATTAAAAACAATAGTCAGACCCAGGAGCAAGATATAGAAATACGTGGTTTTGTTGTGCAACAAACTCAAGATGCATTTGAAAAGCCACTAAAATCTTCTTTTTTAAACATTTATCAGTGTGATAATGATGAATTACATCGCAACAGAGAGGCCGATATTTTCAAAATTTCAATTATTAAGTGTAAAATGGTGAGTATTTTGTATGGTAGGAAAATGTTTTTCATACCTTTGTTACATACTCTGTAAGTGAACATAATAAAAGTCTGTAATAATCAAAATTAAAGTTTTATTATTTCAATAACAATTTTTTTTATTACAATAATCTTAAAGCGAGACCAAAATCAATCTTAAAAGGTATAATCAATGAGGTAATCACATTCCTTTCCTTTAGCATATTGACAAGAAACAGTCACAATCATTTATCACAATTACAAGTCCTTCAGTATCTTGTGTATCAAATACTTCCTTTCCTTTATTTATGCTTACATATAGATAAAAATAAATATAATTTTTGACTAACCAAACGTGACTTTAAAATTAATAGCCAAAATTCGTCAGATTACTAAGTTATGCTAACGAAATACTCTATAGTTGTAGGTTAAACAAAAAAAGTTAAAAAATTTAACATTAAAAAATTATGTGCTTAAAAATTAATGAACAAAACTCACAATTCCAACAAATTAAAAAAAAATATACAAAACTATGGTAAAAACAGCATTTGGCCTAGGTTGGGCCCGGCCTACCTACAACTTTTTTGTGAAAAGTCGCAGCCATTGATGGAACTTCCATAACTCGATAGTTCGCTTTAATACAAATTGAAACTAAAGAGTGATAAAATCTCACATTTCCAAGGTAAAGGCTGTCAAAAGTTTCAAAACTCCAATATTAGAACGTTTGATGGCCTGTATCTCGGAAATGTGACACTTTAAGAGATTTTATCACTCTTCAGTTTCGATTCGTATTGAAACAATCTATCGATTTATGGAAGTTCCATCAATGGCTACGACTTTTCACAAGAAAAGTTGTAGGTGGGACGCAACCCCTCAGGCTCCACACAAAAATCTTCCAACCCGTTTCGAAGGTTTTGATCCCATAAGCAGATGATAGCATTCATCAATACAAACAGCTTTTACTATTGGTACTACTATTTTCTACATAGCTTGTTTGCTTTTTAATTTTAGGTATAAGTACTACAATACAAAATTTTGTTATATAGGTACATCAAAAATCACTTTTTTCACGTTTAGTTAAATAGGTGCTCTTTTATTCAACCAACAAGTCTTAGCTACCAAAGGAACTTTAAAATAAACTTAGAAATAACAACTATGAAAACTTAACCTCTTGTTAAGTAATATCACCATAAATAATTAATTATTCCCACCTAATCTAGGATTATTCAAAAATCAGCGACAAAAAATGAATCGAGTTACCAAATGTAGGTGTGTAAACATTATATGAAAACATTAACTACGTACTCAATTAGTCGGACATCCCTTCGTCGTTTTATCAGGCCTCTCTTCATCACTTTGATAGAAAATCTCAACATCTTTTTGGTCAGATCTCTCTTCATTGTTTAAATCGGGAGTCTCGACGCTGTTTTGACCGGAGCCCTCTCCGTTAACATTCTCAATCGGCACATCTATTGGAAGAGTTTTTGCTGTCCTTTTTCTCTTTATTACTCTAACTTTTGGAGCCGACATCCTCTGATTGCTTTCGCTGCGTTTATGAGCATTTTTCAAAATAGTTTTAAAAAATTTATCGCAGTCCACTTTTGTAAAACTTTCATCTGTTGCGTGGATAATATCAAAAAAAAGAGAAATCGTTCTCGTAAACGCTTTAAAACATATTTTTACTGCTTCTTTCTTGGAAAAGCCAGTCCACGTACATTGCTTAAGAAAATTTCTTTCAAACAAAGAATCGACCAAGTGGTAGGCATTTACGCCGCCTTTGCCCAAACCTTTAGAACACACACCGACAAATTTCATCAACATGTTATCTTTGAATGTTCTATTTGATAGATTTTTTTCAAATTCCTCAAGGTCTTTGATATTTTTTATTAGAGTTGGCTCTTCGTCAACTCTTTTTTGTGATACGCTCATTTTTATGAATGATCTTAGCTCTGTTTGTATTTCTGAGATCTTTACACACATATTAGTTTGGATTTCATGTAAGGAATTTTGATTGGCTATAATGGTTGCTATGCTCTCCTTAATAGCTTCAATCTCGTTAGTTGGTGTTGAAATTTCCGGTTCTGTATGTGTATAAAAGAGGAAATTCGATTCCGGAATTGTGACAGGAATATTGCCCTCGACTGTACCAACAATCTGGTCTTGGGGCACAAAACAGCAATTTGTGTCTTCTTGGGATTTCTGGGCTACTTGAGTTACTGGTGTTGTGGTACTTAGCATTTGATTATGATTCTGAAAAAAAAATATGATTATAACATTTTTATTTATTTATTTATTTACTTTAAGGTCCACCAACGCAGGATACACAATTCTTTCACCAAGATGATTGAGTCTGTAAGTGGGATATAAGGGTACTGCTGTATAATTGGCGAAAGGCTGACCACCTCTCACCAATAATGGGTGATACATATAAATTTATAAATTTTATTGTTCTATCATATAATACCTAATAACCCTCGCAATATGTGTCAAACGTGGCATCTAGTGGTTCTAGAACTGGTATAGGAACTGGTAACTTGGATGATGGATGATACTTACATCTGTTAAAGTCTTCGCCAATTCGTTGAAAGATTTATCTGGCAAGGGATATTTTTCCTTGCGTAATGATCGACGGTTCGTATCTCCTTCGTCAGTTTCAGTATCTGATTTGTCACTCATTGTATCAATTTCATCCTGTGCCTCTTGAAATGTTTTAAGATTTTTTCTTTTTACATCACATGACATGATTTCCCAAGAAGCATCAGGTGAACTATTTTCCTGCCTCCTTAATTTATCTGCTGACTTCTTTGGCCAAAAAAGTAATTTATTATGCACCCACAGATCTGGTACGGCCGTTAATCTTAATTCGCCTTTTTCAATTGTTTGCACTACTGAGAAAGGCATGGCAGGAATCTGTAAAAAAATACATGTAACTATAAATACATTTTATAATACATCAAACCATAAGAAACAAACCGAACGAACTTACGGAGACAGATGCAATAGTTTACATAGAGCTCCGTTATATTGGCAGCATTGCGAATTGTCCAAAAATAATCTGTATGGAGATGCAATAAGGACGTCCTTATGCCCATTCTTTAATGAACGTCCTTATTACATGAGCCTACGGATTATTTTCGAACAATTTCGCATGCTGCCAACATAACGAAAAGAGAGCTCACTTGTGAAACGCACACAAGTTAATTTGCACGTAATACAATTTTGCTTAAACGATATAGGTAGAATATTAGGGACGAACGTAAGCACTAAGAAAAGCACCGGTTCAGGTACGCAAGGCGTCATGAGTCAAGATGCAAGAACAATTGAAATTTTAGTCCTTAGTTCCCACCTGCACCAATACTTATCCCAAAATATGTTCCTATGGTATGATGTTGTCAAAGTTCGGTTAACCGGCGCCGGTGGTTTATCTTTGGTGCTAGTGGGCGTCAGATGAACAGGTTAAGTAAGCAGTGCATAACATCAACCTTTGTGATGTAAACGAAAAATTATTGCTCAATATTATTCACGCACGTCCGCCGTCATCACATTAGCACAGCTAACTAAGAGCTTACTGAACAAGAACAGACACGCACGCGGCATGCGACTGGCGAGCGAGCGCCGCGCCAGCTATCCCGCGCGCGCGGCTAACTTCAGTTCAAACATTACCTACATAACACAGGGATTCCCCGCAGTTATACCACAGGTTAAACCCTAGAAATACTTATCTAGTATATTTACGGATGATTTCCACCAAGCAGCAATTACAATCTTTAAAAAATATTTATGAAATGAAGTAATAAAATTAATTACCTAGTTCACATTCGTCACTAGTGAAATGGTCATAAACGGCGAAGTTGCAATTTTCACACCAAAAATTTTTTTCGTTTAACAATAATTTTATGTGTTCTTCCTTCAAAACAATATGAACTGGCCTTTCTCCAGAATATGTTGAAACTCTCTTGCCACAACCATGGCAATTGCGAGATAACAAGAAATGAGTTTCAATCCAAGGCCATCTCGCAGTTTTTAAGGCTCGGATATCATTTTTAGTCAAAAAACGGTCTACGTCTAGAAATATGACCATAGTAGTTCGATCTAAGTCACAACTAAAACATAAAAATAATAAACTCTTAGTTTAGCAAGCATTTAAGACATTTGTGTGCGGAACTCTAATTCGTCACAATATGGCGCGACAATGCTGTTAGGACTAATATTATTTTTAAACACAACTTTGTAAATACGCCGTGTTCAAAAGGCGAACAAAAATTGAGATGTAAAACACAATATACTTCACCGAAAATACTTACGCGTTTGCCGTGCACACACGTATGCACGTATAATATTTCGTGCGAAATACTTATTAATATATTTTATATATAATAGATGAACTTACCTTTTATTTTTTTTATTTTTCTCCACGACCGCACAACATAACACAATAACAATTCACAAATGTTTGAAGTAGCTAGTAATAGAAGCGCGGAGTACGTTACACGCCTGTCTGGTTCTATTAAATGCTAATAGTGAGCTTCGCGGGAGCAAATGGTTCTCCGGAGTCTAACTATAAGTGTATTATGGGCTTAAGTCGTGGTGGCTGGTTCTGTTAGATGCTCATAGCTGGCTTCGCAGGAGCAAATAGTTCTGCGTAGTCCAACTATAAGTGTATTATTGATCTAAGTGGTGCTCGCCAAGTCTACTATGAGTGTTTTATTAGCAAAAGTAGGCGTATAAAATGGGCCCTTTTCTGTGGTTATAAACTTTTACTAGCCTGTTATAGACCTGGCTCCGGAACCACTACAAGACCACTTTTTGTTACTTGGGCTGTCTGTTGTTTGTTGCCAGCCTTGCCGCAAATCTCGGAAATGGCTGGGCCGATTTTGACGAGACTTTCACTGGTAGATAGCTGACGTTACCGGAAGTAACATAGGCTATCTAATTTGTTTTTGTTTTTATTATTTGTTGTTATAGTAGCAACAGAAATACACATTCTCTGAAAACTCTTTACCTATTACGGATTATGAGATACAGCCCGTTGACAGACAGACGGACGGACAGCGGGGACTTAGTAATAGGGTCCTGTGTATCTTCGGTTATGCAACCCTTAAATTTAAGCCTTTACGGCTTTTTTACCCACATATCCGTCTTAATTGGCTAGTCTATCCGTCTTTTCCTGGCAACCCTAGCTATACCAATGCTAAGATGTTCTCAAACATCTTAGTAGGTATTGCTAATAAACAGTTTTCAAGCAACCGTTTACGTCGGCTTGTTCTGAGCCAATCGTAATTACACGTGCGCTGATAGTTTTCTCGTCAACATATTTATTATACGTTTAAAGAGCTCGGGAGATCGCTAACGTGTGACGCGAAAATTATAACGTTCTAGCTTTGGCTACAAACTAGAAACGTATGTATTTATTTCTACCTAGTTACATAGTTGGTTGAGCATGACAACGTGGAATGACGTGACTAGTGCCTAGTCGTAGTTAGCTGCTAACTAATAACTAAACTAGCTGATCGCGATTTCGTCCACGTGGGTTTAATTTTTTAATTCCCGCGGGAATTCTTTGATTTTGACCTTTCTAAGGCCTTTGACATTGTATGTTACGAGAAACTGTGAGAAAAGTTATATGAACTGAATGTGCCATTAGAACTTATTTACGTCTTAAAATATTGGCATAGCTTACAAACTAATCGAGTGAAATAGGCTGGCGCTTATTCAGAGTAAAATCGGCATAAGTGTGGAGTTAGACAGGGCGGTCTTACATCTCCTGCTCTGTTTAACGTTTATGTCAACCGGCTGATTGGTGAGCCCAGTGAGACTGGAATTGGCTGCTCTATAGATGGAACAGTTATTAATAATCCATCAGTTACCGCACTTAGAAAGCTTCTCCAGATATGTGAGAACTATGCGGCGTCACATGGGCTCATATGTAATGTACAGAAGAGTGTACTTTTAGTTTTTAAGAGTAAAGGTAGCTCGGTGGATGATGTACCTCCTGTAACTCTTAATAGTATCTCCCTCAATAGAGTTCTACCTAGTTACATAGTTGGTTCAGCACGACAACGTGGAACGATGTAGTTACCTAGTGCTTCTACTTCCTTCTCTTTACCTTCTTTAATTTCTCTTACATCAAAGTTCTACTTTTGCATTTGTATTCATCTACATAATATTATCTATTCTGAAGTTCTGAACATTCGGAGATTATGCGCGCAAAATGAGTTATCAAAAGTAGATTATAACATTGTAGGGGCATTTTTGAAAAAAAAATTGGTGGGTACGGAATCAAAATATTTTATACGAGCTTATCAATCAACTAAAAATAACGCTGTATAGGTACCTTAATCTTACAATCGTTACAATATTTCAGTTTGTGTTACCAATATGAGCCATCAAGTGTCCTACCCTAGTTAAGGAGTAACAAAAAACTTCGAAACAATAAATAAAGTAGGTATAAAAATAAAATAAAACTCAAGTGGCAGCACAAGAGGCCTCAAACGGTTTGTTTTGACTGCTCGCGTTTACTGAAGAGGTGGTAAAAAATTATCTTCCCCATTGAAGCATCAAAGTATCCGAACGAAAACACTCCGCCTCCGCGGAGATAAACACGTTTCATTTGTATTTCTGTTTTCTAACTCATGTTTTTACTATGAAATTCAGGTTTTTATGGTTATTTTTTTTTTATAAAGTATATTAGCCAAGCTGAAGTCGACTTATATTCTCTTTTCCCCTCCAAATAAGCGAAAAGCTTGTACTAGGAGTGGGTATGACAATAGTGCAACGGGTGGGGTTCGAAAATAATAATAAATTAATAATACATAAATTATATAATTTTTAACGGACTTCAAAATAGAGAAGGTTCTCAATTCGTCTGAATCTTTTTTTTATGTTATATGTTCCCCGATTACTAAAAGACGCCTGGACCGATTAGTAAAACTCTTCTTTTGTTTGAAAGGGTATAAACTTCACAGGTGGTCCTCAGGTCAGGATCCTGGAGAAATTGCAGAATCGTACTAAGTTTTCTTG
The DNA here is from genome assembly GCA_038048805.1 of Hipparchia sbordonii. Taxonomy (NCBI): domain Eukaryota; kingdom Metazoa; phylum Arthropoda; class Insecta; order Lepidoptera; family Nymphalidae; genus Hipparchia; species Hipparchia sbordonii. Next base: position 8,410,491 of record CM076116.1, on the reverse strand, counting down.
GAACAATAAACATGAATTATTATTAAAAAAAATCGAGGGAAACGGCAAAAAAATTGTAGATAAAAAATTTACCTAATATACCTATCAACATAGGCTACTTTTTATCCAGGAAAAACAGAGGGTTCCTTTGTAAAAATTATATTATAACCAAACATTTTTTTCAAACCTGAGTGCACGCGGTCGAAGTCGCGGGCAAAAACAGGTGACCTATAAATAAGCTCCCTTTAACTTGACGCATCATTTAAGTTCCCAAAAATATGAATTAAATATTTATGCGTTATTTGATGCTCAAGTAATTTATATACGACTTATGACCGACGGATGTTTTCCAACACACAGAAAAATCCAATACATCAAAACGCCGACAAAGGAGTCGCTTCAAACAATATAAGGGCATTAATTTGAACGGTACATTAACTGAGATCTTTCAGAATTCCACCAAATTAAATCCGCCCTAAATCACTCGTTACAACCCGAGCGACACCATCAAAACGCCATATCTCACAGCGCCTATAAATACACCGCGCCGCGCACCCTCGCCTCCATATGTCTTTATTCCTAATAACAGTTTAAGCAATTATGGGACTACATCTTTACGGTGACAAACGGAGTGCAATTAGTAGGATTCGTCCCAGAATCTTACGCAACAAGCGTAAATTAAAAATTTAAAACACGTTAACCCAGGAATGCCCGAATTATTTTTTTTTCACTTTCATTGTTTTTTTTTCTCTAAAACTACTTGGAAGGGGATCCGAAAATGATAAAAACAATAAAATATTTTAAAAACATATTTGAAGTATGAAAAATAAAGCGTGTCCATATGGACACGCTGGGCAGTTACAGTATCAGAAAATACAACTACTAGGTGAAAATCTAATGAGTACTAAACTTGATTTTAGACAAGAATTAGGCATAATGACATTGTAATACTTCTTTGTATGCTATGCTTCGAAGCATGCAATACTTAATCTCAAACTACACTTCATAAGTCCTTTTTTACCAGCTGAATGTTTGGCTTTTCAGTAAGAAGCCAAGAATCGTTTCTTATTTTTCCGACATTTCAGTAAAGTTATGAACTCAGTCAAATCTCCATGCATCGGTAGTGAAGAGGCAGTACCTCTGTCTTCCTGAATATCTTTGTGGGGTATCTTGGACTTATTGAAATAAGACAGAATAATTTCCAAGTGGAAATCAAGCTGGAATTTTACCACTCCAGATATTTCTTTTATTTTCCAGGCACAATGAATATCCAGCATCCATGTCATAAGTGACCAGTGCTGATTATTTTAGTGCTTTATTTATTTTGTTCATTGTAAAATTTTGGATTGCATTTCCAGGTTGTAGAAAATAAGATTTTTAGTATGGAAATAGCTCCAGTTCCCCACGAATCTACGTCTTAGCTTCTATATTTAGGTGATGAACGACTTTCATGACCTTCTTGATCAACATACAAAATATCTTAGACTTCATTAAGTGTCCAATTGCCTCTTAACTGGTTGATATCAAATAATTTGGTCAGATGTAGTTTATGTGTAAAAAGCTATTGCAAGTGCCCAGCGTGTCCATATGGACACGCTAACTTCATCGCAATAAAAAGTAATCAAAATAAAGATTTATCCATTGCTTCACTCTATAAAAACATAGGTAAATAATGACTAAATAGTTTACAATACAAAAATTCCTTCCAGAATACATAAATATGGATCAATTTTACTCTTTCTCTTCTCGAATCCACTTTTTTTGCAAATTCACAACTTGTGAAAAAACAAACTCAATTTTCTTTAAGATCACTCCCACTTTTTGCCCCAATTTTTACATATTATAACAGGTTATACCTTAGGCTACCCGAATGTCATTAACTCTTTCTTTTATATAAACAAAATGTTGTCATAATCAGCAAATAATTTTACTACTATAAACGTGTCCATATGGACACGCTGGGCATTACTGGGTTAAAATAAAAATATGTAATCCGCCATTTTGTGGCGGCGGCCATTTTGGACCGATTTTCATCAAACATAGCTCAGAACACTCCCGACTAGTTCACCTTTCAAACAAAAAAAAAAAACAAAAAAAACAAAATCAACACACACACACACACACACACACAAACACACGCCCGTCGTTTTTGCGTCGGGGGTTAAAAACTAGCTTTATAATAGAATAGAATAACGTTTATTCTTTGTTCTAAAATACAATTAACACAAATCCTATTATCCTATTAAGTGTTAATATTATAAAAGCGAAAGTTTGGATGTAAAGATGGCTGGTTGGATGTTTGTTACTCAATCACGCTGCAACGACTGAACTCATTTGGCTGAAACGTGGCACAGAGATAGCTTATAGTCTGAAATAACACACTTTGTACCACGTAAAATTAGTAGAGAGTTCCCGCAGTCCTGAATTAAAAAAACTCAATTCTCGTGAACAAAGTCTAAAACTAACTGCGGCCCGCTATACACTATGACAAATTTCAAATCCAAGATGGCCGCCAAAATGCCGAATTATACTTGTTTGTAGAAAGACTAGAAAGTACGAGCCAACTTTGGAGTCCTGGGTTGCATCAAACAGGCGTCATAGTCAACTCTTTATAATTTTTTTTTTAAAGGCTAGTAGTTAATGTCCCATAATTCGTGTTAGCGTGGTCAGCGCACGCCCGCACGGCAGTCTCCGGGGGATGGCCGCATTATTGGCCGCGGTGATTTATACGCCGCGCTACCGGATTCATTGTTCGACATACGTAGATATAGGTTTTTTTGTCGGCGATAGACTCTAATTATAGGAAATTGGAATTAAAAAGTGTCTGTAAATTATGGATATCTACTAATTGAGAATGGATTCCATTCAGTTTTAACTTTCCAATGTAGGCACAGTAGGTTATGATAATAACGGCGAACCTCTTCAGAGATTAGCCATCAGCGCGGGAGATATTATAGTGCAGAAGTGTGTGCGCCAACACCTATGCACTCTCTATTCCCTCACTCTCATAGGCCGGTAGGACGGAAATCCGTCGAAGTGGAGAGATCAGGAGCAGTACCAACATGCTCTTCGAGGCACAGCGGTGACTTACTGCCAAGTTCCTAACTCCTAATGCTGAGAATTTGCTGACATAGAAATCAAATACATTTTTGGCCTAACCCAGGAATCGAACCCGAGAGCTCGTCATCCGTAGCATATGTTAACTACTAGACCAATGAGACAGTTTGTATTTGTTTTTGTGTACATGTACAGTACCTAAGTCTACTTTTATCGTACAAAGATTTTAGTCACTAATTTGTTAGGAAAACTGAATAGCGTAGCGAAAAGTACAGGGTTCAATCCCCACCCTTTCATTGCACTATTGTCATAATAATAACCCCACGCATAATACGAGTATAAGTTTTACTTTCGTTTGTTTGGAGGCAGGAGGGGAATAATAGTTATGTTCACGATATTCTTTAAAAAAAAAAAATAACGCCACAATCAAAGACTTTTTTATTTTGTTTTTATACAGTCCGCAAGGTAAAACCTCATTATTTAATGAAAAAGCTGGATTGTCAAAAAATTTTCTTCAATGTGAGAATCGCAATCAGCCAATCGCAACAATTGAGATTGTAGCAATGATTGATGAAGAATTTCCGCAATGGACCAGCATCCTTACTCTCAAACTATTAACAGCTGACAGAGAATCACAAACCTAGCAGATGCATTCTAAAAACAATCGTTTTCTATTCTTCTTAAATCTTTTCCACCTCTTAATACGTTTGCGAGGTAATTAGGCGAGCGTTTAAACCGCCACAAATACATCGACGCCCAATAACCGCCGAACAACAGATCGTGCGGTGTGAAGCGGCGATATTACCGCCGCTGTCAGTTGTCACGCCGCCAAACTAAACGTCTCGCTGACAGATGTATTGGCGACGAAAAAAACGCGTTTTTGTCAATTTCGTGCGGTGATTTAGTGGATAATGAACTCTGCGTTCACAATAATTAGGGTTCAAATTTCGTTTGCGCTTGAAAATCTGTTTTAATGAGCACGTCAATTGTCTGCATATTAATTGTCGGAGATATAAAAATAGTAAGTAATTGTCAGCAACACTAGCTAACTGATTAATATTAAGGATAATTATTTGTAGGAAAGTAGGATTAGAGTGATTATTGTTTAAAGCGCCATTTAGTGACGGTAGTCTTGTAACGTTTCATGACGGAAGTTTCGTATCATTGGTATCATTATTCCCTCCCCACTCGTTCGGTCCATAAAAGGGAAGCGTACAGCGTGTATTGATTCATTCGTCGTTCTGTGTCGAGTCAGTCGTCTGAAGTTAGTTGTCGCTCGTCATCTCTAATCAGTAGAGAGTTAGATTAGCGGTTGGTTAGAATTGTCGCGGTTATTATGTGTTAGCGAAATATTGAAATAGTAAAGATATACAACTTTAATGTATTGAAATATTACCTATAGATTTTGATGAGTGTAATTAATTGTTGATTAAATAATACTTTGATATCTTTGATAGTTACCCTCACGTTCAGATGGTGGTTTGTCTGACGTGTTGCGGTTAAATAGATTAGATGTGAGGACAGGGGCCGTTATAGGGGCGGTTGGAGACGGCTTTAGGTAGGGTTTCAGCGTTTTAAGAGATCAGATGTCTTAAGGCGTGATTAGTTTAGAGTTCTAAATCCCCATTTCTGGATTGTGTCTTACAGTTCAGAAGTGGGATAGAACCACGTTGCCTTGATTTGCTCAAGTCATCTTTACAGTTGTATTGTTTTGAATGATTTGGAGTCAAAAAATGAGTCATGAGGTTAAATATTGAAACCGAATCTTTTGTTATTTTTGGTAAAATCTTAGAATCAATAAGATAAATTATTAGAGGTTGTATGAATAAATTGGATTAACGTTTTATCTGGTATTCCCTGATGGTAAAGTGGTAGTTTCATGATATTAAAGAAAAACCGAGTCTGGTTTTGTTTGATTGGAAGAATATTAACAAGTGGAATCAGTTGTGGTTGTATACCGCAATATTATGGTTGTGTTCCACAGTATTAGATTATTCTATTACTGCGGTTATGTAAGCCGCTTTAATGTATTTATTTACTGATTTATTTATTTATACTATTACTGCGGTTATGTATGCCGCTGTTAAAGTATTTATTTATTCATTCATTTTATATATTTATTTATTCTATTACTGCGGTTATGTATGCCGCTGTTAAAGTAATTATTGATTAATTAATTTATTTTATTACTGCGTTTATATATGCCTTTACTTATTTGTATATATTTATTTGATTTATTTATTGTTGCTGCGGTTATGCGTGCCGTTATTAAAGTAGTTGTTTATGGATCTATTTGGAGGTTTTAAGTTCAAGTTAATTGTTGAGTTCAAGTTAGTTATTGAGTTCAAGTTAGTTATTGGGTTCAAGTTAATTGATGGGTTCAAGTTAATTGATGGGTTCAAGTTAATTGATGGGTTCAAGTTAATTGATGGGTTCAAGTTAATTGATGGGTTCAAGTTAATTGATGGGTTCAAGTTAATTGTTGGGTTCAAGTTAATTGTTCGGTTCAAGTTAATTGTTGGATTCAAGTTAACTGTCGAGTTATAGTTGAAGAGTTACATTTAACTGTCAAGTTAAATTTGACTATCTAGTTAAAGTTCACTATCGAATTAAAGTTGACTGTCTAGTTAAAAGTTGACAGTCTAGTTAAAAGTTGCCAGTCTAGTTAAAAGTTGACTGTCGAGTTAAAAGTTGACTGTCGAGTTAAAAGTTGACTGTCGAGTTAAAAGTTGACTGTCGAGTTAAAAGTTGACTGTCGAGTTAATCGAGTTAAAGTTCACTGTCGAGTTAAAGTTCGTTACCAAGTTAAAGTTCGTTACCAAGTTAAAGTTCGTTACTGAGTTAAAGTCCGTTACTGAGTTAAAGTTCATTACGTACTGAATTAAAGGTATGCCTTACTTTAGTAACAGTGTTAAAAATATAAAGGACAACCCTGGTCCTGTTAACATACTGGACAACCCTGGTCCACTAATTTCGGGACAACCCTGGTCCTGTTATGCTTTGGACAACCCTGGTCCCCTAGTGTCGGGACAACCCTGGTCCTGTTAACATACTGGACAACCCTGGTCCACTAATTTCGGGACAACCCTGGTCCTGTTATGCTTTGGACAACCCTGGTCCACTAATTTCAGGACAACCCTGGTCCTGTTAGGTTCTGGACAACCCTGGTCCAGTATTTATTTTGGACAACCCTGGTCCTTAAATAAAAGATTTCAGGACAACCCTGGTCCTGTTAGGTTCTGGACAACCCTGGTCCAGTATTCATCTTTGGACAACCCTGGTCCAGTATGCATTTTAGGATAAGCCTGGTCCTGGTGCGGCCGGGTGTGCGGCCGGGTGTGCGGCCGGGTGTGCGGCCGGGTGTGCGGCCGGGTGTGCGGCCGGGTGTGCGGCCGGGTGTGCGGCCGGGTGTGCGGCCGGGTGTTCGGCCGGGTGTGCAGCCGGCAGCTGGGAGAATTGAAGTCTGCCGATATCGAGCGGCGGAGGTGCCCCGAGTGGATGTCGTGGCGCGCGCGCATGGCGGAGCGCGCGGCGGCGGGCGGAGCACGCGGGCGCGACTTGCCGCACACGGCGGCCGCGGTGCTGCCGGCGTGCGCGCACCTGCCGTGCCCCGCGCCCTTCCCCGCGCTGCTGGCGCGCACCGCCGCCGAGTCGCCCGACGTGTCCGAGCTGTTCCTGGCCACGCTGTTCCTGGCGAACGCCGGCAACGTGGAGATCGTGGCGGGCCCGCCGCTGATGGTGGACTCGTTCGGCGTGCGGCTGCTGAGCGACGTCCGGCGCCTGTACGGCGCGCTCACGGCGCCCGAGTACGCCGAGGGAGCTGCGCGTAACGGGAGTGAGCATGACAGTAGGGTGACGGGTGGGGATTGAGCTGTCAAAATTTTCGATTGTCAGTTCACACCTTTAATATGGCACGTCGCCCGAGGTCGTACGACTCGATTTGGATGGCCGACTGTCAGCAACACTAGCTAACTGATTAATATTAAGGATAATTATTTGTAGGAAAGTAGGATTAGAGTGATTATTGTTTAAAGCGCCATTTAGTGACGGTAGTCTTGTAACGTTTCATGACGGAAGTTTCGTATCATTGGTATCATTATTCCCTCCCCACTCGTTCGGTCCATAAAAGGGAAGCGTACAGCGTGTATTGATTCATTCGTCGTTCTGTGTCGAGTCAGTCGTCTGAAGTTAGTTGTCGCTCGTCATCTCTAATCAGTAGAGAGTTAGATTAGCGGTTGGTTAGAATTGTCGCGGTTATTATGTGTTAGCGAAATATTGAAATAGTAAAGATATACAACTTTAATGTATTGAAATATTACCTATAGATTTTGATGAGTGTAATTAATTGTTGATTAAATAATACTTTGATATCTTTGATAGTTACCCTCACGTTCAGATGGTGGTTTGTCTGACGTGTTGCGGTTAAATAGATTAGATGTGAGGACAGGGGCCGTTATAGGGGCGGTTGGAGACGGCTTTAGGTAGGGTTTCAGCGTTTTAAGAGATCAGATCTCTTAAGGCGTGATTAGTTTAGAGTTCTAAATCCCCATTTCTGGATTGTGTCTTACATAATAATAAAAATAGTAGTAGATGAGACAATTTAAACACATTTTTAACCGTCTTCTAAAAAAGGAGGTTCTCAATTCGTCTGAATCTTTTTTTTTTAATGTATGTTCCCCGATTACTCGAAGACGCCTGGACCGATTTGGAAAATTCTTTTTTTGTTTGAAAGGGTATACTTCCCAGGTGTCCCCATGGTCATTAGGTCAGGATCTGATGATGGGATCCTGGTAAAATCGAGGGAACTTTTCATAGGCATAATTATTGGTATATGCCACTACAGGCTCAAACGCCTGTAGTGGTTTAGTCGGTTTTGTAATAAAAATAATTTTTACGTTTACATTTTGTTACGTAGGTATTATAATTAAGGTTAGAAATAGAAAAAAAAAAATCAAAAATAGATCTAGGAAACTCGTCAGTCTCTACTATACCCTATAGATTCTACTTGAAGAACTCTTGAAATAGCTATAAATTGCCATCAATGTCTTGTGGCAGGCAAAATATGTGCCGATGACAGATATAGTGTGAAATGGGGGTGGCATTTGTTTTGACTTGTGTGGTCTTTCGTCTCTGCAAGCAAAAACTCAAATAGGAACCAAATATGTTACCAAATTATTTTTTTTTCGTAAATCATCACTGTTGGTTAGCTTAGAAGGCAAAATATAACCCAGCAATACTTGCACCAAGAAATCAGAAAGGTTACATTAGAAGGATTTGTTACTTTTACCGAAGACAGTCAGCAGTCGCGAATTTTTATCACACTAATATTACAAAGTCGAAAATTTGTTTGTGTGTGTGTATGTTTCTTACTCCTGCACGGCACAACGAATAACTGATTTGGTTGAAATTTGGAATGGAGATAGCTCACACCTAGGATTAACACATAACGCATAAGGTCATAAGCTATATTTTATCCCGTAAAATTAAAGAGTTCCCGTGGGATTTTCAAAACTAATTGTATCCACGCGGACGAAGTCGCAGGCGTCAACTAGTACGAAAATAAATCTTCGTGGTATCCACTCCTGTAAATTGGGATAAATACACATTATCTAGGTACAATAAATAATCACCATTACAACCTAAACACTTGACAAAACGCTTCAGTGTAAATCGTAATGTGGCCAATATATCGTACCGGCCCGCCTGTCGTGCCGTAACGATATACATCTCAATTAGGGGCCGCGGAGACAAATGGGGGCTACCCGAATTAGCTAACGGACTCACGCCCTCCGCACACTGAAATGTTGTCAGCTATTAGGTGAAAATATGAAGATTGATGTTGTATTTTTTAGCCCCCGACAAAAATGGGGGGGTGTTATAAATGTATCTCTGTGTCTGTCTGTTCCCTTGTAGCTCGTTAACGAATAGACCGATTTTGATGTGATTTGAAAAAATATTCAAACCGCGGTCTTGTCGTTATTGAGTTTTAGCCAGACACGTGGACTAATTTGGAAAATTCCTTTTTTGTTTGAAAGGGACCCAGGTGGTCCCATAGTCATCAGATCAGGATCTGATGATAGGATCCTCGAGAAATGGAGGGAAGTCTTTAAAATTTACAGGTACAATTGATATAGGTACTTTGTTTGTAGTGGTGTTTGAAGTCGGTTTTGTAAAAAGAATTTTTACGTTTAGATATATTATACGAGATGATGCCCGCGATTTCATCCGTGTGGTTTAAGGTGTTTGTAATTCCTGTAGGGGCTCTTTAATTTTTTGGGATAAAATGTAGCCTATGTTTTAATCCTGGTTTAATAATTAAAAACTTAAATAAAGAACACATTCTAACAGGCTATAAATCATCGACCCAACAAAATAACTTTGGGGTACCTCAAGGAAGCTTACTCGGCCCCTTGTTATTTATTCTTTACATAAATGACCTTCCAGATACAATTACTGACAAATGCATCTTATATGCTGACGACATTTCGCTTATTTTGACATATTCCTATAATAATATTAATAATGATGAACTTGACATGAATAATAAAATTGAATTAATAATAGAATGGCTTAATCAAAATAATTTATCAATTAATGTATCAAAAACTAAATTTATACAGTTTTCTAATTATAACAATAAAAGAAAAATTAAATTAAACCTGAGTTACCGCAAACAAGAAATTGAAGAAGCAAATGAAATTACTTTTTTAGGAATCAGACTAGATAAACATTGTAATTGGAAATCGCATGTTGAAGTGGTATGTAATAAAATAAATAGATTTGTATATGTTCTCAATAAGTTACGAAAAACATCTACTCTAAAAACCGTTCTTAATGCATATTATGGATATATTTATTCAATACTTAAATATGGTATACTGCTATGGGGGAATTCCACGGACATAAAGAGAGCATTTATTGCACAGAAAAAATGTATCCGCGCAATGACGGGTAAAGCTCCGTACGAGACATGTAGACCTATTTTTAAATCTTTAAGAATCCTCACACTCCCTAGTATCTACATACTGGAATTAGCAGTATTTGTAAAATCAAACATGCATCTTTTCAATAAGACTACTGTACAATTCCCACGAGCCACTAGAAAAAAAGAAAGATTAATACCAAAGAAACTAGCGAGGACTGCCATGTACTCGAAAAATTGTTATGCCATGTGCATAAAAGTATTTAATGCAATTCCATCTCAGATCTCAGAGTTACCCTACAAAAAATTTAAAATTACGCTAAAAAAGTGGCTGGCGCAAAATGTTTTCTATTCGCTAAATGAATTCTTTGAATGCGATAGGTCTAAGTTATGCTTAAACAGTGTGTAATGACATTATATAAGATAAACTTTAATCTTTAGTTTTTAAGCAACTAGAATTTTGTATGTCAGTTATTACCTGACTGAATATGCGGCACCTTTAAGTTTTAAGATCTTATGTATACCCATATTCTTGCAAATAAATATTTCATTTCATTTCATTTCATTTCATTTCTGGATGTGAGCTGCCTCCATTCCAAATTTCAGCCAAATTGGTTAATTAGTTGTGGCGTGAAGGAGTAACAAACATCCATCCATCCATCCATACTTACAAACTTTCGCGTTTATAATATTAGTAGGATTCATTATACATTTGTACAATATACATATATATCTACGTAAGTATTAATGCGGCGTTAGATAAGTCTCTCTACGAACTTTGTCGATGTAACTATTAGGCAACTTATAGGTAATAGTAGCAGTTTATCCGTATAAGCAAAACAAATGTCGTCGATTTTCCACCACAAAGCGGCGGCTTGGGAAAACAGCGGGAAACAATACAAGTGACGCGGCCAACAATCAACACGTCAGCGCCGATTCAGATTTATACCCCGTGACGGGATTTATAGCCCCCCCCCCCGTCCGACGCGCGGGGGACAAAGGGACAACGGGACGGGGGCAGGTTATCGCTCGTCCCGATCGCCGATTTGTCTGTATTCATACGATTTCCTGATCGTAAATCACTTGGTAAATAATTAACGCTTTAACGGAGCGTTTGTGAGGTGTTTTTCTCTGTAATGCACTCAGAAATAACAGTCTTTTTGAACTTTGCAATTGGGTATTTGACTGTTGAATGAATGAATGAATGAATATACTTTTATTGTACACCACGCATAATATTAGAATAGACACAGTGATCTTAATAAATAGTATACAATTACTAAGTATATTACTAGTAGCCAGTAGGCATTATTAGTATACTGTTGTCAAAACGTGGATATCCATTAATTATAGTCAAAAATGTAAAATGTAAGAATAATATTTGTAAAAACAGAAAATAAATCCGTAAAACGAAAAAAAAGCCGTTTTTTTGACACGTGACATCATGTTGCAATAGCGGTTTCTTTTTCTAACAGGAAACTTAAACGCTCTATATTTTCGAGACTAGTTATGATAAGTATTAAAAGAAGAAAAATGCAGTGTGTTATAATATCATCTATACTAATATTATAAAGCTGAAGAGTTTGTTTGTTTGAACACGCTAATCTCAGGAACTGCTGGGTTGAATTGAAAAATTCTTTTTGTGTTTGATAGTCCATTTATCGAGGAAGGTTTTAAGCTATATAACATCACGCTGCAATTAATAGAAGCGAAGCATCAGTGAAAAATGTTGCAAAAACGGGGAAAATTATCCATATTTAAAATATATTCTTTTAAAAACTTCTTAATCGCGATCATAATAACAGAAACTGACGCGGACGAAGTCGCAGGCAACAGCTAGTATGTTATAATATAAAAAAAAATTAAATACCCAATTGTGCATTGTGGAGTCAACATCTCTTGAAGATGCTCCGGTGTCGGAGCGACACGTACGTCGAGTGTGTTGCGAAAGAGCTTGTGTGGCGCTGCGTGTTGGTGTTATGTTGTTCCTGTATTTCATGTATACGAACAACACAACTGTAACTGTCTATAGAGACAGATACAGTCGCAGTTAAACAGCTTATAAGTTACTTTGTTTTTTGGCCGATTTATTTTCTATTTTTACAAATGCTATTCTTACATATTACATTTTCACATTTGACAACAGTCAAATCAGCGTACAAATGTTTCCAATTTGCCATCCGAATGAGTTTCAGTTTATTTGTTCGGCATTTGTTAATACCAATGTTTACAATAAGTTTGTTTATCCAGTAGCCGCCGAAAACTATTCCGCCAAGTGTTTATCCACGGATAAAGGAGCGACTGAAGTGTTAAATTGAATCAATTGTCCCCGCAATGCACCCGGGGCCCGGTTATGACACGGGGCGTGTCCACCCCCCTCCCTCCCCCCTTTCATTTGTCGAACCATTTGCCCCGCGGAATGCGGTGTCATCAGCGGCGAACGGAGCGTGAAATGGAAAACGCCCCGCGGCGACAAACCCCCTTCTGGCTAACACCCCGTCGCTAACGAAAATTCCTCCGTTTGAATTTCGAACCGTTTAAATTCTATGATATGTTCAAACGGGTGCAATGATTTTTAGCGGGGGTAATTGAATTCGGGATGTTTAACTAAAGAGTGTGACAGATATCTTTTGAGAGGAAAATCTGATTTGATTTTTACTTTATTTCGTCTGATTCGCCCACTGACTCAATCGGAGATATTTTTCAGCCAAAATGGCTAATCTTAAAGAATAATTTAATGAATAATGAATGATATGAATTTTATTATTTAATCGAAAATATCATAATTATGAAATGGTAATAATCTTTACTAAGACCAAAAGAAATTGGTTATCATTGATCTGTAGCGCTCGCCATTGACGGTGATGGCCTCGCCAAAGTCATATTCGTAAAAGGACCAATGCCGCCACCGCGCCGGCCCGAAATCCGCACCACATCATTTGAACGTGCTGCACAATCGTGTAAGTTGTCATGGTGATTTGGCATCAGTGACTGAATAATAAACAATAGATTTGACAGATGCCGCCAAAACAACATGACCGCCACAGACTGTCAAAATCGACCCGTCTCTATTGGAAAACCCTTTATAACGATTTATTAGAATCATTTTGCGAAGTGAATCTTCACTATGAGGTGTCCTGTGTTCGTGTGTCAATAATGCGTAACGAAATAAGGAAATGTTCGCCACCGCTCGGTACTGGCACCTAGGCCCACTATTGTTACGGCCGGTTTTTTATTATCTGTCCGATTGTCTACCTTGCAATGCCACTGGACCTACAGAAAAAAAACTGGTCAAGCGCGAGTCGGAACATATATTGAGTGAGGTTCCGTACCTATAATAGTAATGCTATTAAGTAGTCCCTTGGAAATATTATGTAATTTTTGCCTGTTCCTTTTCGGATAGTTAAAACTTGATCTACTGCTGCAAAAATCAAATCTGCATATGAAGATTTACCAGTAGATACACACGTTTTTTAAAGCCACAATTTTGTAAACGTAAAAATTCTTTTTACAAAACCGACTTCAAACGCCACTACAAAGTTCATCAATTGTGCCTGTAAAATTTGAAGAGATCCCTCGATTTCTCCAGGATCCCAGCATTAGATCCTGACCTGATGACAATGGGACAACCTGGGAAGTAGGTATACCCTTTCAAAAAAAAAAAAGAATTTTCCAAATCGGTCCAGGCGTCTTCGAGTAGGTAGGTAATCGGGGAACATACATAAAAAAAAGTTTCCGACGAATTGAGAACTTCCTCCTTTCTTCCGAACCGGTGGTAGAGTCATGACGTGTCATAAGAGCTACAAGTTGACCTACAAGAAATAAATAATTTTGAATTTGAATTTTTTTGGAAGCCGCTAAAAGTAGCGAGTCTGCCCTCTCCCATATTTCTGCCCTCGTAATTGAAAACACAGTAACTTAAAGGTAACTTCTATGTAACTTACTGTGTTTTCAATTACGAGGGCAGATTTGAACTCACGCGCAACAGTCGTATTACCGCGGAGATTCGTCGTAATCGGTTATTCCGCTGCGGAGTGCGGAATTCTGAAACGCGCAATAGTCCGCCGGGGCTATTAGCGCGTGCCTCTGTTTATAGCCTCGTTCCGAGAACTCGATGATCGGTAAGTGCATGTATATCGATTCAATTTTTTGTCGACACTCGCCTGCCTAGTTAGCATTGTTGGGATGTTATTGTAGCTTTACTTCTACGCCTAAAGAGCTAGTTGACTTCTGAGCTTTAGGTACTAAATGATGCCCGCGACTTCGCGTGGTTGATGTTTTGTCATTCCCGTGGGAACTCCTTCATTTTCCGATATAAAAAGTAGCTTATTTGTTGTCTATACATTATATACATCAATACAAATAAATAAAATTGAAGTGGCTGTTTGTAATATCAAAATAACAGCTTTTTATTAAATGCATAATTGTAAGGAAATACGGTAACAAAAAAAATCAATTTTTAAAATTTTTGTCTGTCTGTTTGTTTGTTGCCGCTAATCTCAGGAACGGCTGAACCGATTTTGACGGGACTTTCACTGGTAGATAGCTGATATTTTCGGGCGTAATAGTACTTTTTAACCGACTTTCGAAAAAGGAGGAGAAGGAGTTATGTTTTTCTAACTCTGTTACATATCTCCGTGATTTCTAAACCGATTTCCGTGAATTTTTATAATCGATATAAAAATTTTGCGAGATACTCCCATAAAAACAACTCCTCAATTCTGATGCTGCAGGGGTTCTGTCCACCTAAACTGTGGGGATTTAGGAACCCTCGAATGTGAATTGAAGAAGCGGACGAAGTCGCGGGCGTCCGCTAGTTCCAGACTAGAATCTATCTCTGTGCCAAACAGCCAATTCGGTTCAGTCGTTGCAGCGTGATTGAGTAACAAACATCCATACATCCAAACTTTCGCATTTATAATATTGATAGGATTTTTGTACTTTTTTTTATGTGGTTAACGCCGCCTATGAACACAAGAGTAGTACCAGAGGCACCACCAATGCGTTGCCGGCTTTTCAGGAATTTGTTGCTCCGTCCCTTGAATAACCCCATGTTGTAATTAAATGGGAACACCGTCGAAGGGAGATGATACCACAATTTGGTAGTACGTGGAAAAAAGATCTGAAGCAACTCTTGAATTGTCTCTGCCACAGTTAATAGTCCACGCGACAGTTTATACTTTATAGTTGTGTCTGCAGCTATCGATTATAATACCGATGCAGTATAATCGATTCGAATCCCGGCAGGGTGCATTCAGAACATCGCAGGTGGATTGCATTCGAAAATGGAACGCGACAATTTAGTTTTTTGTCAATTCGTAACGCTACTATGACAGTAATGCAAAGCAAGTTGTTATAAAGTGGTTTGTAACACAACAACCTTTTGCCTGCGACTTTGCTCACGTTCGATTTTTCAAACCCCTATTTTAACCCCTTGGGGTTGGAATTTTCAAAAAGCCTTTCTCAGCGGATGCCTACGTCATAATAGATATCTGTACCTACCTATGTCTTTTAGCCCGATCAGTCCAGTGATTTAAGCTATGCGTTGATAGATCAGTCAGTCAGTTATCTTTTCCTTTTATATATTTAGACTAGGTTTTGCACGCGACATCGCTCATGTTAAATTTGATTTTTAACTGACTTCCAAAAAGGAGGAGGTTATCAATTCGGCCGGTATCTTTTTTTTTCAAACCTATAGTTTGGCTCCTTAGGGGTTAAATCAAAAATACTTTCGTAGCGGATGCCTATACGTCATTAAAGCTATTAATATGTATGCCTCTCAGCTGTGCGTTGTGAGCAGTGATTTGATCTGTGCGTTGATAGATCAGTGAATCAGTCAGTCAGTTATCTTTTCCTTTTATATATTTAGATTTAAGATAAGAATTTAAATGTATAATTTGTAATATAAATAAGTAATGCTATTATTTGCAGTAATAGCGCCTCAATTTGCAATAATTGTTTACACAATAACAATTGTTAACATCTAAATATTGATACTTGCTTAGAACTAGACAGATTTTTTAAATAATTGTTTTAACCATCAATGTTGCTGCAAAGCATCTTTGGTGTAACCACTGACGTATCTTCAATCTATGATTAACACTGAACAAGTGAATACGCTGCTGTGATATATTTTTTAGATCTAATTACCTACTTGAATGGCGCCATTTTGGATTTAATTGACACCATCTTAACGTTGTAAGAATAGATATGAGTGTCTCTGGAACTGATAAAATTGCAAATGGCCACCGACCTGAATAATTTATCTGTGATTTCATAATCAACCACTTTATTTAATTTATGATTTCATAGATTAATTATAGAGGTCGGTGCGCTATTTGCAATATTATTAGTTCCAGAGACACTCGTATCTATGTCAAATGTGGCGCTTCAAATTGATCCATAATTAACCTGTCATTTGTATAGTGACAGCCGATGCAGTGTTAATCATAGATTAAATATAGAGATCATTAAGTGTAACTAATAAATAAATAAACTACTTATAAAGTATAGTTCGGCTGCATTTTATTTTGCATTATTAACTTGCATGTCATACATTTTCTCGGCTTTAATTATATCTAGCATGTTAAAATGTTATAAAATTCTCTCATACTAAACGATATTTACATTTTAAATTAATAAATTAGCTATTCATTTAATTATACGTATCATGTTTCGTACTAAATCATGTTCTCAAGGGGCTATACATGTATAATGCTTGTAAAAAAATTGTTCTAATATAATAAGCTTTGAAATTGTCTAAGTGTGGGGAAAACATTGATATAACGATATAAGCCAGCCAAAGATGTACAGTGTACATACGAAAATACATAGTTACTTAGGCTGACATCTAGGTGCTTAAAGAGCGTAGGTATTCTAACTTGGTAAGTTAAGTGAGACAGAATATCACATTATACCAATCTGTCCCGTTTTAACAGGGTGATAGTCCGATCTATAGATCTTAGCCTTAGTCTTAATATTGCTATTAGTAGTCCATCCTGGTTAAACAAAAAAAAAACCACCGGAATCCTACATAATATTAGATATGAATGTGAAACTTTGTAAAAGGAACCGATTGGGCTGATTGACAACAATCCAGGATTAGTACATAGGCTACATTTTATCCCGAAGAGTTATAGAGTTCCCGTGATAAAGCAAAAATCCTTATTCCACGGGTACGAAGTCGCGGGTATCAGTTAGTAGTAGTATAAAATGAAATTATTAAGTTTAGTTTATTGTACACCATTTAAAAATAAATATTAATAAACTTAAAAACAATAACTAACTACATTTCTTTAAAAATTTTTTACACTTTCCACGAGATCTAGATATAATTAAGTAGGTATAAGTACAATATGTAACAAAAACCCTGTCGTTCCTGTGAGCTTCGAAATGTGCTCATGAAATTGAACAACTTTCCCCAAGAAACATAGACCGAAATATGAAAAAAGATGTGGACCTCCCATACAAAACTGACGATCCGCTGATTGATTTACTATGGGAGGTCCACATGTTTTTTTCATATTTCGGTCTATGTTTCTTGGGGAAAGTTGTTCAGTTTCATGAGCACATTTCGTATCTTAGTTTTTGTGTATCAATGGAGGTTTTAATATACGTTTATATTTTTATAATCTTAGTGTTTGTTCCACGCACTGCTGCCTCTCGGCTTATCGCCAAAATCTAGCAACTTGTAACATTTTAAACTGTATATTTTGCCAGCTAGTAGACAACCTAGCACCTAGGTACCCATTAGATTTCTAGGAACACAAAAATCAACAAATTCTACATAAATATTGCGAAAAATCTACATAATAATATATCATTGTAATACCTGTGGTAGGTATTTTCAGAAATCCTGAAGACTAAAAAATATCTAGGTACTGCAGACTATCATTTTGGGTACTAAACCTAGGCACTCTTTATCTTTGTTAGATGAGATAAGATTTAAATAATTGCGTCTTAAAAGAAAACCTAAGTAAAGATAAAATTAAAATAATTATACGTGTACCAATGGAATATTTGGTTAAAGTTAGCCTTTATTTGTCTGAATTCTAGGTAATATAATACAAATGATATGTACAACTCTAATTAGAGAGATGTTTGTAATGATAGTAAGCAGGTAGTTACATATATGTTGTGAATGTGCTAAGTAAACTTAATCTTAAGTTTGTGAAATATTTCAAAATTTTATCTTTGCATTTATAATATTAAAAGTGCTACCTTGTTAACTGCCCAATAAAATACAAATTTAAAACACTCCCGACATGTTACAACATCCTAATTGTTAGTCAGTAATCGTTAAAATAAAAAATGTAATCCGCCATTTTGTGGCGGCGGCCATCTTGGACCGATTTTCATCAAACATAGCTAGGAACACTCCCGACCAATTCACCTTTCAAACAAAAAAACAAAATCAAAATCGGTCGGCTGCTACTATGCCACAGACACACACACACCCACACACTCACAGATGTCCAACTTATAACACCCTGACGTTTTTGCATAGGGGGTTAAAAATCAAAAATTATTTATTTCAAGTCAAGACGTACCACCGATTCTAAAAGCAGATTTTGATGTGCAGAGCCAATAGTAAATTATTACGTGTTGACAATATAACTACGAAGTATCATAGTATTTTTTTTTAACAATATTAGCCAAGCTGAACTTGACTTATATTCTCCTCTCCCCTCCAAATAAGCGAAAAGCTTGTGTCAGATAGTGAGTACGACAATAAGCGACAATAGTGTAACAGGTGGGGCTCGAACCTGCGACCTTTTAGTTTTCAGTCCGCACCTTTAACCGTTGGGCTATAATATAGTATGACGATAAATATGCTTTTTCATTATGATTAGTCAGTTTTTCTCGTTAAAATCCATTTAAAATAACTCCCATCTTCGATTTGCGTACCCTGATTAAATCTAAATGTTCCACTGTTAATAGGTAGGTAAGCTATTGCTGGTAAGGTTTGATTTACAGGCCACCAAAGTAATTAATTTTCAAAGGACCGTTTCGCTGGCTCAATGCCAGACGGCAGATCTGCAGATGGAAGGTTAAATGTGGATTCAGATTCTCTTCAGAGATAACTTGGTGCATTCAATTTAGGTACAATATTCTAAATGGATGCAATAATAGACACAATAAGTATATTGAAACATTAAACTAAGAGATGAGTATTTCTAAATGCGATGGATAGAGCATTAGGTAGAGAAATTACAGTAACAACATGATTGTTCCAAATTGAATAGCTTTTATGCTCTTGCATTTCTGAATTCAGTAGATTTTCCGGTCAAAATGAACATTCAACATTTCGCAGAGCTGATAATTAATTGGCAAAAACCTCAAATGACCCAGAATTTGTATTGTGAATTTGTATTGTATAAAGTTTTGGTACGAAGAAATTTATATGCAAGAAAAAGTGTATTGTATTATTTTGACGGACCAACAAATTCCTTAAAATATGGCAACGCATTGGCGGTAATCACTTAACATCAGGTGACCCGCCTGCTGGTTTGCCCGCTATTCATATGAAAAAAATTATTTACCTTGTAAAATTAACTAATTTTAGTATTTTTTGTACCTATAGGTACATATTATTAAACCCAACGGCTGTCAGACACTAAATACAGGCATTATGAATGGCGATTTTTTACATCTTAGTACTAGTTTAAGTCACCACTCACCAGGTACGTTTTCCAAATAAAACATTAATAAAGCAAATGAGCAAAATGGAAATGCACCCAAGTAGAGACAGAAACCTTGCTTCGGTCTGCCAATACTCTATCTTTTTTTTATTCGATGACAAGATAGCCCTTGAATGCGATCACACCTGATGGTAAGAAACGATGTATCGTTATTACTTGTACATCGTTAGACTGCAGTCTAAGATGGTAGCGGGCTAACTTGGAAGGGGTTTAGCAGTGTAAATTCAACCCATTACTCTAATCGGAGAATGCCAGAATCGAGAAAGCCAGAAATATCCTACACAATAAAGACGGTTGGCCACCCTAGGTTGCGTCAAATTTGAATGTCGGCTGTTCTATTAACGTTAAACATTAATAGAACAAATGAGCGAAATGAAAACCCAAGTAGAGTCAGAAACCTTGCTTCGCTCTGTCAATACTCTATCTTTAACGATAATCTTTAAGTGCCAGAATCGAGAAAGCCAGAAATATCCTACAGAATAAAGACGGTTGGCTACCCTAGGTTGCGTCAAATTTGAATGTCGGCTGTTTTATGAACGTTTTACCACCTGCTTGCCGATTTGCTTTACGGTTTTTCTATTTAAATTAATAATTCCTAGCCACCGCCGTGGGTGAGGTGAATTAATTAGATACAATTTAATGGCTTAGTACATGAACAGCGGAATAGAGCCGGATGTTCCAAAAGTTTTAACACAATTCAACACGTTAGCATTCGTAATAAATAGTTAATGTTGTGGAAAACCACATTTATTTTTCACAAGCTTTTGGCAGCGGCTTCGCTCACGTTAAGCTCGATTTATCAAACTTTACCCCCTTATTTTACCCCCTTAGGGGTTGCATTTTCAAAAATCCTTTATTAGCAGATGTTTATATGCCTTTTGCCTATGCCTTTCAGCCCGATCTGTCCAGTGGTTTGAGCTGTGCCTTGATAGATCAGTCAGTCAGTCACCTTTTCCTTTTGAATATTTAGATTATTGCAGTTATTTTTAAATGACTTCCAAAACAGGAGGACTAGGTGTATCACGTGTCATCAGAGGCGAGCGTCGCGCATCGTTTTCATCGTTTCTATGGGCCCGCCATTCAACAAACGTGTACAAACTAATAAACTACTTTGTAGTGGCGTCAGTTTTTCAAAAGAATTTTGCATTGTGGAGTCAACATCTCCTGAAGATGCTCCGGTGTCGGAGTGAAACGTAGGTACGTCGAGTGTGTTGTGAAGGAGTTTGTGCGGCGCTGCGTGTTGGTGTTATTGTTCCCGTGTTTCTTCTACACCTGGAGAAACAACAACCCTTCGACCATTTAGCCGGGACGAGCCTTTACGCAGATTTAGTACTGAATATATTCTGCCACTTTCTGCGGGAGGTGAGGTAATCACGTACAGCCTACGTACAGCACACATTTACTCACTTCCGCACACTCTCGTAAAAACTTAATGTCTCTATGAACGCACACTAACTCAAAAGTTGTCACACTTACAAGCTGACACGTACGTACTGTACATGTACTTCGGCAGAGGGGAATGGTCGAATGCTGCACCGATGGAAGCGCGAACGGCGCGTTTTACCATACACAGATTTTTTCGGATCATAGCAAAGAAATTGCTTTTCTTTTAAAGAATTTTTATAGTTTGCAGATTCCATTAAGCTCCGAATAAAAAGGCCATCGTAAAGCCGCCCCGCTCCCCACATAGAAGCCAAGAAGCAAACAAATAGGTGTGAACGACAATAAA
This sequence comes from Hipparchia sbordonii, assembly GCA_038048805.1. NCBI lineage: Eukaryota > Metazoa > Arthropoda > Insecta > Lepidoptera > Nymphalidae > Hipparchia > Hipparchia sbordonii. The sequence continues at coordinate 8,389,103 of CM076116.1, read as the reverse complement.
CAGCAATAAAAGAAGCAATATGTCTGGCTAGTGGGTCGGAAAATGACAGAATAACAGTGTCGCCGCAACGCCGCAAAAAAGAGATTGTTCACACGCGCCCGGCCTGTAAGTAGCTCGTGGGGACGGAGAAATGAAATGCGATACAGTTTATTGAATACTAGCTCATGCCTACGACTTCGTTCGTGGATTTAATTTTTAAAAATCCCGCAGGAACTCTGCTTTTCCGGGATAAATAGCCTTTGTCACTTTCCCGGTCCTCAACCATACCCATGCAAGAAATCACGTCGATCAGTTGCTTTGTTGTGGCGTGATTGAAGAACAAACCAACAACAAACACACTTTCACATTTATAATATTATAGTAGGGAAAAATTCTACAAATATTATAAAGGCGAAACTTTGTATGTATGAGTGCGAAAGTAAGTATGTGTGTTGTTGTATAATATTTGCTACTAATTCACGCCGAATAAACTGGATGGAGATAGCTCATTCCAAGGATTAACACATAGGTTACCTACCTATTCAATGATACCCCACTTAACATAGTTCATCGACTTTAATTTTTTCTTTTTAACAATATGGCGTCTGGTGGTCGCCATATTGAATTTTGATTACTGTCATGTCTTTAGTGACACGCCCAAGATTGACACAAATCGATTGACTTAAGAATCATCAATATCAGCCCACACGTTTAATCTCCAGAGCGCCACAAACATACATACATACATACATACATAGCCTGATAATAAACACCATTACCTTCTTTGCGTCACGCAGCCGTGTAAAAAATACTAACCATTTAAGCCTCAATAGCTCAACCGTTAAAGGTATGGTCTGAAAACTGAAAGGTCGCAAGTTCGATCTCCAACCGTTGCACTATTGTCGTACCCACTCCTAGCACAAACTTTCTGCTTACTTGGAGGGGAGAGGAAAATATTAGTCAAGTTCATCTTGGCCAAAAAAAAAACCATTTAGTGATTCCAGAAATCGATGCCCTTCCACAAGTTCCGAATAAGTTATTTTAACCCAGTCACTGTGTCAAATTAAATTTCACAAATCGCAATCTGTTTGGAGCGCGTCGAATCACCCTCTATAAGCATTAGCGGCGGATTAGCGCGCTTTGTCTGAAGCCGCCTCGGGGGTGCCTTCACACAAAGCCGCAATAGCCCGACGACGGTTAAAGGAGCGGACTGAAATTGAAAGGTCGCAGATTCGAGCCTCACCCCTTGCACTAATTTTACCCACTTCTAGCACAAGTTTTTCATTTATTTGGAGACGAGACGAGAGTATAAGTCAAGTTTTATGTACTTAATATATATATTTCAATTTCAATATTATGTATTTAGTCATAGATTTAGTGTTAGTCAATGTATTTTTTTTTTTGGGATGTTCTTAGCTATGTTTGATGAAAATCGGTCCGAGATGGCCGCCGACACAAAATGGCGGATTACATATTCTTTCACAGCTCCCTCAATATGGGTATCAAATGAAAGGGCTTGGCTAGTAGAATACTATAATACACTATGATAAATTTCAAATCCAGAATGGTCGCCACCACAAAATGGCGAATTATCTACATATTTTTTTTTTAATTTCACATGTCGGGGGCGTTTTAAATTTTCAATTTACACTTGTTTCTATTTGAACTAACTGTGAACAAACAAAAATAAGGTGTAGATAGAAGTACGTACGTGCGACGGACATGTGTGGAGACACCCTAACACCCAGTATTATTTTAGTTGTGAAAACAACAAACTTCGTATACATTGATTGTTTTGTTAGCTGGCCAAAACCTTCGTGTTCACTTTCACAGCAATGGAACGTGAATTAATCACTTCTGTTATCTTTTATCGTAAGGACAAATACCAATAAACACGACATAATGGTGTTAATTTTGTTGTACAGATAATCTCTCAAATGTAACCCTATATTTTTCTACAAGGGAGTGGGGACTTTATAAAAAAGATACCATTATTTATCTATGACCTGTCAATTTATTTCAGGGTCTGTGTAGAACGGAGTGAGTATACCTAACATTAAGGTAGGTACTAGATTTCACCCCCAGATTTTTATCCCCTTAGGGGTTGAATTTTCAAAAATCTTTTCTTAGCGGATGCTTACTTTATAATATTACGCAGGATGCTAGTCGATTTTACTTGAAAATAGGGCCTATAATTGCGTGGATCAATTATACAGTAATAGGTTGTAAAAGTGGCAACACCAACCATTACAAGCTTACCTATTTATCACACAGGATACTAGTCGATAACACATGCTAATAAGGCCTATAATTGCGTGGATGAATTATACAGTAATAGGTTGTAAAATTGGCAACACCAACCATTACAAGCTTACCTATTTACCACACAGGATATTAGTCGATATCAATTGGTAATAAGGCCTATAATTGCGTAGACGAATTTCAAGTAGGTTATAGTCATGAAAAGGTGGCAACTGGCAACACCAATCATTACATATCACACGGTATATTAGTCCAAAGCATAACCTAATAAGGCCTTTAATTGCGTGGACGAATTTTGTAATAAAAGTCATGTAAAGGTGGGTACAGGCTCGCGTGCGGCAGTCGCCAAATCGCGCGACATCACGAACCGGCGACAAATCACGGGAATTATGGACCGGAGCTCATTAGCGACCGTATTTCAAAGGAAAATAGAAATTAACGAATGCTACAAGTTCGTATATTGTACTTGTCACATCTAACACTCCCAGGCGCAGGGTTATAGCTGGAAGGTCCCGGGTTCAAACCCCTATTCTATCCCCTTAGGTGTTGAATTTTCAAAAATCCTTTTCTTTTATATAATTAGGATAATATGATGCCCGCGATTTAAGATTAAGGTTTTTTAATTCCCGCGGGAACTCTCTTATTTTCCGGGATAAAAAGTAGCCTATGTGTTATTCCAGACTATAATCCATTTCTGTGCCAAACAGCCAAATTGGTTCAATTTTTGCGGCGCGATTGAGTAACAAACATCCATCTATCCATCCATTCATACGTCCATCCATCCATACATCCAAAGTTGTAACAGGATAATAGGATAAGTATGTACCTACCTACATACACTCGAAAGACATTAGGTACCCTGCCTTCAAAAAAAATAACTCATGTTTTCACTTTTCCAAAGGTCATGTAGGGTTGTCGTTTGGTGTCAAATAAAAGTTGTTTCAATGTCAAAACGTTTACGATAAGAAAAAGTTTTAATTAAATTACAGCTGTAGGGTTTTGTAGTATATTCACCTACCTGTTAGGCAATAAAAATTACTGTGCTGATTTTTTGTAGATACGGTATCTCTACCTATTTATCTAAGTGTTTACTGTTTATGAATGAAAATTTTAAATATTGCGAACAGTTACAGTTGTTATTTTCTCGGGCTTAATCCCACTAAATGTTTCTATTTGAAGCCTCAATCGCCCAACGGTTAAAGGTGCGGACTCAAAACTGAAAGGTCGCAGGCTGGAATCCCACCCGTTGCACTATTGTCGTACCCACTCCTAGCACAAGCTTTCCGCTTATTTGGAGGGGGTAGGAGGAGATTAGTCAACTTTAGCTTGTAATATTGAACCGTCGACCCTTCAGTTTTCAGTCCACACCACTGACCTATGTATCTAATCTATGATTAACTCTTGGCAGGCGGCTGTGATTTCTTTTTTTGGACCTGCTTGATTGGCGCCATTTTCGATTTGATTGTCGCCATCTTGGTGTTATAAGCATAGATACGAGTGTCTCTGGAACTAATAATAATAATAATATTGCAAATGGCGCACCAACCTCAATAATAATTTATCAATGATTTCATAACCAAAACTCTTTATTTAATCTATGATTTCATATGAAATCTTTATCAATGTGTCACTTGCAATGTTATTATTTCCAGAGATAATCGTAGCTATATAAAATGTAGCGCTTCAAATTAATCCATAATTAAGCTGTAATTTGTATAGGGTCAGGCAATCCTGTGTTTAATCATAGATATAGAGATCCGTTTACCTTTAACCGTTGGACTGTTGAGGCTTAATTTCCCAATGCCCAGTAATTAATGCACGATGGCAATAAACGAAACAACTGTAGCCTGACGCCTCCCATTGCACACAAATGGCCTTTTTTCACCGTCCTACACAAATATTAGGAGTCTGGACACACACGCCGGTGAAAAAAAAACGTTAACGAGTCGCCCGCTAGTCGCTACCGGCGCTAAAGAAATGTGGGCGTGGCGCGTCACGCACAAAACAAACTCGTGCGACAGGGACAGGTACACAACCCGCCTGCGAGAGAACGGGACGGCGATACCGGTGCTCGCGACGACTAATTTAAAACTGGATAATAATTGATGGTGAACTCAAAACAAATAGACATGGCCGACAAAAAAGGACGGCGCGAATCGCCGAAACGAAATCCTCATAATGTTATGATTTGACAAGATGAAGTTCTGAAACCGAACGCCGCGCCGCGCCGACTGGGTGAAGCGGCTGCTTTAAAAAATATCGGCTAAGTGCGAATCGGGCACGCTTGGTTAGGGTTCCGTAGATGACTTTTTCAAGGTAGACATTGTAACAAGTAAAAAATTAAAAAATCTTTTCTCAAGGCGTACGAAAGGCATTAAATATATACCTACCTGCCTAAATCGATATTTTTAATAGATAGATATTTTTTGGATATTTAAATATACCTACCTACGGAACAATGAATTACGACACAGAACAGGTAGGCACATAAGTTACGGTAAAATAAGGACGGAAAGGTAGAGTTGAATAAGGCTCCATTATGCATTTTAAATCATCATTGATCATTGAATTCAAATCGAGACTCTACCACCGATTCGGAAAATACATTCTGCTGAGAATCAGAAAGAAGCAAGAAACTCAGCAGTTAGATACTTTTTTCCAAACAATATTAAATTTTCTTGCACTATGTCAATTCAATAAGTTAGATACATGTTACATTATCTTGTGAGCAGCTCGATGCAAAGCCGATTGCTTCCATGCATCTTTGTCATAAAGAAATTCATTAACTGTGTAATAACCCCGACTTAATAAATGCTTTTTTACATATTGTTTGTGTGATGGCAAATGTAATTCCTTTTTAATCATAAGCATACAAACATACACACTAAGGATTTCTGTATTTTGCGCAGGCGACATGGCATTGTTATTTATTACTAGACAGATAGATAGATAAAAAGACGTGTGGCACTCGGGGACTGCCGCGGTAAAGCTATTGCATAGCATTTTTTATCAACGCCATCTAGCGGCTCACCGTAGAGGAGTCCCGTCTCAGGTTATTTTCGCACGCTGGCCCGCGATAGAAGCTATGCAATAGCTTAAAATTTTATTGCACATAAAAAATAATCAAAATTGAATACATCTTAAAACTACGCATGCAAAGGCGGCCTTATTGCTAGCAGAGCAATCTCTACCAAGCAACCATTACTAGATGAAGCCCGCAACTTCGTACGCGTGGATAAAGGATTTTAGTTTCCCGCGGGAACTTAACATTCCGGGATAAAATGTAGCCTATGTGTTACTGGGTATGAGCTATCTCCATTCTGAAGTGAAGCAGTAACAAACATCCATCCATCCTCACAAACTTTCGCATTTATAATATTTTTTTTTACTCGATAACAAGACAGTCCTTGACTGCGACCTCACCTGATGGTATGCCACGATACAGTCTATATGGTATGGTAGCAGGCTAACTTGGAAGAGGTATGGCAGTGTGCATTCAACCCATACCCCGAATCGGTTTCTACGCGTCATCGTGCCGGAACGCTAAATCGCTTGGCGGCACGTCTTTGACGGTAGGGTGGTAACTAGCCACGGCCAAAGCCTGTCACCAGACAAATTATTAGTAGGAACTAGTAGTTTAAGACGTCAACGTTTCTTTTATTGTCCCTAAGTCGATTCGATTGCGTATATCGCCTCTACGGAACCCAAAAAAATATACTGATCTGCCTGAACCCCACTTTGTGTGCATTGCACCTAAGTTAAAAACAGGCTAATAAATTGATGTGGAGCTCAAAACAAACAGACACGGCTGACAAAAACCAACGGAAACCCACGAAATCTTCATTAGCGAGAGAGGCGCCGCGCGGCGGACGTTCCTAATTCAAAACACGGTGAGTCGACGGTTATATAGACTACAGTAGAGTTAGTATAAGATTTAACTCGATTGATAGTTTTCGTATACTATGACATTAGCGTCACAGTAAAATGAACCATAATTGCATTGTATTAGAGCTCAATTTCGTGCAAGCATTCCCATACTTTTACGTATACTGATACGGTCCAAACTAAAATCGGTTGTACTGAATTTGTGACTTTACAGCAATACCTTTAAGGTTCATTTTACTTTGACGCTAATGTCATAGTATACGAATACGATCAATCGTGTTAAATCTTATACTAACCCCAGTGTTAGTATAAATAATTCGTTTGATCGTTTTCGTATTCGATGACATTAGCGTCAAAGTAAAACGAACCTTAACAGAATTGATTTAAAGTCGCAAATTCAGTACAACCGACTTTAGTTTCGGAGCGTAACCGTATACGTATGTGTGCATGAAATTGAGCTCTAAAACAATGGTATTATGGTTCAATTTACTTTGACGCTAATGTCATCGTATACGAATACGACCAATCGAGTTAAATCTTATACTAACCCTACAGAAAAGGGATGTTTGTTTTAGATCCATCACCAAAATGGTGATTAGTAAAAAAACTCATTACCAATACGATCAAGAAGATGATCTTTCATTAAGCGAAACAAAAGGGGATGACGGCGAGATTAACTAAGCAGTTAGCGAAAATGATTTTCCTAAAGATGAATTCACACCTGCTATAATCCCAGCTCGCATCATATCTTCTACTGACTACCTCGTTGGTGTAGTGGTTAACATGTTCGATTGCAGATGACGAGGTAGCGGGTTCGATTCCCGGGTCGGGCCATAAAATATATTGGGTTTTTCAGTCAAGAAATTTCTGTTCCGGAGTTAGTGGATTGGCGGTGAGTCACCCCCGTGCCTCGGAGAGCGCGTAAAGCTGTCGGTCCTGCGCCCGATATGAGAGTGAGGGAATAGAGAGTGCACCTGTGTTTGCGCACACACTTGTGTACTAATCTCTGTAGAGATTGGCCGCCGTGGCCGGATTCAGTCGGGAGGACATTATTTATTTATTAGATATTATTTTGTATTTTCTCTATTTTTTCGGGATAAAATTTAGCCTATATTATCACTCCAGATTCCCTTTCAACAACACCCATGTAATAATGCAAAAAAATCACGTCAATCTGTTGCGGCGTTATTGAAGGAAAAGCCAACAAACAAACACATTCGCATTAATAATATCTGTAGGGATTGAAATTACTATGTTTTAGTTAAATACCAGACAGGCACTTCCTACATTTGAAGGAAAAATTCGCGAAAAAACTGTGCGCCTGACGTGTTTTCACTTCTATCGCTATAACCCATGATGCCCATGTTTTTTTTTTATAAATTTTCACTTGCATACCTAATTGCCGAGAATCTTTTTCTACGGCGGCAAAAAAGTTCCCCCGTAAAAAGTTCGTTAAGCGCAAACCTCTTTAACTTTTTTCCCTTATCTCATGGCGCCAATGTTTGGACGTATGAGCCGGCGGGAGCGAACGCAGATTAAATATACCTACCTAATATTTTGACATAACGCTAAGTGAATAGATAACAAACCTTTTTGCTGGGAGTGCTCTTATTTGCTCTCTATTTTAGCTGAGGTCAGGTTTACTTGATTTATTGATATTTGTGTTTTATTTTAAACATGGCCGATTCTGAAGTAAGTAGGTAAGTACCGTATCTATATTGATATACGGTTGAGCAACTGCTGAGTTTCTTGCCGGCTCTTCTCAGCAGAATCTGCATTCCGAACCGGTGGTAGAGTCATGACGTGTTATAAGAGCTACAAGTTGGCCTACATGAAATAAATAAACAGACGCTGGAAGTGCGTTCCATAACATAGCCGTTCGTTTCAAAAACGTTGAACTGAAGCGTTTGTTTTATATTTCAATTTGTTTATTTAATAATTATTGTTAATTTATTAATTACTTTTGTTAATTTAATTTTGTGTTAATATTTATTATTATTTTAGAATATGGATTGATCGAATTGTTAGTTAAATACGTGTTCATGGTTTTGTCTAATTGTGTATACTTACTAGGGTTGGGTGATAAAACTGCGGCACAGTGTTACACTAATGCAGTTTTATCGACACTCTTGTTTATGTATTGATGTATCTTTTTGTATTAAATAAATCTATACTTATAATAAAACTGTAACGGGACAAAATCTGTACATTAAATATATATTTTTTTATTTGTAACTTAATTATGTGAAGGTCTTCATAGATACCATACGTAGGTAGTAGACTATGTCACTAGCGCAAAGTATTTATTTCATTTTCAATGGTGACCTACACGACGCATTTTGTAACTCGATATTTCACATGTCTTAAAAATAGGACGGATGTCGTGTTTTGGAAACAAATTAGCTGGATTGTTAGCAACAATTTATTGCACGACCGACGGCAGTGTTTGCTCAGAGAGACAAAAGGCCCCCGACCACACAGATTGCACAAGAGGCGATTTTTTACGACAAAATCTGGTCGCGTTTTGACACATTTCTTGGTAGGGATGTTTTCACAAAAAAAAAAACAATAGAGGTCAAAATAAGATTTTATAGATATACCTACTAGCTTCTGCATGCGGTCTCGCTAACTTTAAGTTCGATTTTTCAACCCCCTATTTTATCACCTTATGTTGAATTTTCAAAAAATCCTTTCTTAGCGGATCTTTCACGTCTAGTGGTTTGAGCTGTGCGTGGATAGATCAGTCAGTCAGTCATATAATTACCTACTAGTTGATGCCCTTGACGACTTAGTTTTTAAAATCCCGCGGGAACTCTTTGATTTTCCGGGATAAAAAGTAGAAAACACGTCGATCCGTTGCTCCGTTACAGCGAGATTGAAGGACAAACCAACAAACAAATTAATTATAATATTAGTAAGGAAGTAAGGATGTACCTACTACAAGTCTTTTTATATACTGTATAGATTTAGATTAGATTAATAATTCAATATTATTATCGTTTACATAAATCATTTATGAGAGTTATGGTCAAACTCTCCGCTAAGAATAGACAATCAAGAACGTACTTCACTTGGCAAGTTCGTTTGATCATACTATAATAATTATTGTGTAGGTATATCACTATCACTACCATATACAAACCTATCATAAAACAAAGTCGCTTTCTCTGTCCCCATGATTTTAACCAATAAAGCATTAATCCTTATCTAATTAAATACCTTAAATACATTGTTGATTTAATATAGACCTATATAGCCCTTTACAGCATATGATTTAAATGAATGTTTTTGAAGATATTACAGATTTAAATAGCAGGAAATCTTCATGGTTTAGGGAAAAAAGAATTGTTTTACTCTAAAAACGTGTACGGGCCACGGGCAGTAATGAATAAATCAAAACTACTGGATCGATTTTAATTATTTTTTCAGTGAATGACATAGGCTATAAATATATTTTATACCCGTGCGAAGCCGGAGCAGGCCGCTAGTAAATTATTAAGTCGCGTGTGCATACCAAGTTGAATAATAACGAGTCTCATTATAAATCGGTAACCTGACCATGCCGTCAGCTAACACACGCATGGTGCGGCGACTTGTGAATGTAGAGATTAGTTTAAGATTTTAGAGATAGCTAACGTCATACATTAGAACAAAGCTGTATATCTAGTTATCTAAATACATACAATTATATCTACTATAAAAAGAAAAGATGCCTGAGTGATGTAACACCTGTAGGTATCTCACATGTTTTATGCAAATAAATTAAATTGAATTGATCTATCAACGCACAGCTCTAATCATTAGACGAATTGGACTGTTTGGTTACATGCGGCATGCGGCAATGGATTTTCATTAGCTGATGCCCACGTTTTCGTCCGCGTCGATTTAATTTTTCGGCATTTTTATCCCGGAAAATTAAAGAGTAGCCTAAGTCACTCTCAAGTCTCAATCAATATCTTGGCGCCCTCTAGTAGACGCGCGGCCAAAATGGAGTACTTTCAATACAAGAATACCGTTTGACTTACAGTTATATTTTCACCAGTGAAAGGAAATTCAGATGCAAAAAATGGTGCAATTTTAAATGATGTCGGAAAGCAAGCAAGCGCGGCTCGGCGCGGCGCCCCCTACAACCCTGCGCCCGTGTGCATCGCACACCCTGCACCATAGGTAAAGCCGGCACTGATGGATAGTTTACTTTTTATACTAAAAATCACAGAGTTCCCATGGAATTTTTAAAATGCGTGGGGAAGTCACGGATTGCAGCTAGTAATACAGATTGTACTAGTAATACAGAGATTGCAGATAGTAATAATAGCTAGTAAGATGGTGAATCTATACATTCTACGCTGGTTCGTAGACGGGCAGGCGAAGTGAACAATTAGTGGGGCCGTAATGGTTGTAACAAGTTGGAAATATTGTAATGAGGTATAATATGATCCTTTTGTACACGTTTGTGCTCTTCGTGGGGCGCGAGTCACGGGCGGAGAGCGAGGAAATTGGGTATTTAACTAATTTTTTTATACCTGTTGATGATTTTTTTTTAAAAGAGCAACCGCCGAGTTTATTGCTGGCTCTTCTCGGCAGGAAGGGCATTCCGAACCAGTGGTAGATTCATCGACGATTCAAAACCACTTGTAAAAGTTTAATTTAATAAAAAATACTTCTATTCTAGTCTATTCTATTATATCTGTTGATGTCCGCATCTTCGTTCGCGTGGATTGAGGTTTTTTGATTCCCGCGGAAACTCTGTTGTTTTCCGGGATAAAAAGTAGCCTATGTGCTATTCCAGTCTATAATCTATCTCTATGCAAAATTTCAGCCAAATCGGTTCAGTCGTTGCGACGTAATTGAGTAACACTCATCCATACATCCAAACTTTTGCATTTATAAGGTACCGGTGGCAATTAAGGCCCACCTAAAAAATATTGCTTTAAATCTGAGTATAATGCGTATAGGATGTCAAAAACATATTGTTTACATAGCTTGTACATGTTGCTATAGTAAATGTTGTAAAACAATTAAGAAAAGCATATTTTTTAATAAGAAAACACACTTTTTCAAAACCCTTCTCAGGGGCCTTATTATACTACGGTAGTATATTAAAGCCCATATAACAATTTGCTTTATTTTTACAGTAAATCGTCCTAAATTTAACTAGAAATAAGTTAAAATAAAAGTAAATTGTTGTTTTTTACTTATTTAATCATTATAAATCAATCATAGTCATGTAAGTTCAGCTACAGCTCGTTGCGTCAGCTGCCCTCGTTCTATTGCTGCCAAAGCGGCCAGTAAATTGTCTTCTGTCCTCTTTGGAGGCATTTTAATCAAAATCTGTAACAATGTTACACATATAAATAGTATAGGCCCAAGTACCCTTATAATGGGCCTTATTAACCTCGTGCCACGTTTTTACAAAATAACCTAATAAACCTAAAAATCTTTCTCTGGCTAGGAAAAAGCATATCCCACTGTATTGTACAAGACATACTTACGATAGTAAATATAGCGTTATTAGTCAACTATTGAATTAAAAGTAAAATACTTACAGTTCTTTTGGTATGTAAAATTATAAAATTGCACAGTAGCCAGTCACTTCATCAACGCATCGCATCTCACTGGCACGATGGTGGCGCTAGCGACTGCGGACCAATACGGAAACATTCACAATGACATTGTGCACGCGTGCGTAAACGGTGAAGTGTCATAGAAATGTTTTTCCCCGAAATTTGAAATGTGGGCCTTATTACCCCCTGGGCCTTATTTACCTCAGGTACCACACCACACCACAGTGTCATTTTTCTTTATTTAATATCTTAACTAATTTCGAAAATATAGGGCTTTTAAGTTTCCTATTAGAAAAAGAGAGCGCTATTGCAACATGACGTCAAATATCCAAGTGTAACGAGACTTTTTTTTGAAATATATGGACTAGTGCTTGTCTACGATCACACCTGATGGTAAGATGCAATCTAAGATGGCGCCCGCTTGCCTAGAAGATGCCGGACTTTTCTTTTAGACTTTTTATCCCGGAAAGCAGAGGATTCCCATGAATAGTATAGAATAATTTTTTATTCAAATAAACTTTTACAAAGTGCTTTCGAATCTTCAAATGAATCTACTGGTTCGGAACGCCGTTCGAACCGAGAAGAAACAGCAAGAAATTCGGAACATGGAATTTTAATAAAATCAATCTTATGGGCAAAAAAAAAAGACGTGTGGCACTCGGGGACTGCCGCGGTAAAGCTATTGCATACGGAACTTCTGGATTCGGTCTCCACGCTCTAGGCCCGCGATAGATTGCTATGCAATAGCTTAATAAACGTAAAATGCTAACAATAAAACGCACAAACTATTTTAAAGCCATGAACCGTCGTATTAAAACGCATGAAGCTTATACATTGTTCCATAAGCCCCAAGTAATAACATGTAGTCGTCCGGGTTAGTACGTCAAACGGTAAGGGTTACCCGTGGTAACATTGTTAGAGATACGTTGACTTGTTGTTCGCCAATTAGTTTCGTTATACCTGTAACCTCCAAGACAGATGGACTGAGATGAATATATTATAAATAATTAATGGAAACGTTATGGAGGTGTACAGTTTCATATGAGTTGATGAAATGTAGACAATAGAATATTGGAAAACTCGATTTTCATTAAGCTAACTAGCTTTTGCCCCCGCGACTTCGTCCGCGTGGAATTAGATTTTGGGGTGGAATTTTCAAAAACTGTGACACACGTACTTCTTTATTTTTAACTGAAAGCTCAAATACCAACATTGATGGAAACAGCTTGAAAAATGACGGAGTTTCATATAAACTTCCATCCCCTATTTAAACCCCTTAGGGGTGGAATTTCCAATAATCCTTTCTTAGTGTGCGCCTACGTCATAAAAGGAACCAACTGTAAAAATTTCAAGTTTCTAACTTCAGTAGTTTAGGCTGTGCGTTGATATCTCAGTCAGTCAGTCAGTCAGGACTTTTGAATTTTATATATATAGATAGGTACGAAGCAGGTAGGTTGGTAGGTTTGCCTGCTCCAACGTGTATAAGTGATGAAATAAAACATGCCCGAAATCTCGTGTGAAGCGCGACAGGTGCTAGCGTATTGTGCGGAATAGGAGTGTAGTAAGCGCCAAATACATGATGTATTCTAATAACTCGTAAGATATTCATTAAAAAAATGGCTATATGGTAAACCAAGCTTTTCGAATTTAGGTAGGTATGTGTGTTTCTACCAAGTTTAAATAGTGAAGGAAAACTTCGTTGGAAAACCTGTACCTATGCCTAGAAATGTTGTAGGTACAACCTGCAGTTTATTATGTAATAAATGATGAATAAGGTTTTTTGATTACCGCGGGAACTCTTTAATTTTCCGGGAAAAAGTGGTCTATTTGTTAATAATCTGGGTATGAGCTATCTTCATTCTAAATTTCAGCCAAATGGATTCATTCGTTTTGGCGTGAAGGAGTAACAAGCATACACACACACGTACAAACTTTCGCTTTTACAATATTACTGTAATACCAAGCTGTATTGTTATACTGTGGTAGTACCTAGGTATAACGTAAAAATGATCATCATAAAAATTAAAATAGATGTCTGTTATCAATTCTAATTTCGATCAAAGTAGCCGGTAATATTTTATTTAACATTGAACAAAAATAACACCTACGTATTATAAAATTATTGAATGTTGATAAGTTATTAGTTGTTTCGTAACGAAGCCAGTTTAACTTTAATGGCGACATTGATATCTCCATTAAACACTTGTAATTGGATTCGAAACGCGCGGACGCGGCGTTGCGACGTCGTATATTATAGTTTAATTAATAGCTTTAAAACAAAATTAATTAAATAAGCCTATTTATGGGTGTTGGGAAATATGTGAGGAAATCATGCGAAGTTACACTGAATTGGAATTAGGTAATGATGGATTAAGGTTTTTTAATTCTGGCGGGAACTCTCTTATTTTCCGTGGTAAAAAGCCTATTTGTTATTCTAGACTATAATCTATCTCTGTGCCAAATTTTAGCCAAATTAGTTCAGTAGTTGGGGCGTGATCGAGTAAAAAAAATCCATCCATCCATCCATCCAGACATCCAGACATTCGCATTTATAATACTAGCTGATACACGCGACTTGACTTGGATTAAGGTTTCTTGGACCCACGGGAACTCTTCCGGGTTAAAAAGCCTATGTCCTATTCCAGACTATAATCTATCTCTGTGCCTTGGCAAATCTATAACCGATTTGGCTGAAAGCAGCCAAATCAGCCGTTGCGGCGTGATTGAGTAACAAACATACATCCAAACTTTCGCATTTATAATATTAGTAGGATTAATAGGATAGGAAATAGGATAATCCAACCTATTAATCTACGGAAAACTACGGAAAATTGAAAAGGTCGCAGTGAGGGACTATCTTTGTCGTCGAATAAAAAAAAAAACAATTCGCAACCATGTAAACTTCCACGAGGCATTACTGGATGTCAAGTTCAAGGAGATAAAATCTCATGATCGCGTGTAAATTAAATGTCAGTAATTGATTCCCAGCAGTGTAGTTCTCTGATGATTATCTACTTAACTTGTTGATCTGCGCGGTGTCTGCACTGTGCTAGTTATAATTACAGAGGTGCTATTATGTGTTTTAATCGTTGGCAACATTGTTTAGATAATGACTGTGTGACCTATGTATGTCACATTTAATTAGCCATACTGACTAAGTAACTAGTTGAAAATAGATTGCCCCTTTCCATCCAACTACGTGTAAACTTGAGTGGGTACGACAGTAGTGAAAAGGGGGGTTGAACCGTCGATCTTTAGTTTTCAGTCCGCCGCCCTGACAGTTGCACTGTTTTTTTTATTCGATGACAAGATCGTCCTTGATTGCGATCTCACCTGATGGTATGTGATGATGCAGTCTAAGATGGTAGCGGGCTAACTTGGAAAGGGTAGGTATGGCAGTGTAGATTCAATCCATACCTCTAATCGGTTTCTACACGCCATCGTGCTGGAACCTAAATCGCTTGGCGGCACGTCTTTGACGGTAGGGTAGTAACTAGCCACGGCCAAAGCCTCCCAACAGACCACACCAAGCACAATAATTCAGAAATTATAAACTCCTATATTGCCCCCGGATTGAATCCGGGATCTCTCAGTTAAAATACCACAATTCGTCGGAATAATTTTTTTAAACATTTTTCTGTATGTTCTCCGATTACCTACTCGAAGACGCCTGGACCGATTTGGAAAATTCTTTTTTTGTTTGAAAGGGTATACTTCCCACGTGGTCCCATTGTCATCTGTTCAGGATCTGATGATGGGATCCTGGAGAAATGGAGGGACCTCTTCAAATTTTATAGGCACAATTGATATAGGTACTTTATAGTGGCGTTTGAAGTCGGTTTTGTAAAAATAATTTTTCGTTTAGGTATATTATTTCCAAAAAAGTTTATCGTTAGCTCGCTCCATACAACTGAAGTTTGAGATCTAAACGTTATAGTTACAACTGAAGTTTGTGTCTCAAACTTCAGTTGTAACTATAACTTCAGTTGTATGCAGCGAGCTAGCGATAAAATTTTTTTAAAGGAGTCTTTAGAAAAAAAAACGGAAAGACCTATACTGCCTCAGAGAATGTCTATATTCCTTGAAATGACAGCGAATGAAGTCGTCATTAAAACATATATGCACGTTTCTACATATAGCTTGCAATATTGTTTCAAATTGCTGCAAAATTAATTCCATTTCGTGATCGTTAGCACAAAGTAGGTAGGTACATTAGTCATTACAAGAAGTGTAATTTCATTAAATTGTTCTCGATTATTGCAGCTGATTGCATATAATTGTTACAAATTGTGCCTTTCGTTGCATCAGCGTCGTTTTAATCGCTTATCCACTAAATCAATCAATTTTGCTGCACAAATTAATGAGTAGGTCATCATCTCAATTGATTGTATAGTTGGACTATTACTTGGCACATTTTCTCCTCAATAAGAAGAGTATACGTTTAGGCCACCATACTGGTGAAGTGCGGATAGACAGGCCTCACACACCTTTGACAAGTGTATTTTGTGGCGGTGGCCATCTTGGACCGATTTTCATGAAACTTACGACGACCTCCCTGGCGCAGTGGTGAGTGCTGTGGTCTTATAACTGGGAGGTCTCGGGTTCGATTCCCGGCGGGGGCAATTTGGGAATTTATTATTTCTAAATTGTCTCTGGTCTGGTCTGGTGGGAGGCTTTGGCCGTGGCTAGTTACCACCCTACCGTCAGAGACGTGCCGCTAAGCGATTTAGCGTTCCGGCACGATGGCGTGTAGAAACCGATTAGGGGTATGGGTTAAATTTACACTGCTATACCCCTTCCAAGTTAGCCCGCTACCATCTTAGACTGCATCGTCACTTACCATCAGGTGAGATCGGAGTCAAGGGCTATCTTGTCATAGAAAAAAAAAAAAAAAAAACTTAGCTCCGGTAGCCGGGAGTATTCACCTTTCAAACAAAAAAAAAAAACAAAATCAAAATCGGCTAATCCGTGCTACGAGGCCACAGACAGACACACACACACCCCGCACCGCACATCAATTGCGTGAGTGTGTGTATGTGTGTCTGGGATCAAACCCGGGACGGAAAGAAGGCTGATGTCTTAACCGCTAAGCTATCACCGCTTTTCCCGCCGCTAATCATTCGATAGCATAGGTACATTAGCCTCCACTCCACAACTCAAGTCGCCGGCCAGCAATTATATCGTTAGTTGATAGTAGGTAATGAGGCAGCCGCGGGCTTTACTACATTCAGTTTACCTACTTGTTACTATCCATCCATAACATAATCTTTGGTCTAATGGTTAGCTAGTTAACTTAGGCTAAATCTATTAGACCGCACTCTAGCTCTACTTAGAATAGAATAGAGAATATTTGAACGAGCGAAGTGAGTTCTCTGAGTCAACTAGGACGCTTGTCTGTACTGTACAAGAGAAGTGTGTCCGTCCAATGTCTGTCAGAGCCCTATAACTTCTGAATTACTGAACGTAATTACTTCAAATTAAATATAATAGGTAAACTGATGGCCTTCAGCCGAACATATGTATAAAAAAATATAAAAAGCTTATTTCAGGGGGGCTCTCATAGAGCGTGTTGAAGTAAATTTTGTTGTTGCGTTACAATAGACTTGCGATATATCTTTTTAAAGACGACTTTGAACAGAGTACAAAAATTTTTTTTTTTAAATTTTTCCTTAAAATTGACGAAATGGGGGGCTTTCAAAGTGGAGATTTTAATTTGAGCATATGTCAAGAATGACAAGATATTAGAACTTGAAACTTAGTGGTTAATTCAGTTATATCTTGTACTTGAACAACAAATACTAAAATTAGATAATATTATAAAGAAACGAAATTATTTAACTTTTAAGTGGAGATTTAATTTGAGCCATATGTCAAAAAGTATTGCATATTAGAACCTGAAACTTTGTTGAAAATTCAGTTATATCCTTGTACTTGAACAACAAATACTAAATTAGATAAATATTATAAAGAAACGAAATTATTTAATTTTTAATGCTAATAGCTTCACAATAATGCTAATAGATGGCGCTGTATCAGTAAAACAGTTTTGCGTCAACTATTTTTTTTTTATTGCGTTTAATGTTAAAAGTTAATTATTACAATAATACTAAAAACTATACTATACTATACTATAATTAAAACTATCTTTTGGGAAGTATGGGATATCGCGAGGTCTCAGTTCGGGGCGAACCACTAGTTTTTATTCAAATAAACTTTTACAAGTACCTACTTTTGATTCGTCGAAAGAAAAAAAGAAGTTCAGTATTAACTGAAATAATTATATTTATTAAAAATCTAACTCCACACGAATATCAGCTAATTTTTAACCGACTTCCAAAAATTATCGATTCGGTCGGTATTTTTTTTCATCCATATCGCAAAGGTATTTTTCACACTATAATGTGAAATTCGAAAATCTATCAGCATGTAGAAAGTTTAAGTAGATACCAACTTACACCCCAATAAAATGACATCGCAATATTTAGTGCCGATTTTTTTAAAAGAATTCTTAGCTACTAGATGATGCCCGCGACTTTGTCCGCGTGGATCAAAAGGTTTTTTGCTTTCCGCGGGAACTCTTTATTTTCCAGGATAAAATGTAGCCTATGTGTTAGTTCCAGGTATGGGCTATCTCCATTCCAAATTTCAGCCAAATCGATTCATTCATTGTGGCGTGAAGGAGTAACAAACATCCACACACACACGCACATACACGCTTTTATAAAATAAAGTGAGATGCTAGATTTATACTTCCCTTCTCCCATCCAAATAAACATAAGGCTTGAGTAGTAAGTACGACAATAGTGCGACGGGTGGGGATTGAACCTTCGACCTTTCAGTATTCAATACCTTAACCGTTGGGCTATTGAGGCTTTATTTATTTATTTTTCCGTGGTATGACATGCGAAAATGAAGTCGAGGTTACAACTAATAATTTAATCGACAGTTACCTACTTGCTTTGAGCATTTAAGTTGGGTCAAATTCAAATTCAAATTCAAAATTTATTTATTTCATATAGGCTAACTTGTAGCTCTTATGACACGTCACAAATCTACCACAGGTTCGGAATGCAGATTCTGCTGAGAAGAGCCGGCAAGAAACTCAGCAGTTGCTCTTTTCAAAGAAAAATTTTTTTTTTACAAAGGTATGCTACTGTTATACAGTGCTTCCACAATAAAGCTTCAAAAATGCAAAAAATGCATACATAGGTACACCAATCCAACGCATGTCAAGACGGGCAGTCAAAGCAGACCCATTCCCGTTGGTTTAATCCTCAAAGTCTAATTATAATTTCTAAATTGTCTCTGGTCTAGTAGTGTCGTGGTTACACCCTACCGTCAAAGACGTGCCGCCAAGCGATTTAGCGTTCGGCACGATGGCGTGTAGAAACCGATAAGGGTTGTATGTACCTACACTGCCATATCCTTTTCAAGTTAGCCGCTTCCATCATAGACTGCATCGTCACTTACCATCAGCCTGAGATCGCAGTCAAAGACTATCTTATCATAAAAACAAAAACCCAAATTCTTTCCGATACTTGGAGGTTGTTTTGGTCTTTTTGCGCCTCACTTGTAAAACCAGTTCTAAAACACTAAACGGCGTTTCTTTATTCTTTTCACACTAATAAAAACATCAATCTCGGCCGACCGACGTACGGACCGCGATTAGACGTATCTTGAAAACCAATATGTTTTTGACAACCTCCCTGGCGCAGTGGTGAGCGCTGTGGTCTTATAACTGGGAGGTCTCGGGTTCGATTCCCGGCGGGGGCAATGTAGTAATTTATAATTTCTAAATTGGCTCTGGTCTGGTCTGGTGGGAGGCTTTGGCCGTGGCTAGTTACCACCCTACCGTCAAAGACGTGCCGCTAAGCGATTTAGCGTTCCGGCACGATGGCGTGTAGAAACCGATTAGGGGTATGGGTTGAATTTACACTGCTATACCCCTTCCAAGTTAGCCCGCTACCATCTTAGACTGCATCGTCACTTACCATCAGGTGAGGATCGCAGTCAAGGGCTATCTTGTCATCGAATAAAAAAAAACAAAATGTTAAGACACGGGCACACTTCGGTTGCTGTTAAAATCAAAAAATCAAATCAAAATTTATTTATTTCATGTAGACCAACTTGTAGCTCTTATGACACGTCATAAATCTACCACCGGTTCGGAATGCAGATTCTGCTGAGAAGAGCGGTAAGAAACACTGTATCTGAAGTTACAGTGTATTGTCCTCACTATAATTACTATTAAGTAATAATTACTATTAAGTAATTTGGCAGTCGTAAATTATTACGACTGCCAAAAAACGATCAAGACTATCAAAAACGGTGCAGCAGAAAAGCTTTTCAAGATAAGCGCAGGTGATCTGTTCTTCAGAATAAAGAATGAGCTAAAAGCGTAAAGGAATACGCTCGTAACAACAATAAATTGTTGAATAATGACCAACAAATTACTTTATTAAAAATATCCAATGCATAATACCCATTATTTATGCGAAATATATGAGTAGTGTTCGTGTAGATTCACCATTATAGACAATGCAATATCTATGACTCTCATCGTCATCTGTCCCATAGACAAGCGGTACACTCGCCAACTGTCACTTGTGACAAGTGACATTACATCAAGCGACAGGAAAATGGGCGGTTACGGCTCTGAATTTTTGTGAATTTTGTAAAAAATACTGCACCGTACAATTGTTAACAACTTAATTAACCTCAATAAAACGTTATTAATTCAGACAATCTAGTGTTTGCGAATCCTAAACACTAAGACTGTTAAAATCAAAAAATCAAAATCAAAATTTATTTATTTCATGTAGTCGAACTTGTAGCTTTTATGACACGTCATAAATCTACCACCGGTTCGGAATGCAGATTCTGCTGAGAAGAGCCGGCAAGAAACTCAGCAGTTGCTCTTTTCAAAAAATTTTTTTACAATGGTTAACAAAACTATGCTATGCACACAGTGTTTCCCACAAAGAATTTTCAAAAATGCTAGTTAGATAATACTATGATTCTGATAGTTTCTGCCTGTGCCTTTTAGCGTAGTTTAGGACTTAGTTTTAAAAGAAGCTATAATTATAATATAAACGTAAAAATTCTTTTACAAAACCGACTTCAAACGCCACTACAAAGTATATCAATTGTGCCTATAAAATTTGAAGAGTTCCCTCGATTTCTCCAGGATCCCATCATCAGATCCTGACCTGATGACAATGGGACCACCTGGAAAGTATACCCTTCCAAACAAAAAAAGAATTTTCCCAATCGGCGCAGATAATCGGGGAGCATACATAAAATAAAAAAGATTCCGACGAATTTGAGAACCTCTTTCTTTTTTGGAAGTCGGTTAAAAAAAAGCATTTTTCAGAAATCGCGAATTTTCTGTTTTTTATCATTATGTTTTACGAGATACAGTGTATTTCCATTTGAAGTTTCTTAGTATTTTAGACTTATTATAATTAAAATTTTCAAATGGCATTATTATGTAGTTATGTGTAACTCATTTACCTATCGCTGTTTCGAACAATACACTGTATCTGAAGATACAGTGTATCTTCAGATACAGTGTCTTAGCACGGCAGCACTATACCCAAGGAGCAAAGTTGAATTCTAATAAGACCAGACTTCTTATAATCGTTCTAAAATAGCATTGAATATATCCTTAAACCCTATAACGGCTCATAATAAGAGAGTTTGATCATTCTTATAAGTTAGCAAGGTACGCGTTAATACAGCCACATAATATGACTACTATAAAACCTTGAAGTAAGATTACTCTTATAAATGTTCGTTTCATTGCTTATTAGCCATATAATATTTATGGCCACATAAAGGTTTTAACAAAGTCTTTTAATCTTATTAAAGTAATATCTAAAGTAGCTATGAAGATTTTACCCGTATAAAAGTCTTTTAAAAAGCGTCTATATAATAAATGAATACTTGTTGTTTACATGGCTTTTAGAAAACTCCAAGTAATCAGTAATCACTAATATAGTAATTATAAGAATATGATTCTTAAGATTATTATATTCATAACTTTTACATAACCAAGTCAGCCATTTTGAAGAAATATACATAACATTAACTGGAATATTATCAAATAGCAACGAAACTGTCGAAAGTGATAGCGGTTCCGTACAATTAAGTTCTTAATGAAGATTACTAAACAGTCACATATGTTTTCCGAAGAAGAATGTTTGGAATACAGCAGTGACACAGAAATGAATAATGATTGTATAAATTATGAGGAAAGGGATGCCATTTGTGATAATATAAAATGTAAAGTATTAAGAGTAGAATACCGTTCTGAAATATATTTCATAACTCTAATACACATTTTGTAAAAAATAAAACAAAATATCATAGAATCATGAGCTTTATTTATCATCTTTAATAAATTACAATCCTGAATATTATTAGCTGAAACTGTTATACAAAAGTATAGTAAAAAAAATTACTTTCACTATGAAAGACTTGTTTAGATTCATTTACCTACATAATTCGTTTCATTCACAAAATATTAATTTAGTTTCATTTATTTCAGCTAATTTGGATGAGATGTATGTAATTTGTAGGAACATAATTAAATCATCAGTCTTATTAAGATAAATTTAGTAGGAACTTGTCATACTTATTACTAACTAGTGGTTCGCCCTATTCTAATTAATACCTTGGGCTGTAAGGCAAACAAATTTTACCTTTTAACGCAACACTCATTGTCCAAAAGAATACAATTTTACGAGGATTAAACGTATTATTTTATGTTCATTTTTGATAATTAATTATTATTATTTCTAGTTGTTTAACTGCGGGATATGACTTAGATTATACAATAGTAATACCAAAGTAGGTAAGTACTTATACAAAAGTGTACAAAACTCAAAAAAAAGATTTATTTGAAATGCTTATGAAATAAAGTTTTTATGAAATAGATTTTGTGGCAAAATATGAAAATTAAATTAAAGCTAAAGTTAAGTAAATTATAACAATAAAAACTATAAATAAAAAAAAATATATATTATTTACGAGAAAATTTGCACCTATTTAAAGACGACCTACATCTAATACTTGTTGTATTAGGTAGATAATATTCGCCTTCATCATCCGGAAAATGATTGTAAATCATGAACTCCAAATAAAAGTGTTGACACCAAATAAAAGTGGTGCTATGCCAAGGCCATCTTGAATAACGTAATGAATTAAAGTCTTCTCTTTTAAGGAAGCGGTCTACGTCCATAAAGGCAACCATTTTATTGTATTCAGCGGTTCTACGGATAAAAAAAATTATTAGTAGGTAGGTACATTTGGGTATTACTTGATCACTAAGGAACCCAAAAATAGCCAATATGGCAAACACATGGCATTGAATATGAGTTTTATAAAGGTGTTAGTTTTATAGAACCCTTGTATGTATTGTGTAAGTTACTTTTGCCCTTATAGTAGCGGTAACAAAGACAAGAAAAAATAATTAATTAGTTTTTTCACACTTAAAAGCCTATTTTTGAGGGGGCGTTGAAAATACATCATAAAACATACCATACATTCTCATAAAAATTAATTTCCACACAATTTTCTACATTTAAATAGCATAAAAACAGGTTTTTAATAACAAATCACCCAAGTAGCAAAATTTGTCCTGTAAACGGTTATAAGCCTAAAAGAAAATATCTTATAAGAGCCATATTATCGTTAATAAGTGTGGGTTTGGGCGCAACTTATAAAGCTAACAACTATATAAGTATCATATAAGTACTTTATTAGAAGCTAAGAATTTCTTATACATGTTTTAATACAGCTAGCAGTAAGTTTATTAAACTAATATCTGCTACATTAAAATCGCTTACAACGGCAATGTCCTTATAATTGCTGTACCTAATCCTTTAATAAGGGCAATCATTCCTATAAGCGACGCACGACGTAGCGATTTTCCAGCAAGTATTATTTTCATGTTATTTGACAGATAGCGTGCCGGTGATAACATTATATATTTAAAATATGGTTAACCATTTTGGAAAACAAGGTAAGTACTTGCAAGTACTTACCTTGTTTTCCAAAATGGTTGACCATATTTTAAATAATGTTTAGACTCTTATCACCGGCACGCTATCTGTCAAATAACATGAAAATAATACTTGATAATTCCGCGCGCGTCCAGTTTCAAGAATAGGCCGTTCAATTTTAGATAGTTGTAAAATCGAAAGTGGGAGCCGGCGCGTCTCTGCGGCTTAATCGCGGTTTAATAGCGGCGGCGGCTTCAAAGGCCTGCGCTTCTCCAATAGGTCGCGGATAGGGATGGGCTACTGGGAAAAATATCGATATCGTGTAGGCAATAGAAAAGAATAGAATAATTTTTTATTCAAATAAACTTTAGCAAAATGCTTTCGAATCAATTCAGTGTGAAGTAATACCGAATTTTACCGATACAACAAGCAAAGGAGGAGGGTTGATAAGGCCCAAAATCCGCTTCATTCTAAAATATTAAATCAAAGCTTAAAAAACGACTAAAATGTATGAAAAAGCCGAAACACTCTCTTTTTGGGTAATATTTTCTGTAACTTCCTATTTTTTTTATCACCTAAACTTTATATTAAAATAAAGTTTATAATCAAGTATATAAATAGGTAAATTTACAATTTGTCGAAATCTGGAACTTTTTTTTTTGAGTGTATGAGGGGCGGATTTTCGGCCTTATCAACCCACCTCCTTTTTAAAATCAAGGAATGAAAACCCAATTGTATTAAAAGATATCAGCTCAAAAATAAATAGATTATATATTTTTTTTCATAGACGCCATATTTTCATTCATGGGAATAATTATGAGGTCTATTGACAAATTCCATTGATGAAATTTGACAGATAATTATGTGATTTAGATCCGGCTCCAGGGTTTACAAAAAAACACACAAATATTTCAGTTAATCAGTTAATTTTATTTAATTATCAAATGAACTTACTTTTACTCCTTATTAATTTCTTCTGTTATGCATTTTATGCTAGTAATGTAAGCTCCGTAAGTTTTACGACTTGAGTAGGTATCTACAAACATCGACTTTTCTCTACTTTCTATGACAGCTTCCGAATAAAATATGATAGTGAAAGCGATATCAAAACGCGCACATAATATTATAGACATGAGCTTTAGAGATACCGCTTGTTTTTTTTAGTTTAATGAAAACTTCAAAAAAATCGACTAAATACAATACCTAAATAGGTATCTAGGTAATTTCCTTCCTTCTAATTTTATAAAAATACTATCTGTTGTCCGCGACTTCGTCCGCGCTAATTTCTGTTATTATGATCGCAATTTTTCACTGATGCCTATAGCCTGATATAGCCTAAAACCTTCCTCGATAAATGGACTATCCAACACAAAAATAATTTTTCAATTCGAATCAGTAGTTCCTGAACAAACAAACTCTTCAGCTTTATAATACTAGTATACCTATATAAATATCGATATTATGTTTCATCGATACTTTCAGCCAAGCCTAGCCGCGGTCGTGCCGGTATTCGGAAGCATCTGTTTAATGTCGATGACAATACATTTCATGTAAGGCTCCAATGTGGTTGTTATATGATTGTTATTTGAATTGTTACTAAATACTTTCAAGCTTTCATACCTATGTAACCGAGTAAAGTTTAACGGAGGGATAAATTGGACGTTCTGTCAGTTTTTGTATTGAAAATCTGTCAAAACATCAAACTTATTGCTCAGTTATACACGGTGTTATTTTATTCCCCGTGAACCCTGAAGGAGGTGAATGTGCTCATGAAACTGAACAACTTTCCCCAAGGAACATAGGTCGAAATATTAAAAAAAATTTGGACCTCCCATAGTAAGTCAATCAGCTAATCGTCAATTTTGTATGGAGGGTCGATTTTTTTTTTCATATTTCGAACTATGTTCCTTGGGGAAAGTTGTTCAGTTTCATGAGCACATTCACCTCCTTCAGGGTTTACGGGGAATAAAATAACACCGTGTATAAGCGTTCCTTGGTATTGGTTGAATCGGCCCTTACTCAATTTAATCGAAGAGTATTGTTACACGATTAAAATCAATACGACAGAATAGATGTATTATCCATTTTTTTGAAATTTTTTCTTGTTTGTTTTCTTATACCTAATCAGCTAAGTACCTACCTACCTTATTTTCAAGTAGGTCCTTTATTCAAGTAGGTACCTTATTGTCACAAGCTAAAAATGTTCATGTTACTATGTATTATGCAGTTAGTATAAGTAGTAAAACAGGAAAAAAAAGACGTGTGGCACTCGGGGACTGCCGCGGTAAAGCTATTGCATAGCATTTTTTATCAACGCCATCTAGCGGCTCACCGTAGAGGAGTCCCGAGTCAGGTTATTTTCGTTACGGAATTTCTGGATTCGGTCTCCACGCTGGCCCGCGATAGAAGCTATGCAATAGCTTAAAAATTACCCCTGTACAATTCACGAGGGCGCCTGTCTCATGGTTGTGTGTTTCGTTATTCGTATCTGTAGGTATAAGTGTGAGTGAGAACTTGTTCGCGCCTGACCGTTCTCACCTAGAGTCCTGACAGGCACACACATGACACACGCAACGTGCATGTACACGACGTAACCACACACAAGTTAAGCTCACGCGCCCTCGTGAATAGAAAGAACTATATTTCCAAAGTGGCGGCTGACTCCCTAATATTAGCTTAGTGCCTACTATTTTTTCTCTTGCTCACGTCAGAGATTCTATTTGAGTCCTTTTCGGGCGTAATTTTTAATTTCCTTCGTTACAGGCTGCGGGCGGAGGCCCCGACTCCCGCGGTTCGTCATAACCGGTCGATACGTGACCGCGGCACCTTTGATATCCTAAGGTTTTTTCTTTTGCGTTTACAAGCTTTTTAGGGTTCTGTACCCAGAGGGTGACAACGGAACCCTATTACTAAGCCTGCGCTGTCTGTCCGTCTGTCTGTCTGTCAGCGGGCTGTACCTATCGCAAGGTGGACATTTGAAAATTTCACAGAGTGTGTATTTCTTTTGCCGCTGCAATAAATGATAAAACGACCTCCCTGACGCAGTGGTGAGCGCTGTGGTCAAAGACGTGCCACAGTGTAAATTCAACCCATACCCCTAATCGGTTTCTACACGCCATCGTGCTGGAACGCTAAATCGCTTGGCGGCACGTCTTTGACGGTAGGGTGGTAATTAGCCATGGCCTCCCACCAGACCAGACCAGATACAATTTAGAAATTATAAATTCCTAAATTGCCCCTGCCGGGAATCGAACCCGAGACCTCCCAGTTATGAGACCACAGCACTCACCACTGCGCCAGGGAGGTCGTCAAAAACCTACACTCAATCATCGATGACTCAAGGAATAAGGAATTTAAATTGAGACTGCTAAAATATTAACCCTTTCTTTTGGCTTTAACGTAGTCGAGCAAACAGTGACTGGCACGGAACCCTCAAGTCGCAAGGTCGGCTCGCTCGTGACGGTTTAGATTTTTTGTTAAATTTATTGTTGTTATTGGTTACAAGTTACATTATTATCAGGCGGCTACCGGGCGACCCAAAGGGATTCGTAATTTGGTTTTATTTATGCAAAATAACAGTTAATATAGAGGAGAGATTTATTGGCGGGTCGCGGAGAGCCGCTCTTCGATATTGTAAGGGTTTATAATGTTGTTATTGTTTTTTTTTTTTCGTTGTTTTTTTTTTATATTTTCGTGTAGGGTGGTTTCGTTTTTATAGCATCGATCTTTTTTATGCGGAGTAGGTAGGTATATAATAGGTATACATTGGTAAGATAACTCTCGAAAATCCTTTCATTTTCTAAAAAATATTATCTAAAAAAAATACGATAAGGAAAAATCTTACAAAATATGATAAGGAAAATATTATACCTAGGTACCTAAATGCGAAAGTGTGTTCGTTTGTTCTTGAATCAGGTTGCAACAGAGCTACTTACGGATCGGTGATTTTTGTGACATAGGCTACTTTTATCCCGGAAAATCAAAGAGTTCCTTCGGGATTTTAAAAACTACCTCCAAGCAGACCAGGTCGCGGTCATCAGCTAGTATCATAAGACAATAACTAATAAATAGGATGGTTGTGCCTGTGTCGTATCTGTATAAATGTGAGCGAGAGTTTGCTCGCGCCTGACCGCTCCCACCTAGGCTCGTGACAGGCACGCTCAGCAATGTGCACGATGTAACCACAAGTAAAGCTTATGCGCCCTCGTGAATTGTAACAACTATAATAAGTACAGATGTAGGTATAGATATTATATACACATAGATTAGATAAAACATTGAAACTAGTCTATGAGCAGTGCAATTATTATTGTTTCTTTTCTAAATTAATTATTAAATTAAAAGTTCAACAGTGAATACTTCATAGGCTAGTGTAATATCTAGATTTAAGTAGCCATGTTATGTTTTTATATTATATGCTGTAGGTATGTATTCCAATAAAGAGAAAAAAAAAATATATTATTCAATTAGGTTGGGACATTTCTTTCAACACATTAACGTTTATCTATCTAATATATAAAAATGAATCGCTTAATGTGTTGGTAAGCGCATCACGCGTGAACGGCTGGACCGATTTCGCTAATTCTTTTTTATTGTGTTTGTTATTGTCAGGAGAAGGTTCTTATGAAAGAAAAAATTAAGAAAATTGCGCGGAAAATTGGAAAATTTAAGAAATATTAACCACCATATTAAATTATTTCTAATGTAACCGCTTTTACAATTCAAACTTTTTTGATGTAACCTTATGGCGTTTGACATAACATTGACAGAATGCGTGCTGCCAATTTCGTCAAAGAGTTTCAATATTCATAGTTAAGACAGGACAACGTCTGTCGGGTCCGCTAGTAATATATAAAAATGAATCGCTTAATGTGTTGGTAAGCGCATCACGCGTGAACGGCTGGACCGATTTCGCTAATTCTTTTTTTATTGTGTTTGTTATTGTTAGGAGAAGGTTCTTATGAAAGAAAAAATTAAGAAAATTGCGCGGAAAATTAGAAAATTTAAGAAATATTAACCACCATATTAAATTATTTCTAATGTAACCGCTTTTACAATTCAAACTTTTTTGATGTAACCTTATGGCGTTTGACATAACATTGACAGAATGCGTGCTGCCAATTTCGTCAAAGAGGATGTAAAAAAACTTAAGACAGGACAACGTCTGTCGGGTCCGCTAGTACGAAGATAAAAATCTACGTAGGTATGTGAACTTAGCACCATGGAGCAATGCCTACCGCGATGGCACCCATGACGTGTGAGAGGGAGAGGTGCGTGCGAGAGGGACAGGTAACACCTTTAACTTTAGGCTGGTTCCACAATATTGGCTTCCACATTTTTTTAAACCGACTACCATTTACACATTTAGGTCGAAATCCGATCACGGTGGCCAGCCTCTTTAGAAATTAGCCATCTGCACGGGAGATATTATTGTGCACAAGAGTGTGCGCAAACACCGAGGCACGGGCGTGACTTAGGTAGGTACTTCCTACTTCCTTACTCCGGACTGGTAGGTGCTGAGAATTTCTTAACATTTTTTGGCCCGACCGGGAATCGGGACCTCGTCAATCGTAGTAGAACGTTCTAAGCACTAGACCATGAGGCAGTTAGCACTTAGCAGCCTACTGTACCTATTATGTCATCCGGACCTTAACAATGAACCGATTGACACTGGCCTATAAAATTTGAAGAGTTCTCTCGATTTCTCCCGGATTCCATCATCAGATCATGACCTGATGACAATGGGACCACCTGGGCAGTATATCCTTCATCATCATTATATATCATTTAAGCCAAAGCCGAGTGAATATCGACCAATCAAAGGCGATTGCAAACGTCACACAGCGATCTTTTTTAGAAAATCGCACCACCAAAAATGGTATAGTGCACCCTTAATGGAGTTTAGTGTAGGCGTATGGCCAGCCTTAGAGCGAGAGGTGCGTGCGTAAGGGACGGACAACACCTTTAACTCGAAGGCGGCGGACGCCAAAGGCGGCGGCGAACGATAATTGGAGAGCACACCGACTTCAAAGCTCGCCGCTACAACGTTTATATTAGGCAGGTACGCTCCACCACAGGTATAACTCGATAGCTCAACGATTCCCACCCCTATTGCTATTGGGATAAGAGTGTAGTAACGATGAGAAGCGTTCACGGTGAGACTCGCGCGCAGATTGATTAATTTTACCGATCCGCGCTTGGCAATTAGTACGCCTTTGTTGAGGTCACCCGGTGGTACACGATTTGTGTGGTATGTTTTGGTAGGTCTTTTGGGAGAACCGACTGCGTCATACGACATACCTAGTCAAATGACCCACAATGTAGGTAGCATACCTACCTACCTACGGATACGATAGATTTTAGAGATTAGTAGACTAAAGCCTAGTTCGGACTACGTTAGTATTTTAGTCGAGTAGCGAGTAATTTAGTCGCTACTACCCAAAAATCGTTCGCACTTTGCTCGAGTTTCACAAGTGAGTGTTTTGCAAGATGAACGGGCTGAAACCATGCTAAAACGAAATAGAGTAAATAAGCTAATAAAGCTTATAGTAATCGTGATAGTATCTAATGCACAAACATATCTAATGGCTATTTAGGAAGAGGCGGATGAAGAAATTTATTTGATAAATATCTACTCGCTAGGTACCTACTCGACTAAAATACTAACGTAGTCAGAACTAGGCTAAATCTCTCAGCTAAAGACTAAAGACTCAGCTCAGAATTAAGACAGAGGTTAAAACGAGACACATTATGCTGTGACGTAATCCTGTCTCGTTTTAACTCTGTCTTGAGAATGCGCTCAGTGACAGTGCAGTCTGTAGAATTCAGCCTAATGTTTACTTGTAAACTAAAGTACACACACATTATGTGTGGTGTATAATAAAAGTATATTCATTCATTCATTCATTCGTTCATTCATTCATTCATTCATTACTTTCTGAAGCCATTACAACTTAACCGATTATTCTAAAAGACGAAACGTCAAAAAGCATGTAACTCCATTTTAAGCAACAAAGGACTTTGTGACTTTACAACCTGCCCTATTAATAGACAGGGACGTGACAAAATAATCGATTTCGAGCCGATTTATTTTATCCGATGACAAGTTATCCCTTGACTGCGATCTCTGAGGGCCGAGTTTACTTACGGCTTAGATAGGCGTTTTGACATTTTGGCAGATATTCAACGCCCAATTTATTCCTCGATTAAACGTCACTCGATGGTGGTTAAAAGGCAGCGAATGAATATTTTAAAAGGGCAATAAATGGCCAATCTTGGAAGGGGTATGGTAGGCAGATAAACCCCTAGTTGGTTTCAACATGGCATTATAAGGGTAACGGGATTGCTAAATCGCTTGGCAGCACCTTTTTGACGGTTAGGTGGCACCTAGTCATGGCTAATGCCTTTCATCAGACCAGAACAATTAAGAAGTTACAAATTCCCAAGGTGTTCTCACCGGGAATCGAAACAGCCACCTCCCACTCTTATCACTACTGCACCATTGCGATTGCCATACTGATTGCAATAAAATCGATTAATTTTATTTATCCTAATAAATGCGAGTGTGTTTATTTGTTGGTTTATTGGTTTGTCCTTCAATCACGCTGCAACAGAGATACGGATCAACGTGATTTTTTACATGGGTATAGTTGAGGACCTGGAGTGTGACATAGGCTACCTTTTAATTCGGAAAATCAAAGAGTTCCCGTGGGATATTAAAATCTAAATCCACGCGGACGAAGTCGCGGGAATCAGCTAGTTATCTATAAAAATATGTCTTATGCTTGATTGTGTGATTAGGATCTGTTTTTATTAATTTCCTTGCGATACCTAACATATCTACTACTCTACGCTATTATCACTATCACGAATAGATAAATAAAGTTTGTAAATATAACAATTATTTTAATTAATCGATTATTTTTCATCGCGAATATCGATAGTTTTATTTTAACCTGTCACTTCCCTATTAACAGCCGTCGCCCGTAAAGTGTTGACACTAAGTCCCGATTTCCTACGGATTCGTTCCACCGTCTCTTGTACTACAGCGTTAATACCAATTTATATTTAGCACACCTCAAAGCCTTTAAGACAATGGCTTTAGGTTCAAATTAATCGTTTACAGCTTTATCGATTAGTTGTTGTAAAACTTATTTATATCCGCGATTTGTATAGTTCTTAATGAAACGAAATTGAGTTTAAATTGGTTTGACGCAATTAAAACTGTCCTAATGC